>CM042056.1:2509166-3755000 GCA_023525745.1 Arctium lappa | reverse complement strand
AGGATTTATTAGAACTCATATTTAAGTTGTTTAGAGGATTAAAAAGGGTGTTAGACTTGCATTTTCATGGGTTTAGTAGGTAAACTTTCTAAGCGCATTGTGATGTTATAGGCCCTTCTTTTTGTTGAAACTCGATCAACCGCGTGGATAAATATTTTCTCGAGACCCTTATATTCAAAGGTACGTATTTCCCTACTTCATTTTATACGAGGATAATCCCTTGATAAGATTATCCATTCCATGATTAAATCATGACACTACAAAAGTAAGTGCATGTATTTCGAATCCGAAATTCCTTTATTTTGTCGAAATACGATATTCCTTTGTACAACAACATTCCTATGATTTTGTGCCTACTTTATGAATCACTTTGGAAAAACGATACTTTGAAAGTATTCATGTTCATTCAACTATTATTCTTATGTGAGGTTTGAAAAGTCATTTTAGACTTTAGTTGAACGATTTTGATAGTGAACATTTTCTTTCAATAATATTGTGAACCATAAAGGTCGTTTGATAGATTTCATGGTGGTTATTTTCTTTTAACTCTCATGATTTTTACTTGATGTTATAATTTTATATGACACAGTGATCAGGGCATAGATCATTGTGACGCTCTGTGGTGCTCGTAAACCACAGCGTCCCCATACTGGTGCTCTATAGTGTGAGCTTTACCTAGGCATGGGTGGGGGCGTATGGACTGGTCCTAGGATATGCGCATTATGATACGCATTTGTTGCGTACGGGAATGGATGTGTGTGCCCGCACTTCATCCCACAACCCATGTGGACTGATCCTCCCGTGGAATTTATGACACATTGAAGGTTTCATCCGTTGGATCCTCTTTGTGATTATGAACTGGGAAACCGGTCTTGTAATTTATTTTTATACGATGCTTTACCAAATTTTTGTTTAAAAGTATTTTATAACTCATATGTTGACTTATTCTTTGACTTCTGTATGTCAAACTATTATGATTGTTTCCGCTACAAATTGATTTTGTTTCCGTTATTATTCTTTATATTTGTATTTTAATCCGTTCACTGAGCAAATTGTGCTCAGTCGTGTTTTTGTTTTCTGACACGGCAGGTTCAGTAGAATAGATTCGGGGAAATTCTGGGAACTGATCGAGTAGACCTGAAGTTCCAACCGGTGGATCTTTTGATAGTGTAATTTTTGTTCAGGTGCTTTACGCTCTATATTTTAGCCGGTTATGTTCAAGTTTTGAAGGGTAAATTTATCTTTTGGGTTATGTTTAAATTGCTTGATACCGACCCTAATGCTTAATTAGTTTATATTTGGGTTTCGGGTCAAAAGTGTGACACACACCCTGTCCTCAGCCACGCGGGACTGGGGGTGTTACAATGTTGATGCATGATGAATTGATAATGATGATAAATGTCAATTATGAATTAATATCACGTATTAAACTATATATTTTTTCCTACCAGTTTCAATCGCTTACGATCTAATATGATATTGAAAAGAAAAAAATTAGTAATAAATGGTTGCTTATGCAATGAAAATTTAAATATGGGATTTATTTTCTTTCTCTTTAAGAAATTGTGTGATTAATTTGTTGCAAATTTTTTTTAATAGTTTTTTTGTTGTTGTTAAGCTTGATATCCATCGCTTCGAGAATAAAATTTGAAAAATAAAATTAGGCCGTAAAAAAAAAGAATATGGTGTTTGAAGGTATTACGTAATTGTATTATTATTATTATTATTATATGTTTTTTACTATAATAATTAATTATATCATGTTGTATAATTGTGTTCATTGGATTTAGAATAAATTATGAAAAATTATATGTTTGATCCCTAAGAAGTTAGTGTTTGAAGAAATTATTACAATGTTATAACTACTTAAATATCACATAATTAAGGAAAATTGTAGTTTTCAAAGCCATAATTAGGTAAAATTACACTGTTACAAGAAGAAGAAAGAATTATTATGTAAGGAAGCTTCCATCAACCATTACTGTTGATGGCTTATGATATGCATTGAATGATTAAATTGTTTTTATTTAATCATTAAGTTTCATTAACTATTTATTTGATTATTATTGTTTTCATATCCAATTATTAATATGAATAATTATTTTATTGTGTTATTTGTAGACTAGTTAATTGTTATTTGTGGATTTAAGTCAATGGCTTTAATTTGATATTAACATGTTTACTAATTCTCTTATAGATTTAGTTTTAGAAATTATCTTATCCACGTAATATTTAAATGTTTATCTTAATTTAAGTTCCTACTTATCATTCTTATAATTAATTCTTAAAAGTTACACTTTCAACGTTCATAATTTTTTGGTGTTTTGATAAACGCTCCAAAAAAATAGCATGAAAATGTTAAAATATTATTCAAATGCTTATCTTGATTATGGGTTCATACTCATCATTTTCAACCTTAATTCATATTTGGAAGTTACACTTTCAACCTCATATTTTTTGGATCATGTCAAAAGCTCCCATAATGCTGATATACAATAATTTTTCTGAATCTGATTTCATTTTTTTTTTACCTCATGACAAAATCTACCAATTAAATAAATCGCAAAATATCGACTGGATTTTGTCAAACGGGTGTAAACAGCCTTAAGGTTTGTAGGGATTTAAGAAATCCATGTGATTCCCCTACTACCTGGAAATCCAATAGATTGAGTGATTTCTTTTTCGCAAATTGAAATATTGATGAAGTATTATCAATAAAATTAAAGCATACAAAATCCAATATTGTTATGATAATGAAATTTCATAACCATAATCCATTTTCTTATCAAAAAATATATATATATATAGTATCCTTTATATATGTAAATGGTTGAAACAACTCATTCAAAAATCAACGTCGTAAACTCAAAAGAATCTGAATGAGTATATAAACCTCATTTTGAAAAGGTACAAGAAAATACCTAAAATCCAACTCCATATTAACTCTAAAACCAACCTCTTGAAAAGGTACAAGCAAATACCTTCTGTTTTGAGACGACATATAAATCCTAAATTTCATAGGAATACCTTTACTAAAAACCCCCAAAGAAACGTGGGATGTCCCGAAAGGGATAATCGGGAGTACTCATGAATATGTACTTACCGAACTAATCGTACATTGGAATGAAACCCACTTACTCGATTACAAAAAAGGTAACTGATGTCAACAAAGAAATATATCCAAAACGCATCTCAATCTCTGTGGCAAGGAACTCACAGAAGATGACATGATTTTTAACATTATTTCCACCTTTCATATATAAGTAAATATAAATATAAGTTGGAATGCAACTTTTAGACAAACTCATCAACCTAATGAAAGTGGTTGAGAGACATAACAAGGTTCTTTCGAATAACACCACATATGTCGGGATAAAGAAAATTCCCGATATCGATAGTGAAAGTGTTAGAGGTGGAAACAACTCCAAAGGATTGTGAGTTAAAAACAATTTCACACATGTGACATTTATGCACCATGTGGACGAGACCCTATAAAGGGTCAGGGTATTGGTAAGAGTCAGGAAGGATTTTTCAACACCTGGTGTAGGATACAACTACTACCCAGGTGATAATGGACAATCAAATAAGATATGCACTAAAAAGTGCTTCTATCAAAAAGGGAACACGTTGAAAATGAAATATAACATATTTGTTTTAATATTTAATATTGATTATGCATATGTTTCTTTGAAATTAATTTGAAGTACCAAAATTAATTTATTTGCTAAAGTAAAATCGAATATGTAACCATTATAGATGTAAAGAAATACATCAAAACAAATACAAAAAATTTCAATATTCTCCGTTCCTTGTAGGAATGTATCGAAGAGAATTGATTTTTTTTACCTATCACACAATCGAAAAAAAAAGATAGACTAATACTTGTTTTATAATACATCCAACCAAATTACTTAGACGATGAACTGTCACTCTCTTGTTGGAACAAGTTTAATTGGAACCTTGTAAAGATATTAGTATCAAATAGAAATGAAAATGAGTATATATACATAAATTCCAATGAATATGAAAGGAAACATATATCATGGAAACTAATGTGTCAAACTAGTAGATTACTGGGTCATCGAAACATATTTTGTCACCAATAAAGAACTTTTGGGGGCAATAACATATATATGTTTTGACATGACCATGTGGGACACTGTGGTTATGACATAGTAATCCGTGTATTGCAAAATACACAGACACATTCTCTTTCGAGTGAAAGGCAAAATGAGGCAAATTGCAACTGTTGACTTTTGAAGCATAAGAAACAACATTGCTATCATAATATGCCCTCTCGAATACATAAACTTTTGTATATACCCTAATCCTTAGCCAATACAGGAATGAGATCGTACTAAAGCTAAGGACATTATACAAAAATATTCCATTGTTACAAGGTGATATTTATGGACATAAACATCTAGAATGCGGACCATTAAAGTACTTTATGGTTCTGGTTTTGACACGATGAACGCATGTCGTATTATTGTCCACATGAAATACTGCACTCCTAGCACTAGTTATACATTTAAGGGCTCATCACCCTTATTATTTCATCAAGTTTACATGACTTGGAATGCTGGAGAATTTACATCATAAGGATTTGATGTTAATTGCATATGTATTATGATCAATGTAGAGTTTCCTATACCCCATGTGTATATATAAAATGGTCTCATAGAAGTTGTTATCAAAAGAATATGATGACATATAGGGTATTATTAATGCGCACCAATTTACCCACATCTACCTGGGATTATGCAATTATTATATGCAGTTTTTTTTTTCGTTTTTAGACCCACTGCTTGCTAACCAGTCTCATGCGTACCAGTTGGTAATTGGATATAAGCTTGATACTTTACATTTACGTATGTTTGATTATATGTGCCAATTGCGCCCCCACAGCGCATCGAAATGGGTCCTTAAAGACGATTTGGTAAACGTTGGATATGAACCCCCAACAATTATCCGCTAATTATAATATTTGACTAGTGATCTCTTTACCGCTAAATTTGCGGGTTGTCACTTTCATGAGACAGTCTTCCCGTCGTTAGGGGGAGATAGGAAAAAGGATTTTCCATGGGAACGACAGGAAGTGTCATTGAATATTCCCACTCTGTCTCATCTTGATCCCCAAAACTTCACAACGTAATGTTGAAGTCAAACGAATCAGACTCGATACCTGATACGTTTAATATTCCAAAAGTGACAAGATCACATATGCGAGCTGCAAATATACTCGCAAGGTTAAAAAGTCCCCAACAAGGGCACAACGCCGTTGGAAAGTGCGTTGCAATCACACATAGTAGAGGTGTGGTTGAGGTCGTAGCTACCAAATGGAAGTGGTGGAAGCTACTTGGTTCAATAGATAATATTCTAAAGGAAGAGAATAGTGAGGCACATCCATTTATCATCAATACACAAAACTCTCATGAGATTGTCTCTAATTATAATTATGTCCATGAATCATCACTGGAGGACGCTCCAAAATTAATATTGATTCTAGAGATGAATATTAATCTCAAATGAACTATGAGAGTACATATGAGTCGATGGACAGATCATATATAATCATTGATGATTTATTCGCATATACAATGGCTCATAAAATGATCGAGCACGACGACATCGAATCAGGCTCGGTTGAATTATATCAACAAAGAGCATATTGACCTAAATGTAAAGAAACAATCCAGAAATAGTTATATTATTTGACAAAGGATCGGGTATTTGGTCTGGTAGTGCTAACCTACCAAGTGTAAAGCCCGTAGGACATAACTCAGTCTTTGTCAGAAAGCGTAATGAGAATAATGAAGTTCTAATATGTAAGGCTCTCCTTAGGCGCAAGGTTTCTCACAACGCTCTGGATTGACCACGAGGAGACTTACTCTCTCATGATGGATGTTATGACATCCAAATAATTTATTAGCATAGTTTCCGAAGGACTGGAAATGCAACTCATGGATGTGGTTACTACGTATCTCTATGGGGATCTAGATTTAGAGATATATAAAGTACTTGATGATATTACATTACCAAAATCAAGTAACTCTAAACCACGAAATGCGTTTGCAATAAAATTGAAATGCCCACGTTATAGATTAAAGCAATCTAAGCGGATGTGGTATACCCGCCTAATGGAATAATTGATTGGGAAAGGATATATAAGAACGATGAACTGTTCTCTTGCGTATTTATTATGGAAAACAAGTTCCAGATTTTCAAAGTAGCTCTATATGTCAATGTTATGAACATAATAGGCACTCTTGATGAAATGAGAGGAACCACAAGCTACTTAAAATCTGATTTTGAGAGGAAAGATCTTGGGAAGACTTGGTTATGTCTAGATATTTGAGCCAGGACACCGAGTTTGTGAAATATTAATTCACCGATCGCATATGTCCAGAAAATAATCAGGCAATTTAATATGGACAAAGCGCATTCGGTTAGCACTCCCATGATCGGTTGAAGTGTCGGATATAAGGAAAAATCCATTTCGTCTAAAGGATGATGACGAAAAATGTTGGGAGCTGGAATTCCCTATCTAAGTACAATGTGCGCATTATCGTACTTAGCATAATACACTTGACCATACATTATATTTCTCAATGAACTTGTTAGCTAGATTTAGCTCAGCGCCAACGCAAAGTCATTGGAATGATATCAAATTAATATTTTGGAACCATTGACATGGGTTTATACTTTCCCTATAGAAAGAAAAATTGGATTGATAATGGAATTTCAATACCTACTTGGAATTTAAGCAGCAAAAGTATTAGCTCTTATAGAAAAACACCAAACAATGTCTTGATATGTGTTTGCTGATATTAGGTATATGTCTGACCCATACAAAGGTTGTTCCCAAACTGGATAAAGAATTACCACAAGGAACACGTCGATTGCTTGGAAGTAAACTAAGCAATCCTTTGTAACTATCTCCTTGAACTAATCCAAGAATATTACTCTCCATGAGATAATAAAATAATGTATATGATTAAGGACTATCATTACATATATTATAGGAGTTAGTAATTTTGGGTTCAACCAGAATCCTACTTGCATATATGGAAATGATGCATCATATATTGAAGAAATAAACATAAGATACATCAAGGTAATAACACAAAACATATTCTTCTTAAGTTTCTATACAATCAGCAATAAAAGACTCTCCTTTAGATTCAAGTGAATCAAGTAAGGTGTCAGAAGAATGTGATATATTTTACCAATTCATTACCATAAAACCATATATTGGAAAACGTGTAGAAAGTAAATGGAAATGTTTTCCAAACTCCCTCGATTAATGCACAAATCAGAGGGAGTAGTAGACAAAATGGGGAGTCTACTATATATTTGATATTGGTATGTTGTGCTCTTTCCTTCAACCAATGTTTTATTTTTCCCATTGGGTTTTGTTCCTTGGTGTAAGGTTTTAGTGAGGCAACAGTTTATATATCATCGTATTTTATTAACTCTCATGATTAAAGTACGAATCTAAGAGAAAACTAGACTGAAGGAAAAGTCTATGTATTGCAAAGAAGCTGGTGTGTTGTACTCTTTCCTTCGTCATATTTTTATTTTTTCCCACTGGGTTTTATTTTGGCGTAAGGTTTAACGAGACAACAACTGTGCACCACCACTCCTTTAACTCGGCACAAGGGGGAGTGTTGTAGGATAAATGTGTCATCGTCTAAAGGATATGACGATAGAGATAAAGATAGAGATAGAGATAAATATATCAGAGTTAGATTAGAACTGAAATATCTCGTGGTTATCTACTTGTAACTCACCCCTATTTAAAGGGCATTTGATTAATGAAAATTACAGATTCATTCTCTCCATTTATTGTTGTTATATTTATTTCTTCCTTTAACAGTTGGTTGATTTTTCTTAAAAATGGGGTTTGTTTTTTATCTTGTTATTTAAAATGTTTATGATGTTGATGTTGTTCTTCAAGAATGAGTTTGTGTTCTTGATTTTGTTTTTTCGATTATTCTTTTTGGATTTAAATCTTTGTTTTTATTTGAGTTTTGGGAAGAGAAATGAGAAATTGGCAAGAACATTTATGAGTTTAAAATTTGAGAAAACAAAGCTTGTGTTTAGGATAATCTGGGTTTGATTTTTCAGTTTTAGACATTGGCAAAAGGTCCTTAGATAATTACAAGTTTCATCAAAAAGCGAAAACATGAAAATGTATTTAAGTTAACGGAGATCTTAAACATTTGTTAACATGAGGGACCTGATCCAAATTAAAAATGAAACCATGATGACCATCCTTGTAATTATTTCATTTAAGGGACCCAATCCAAATTTTTACCAAACCATAGGGACGAAATTTGTAATTTACTCTAATTATTATTATAAAAAAGAGTATTTTAATTATTTGTCATCATTTCATTTTAATTTTAAAGTTATATTTTGTGAACCAAACAAGTTATATCATATTTTTCTTAATTCCATTACATTTATTGTCAATCAAATATTCAAGGAACTATTCAATTTCTTTGACATATTTCATTATTTCCTAAAACATTTGTAAATTAACCAAGCAAAATGTAAAAATTTTGGTCCAAATTTTTATTTCGAATATAACTTAAGGAGCTGGAACAAACATATTAATAAACACACACTTTTTCTATTCGCCTATGTGGGACACTTCCCTTGTTCCGACTAATAAGAACCATCAGTATAGTCTTCGGTTCCACCACCGGATGGACTTCTTACGGTAAGTCAATAAATGTCCCAGTTTTATTATATCTTTTGTTTCATTTCTTCTACAATAATCATGTACACACCCTTCTTTCATTATGGATCTACAGCTAGATATTCAATGTGTATTTATGAATAATCTCATTATTCAACCATAAGGGTTGTGGCGTAGTGGTTAAAGCTCTGGGGGATGTGGTGGAATATCTCATCTGTCCAGGGTTTGAATCCAGACGTATACAACAATTGTGACCACTAAGTTTATCAGGACTGATTTCTTGCAGTCATAATTTGTCGGGATTAGTCTAGGCATAGCCTATGACACCCTTCCAAAAAAAATGTCGTTATTAAGTTATTCAATCATTTCATTTTCACAACATGTTCAGAGTTGTTTACTAAAAGGCTTACCCGTAAACGTTTATCGGCAAAAAGTCTATCACCAAATTAGATTGTTGGTAAGCATCTATCACCCAACAAGTCCAAAATTTTATGAGGTCAAGGGTTCAATCTCAAAAAAAATAAAAAATGTAAATAAATATCAAGTATAAGTTTGTCATACTTTTATTTTCTCTCTAAATAATCTAAAATTAATCACAACAAAAATCTTGATTATTTTATCTAAAATTAAATGTTTAAAATTAAAAATCATGTAATTTTCTCTTTAAAATTTATACATATATGACAATTCTAAATCCTAAACTTGCAAGTTGGATTGCTAAACTTGTAATTCTAAATCCTAGGTGGCACTTAATTTCAATTTGCAATTTACATTGCAATTGGTTTAGACAACGTGTGTGGATGGTCTTAGTACCAAAACCAATGTTTTAATAGCACGTTACCCAAAATAAGAATTAAAGCAAAGTATGTTACCATTTCATGGAATTTTCTCTTTAAAATTTATACATATATGACAATAAGTTACAAATTTGAATCTTTAAAAGATTATAAAAATATAAAATAAATATTTCATAACGTAATAAATCAAGTATTGTGTTTGAACAAAAAAATCATAACGTTAAATGTTACTAACGAGGTGGGATTAATGTCCGCGCGTTGTTGCGGATGGAAAGAAATATTAAGAGCATAAATTTGAGCATCACCAATTATGAGTACAAAACATTTTGTGTCTGTTAGCAGCATCACTATAATTTACAAAATGCCCTATGAGTATGATGTGTGTGTATGATAGGAAGCGAAAATAAATTGGCAAATGGTACATTACATCATTAAACTTAAAAAAAGTTACATTGTTATTAAACCTAAATTAAATTATAATAAAAATATGAATTAAACAAATTTTACATAGGTTTTGGGTTGGAGAAGACACAGTCATTGAGATTCGATGCATGTTAAGGGATCTTTATTTTATGCTTATATAATAAAAATAATTTTTATAATATAACTTTTATTTATTTAAATTAGAAAATGAAAAAGTTATAAATGATCGAATTGTCATTTACTTAACGGTCAGGAGCTAATGACTTTTAGTTTCGAGGACCAAAACGTTACGCAAATGCAAAATCGAAAGTCTATTTTGGAATCAACAAATTCTGGGGACTAAATTAAATTATAATAAACACAGTCATTGAGATGCGATGCATGTTAAGGGATCTTTATTTTATGCTTATATAATAAAAATAATTTTTATAATATAACTTTTATTTATTTAAATTAGAAAATGAAAAAGTTATAAATGATCGAAATGTCATTTACTTAACGGTCAGGAGCTAACAACTTTTAGTTTCGAGGACCAAAACGTTACGCAAATGCAAAATCGAAAGTCTATTTTGGAATCAACAAATTATGGGGACTAAATCCAAGAGGAAAATAAAACTATAGGGACCAAATCTGTAACTCTACAAACAAAGAAAAAAAAAAGATAAAAGCTCAAGAACCAAATCTGTAATTTATTAAAAACCTGAAGGACCAAACCTGTAAGTTACTGTAGATGAACAGTAAAATCTTCCTGACAAATGTTAGTACTTAAAATGGATTGACTTGAAAAATGGGCTTAAATTCATTGTTTAACCCACTAAAAAATTGAAGTTGGAAAAATAACTAATCCATTAATTACGTGGAAATTTATGGCTAACAATAAAATATGTATAAAAGTCAATTCAATTAAAAAGAAAGGTAAGAAGATAAATTTAATATGTAAATCGATAGAAAAAATATATTTTGGGATGCATATGTGAACTGATGTTAGAGATTATTCATATGGTTTCACATATGCATATTTAACTGATTTTTTCAATGAGTTACATATAAACATTCTTTTAACTTTTCATTATTGTATTCTCACCATATTTAACATTCTTATTTGAACTTCTCACTGTTTGTATAATATATCATAAGGGGATTTCCTTTAGGGGGGGTTTGGTTTAATGAAATTGTTTTGAGGGATTTGGATTTCATGGGGGGTTTAGAACTTGATGAATTTGGAATCTTTGGTGTGTATTGTTTGTAAGATTTTAAATGGAATTGAATTCTATTTTCTATAAATAATTTATAAAATATTAAATAACCTTTTTATTAATTGATTATTATAAAACAAATGTTTTGAACATATTTTAAAACATTATTACAAACAAATCCCACGAAATACAAACAACCTATGGGATTTCTCATTCCCATGTTTATGGGATTTCAATAAAATCTTAGGGCGTGTTTGGTTTGCGGGATTGGAATGGATTTGGATTTCAAATCCATTCCAATCCTGTGTTTGGTTTGCAGGAAATGATTTCGTTGACCGAATTTCAAATCCGTTGACCATTTTAAAATCCCTCATATGATGGATTTGGAAATCCTTGGCATTGGGTCTGGATTTGAAATCCAAATCCGATGGCAACATCTTATATGTTTAAACGCTTTAAGTTGTTTCCATTTCTGTGTTGGTTTGGCATAAAACGAACTAGTAGTTTACAAACTTTTAGTAATTTGTTTCAGTTTGCAAGACCTTCATTTTTTTTAACGGCAGAAGAAAATTTTATTACCCAAAACGAAACACCAAACAATACAATAAAACGTCCACACAGCTATATAAACCCAACAAACAGACTAGCAAAACACCAAAATACTTGACTACTTACAAAGACCAAACCCACAAAACCTCAAGAACGCTACAACCGCGGTATGTGGCCTGTTTGCGAGGGGCAAACTACACCGCGGGCAAGCTTCCCACATATCGTCGGAACAGTCGCAGCTTACTGTCGGCTACGTCGACCCCGGGTTACATAACCAACTACTCCAATCTTTGATGAGATTGTGTTCTCTTCGCTTAATCCATTCGTACACCTGTAATTGCGCCTGGAAGAATCGATCCGAATCTTTCCTTGCTCCTTCTCAGGACCACGTTATTCCGATGTGTCCAGATTATATATATGAAACACCACAACGTCGCGGCCTCGCGGTCCATCTTTTCAAAACTGTCGCGCTAGTTCTCACTTGTCCACACGTCTCCAACAAATCACTTACCGAATTGACCGATGATAGATTAATATTCCACCATCTACCCATTTGTTGCCATAACTTTTTCACGTCCTCACAATTAATTAAAGCATGATCTATCGTCTCTATCGACCTTCCACACCTCGGACACAATACGGTATCCAACTCTACTCCCAACTTGTCCAACGCCTCTCTAGTTGGAATTCTCCCGAGTCTTACCCTCCACAAAAATATACAAAATTTCTTCGGAATTGATTTTCCCCATTTTGTTTCCACCATATTGGTTCCCGCACCGTCTCTTTTTTCTTCTAATAAATTCCTTACTTTCTTGACCGTAAATCCATTTTGAGTATCGAAAGACCACATAATTCTATCATTTACTCCTCTTCTTGGGGCTTTGGATAATAGCAAGCTCATCAAATTTACTAACTCTCCAAGTTCCCTCCCCCTCGGCTCATGCCTCCAATCCCATTTCCACACCCATTCATCCCCCACCCAATCCCTTCTATCCATGACCGAGGCACTTTTATTATTCTCAAGTTGAAAGAGTCTCGGACAATCCTCCTTTAACAACCTATTTGAAGCCCATTTCTCCTCCCAAAATCTCGTCCCCGCTCCATTTCATATCTCCTTTACCAACGACTCCGCAAAATCTACTCCTTCCTTCTCTAACTCTCTCCCCGCCCTCACAACATCCCTCCACACCCTGACACCCTCCAACCTTCTATGATTTTCCTCTATTAAACCTCCTCCCAACCGTAAAGACTCTGAATTAACTTTACCCATAAGGCCCCCTTTCCACATTGAACCTCCACCATAATTTGCATAAAAGAGCTCGGTTCATGTTCTTTAGCCCCCCCCCCCCAACATTTAGACCCCCCTTTTTAAAAAAAAAAAATTGGACCGAATCCCATTTTACCCAATCAAGATTCCTTTTTTTTAAACTATCCTCACCCCCCCCCCCAAAAAAAAAGAATTGACTTCGCACTCTCTCAAGGATTTTTAACACTCCTTTTGGCGCCCGAAACAAGGAAAAGAAATATAACGAGGTGCTACTAAGAACCGAACTTACCAAAGTTAGTCTTCCTCCAAATGAGATGGTCTTCGCTTTCCAAGTTGCAAGTTTGTCTTTCATCTTCTCGATTGCCGGTTTCCAATGATCAAGTCTCCGCATGGAAGCACCAACCGGTAGACCGAGATAGATAAAAGGGAGTGTGGCACTCTCGCAACCCAATCTTTTTGCCCAAGATTGCACTTCTTCATCCGATACCCCACTCCATAAATCTTACTTTTGTTCAAGTTTATCCTTAAACCCGACACGAGATGGAAGCACTTCAAAATTTTCATCAAGTTCCTAACATTTGTCAAGTATCATTCACCAAAGAAAATTGCATCGTCCGCATATTATAGGTGTGATATTTGAATCTCATCCCGACCTACTTTTGATCCCTTCGAACAACCCTTTGTCCACGACCTCTTCCACCATAATGTGAAGACTTTCGGCTACTAGTAGAAATAAGAACGGAGCAAGTGGGTCGCCTCCATTTCGGACTCTCTAGTCGGGGATCCATTAATAAGCACAGATATCTTTGATGAGCTAAGGCATGTCTTTATCCATCCTATCAATTTCTCTAAAAAAAACCCATCGCTTCCATAATTTCTAAGAGAAACGTCCAATCCACCGTATCGTATGCCTTTTCAAAGTCGACCTTCAATATCAAACCCCTCTTTTTCATCTTCCTAAGAAACGCCACCGTCTCATTTGCCACTAGTATCCCATCAAGAATGAATCTTCCCTTCACAAATGCGTTTTGTTTGAAACTTATTAGTTTGCTTATCACCGATTTCAACCTTTCAGCTAAGACTTTTGACACAATTTTGTAGATAATTCCAATAAGGCTAATTGGTCTAAAATCATTTAGGCCAATTGGATTTTGGTTTTCAGGTATCAAGGTTACGAACGACGTATTGCAAACCTCACTCAACTCCCCTTTTTCCAACAACCAATCTATCGCCGCCAACAAATCCGTTTTTATTAACCCCACTACGCCTTTTGTTGTGGTTTTTCGTGTTTACACCTTTTTAAAATGCAAATAAATCTTGACGCAAGTATACATCTCAATTTATTACCGTTTTTAACAAGTAATAATGGTACAAAGTACTGAATATCGATCACACAGGGAAGCATGGAAAAGTTTTTCTCGAAAGTCGGGTCTGTAAAAGCGAATCTCATATGGAGAATTCGAAAACAATATTTTGATTGGGGATTTTGAGTAACAACTACTGAGAAATTAATTTTAAAAAGAAGCGCGGTGTATAAAAATCCGTTGGGACAAATTTAATAATTAAATAAAAGACGCGATCGCATTTCATCGTTATCTCAGAGTCGATATTTTATGTAATTTAAAGAAGTCGTCATACAACGAACCAGTTGTCAGTTGATCAGTTGTAATCTGACATAAAATATAACTCTGATTTAAATAACTTTGGACAATCATGCGACACGATACACCTTTTATTCTCTTATTGGTCTCGGTCCCAACTTTACTTTATACCCCGAATTGAGACGGTTAGCCCATCATCATTTTAAATTATAATTTTAACGATTGTAAAAGCAATTAAAGAAAATGAGAAACACGTCAAATATTCACTATTAATTTTAAAAGGATTCTTTAACGAACTACACACGTAACTAAAACCTTTAGTTGAACAAGAAAAGTTTACTTGAGAATAATTAAGATTTTAAACTACAAACACTACAATTATAGAATTTTAATTTAATTAAGTAAACGACGTTAAAATAATACTAGAATTATAAAGTTACGATTTACCAACTAATTTATCATTAATTATGGAAAGTCTTGTTTTAAATTTGTCTAGAGTCCTTAAGTCACTTTGAGAGTCCTCGGTGTCAATATAACCAAAGTAAGATGCGGGATGGTTTTAGACTTTTTGGAAACACGGAACAAATTGATCACAAACATGAACAAGCACCCAATAATCCAACACTTCACTCGAACTTCGTTTGATCTACTCACGATGCTAGAAATGTGTTCCACTTTTCACATACATAAGTGTATACATTCATACAACATACTATTGAGATTTTATCAATCATGGTAATTGCAAAACCCTAGTACCAGAAATACCAGATAAATGCTAGAAAAAAAAAGAGTTGAAAATTGTAATTTTACCAAATACCAGATCAATGCTAGAAAAGAGTTCAAAACATAATATTACCGAACGAATTGAAGATCAATATGTATCCTGTTGCAAGCTTGAATTCTTCAAACCCAAAGATCTTAATATGTGTGTGGGGCAATTTGAAGAATTGATGGTGGTGGCCGACTTAGGTTGTGCTAGCCTCAGCCGTTGAGTGATCCAAAAAATATCCCCTCACATTGGTATCTTTGAAGAATGAGACCCCTCAACTCATTGTGTGCAAAAATTTCTTGTTTGATAGGTTACTCTACATGTAAATTAAAAACCAAAAATTTCTTGATTCGTATACGTATGGAGTAAAATGAATTTCAATTGGTCTAAATTTTCCACAAAATTAAATGATTTTGGCCATTATATGTATGGTTGGATCTCAAACACAAATTTTATAAAACGAAAGTCATGACATCAAACCTCGAACTACTCGACTTACTCATGAACCTTCTCGTGATTCACAGGTCTTTCTCTCCCCACATTTAAAACAATTTAATAAGTCATCATTCAAAAAATATGATTTTTATTTTTTTTTAATAATAAGATTTTTATGAGTGTATATCCATTTTTATGATATACATATAGCAGATCCTGCCCCTTGACCCCGCCCGTTGAATGGTCAGTGGGACATTATCAAGGGTGTTGCTTGTTCCGCAGGGGAGTGCAACTCCCTTGACCTCCGTCTTATAGTTATCTAAGATGATGGGGGCAACATTTGTGAGTGTACACTCTGCACCCCCTAACTCACATTGTTTGCTTCATCACCTCAATCGATCTAACTTAAATCACAATCACCAACAACACTTATGGGTGTTAAATAACCAAAATAGGTGTGCATAGAAAGATAGATAGTACGTATTCTATCAACGTTTTACATACATACATAACATGTTTGTACTCAATTTACTTAACATTTTATTATCATTTAACAATATTTTAATTTGTATTTTAAATCAAACTCAGTAGTTATAACGAGTAAGATAAATGTACAGTTTAATGAGTTTTATTTTACTTGTTGCAAATTAGATGCACAAGTAAGCGTATCCAATGGGTGATTTGGTGATAATTTACCCTCAGAGCAAGATGTTGTAACCCTTTATAGAAACAACGACATAACCAGAATGTGAATCTATGATCCAAATCAAGCTACTCTTCGAGCTCTCCAAGAAACAAATATTGAACCCATCCTCGATGTTCCTAATGATGTTATGCAAACAAGTGGGTCAGAAAAAACATTCAGAACTACCCTGGCGTCAGGTTCAGATACATCGCTGTCGGAAATGAAGTCGATCCAAATAATGAAAGTGCGCGATTCACCAATTTTGTACTCCCAGCCATGAGGAATCTTCATGGTGCCATTAGAGTTGCAGGACTAGGGAATCAAATAAAGTTGTCAACTACATCCTACACCAGTCTCCTAGTCAGATCTTTTCCACCAAGCAATGGTTCATTTTATGACAATGTACGAGGATTTATAGAGCCAACAATTAGATTTCTAGCCGAAAACAACTTGTCTATGCTTGCAAACATTTACCCCTAGTTTGGTTACCTTGGGACCCTAATGGGAATCTTCCATATGCATTGTTTACTGCACCAGGAACGGTTGTGACTTGTGAACGATAATGGTCGACAATACTCCAACCTTTTCACTGCCATGTTAGATGCTCACTATATGCAGCTCAAGCACCTCTTGGTGGGGAAAATGTGGAAATTGTTGTGTCAGAGAGCGGATGGTCATCGACGGGTGCCCGTGCAACAACCGTGGAAAAATTCTAGAACTTACAATAACAATTTGATTAGACATGTCAATGGTACGGCAGGACATCAAGGAAGCGGGGAAGATCTATAGAGACATATATATTTGCCATGTTTGATGAAAATATGAAACCAGGAGATGAAACAAAGAGACATTTTGGGATTTTCTTCCCAAATGGAAAGCCCAAATATCAAGTCAATTTTTAACTAAAGAAAGACACCCCTCCCCCCCCCCCCCCAACACACACACACATAAATATATATAGGGGTAGGTTCAAACGAGAAGTTAAACATTTTGCGAGAAGGTGGGAAGTGTTTAATCATATATGATACACAAGCTTAATCATATATGATTAAACACATGTTATATTGGCAATACATCGACGTTTAATCATATATGATTAAGCACACCCACAGGCCGTGTAATCATATATGATATCACACTTCTCGTTTTCTCGCAAAAAATTTTAACTTCTCGCATGATCCTTCCTCTCTCTCTCCCTATATATATATATATATATATATTAGTGATGGCCAAAAATCGGGCCCGGGCCGGGCCAAAACGGGCTTCGGGTCCAAATAGTAAACCCAAAAACCGGGCCAATCGGGCTTCGGGCCGGGCCGGGCTTCGTCCGAATATGTGTGGCCCGTTTAATGTTGGAAAAACCGGTTATAGAAAAACCGGGTCGGGCCGAGCATTTTTCCGTATTTTTTCAAAAAAAATAATTTCTTTATATAATAATTAATTTCTAAGCTTTAAAAAATAAAAAATGGATTGGATCACTAAAATACACTTTAAAAATGTGTTTTATTTATAATAAATCACTAAAATACACTATAAAAATACGTTTTATATATAATTTTAATTTACAAACTTACAATACAAGTATTTATAGGGGTTTGGGGAGGTAAAAAATACAAAAAAAAGTCAAAAAAATCGTATATAAACGGTAACATAACGTGTGTTTTTTTTGAAAAATACGAATCGGGCCGGGCCAAAAACCGGGTCGTGAACCGGGCTTGGGCCGAGCGGCCGGGCCGCCAAATCCTCCAAACACATGAACCGGTTCATGTTTTCGGGCTCCAAACCGGTTTTCCACCGGGCCGGGTCGAGATGGCCATCACTAATATATATATATATATATAAAGTGTTTTCAGAATAACAAAGGTTGGTTATGTGTGGTCTAGTTCCAAATCTAAAAGAGATTTGATCAATGGAATTACTTGTATTGTGTCCACTACTTAATAAAAACCATTGTTTTAAAAGGATCGCTGTAACAACTAACCTCCATGGCGCGTCGTGACACACAGGCTTGTGTCTCCCGTCGTGTTAAGCGTGTAGCACGCCATGATCTAATGCATGGTTTTTGTAATACGACATTTGATTTTCTTTTTCACGTTTTTAATATGTAACCTAGTTTAACTTGTTTGTTATCATTGACTTATTGAGTAACAGATATAGGGGCAAGTATAAACGAGAAGCTAAACATTTTACGAGAAGACGAGAAGTGTGAACCACAAGGGTTGTGGCGTACTAGTTAAGGCCCTGGGGGATGTGGTGGAATATCCCATTTTCCAGGGTTCGAATCCAGACGTACACAACAACTGTGGTCATTGAGGTTTAATCAGGTCTGATGTCTTACAGTCATAATTTTCCAAAGGATTTCTCTAGGCATAACCTAGGACACCCTTCCTAAAAAAAGACGAGAAGTGTGATATCATATATGGTACACAAGGTTAATCATATATGATTAAACACACCCAAAGAGCGTGTAATCATATATGATATTGAGACTTCTCGTCTTCTCGCAAAATGTTTAAGTTCTCGCATGATCATTCCTCTCTATATATAATATTATAGATGATATAGAAAATTGACGTCATAAGTCATGCCTTGAAAAGCGTCGTAGAATCGTCGTGGCTCCTAAGGCTTAAGGCTTGGCTTCGCCGCCATGCCACGCCTTACACCATTTAGAACCTTGATAAAAACTATTATTTCTTAACCACAAGGGTTGTGGCATACTGGTTAAGGCCCTAGGGGATGTGGTGGAATATCTCATCTGTCGAGGGTTCGAATCCAGGCGTACGCAACAATTGTGGCCACTGAGGTTTAATCAGAGCTAATGTATTACAGTCATAATATGCCAAGGGATTAGTCTAGGCATAGCCTAGGACACACATCCCAAAAAAACTATCATTTCTTTTATTTAAACACTTGCATAATTGTTTTCATTAATATGGCTCGCAAAGTACAATTCATATTAAGGGTTGTTTGGTTCTTACTTTTATATATACAAAAGATAATTCCACAATCATCATCGAGGAGGTAAATCAACACATGCATCCCATTAACAGAGAAGCAATTCCCATACTTAAATCTGAGACTTTACTCATATAAATTAAACTCGCACCTCTACCACTTTCATTGACTAGAAAAGAGGTAAAGTCTAAGTAGTGAATTTTTTTTGGTCCAAGGAAAAGTTCCTTCCTAATTTATCTGAATTGCAAGGGATGAAACACAATGACTAGTGGTTTGCAAGAAAATCTCAAGATAAGAGAATTTATAAAAATGAAGGTTAAATTATACATATTTGGATCAAAATGAATTGTAGTTTCTCAAGTTGAGATGTAGATGATGGGTATGTCAGATTGCATCAATTTGATTTATGTAAATATCTGGTGGAACCAACAATCAAAGAATTAAACTGTTTAAATAGAAATAAAAATACATGAGACTTGAGGACACGAGATCTTATTAGAAAAAGATCAAAGGGCAAAGGAGATCATGGTCGTGAATTCTTGATTTGGGCCGAGACAACGAGACTAAGGTTAGCCCATCACTCTAAATTTCTAATAACTTTTGGGTTGGTTTTATTTGATATGGAATTATTTTAATTTTGAGTTTTTCAAATATCATTTTTTATGTATATACAAAGTTACAAACTAATAAAAATTAGTATTAATATGTGATGTACTATTTAGATTATAATTTAAAATTTCAAAACCGTAAATCGTACTGTAAATCATGTTTTGACATAGATGCGAAACAATTTTTGGGGTATTTCCTTTGCAGGATTCTGTTAGAATCCAAAGAAAATTAGATTGTTCAAATTTGGCTATATATAGAATGAAATTGAATTCCACATATTTCATTGTTCATGAATTTGGTTATTCGAATAATTAATTACATTCCTATAAAAAAATTCAAAAAACAAAACTATCATAGTGGTATGAATATTATATAATATAAGGGGGTCTTTCTCTTAATAATTTATAATTCATGATATTCATTTAAACCACAAAAATTTAGTTGAAAAATAAAATCTATTATATTTTAAAAAGAAAACCTTATCTCCTAATATTCTCTATCTCCTCTTGTCTATTAGATTTTAAAATTCTCAAATGATTAAACTTTTATATATATATATATATATATATATATATATATATATATATATATATATATATATGGTGGGTTCAAACAAAAAACGTTAATTATTTAAGAAAAAACGAGAACAACTGTTAATGTACAAAATCATACATGATTCACGTACAAAATCATATATGATTCACGCGACTTTGCCCCACTTAAGTCGCGGCAAAAGTCGCTCATGACCACTTTTTACTGTTAAATGTAAAATCACACGTGATTTTGCACATGATTTGCTCTTGATTTAATAAATAGTAATTTACAATCTTTTATATCAAATGTTAATTTTATTACTATCTATGATTTAAGGGGAAAAAATCAAAAGAAGGGGCATTTTGTTCATCTTGTTCATTTCTTTTTTAATTCATAAGTTACATTTCATAAACGAAACAAACACTCTTCAACTTATTTGACATAATACATTTCATTTTTTATCAATCAAATTTGGTCGAAATTGATAACATTTCATTTAAACTTTTTTCAGATTCCAAATCCTCTGAAAGATTTCAATAATTCAAAAATTATACAAACCAAGTATCATTTTTAAGTTTGTAGTCATTAAAAATCTATTAATTTATAAAAAAACCTTTAAAACAAAATAATTGAGGATGGGCCAATCCAATTCGAATTGATTTGTTTTAACTTGTTCACAAAATTACACATTCTAGTTGCAACCGGTCCTATTCTCGTTTCTTAATCCACCCAAGTGGCCTAATATATATATATATATATATATATATATATATATATATATATATATATATATTACTATAATTGTATTCGCGTAATACAGCGAGATATATCACGATTTTAATATTTTATTTTATTTTTTATTTTTCTGTCGGTTTACAGTACGATTTTGGATGGTTTTGAAAAAGTGATAATGTTTTTTTTTATAAATTTTGTTAAAATTTAATGATTATAATATATATTTTAATGACATCTAGAAAAAATAACCAATAACATATTTAATATAGCGCTCAACCCGGGTTCGAGCCCCACTAGCAGCACTTGTGGCCACTGAGGATAAACTCAGGGTTGCACGCTTTAGCAGCTGGGCCAAATGCCCTAATTGCCAGGGATTAGTCTGGGTCATAGGCCCAGGATACCCTTTCCAAAAAAAAAACATATTTAATAATATAATTAAAACAAATTTATAGTAATATAATATATTAATTAATAGTAATACATTAAAATATTTGTATAAAAGGAAGACCCTACACATACCAAATTGGTGGGTGTTAGAAGCCTGCAGTAGTAATATGTATCTTGTGCTTTGATATTTGTAAATTAAGATATTTTTAAAATCTTGCATAAAATGGTGGTACTTTGTGTCTAATAATTTGTATTTAAGAGTTTTTTTTCCCTGCTTTATAATATAGTATAGATATACATCTATATAGAGGTAGGTTCAAACGAGAAACTAAACATTTTGCGAGAAGGCGAGAAGTGTTTAATCATATATGATACACAAGCTTAATCATATATGATTAAAAACATGTTATATTGGCAATACATAGACTTTTAATCATACATGATTAAACACACTTACAAGCCGTGTAATCATATATGATTAAACACTTCTCGGCTTCTCGTAAAATGTTTAACTTCACGCATGATCCTCCCTCTAAATATATACATATATATATATATATATAATATTATTATATATATGTAAGTATATTATCAATTATTCTCAAGAATGTGGACAAATGAGACCTTTCGTAGGAAATGGTATCCCTATGAAATACCCTACCTATCTTTAATGCATGCCGATCTTAATATAAACAAACACAATAACGACCATTGACTTAAACTTTCAATGCCAAATTACATGAACCTGTGTCTCTCTTTATATATATAATATATAGAGAGAGAAAGTTCAAACGAAGACACTAACTATTTAAGATAACAGTAAATTATTTGTAAAATCATATATAATTCGGTATTAACGGCAAAGAAAATGGACGCGGAAGTCGCGGCAAAATCGCGTGAATCATATATGGTTTTATATGTACTCAGCCGTTCTCATGTTTTCTTAAATATATATTGTTCTCGTATGAACCCACACACACATATATAAAACCGTGCAAACCATCAATTTCATTAGTTAAGTTAATGAAATTGTTTAATTTGATAAAATTGTTTCATATAATTCTTTTTTTTTTCATGAAATTGTTTCATATATTTGTGTTCTTTATGTAAAAATAAAAAAGTTTAATTAGAATAAGAAGGTACATGAAACAATTTCATCATGATGAGAAAATACATGAAACAATTTCATTTTTACGTAAAAAACACAAATATATGAAACAATTTCATCAAGTTAAACGATTTCATGAACCACTTTCATTAACCTAACAAATGTAATCGACGATTTGCAAGGTTTGCTAAATTTGGATGGTTTGCATTTAATCTCTCCCCTGAGAGAGAGAGAGAGAGAGAGAGAGAGAGAGAGAGAGAGAGAGAGAGAGAGAGAGAGAGAGAGAGAGAGAGTTGGGTTCCGATAAGAATGAAAGTTATGGTGAGAAGCGTAAGAAGAGATCTCCACCATTGGATGTGCATTAAGATGAGATGCACTGGATCATTCTCGTATTAAGCGCGATTCATGGGTGGGTTTGAGATCTGGAAACCTGTGGAGCTCTTGAGCGATATGGGGTTGTGGTTGATATTTCCCATCAAATATCTTCATTCCAAGAAAAGTTTCTTGAAAATGAAGTATTAGGTTTAGAGAATACAGAATAGGGGTTAACTAAGGGCATACTGGTAATAGGGATTTTAAAAGTGATCAAGAATCCAAATTTTTTTCTTACCTTTTTCACTTTGACTTTTTTTCTCACACGATCCTTGGTATGTATGTATGTATGTATGTATGTATGTATGTATGTGTGTGTGTATATATATATATATATATATATATGTTTACAGAGAAAAAATCAAATACAAACTACTTAGATGTTGTAAAACTTGCAAACCAATCTCAACCATCTGTACAGACTGCATATTATCAATGATACGAATTAAATGGGTTTCAAAGTTTATTCTTAGTTGCATCTACAACTAGTTTGATAACTAGAAAACCCCACAAAAAGACAAACAAAGAAGCACAAAAAATGAATTAAAAAAATATATCAATATGGATGTTAATTAAATAAAGAGAATAAATGTTTTTTTTTTTTTGTATAATTTGTTCGCTTCTATTTTGATTATATTTCAATTAAGATTAAAATATAGGGGAAATGTTTTTTATTTAAAAAAAAGGTAATAACTACTTTCTTAATCACATCAATTAGAGCATCTCAATCTAAGGGGCGTTTGGTTCGCAAAATGATTTATGAAGGATTGAAATTTGTCTAAGGAATTTGAATGAAATGTTATCAGTTTGACCAAGTGTTTGGTTGGCAGGAATGAAATGTAATCAGTCAAATGAATTGGAATCTGTCTGTTTGGTTTGCAATGAAATTCTGAAAAATGACAAAAATACCCTTTCTTTTATTTTTATTTCTTTATTTTTATTTTTTTAAATACCGAAAGAGAGGGGGGAGAGAGAGGGGGAGAGAGAGGAGAGAGATAGAGAGGAGAGAAAGAGAGAGGAAATAGAGAGGAGAGAGGAGAGAGAGAGGAGACCAAATCCACATATAATGGGTTTTAATTTTGTTAAAAGGGTATTTTTGTCATTTTCAAAATATTGGATGAAATGGAATTCAATTCCATCATTTTTGTAAAGGAATTACCAAATCCACATTTGAAGTAATTCATGGAATTCAATTCCATTCCATGGATAACCCGACATCATGCTGGAATTTGATCAATGGAATTGACCATTCCAATTCCATCAGATTCCGGCGGAATCCAGCGAACCAAACGCCCCCTAACGGTTTTGGTAAATTCTTTGATTCTTTTTTTTTTTGTGGTTCTTTTTGGATCTTCTTCATATACATAATCACATGTGATCTGACTCCTCTCTTACTTATCATTAATTGACCAACTTCTTTTATGATCTTGCATCAATATATATATATATATATATATATATATATATAGAGAGAGAGAGAGAGAGAGAGAGAGAGAGTCGGGTTCAAATGAGAACAATATATATCTAAGAAAACACGAGAATGGTCGAATCATATGTGATTTTACACTAACATCGCGTACAAAATCACATTTGATTCACACGAAAATCGCCCGCACACTTTTTTTTTACCGTTAATGTAAAATCACATGATTTTGTACGTGATTTAGCCGTTCTCTTATTTTCTTAAATAGTTAGTGTTCTTGTTTGATCTTCCCTATATAAAACGTCAATAAGTAAGCATTATTGACCCGTTGAAACTGCTATAATCATATTCATTGGTATAGTTTTGTTTTTAAGTACATATAATATTATATATTTTAGAGGCGAAGGAATCGTGTGAGAAGTTGATTTAATGGTGAGAATTGGATCTAAACCATTGATCTCTTTTAATATTTCAGCCCTCCCATGAATCGTGACTTAGAAGAGAATTGATGTAGTGCATCTCGGTACATCATATCTCGGTGCATCTCATCCTAATGTGGGTTCATTTCTCATTGAACGATTGATAACCATTTTTCACCGTTAACTCAACTTCTCATCGATACCCAACCCATATATACGATAAATATTCAGCATAATTATCTTATTTAATGAGGCTTAAATCTTTTGACCTCTTGTAAATCTAGGCTATATAATAACCCAAGTAATACTGCAATATTTACGCACCAACTCTTTCCAACATTTTTTTAAATAAAATAAAAAACTCTATTAAAACAATAAAATTCTTAAAAAAAATAATATCTAGACCGATGAAAATTCGTGAGAACACCTCTAACATGTATGCTATATTTTTCTCTCTTTTTTTTTAATTTGGAAATTTTTCCACTCTTTTTTTTATAGGAGAGTTTGATATAATTATTAAAGAAACTTTTTTCAAATCTCCAAAATTTCTAAGGTAACATAATTGTTGAATATATTCATAGGATTAACTTCTTTTATTTTGATATATTTAATAAAAAAAGACATTAAAAATAGAATTTAATACAGTGCTCAAGGAGTGCTACGGGTGATTTGACTTTTTCAAAGTTCATTTTATATAGAGGAACTAAAAAAAAAAATCATATGACACTATATAATACAGACAAAAAATAATTACAAAAAATATGATTTTTATCGACGTGCCTTCATCTTTTTACCTGCGTTCAATATTGTCCGATATGTTTTTAGCCTAATTCTACAATTTCCAGCGATTTTTAAAGTTGTTTGCTTGATTTCGAGAGATTTTTAAATTTTTTTTTATCGATTTCGAGATATTTTTCCGGTTTCTTGGTTGATTTCGATAGTTTCTTTTGGTTTTTTGGTTGATTATGAGGTATGGTTGCATCTTATTGAAGTTCACAAAATAATACGGTACCACCTTACAAAACGATACGATTGCACCTTTCACAAACCTAAATTTTTTTACACTTCGTCAAATAAATAATACGACGGCACGTGCCACCGTATTCGACACTGCAGGTCCGTCCTTGATCTTATGATCAACTCATTTATATGACATCGAAAACTTTGTGGAGTTAACTTAACTGACAATAATATTTTAGTTTTTGAGGAATCTATTAAAAAATAACCCATTCTGAGTCTTGCAAGGCCACTGAGAATTTTTTTCGGTTGTTCTCCAGGACCTTCTAATTAGTTGAGGTGCGCATAAATTGACTCGGGCACCCACGGTTGACCAAAAAAAAGAAAAAAAACACTTCGATTGATAACATATATTTTGGGTAAAATTTAAGAAATAGTAAATGTAATTTCATTTCTTTTATTATAGTCCAATATTACAATAGGGTTGGGTTCCGATCAGAAGTTGAGTTAATGGTGAGAAAATGTAAGAAGTGGTTATCAACCGTTGGATGAGAAATGGACGTACACTAGGATGTGATACACCGAGATAAAATGCATCGAGATGTACCAAATCAATTCCCTTCTAAGACGCAGTTTATGGGAGGGTTGAAATTAAAATAGATCAACGGCTCAGATCCACTTCTCACAATTCTCACTGTTAACTCAAATTCTCACACGATTCTTCGCCTATTACAATATCATACTTATAAATTGTAATTCAATTTCTTTTACTACAATATTGTACTTTTAAATTATCTTTTAACAGTGTAAAAGCAAAAAATTAAGCACGCTTTTAGCTATTTTAATAAGAACAAAGTGTATGAATTAAAATGGAATAAAGTCTATTTTTAATTCACGATTCATACCTTTAAAATCAATATTTTTTAGTATGTACTTTCAATTTGCGAAGGATTTGTTATACCAATACAATGTTAACTATTTAAGATACATTTGAAATTAAATAATGTATGTATGTATGTATGAATCTATATAATATAATCAAATATTCCTATTAAATAATGTTCTTAACAACATTATTCGATTGTAACTAGTTGAAATAAATACATTAAACTCTTGAATGAACGACTTTTCAATAAAAAAAATTATTTGAAAAATAAGACCCCTTAACATGTTGTGTGGAAAACGTCGCATTACCTGTTTAATAGGTTACTCTACATATAAAAAATCCAAAATTTATTGGTTCATGTATCAAAAATTAAAAACAAATTTCAATTGGTCTACATTTTCCACAAAATTAATTGATTTTGGCCACTATATATATGGTTGGATCTCAAACATAAATTTCATAAAACTGAAGTCATGACATCAAAGCTAGTACTACTCGGCTTACTCATGAGCCTTTTTGTGTTCACAGGTCTTTCTCTTCCTTCGTTTAATACAGCTTAATTAACAAGTCATGGTCCAAAATATGAGTTTTATGTTTTTTTGAAATAATGTGATTTTTATGTTTGTATATCCTTTTTTATGTTTACATATATAGTTGCATTGAAACAAGAACAATATCAAAATATGAAAAATGCGAGAACACATATATCATATGTGATTTTAGTGTAAAATCATATGTGAATATGAAAAAACACGGTCAATTCACTTGATTTCAATGTAAAATATATCATAGGTGTTTTCATATTTTCTTATTTGAAATCATGTTCTCGTTTGGACTTTCATGTGTGTGTGTGTGTATATATATATATATATATATAGAGAGAGAGAGAGAGAGAGAGAGAGAGAGAGAAATGAGTTTAAAGAAAACAGTAACCAAATAAGAGTACACGAGAACGGTCAGATCGCATGTGATTTTACACTAAAATTACGTGTAAAATCACATGTGATTCACGCACTCACCCTTGCATTGATCGTGTTCCATAAGTGCATGTGATTTCAGTGGTTGTTCTCATTTTTCTTATTTTGACCATGTTCTCGTTTGGTCTTTCCCTCTTCCTCTTTATATATATATATATATATATATATATATATATATATATATATATATATATATATATATATATATATTCATGTCATTCATAATCTAAATATATGTACAGATATGGGAATAATTACAGGCAATGTGTATGCCTCCATGTGTAGGGCTTGCACATCACCTGACATGATGTTGCACCTTGTGCATGAAAAACGTTATTTTATCGTTTATTTCTTAAAATTTACTTTTACGGCAAGTTCAAATAAATGATAAATCGTTGATGAAAAACTACACATTGTCATTAGTTTGTACAAGCAAAGAGTAATTACATTTTGATTAATTTTGTTTTACTTGGTGCAAATTAGATGCACAAGTAGGCGTATGCAATGGGCGAGTTGGCAATGGTTTGCCCTCAGAGCAAGATGTGGTAACCCTTTACAGAAACAATGGCATAACCAGAATGCGAATTTATGATCCAAATCAAGCTACTCTTCGAGCTCTCCAAGGAACAAATATCGAGCTCATCGTCGATGTTCCTAATGATGCTCTGCAATCCCTCAACGATCAAAATGCTGCAAACACGTGGGTCAGAAACAACATCCAGAACTTCCCTGGTGTCAGGTTCAGATACATAGCTGTCGGAAATGAAGTTGATCCAAATAATGAAAGTAGGCGATTCGCCAATTTTGTACTCCCAGCCATGAGGAATCTTCACCGTGCCATTGGAGCTGCAGGACTAGGGAATCAAATCAAGGTGTCGACTGCAACCTACACTGGTCTCCTAGTCAGATCTTTTCCACCAAGTAATGGTGCATTTTATGACAATGTGCGAGGATTTATAGAGCCAATAATTAGATTTCTAGCCGCAAACAACTTGCCAATGCTTGCCAACATTTACCCGTATTTTGGTTACCTTGGGGACCCTAATGGGAATCTTCCATATGCACTGTTTACTGCACCCGGAACGGTCGTGAACGATAACGGTCGACAGTACTCCAACCTTTTTACTGCCATGTTAGATGCTCACTATGCAGCTCAAGCACCTCTTGGTGGAGAGAATGTGGAAATTGTTGTGTCGGAGAGCGGATGGCCGTCGGCAGGTGGTCGTGCAACAACCGTGGAAAACGCTAGAACTTACAATAACAATTTGATTAGACATGTTAAAAGTACAACGGGCACACCAAGGAAGCCAGGAAGATCTATAGAGACATATATATTTGCCATGTTTGATGAAGATAGGAAACCCGGAGCAGAAACAGAGAAACATTTCGGGCTTTTCTCCCCAAATCAACAACCCAAATATCAAGTGAACTTTTAACCAAAGAAAGTCATCATATACAAAATAAAGTGGTTTTTTCCATTACCAAATAAAGAAAGTCGGTTATGCATGGTCTAGTTCCAAATCTTAAGGAGATTTGATCAATGGATTGACTTATATTGTATCCAACTTCTAAATAAAAACTATTGTTTCTGTAAAGGCTCTTACATATTTGTTTTGGTTTATATATATATATATGTGTGTGTGTGTGTGTGTGTGTGTGCTCGCAAAATAGAGTTCAATGTTACTTCTTTTTGAAGTATATAATTTATATACTATGAATGAAACTCATATGCAGGCTTTGTCTTTGTTGAGGTTGGAATTTGGATTATCATATACCACTTAAAGATATCAATTTCATTATATTTTCTTGACATTTTACCAATGAGTTGATAACATGCGCTTTGTATATTGAGATATCGATCAAATATGTTACTGAAAATAAGTTTGACAACTTCATTTTCTGTATCAAATTGTAATTTGTATAAGTTGAAGTTTTGGGAACTTGTCGCCACGTTGGTGCTTTCGAAAGCACCACCAAAATGGATATTTTCAAGGATGGCAAAATGTTTAAATATGTCACAGTACTTTCAAACTCTTCTGATTACTTACCAAGACAGATAACTTTATAATCTTAGTCTACTTTTGTCATATTATATCATAAATCTTAAATCGTTAGTATAAGTTTTTTTTTTCTTTCTTCAAGTTGTCATTCTACTCATGTTTTCATCTTAGTTATCATAATAATCAAATGAAAATAAGGTAATTACTATGATTATGGAAATAAAATAATAATTAAAAATGCAACAATCTATTTGTTTATTTTATCATCACGGTTAGAAAGTTCAAAGTTTGAATCGAATTTTTCTTTTTGTTGGTTTATGAATAAACAATGTTACATGTTTGTCAATATATCAAGATTAGGTAGATCTAAACAAATATTTTATCGTTGTACCACATAACAAGAAAAAATTAACGTTCAAATAGAAGATATATGTATAAAAGCATTAAACAAGCCAATAAAAAGCCATTATATTAACCACAAGGCTTGTGGCGTACTGGTTAAGGCCTGTGGGGGATGTGGTGGGATATCCCATCCACCCCAGGTTCGAATCCAGGCGTACGCATCCTGTGGCCACTGGGTTTAATCTCAGGGTTGCATGCTTTCGCAACCATTATATTATACATAACAAAAAAAGGACTGGTTGTGATTAAAACTTGAACTTCATTATACACGTACGTTCAATCACTGTAATACCAAGTCTAAATTAAAAAAAAAAGTAAATTACATTTTTAGTCCTTGTGGTTGTCACCTATTATCAAGTTTGGTCCCTCTTTCAAATTAATTACAATTTTAGTCATTGTGGTTGCTATTTTATTTCACTTTTGGTCCCTCTCACCAACTTCAGTTAAAAAAACATGATTTAATCAAGGGTATTTTAGTAATTTTACCTTTTCTATATCTTTTTCATTTTTTGTTTTATTAGATTATAGAGTAAATTACACCGTTGGTCCTGTGGTTTGCTCATAATCTGAATATGGTCCATATTTTGAAATAATTACACCAGGGATCCTTGTGGTTTGCTTTTTATTTCACTCCGAGTCCCTATCGCTAACTCTGTTAAAAATCTTCCGTTAACTCATGGGTAAGTTGGTCAATTTAACTTTTTGCCTATTTTTTATTAAAAATTTGCAAGATTTTTTATTATTATTATATAATTTTTTATTATTCATACATACACACAGTGAGTGACAGTGTCTTCTCCCACCCATGAACCCAATTCACCCCCCTCCCGGTGGCATCCTTCCTCCTTTCACCTTCCTACTTCCGACTTCCTCCATTCACGTCCCCCGCCAACAGAATATAAATCAATAACTTGGGTCAAATTATCAAGTTTAGATCCACACCCAAATGGTTCTCGTTAACACCCCCTCCCCCGACGGCATCCTTCCTCCGTTCACCTTCCTACTTCCGGCCTCCTTCTCCATTCACCTCCCGGCCAACACAATATAAATCGACAACTTGGCTCAAATTATCAAGTTTAGATCGACACCCAAATGGTTTCTTGTTAACACCCCCCCCCCCCCCAAACCCAAATACCCTATGTCGTGCCTAATGGTTTCGTTGTCGAGATCTCTCTCTCTATAGATATAGATATAGATATAGATATAGATATATATTTTGTTCTCCACACCTATCATCCATAAAACCCACTTCATACCTATATATTGTTGGATATAGTGTCCAAGGTCATTAGCTATTGGTAATATTTCTAATAATAGCAGGGTTTAATTGGGTTGCCCTTAAGACCCAAATAAACAATCGGAAGGATAAAGGGAAACAATTATTTTATTAATTTATCATTTGATGATAAATTAATAGTAAGCTAAAATATAATTAATTAGATTAATTATATAAAGGGATAAACGATAATTGGTTAAAATAGTTTTAACGAGCTTATCTGTTTAAGGGGGTTAAGTGTAAAATATAGAAGCAGGAGAGGCCTAGGAGTTTTGTAACACCCTAAAAATAGGGATAACAAAAATCCGAAAAACAACGGACATGAGGTATACTAAAAATTGCCAAAGCAAGAGCCTCCTTAAATGGAGAAAAATACACAAACCTGTTTAAATACAGTTGTAATTAAACGGACGATAAATAACAACCAACTAATCTAATTTCCATAACTAGAAAAGAGATTACAAATAAGGGTGTCATTTATAAACCCAAAGGTTCTCCTACCAAAAGTAAGTCCAAATGCAATATCCCTCAATCTCTCACCCAAGCATCTATGTCAGCTTAGAACCAGCGCCGCTATAACCTGAGATACACATCGACACCAAGCAAGTGTTAGGCCAAAAAGCCTAGTGAGTTGAACAATAATAAGCATGCATGAGCAGTTACAATTCTTATCAGAAGTTAACTAGAGTTCAACAATGTGGAGTCAATAGGGGAGACCCATAGCACCAATCAGTTCCACCCAAAGAGACAATGTACCTTAGTGCCAACTACTAAGAGTGACACCCAAAGGTCCGGCACACCCGAGGACTACAACCATGGCATTACCCCGAATGGCGGAGGTCTAGGCACATACCCACACGGTGGCGCCCAAGACTACATCCTCCTAGTGTCTACCGACTTGGTTCGTCCAACATAATATATATAGGAGGTCTTTAGGTATATATCTACCAATGCATTTCGATACCAACCATGGGTACTATGCTACCATCCTCACATAAGTCCAATGTGAGACTCAGATTCCAACATATTCAATGTGCAATAATTAAATCGCCAAGAAAGCATTCCAAGTAGAATTTATCATCTACTATACCACATATAATCCATATCATGCCAAAATACCAACAATGTACATTCATGGAACAAGTCCCAAATATCCGACCAATAGAGCAAATCATGGTAAATACTCATAAAAGATAACCCAAAATACCCATTGTTGGTGTACATAATGAAGACCCCAAATACTTTCACAAAATAAAGTAAATCATGGGATGATACTTGTTAAAACATATTTCTCATATAGTCTCATGAAAACACCATCAAATACTTAAACCCGTAAAGATGAACATTTTGAGCAAATATGTGGTAATAATAACAAATAAACAATTATGATGTGTATCCAGTTTTAACAAAAGTTTAGTAAACTCACCTTGCTAGATTTAGACTAAATCTAGATTTTACCCACTTAGAGATTTCCTTGAAGAAACTTGGTTTTTCAAACCAAATCTTCCAAAACCTAGATCCACAAGGTTCCAACCATAAATATACATAATCAAACACAAAGAATCATTTCCCAAACCATATACATGAATACCTCAACTAATACCGAAACCCTAACTTCCATAACCGAAGAGAATAGAATATTACCTTAACCCAAACTTGAATCCACCAATCAAAACACCTCTAGTTCACCAACATGATTACAAACCTTCAATCTATGAAAGGGAGAACAAAGGGTGGATGAAACCCTAGAAAACTTTGGTGAAGAAGATGAATAGGGAGAGATGAGAAGCTTACCACCACCAAATACTCTAGTATACTTCAATAGACTTCCAATATCTTTCCATAACCTTGAAAATCTCTCAAAAACGAAACCGTAGCAACTTGAATCACCCAAATCGGAGCTACGATGAGAAAGATATGAAGAAATGAAGTTTGGGGCTGAAAATCGCGATTTTAACACCCTGAAACACCCGGGCGATTGTGCCAGGATATAGTGACCATGTCACAATCGCCGGGCACAATCTCTGAGATTGTACCGAGAGTTCTCGGGCTCCGGCGACCTTGACAGGCGATTGTGACACTGTCACAATCGTCGGGCACTATAGCCTAGCGCGTACTGAAACTGTTTTGGCCATAACTTCTTCGTTATAGCTCCGTTTTCGCTCCGGAAAGAACCGTTGGTCTCGTAATTGAATCCTTTATCCATCAAGACTATAAAACCAAGGATTCAAGCCCAAAATCAAATATCTTATTTTTCCTTAATATATCGGTTTCTGTATTAACATGAAATGATACCTTTCGAAAAATCGGGGTGTTACAAGTTTCATAGTGAATGAAATTAACAAATAGCATTTGTTTACCTAAATCACTTTGTGATGTGATTACGGCATCCCTTTTCGTATCATAGAGTAAAATATGGATCCTAACCCTTGTTAAATATTTTCGTATCATCGTCTTGGCCACATAAACAAGAAACGCATCGCTAAGCTCCAATCGTACGGAATCTTGGAATCATTTGACTTAAAGTCGGATGAAGAATGCGAGTCTTGCTTACTTGGCAAAATGACAAAAGCACCTTTCAAAGGAAAAATGGAAAGGGGTAAGGATCTGTTGGACTTAATCCACACAGATGTATGTGGACCGTTCAGATCTGCCACGAGAAACAGTGAGAGATACTTTGTTACCTTTACTGACGAATTCAGTAGATATGAATTTATCTATTTGATGAAAAATAAATCGGGCACCTTTGAAGTGTTCAAAGGATTAAAAAACGAAGTAGAAAACCAATTGGGCAAGAAGATCAAGATGCTCCGGTCCAACAGGGGTGGAGAATACTTGAGTCATGAATTCTACGACTATCTAAGGGATTGTGGAATAGTTTCACAATTATCTCCTCCCAGAACACCACAACTCAATGGTGTAGCTGAGAGAAGAAACCGAACGCTACTTGATATGGTTCGGTCCATGATGCATGCTACACTTCCAATATCATTCTGAGGCTATGCCTTAGAAACTGCAACTCATATCTTAAACCTCGTTCCAACTAAGAAGGTTGCAAAGACTCCCTCTGAAATGTGGACTGGGACTCGTCCCTCGTTAGCACATATAAAGGTCTGGGGTTGTGAAGTCTTCGTTCGGCGCAAAACTAACGACAAGCTAGAACCTAGAGCAGAGAAGTGTCGGTTCATTGGTTATCCCTACAAATCCTTTGGATATATATTTTACAAACCTTCTGAGAACAAAGTATTTGTAGCTAGAAGGGGAGTCTTCCAAGAAAGGGAGCTCATTTCCAAAGAGGATAGTGGGAGCAGTATTGATCTTGAAGAAATGCAAGAAACAACCAATGATGAACCTATAGTTGACACTAGCCCTCAACATGAGGTTGAACCACCTGTTAAGGAAACTAACATACCTCCTCCACCTCTTCGCAGAACTAGTAGAGTTAGTAGAGTTAATCGACCTCCTGAGTTTTATTATGGTTTTCATATTACAAAGGAAGGAGATACACTAGTCAGTGATAAAACATTTGATAGTGCGGATGAGCCATCCAACTACAAGGAAGCGATGGCAGGCCCTGAGGCTGCCAAATGGAAAGAGGCCATGGAGAGCGAGATTCAATCTATGTACGATAACCAAGTTTGGAAATTGGTTGATCATACACCAGGTCGCAAGACAGTTGGGTGTAAATGGATCTTCAAAAAGAAGACCGACATGGATGGGAATGTGCACATATTCAAGGCTAGACTGGTTGTGAAAGGTTACACTCAAACTCAAGGGATTGATTATGATGAAACCTTCTCACCAATGGCAAATATTAAGTCTATCAGGATATTACTTGCCATGGCTGCGTTTCATGACTATGAAGTATGGCAAATGGATGTAAAAACCGCCTTCCTTAATGGGAAACTTGACGAGGATGTGTATATGGCACAACCTGAAGGTTTTGTACATACTAAGTATCCAGATAAGGTGTGTAAGCTTGAAAGATCCATTTATGGACTTAAACAAGTGTCTCGTAGCTGGAATCTTTGTTTTCATGAAAAGGTCAAGAAGTTTGGATTTTCTCGAAGCGAAGATGAGTCTTGCGTATATGTTAAAGCTAGTGGGAGTAATGTTGTATTTCTAGTATTGTATGTTGATGACATACTACTCATAGGAAACTATATTCCGATGTTGCAAGATGTAAAGGTCTGGCTCGGGAAATGTTTCGCTATGAAAGATCTGGGAAATGCAGCATACATACTTGGAATAAGAATTTATCGAGATAGAACTAAGCGTTTAATTGGACTTAGCCAAAGTACATACTTGAATAAGATATTGAAGAAATTCAATATGAGTGAATCCAATAAAGGGTATTTGCCCATGCAACATGGCATAAGATTGAGTAAAGATCAATGTCCCAGCTCTAGTGAAGAACTTGACAGGATGAGTCGAATTCCATATGCATCTGCTATAGGATCGATCATGTATACCATGACATGTACTAGACTTGATGTCTCATTTGCTTTAAGCATGGTGAGTAGATATCAAGGGAACCCAGGCGAAATTCATTGGACGGCTGTAAAGAACATTCTTAAGTATCTTCGGAGGACTAAAGACATATTCTTGGTCTACGGTGGAAAGAATGAATTACGAGTAACAGGTTATACTGATGCGAGTTTCCAGACAGGTCGGGATGATTCCCGCTCGCAGTCAGGATGGGTGTTCTTGTTGAATGGTGGGGTTGTGACTTGGAAAAGTTCCAAACAGGACACGGTGGTTGACTCCACGTGTGAATCAGAATATATTGCAGCTAGTGAAGCAGCAAAAGAGGCCGCATGGTTGAAGAATTTCATAGGTCATCTGGGCATTGTACCAAGCATCAATGAACCTATTGAAATCTTCTGTGATAACGAAGGTGCAGTCGCATTGACTAAAGAACCTAAAGACCATGGGAAGTCAAAGCATATAGAGAGGAAATATCACTTTGTGCGACACAAGGTTACGGAAAATCAGATCGTGGTGAGTAGAGTGCCGACTGAAGAGAATCCGGTGGATCCTTTTACGAAAGCATTAACTCGACCCAAACATGAGTATCATACTGAAGCCATAGGTGTTAGAATTATCAATATACCTTGAATGTTTTAGTTGTTAGTTTGATGTATTGAAAACATAATAAATTGTATTTGATTTGGAGATTATTATATGGAGATTATAATATATGATGGATTGCGTCCATTTACATTTAATTTATTATCGTGTTTCGGTTTGCATGTTTAGAACCAACTTCCTGAGTATTAATTTACTTAAACATCCACAGTCGGTCATACTCCTGGAAGAAAGTAGTGATTCAAGACTGTCATAGAGTGATAGAAGCATAGAGAATGCAACTAACACTCATGAGTACTAAATAGTGATTTGAGTATTGGAACAACCCACACTCAAACGTTTACTCCATGGATTAAGTCAGAGTAATTTTGAGATAATAATATTTTATGTTCTTCAAACGGAGATACATAGAGTTTTGCACTAGGATTCTGTTATGCTTTGGTGTGCTCCAACATTGACCGTAACTGGCAGCTATACAGGGTATGTCCATGTATAATATGATGAGTAGAAATGAACTGTGTAGTCAAAGTTTATTTGTTCCTTCTGCCTAAACAGGAGAAGCGATGTCCATGGGCCCCTCGATGATTTGGTGTTGACATTAAGTGTTTGGCCAAACCCTGACTAGAATTGATGTGTTCGAATGAGTAGTCTGATGAATTCAACACATATCGGAAATCGGGAAACATAATCTTGATCCATGAGATAGACATTCATCCATGTCTCAGGTTCATATGATATCTTGTAGAACAAAGGAACATTAAATCACTTATTTTAGGACTGAATCTTTATTAGAGTTCGGCAGCTGCATTGGATGGTTTGCTCTCTGCTGATTATTTGAAAGTGTTGAACCAAATAGAGTTAATAACTTGTCCAAGTGGGAGACTGTTGGATATAGTGTCCAATGTCATTAACTATTGGTAATATTTCTAATAATAGCAGGGTCCTTTTGGGTTGCCCTTAAGACCCAAATAAACAATCGGAAGGATAAAGGGAAACAATTATTTTATTAATTTATCATTTGATGATAAATTAATAGTAAGCTAAAATATAATTAATTAGATTAATTATATAAAGGGATAAACGATAATTGGTTAAAATAGTTTTAACGAGCTTATCTGTTTAAGGGGGCTAAGTGTAAAATATAGAAGCAGAAGAGGAGTATAAATAAACTACTAGGGGTCAAAACCTAATCAGCTTTTTTCTCCTTCTCTCTAGTAGCCGTCGATCCCCTCTCCCTCTCTCCCAAAATCGTGAACCCTAATAAGGGTTTAGGGTTTAAGCCTCTTCTTGATTGTTGGTATTTGGTGTTCTTAAGTGCGAGCCACTAGAGGGATTCATACTATTGGTCCTTAACATCCAAGAGGCGAGATCAAAGGTTTGATTTATCATTGTGATTTTCGACAATCACAATCAACAAGTAAGTAATCTTGGTTCATTCTTTTGTAGTTAATTATCTAGAACATATGTATCCTGAAAAGTTGTTTGTTTGTATTGCTACACATGATAATTTTAAATATGCTTCTGTTGCCTATATCATGTGGTAGTAGGTTTGCTCAAAACCTTTCATATATATGAACAGAAGAAACATTATCAGCTCGCTTTTTTTCTCCGATGTATAAATATATATGGAAAAACTACAGTGTAATAACTATTTTGTGCTTATGTATATATACACACACACACACACACACACACACACATATATATATATATATATATATATATATGTTGTGGGTAAGTTTCTGCTTAAGCTACAGGTGTTTTTTCTCCATAATTTGTGTGTGGGTGATATGTGAGTATATATATGTTGAGTGTGTATACCATATGTGTGTTATTTTTGTGATCTCTATTTTATTTAGATGAGTTGCAGGTGGGGGTTCTTTTTTTTTTTTTTTGAGTAAATTACACTCGTCTTCTAGATTAGGAATGGCAACGGGCCGGGTTCGGGCCGGTTATTGGTATCCCCGTCCCCGAAACCGATAACCAAAACCGTCCCCGAAACCGCCCCGATCCCCGTCGGGGATCTTATCGGGGATCCCCGTTGGGTCCCCGCGGTTTCCCCGATCCCCGTTGGGGAACCCGATAAGGTTAAAAATCGTATTTTCCCATTGGGTTTTCCCGTTCACCGTTGGTTATACCCGAACCCGAAACCGGCCCGGATTTTTTTTACAAAATGTTAATTGTCACAACTAAAAATAAATTACAATTTTTATGAACATAAGTCTAAATGCCTAAAAAATGTCTTAAATTACGATATAAAAGTAAATAAAATTCATATATCATCCAACTAACATTACGGTTTCACGATTAAACAAATAAAATAAACTTTTTCGGGAGGCTTGTTTGGGGAGTTGAGATAAAATGGATTAAAAGATTTTAAATTTTAATATAATGTTTGTAATTTTCTTTTAATGATATATTATATATATATATATATATATATATATATAATTTAACATATATATATAAAATTTAACATATATATATATATATGTAAATACATTAATATTTATATATATACACATATCGGGCCGGGCCGGGCCGGTGATCACCGTCCCCGCCCCCGTCCCCGATAAAATCCCCGAATATATCCCCGTTCCCCGCCCCGTCCCCGATAAGAAGTCCCCGAACCCGGCCCGAAAATTTCGGTTTTCGGTTTTCACCATCGGTTTCGGTTATTTTTGTCATCCCTATTCTAGATGAATCATTGAATTTTATTTTGTTTATGTGTGTGTTTTCTCTGTGTGTATGATGTGTATATGTATATATAAGTGTGTGTGTGTGTTTGTTCTTTAGATTCTGCAAAGTGTGCTTACTGGGTGTGCAAAGTGTGCTTACTGTGTGTTTGTTCTCTTTGTGTATGATGTGTACATGTATATATAAAGTGTGTGTATGTTCTTTAGATTCTGTAAATTGTGCTTACTGGGTGTTTTAGAGCAACTCCAACCATCACACAAAAAAAAACACCAAAAACACAAATTTGGTGGACTCATCAACACCAAAAAAAAAAACTCAACTTCAACTATCCTCTAAAAAAAACACCAAATTTGTAAACCCTACATTAAAATAACATTATTTAATATAAATATGTTAATTTAAAAAACAAATTATTATATATTTAATGAATTTTAATATTAAAAATAGAAAAAAGTGGTGGGGTCCCTGGATTTAGGTTTTGCCGTTCATAGAATCGGCCGACATATATGCCGTTCAATTTAGAAGACCGGCATTTTTTTTGCCGTTTGCCGTTCGATTGGAAGCCTCCAACCGGCAAAAATGGAGTTCTAGCGGTCGGTTGGAGATGCTCTTAAAGGTGTGTTTTATCGCCATTTTTATCTTCTTCAATCTCTTTTTCACTTCCATCCTTATATAAATATTTATATATATATATATATATATATATATATATATATATATATATATATATATAGGGGTAGTTTAATTTGCAACTCACGTAAATATTACAACCCATGCAACTCACATCTTAACCGTTGGATTCATGATCGACAGTTATAATAAATGTGGGCTCAATATTTTCAATTAAAAAAAACATAAAAATAAAAATAAAATAACCGCTTATCACTAATCTAACGGTTAAGATGTGGGTTGCATGAGTTGTAAAATTTACGTGGGTTGCAAATTATCCTTGGCCTATATATATACTAGTGTTGGGCCCGTACACTGCACGGGAGGATAAATTTTTTGTTGAAATATTGAACCGAATTAAAATGAAACGTAATTTCTCTGTTAACAATTAATGAAATACAATGTGAAAAACGAATGTATTTTCATAAGTGATTAACTTGCATATATTCTTAATCGTTTGTTGTTATGAGTTTGTGCAATAATATTGGTAATAGTTTTGTATTATATTATTTAAAACCCAAACGACATGTCTCACAACATATTTACCTGACTATTGACTTTAAGACCTCATAGTATTAATCGATAAAAATAAGATATGTTATCTTATTCCCCTACTTCGAAAAATATGATTGTGGATTTTGAAAAATATAAACAAATCCTTACTAAATAAAATAATATATAAAAAAGTAGTTTTTCAAAGAAACAAAAATATAGTGGAATACCTTTTGTTCAGTTGCAGGTTCCGACATTGACATCTGACCGTTCGTCTTCTTCTTGTACTCGGATGATACATAGAGAAGTTATATATATTTATAGTGAATGTACAGAATATTTTAAAATCTTTTATTTTTATTTTCGATTTTACATTTAAATGTAAATATATTAAAAATATGGAAGAATATTTTTATATCTACATCGTTTCTATTTTATTTTTTTTACACTTGGTTAATTTGGAAAGTATTGCAGAATATTTTTATTTTAAATAATACGATAATTTATTAGTGTATTTCGTTATTTTTTATTTTTAATTCATATCAACCTTCTTTTTTTGTTTTTTTAATGCTCGTGAAAAAAAATACACGTACATATTATATTATCAAAAAAAATACGTGTAGATTTTATATTATGCTAATATAAAATACGTGTAGATTTTATAAAATAAAATAGATTTTATATTAGCAAAAAAATACGGAAGAAAAAAGAGTTTATAAAATAAAATATGAAAAAATCATTATGAGATGTAATATAAAAAAATACGGAAGAAAAAAGATTTTATATTACATCTCATTAATATAGATTTAAATGTAAAATCTACATTTAAAATAGATTATGCTAATATAAAATCTATTTTATAAAATCTTCCACCAAAAAACAAATAGTTATATTAATAAATGAGTATCCATTCCACAAATAGATGATTATGTGAGATACTGTGCCTGGAAAGGTTGTACCAAAACATTAAGAAATTGTAAATTAAGTAATTGGCTTTAATTAGTTGTAACTTGTGTTTAAAATGTTGTAATTAAGAGTTTTTTATACCGTTTTTATTATACTTGAAGTGTACTCGCGCAATGCCGCTAGATACATCACGATTTTAATGTTTCGTTTTATTTTCTATTTTTTGTCGATTTACATTACGATTTTGGTTGGTTGTGAGAGATTGATAATGATTTTTTTTATATAAATTTGTTTAATTTAGACTTAATAATATAATGTAATTTATTTTGGTTTAAAAATATAATTTTTTTATAAAATATTCTGTTAGATTTTTTTAATTATATTTTATATTTTTATATTTAAAATTTGATTTTTATTCTAGATTTAATTATGCTGAGAGTTATTTTAGGGGAATTAAAGTGGGAAATGATTTTAGAAGAGTTAAAATGGTTAGAGATAATGATTGAAAATTAATAAATAGCATTAAGTGTAGTACATACAACTTTAAAGGTTGTTTTTTAAGTAATTAGCATTAAATAGCTGTACATTAAGCTTTAAAACTTGTTTTTAATAGTTTTTTATGTCATCTTTATAATATAGTATATATATATATATATATGTGTGTGTGTGTGTGAGAGAGAGAGAGAGAGAGGGAGGAAGAGAGAAAGAATTATTGAGATTTGATATATATATATATATATATATATATATATATATATATATATAATAGTTTTATATTAGTAGGTTGGAAAGAGAGAGAACTCCACTTATGGGTGGTGGTTGTAGGACAAATTAATAGTCTAATAGGACAATTGGCATATTTTAAAGGGAAATTAATTAAAATGGGCGTATTTCAAATCCGTATTACCCAAATGCCCCAAATCTCGTTGAAATCGTCGAAATACCCCTTTTGTCCGGGAATCCCGGGTTGGGTTGTGTGGCCTAAAACAACCCTAATTTTCTCAAACCCTAAAACAACCCCGGGAATCCCGGCCCTAACCCCGGGAATCCCGACCCTAACCCCGGGATCGAGTCACATTTCGGTCGAACACGTCGAAACCCGGGATTCCCGGCCACTTATCCCGTACATAATGGGCATTTAGGCAAATTCGACGAGATTTGGGGTATTTGGGTAATACGGTGGTCAAATACGCCTATTTTAATTAATTTTCCTATTTCAAATGATTGTTTAAAATTGTATTTAATAAGAATATAAATTGACAAATATACCCTTGGGTTAACGGATTTGATTTAGGCTATGTTTGACAAAAAAAAACTAGCTTATAATTTAGCTTTTTTTTTCCTGGTACACGTTTGGATGACCATAAGCTAGCTTATTGAAACGCTACTCAAAGTAGCGTTTTGAAAAGCTAGCTTATCAGCTACAAGCTAGCTTATAAGCTAGTTTGCCGAACATAGCCTTAACAGAGTTAGCGATAGGGACTCGGAGTGAAACGAAATGCAAACCACAGGGATCCCTGATGGTATGTCAAAATAGAGACCATATCCAGATTTTGAGTAAACCACAGGGACCAACGGTGTAATTTACTCTAGATTATATGATAAATTCCAATTATAGTCTTTGTGGTTTGTCTTTTTTTTCTTCTCTTTTTTCTTTCTTTCTTCTCTTTTTTCTTTTTTCATTTTATATTTTTATTATATTAATTAATTAATGATAATTTTAACTAAAGATACACTAAAAATACGTATTTAATTTTGTAAACTATATCATTAGAAAAGTCTTCTAAATGTTTTTTAAATAAGTTAAATATTAAATATTTTTAAATATTTATGCAATTTATCTTATATATATATTTGCAAATTCGTCTAGACTATTCGACAAAAAAAAAAAGTTTTCTATTTATTGTTGTCCATAAAAAAAATCCTATTTTCTAACTTATGTAAAAAAATCGAAATTTATCTATGTTTATTAATAAAAAAATATACCGTTTTTAGATAGTTCATTTAATTACATGTTTTTTAAATGTGTACCAATTAATAACATTTATAATGTACTTATTTAAAAAATCAAAATATAAGCAGTTAATAAAATTTATAATATAATTATTAAAAAAAATCAAATTATAAACTTAAATTTATATAAAGAATGATATTCAGTTATATTCTAAACTACGAACCATATACTCCAAAAATTCTAAACATTTTCAATTCCAAATCCTTACAAAAAATCCAAATATCTCGAAAAAATTACGTCAAACCAAACGAGCCCTTATTGCTTTGTTTGATCAAAAATGCACGCTTATTAACCTTGCATACTTCACCTTGTAAATAATTCTTTTCTGATAAAAAAAAATAAAAAAAGATGTGTAGTTGCTAGTTGGTTATTTATTTTTCATTATGATAAATTTAAGTTTATATTTTGAAAAAAAAAATGATAATTATATTATAGAGTTTTTTTTTATTTCATCCACATTTAATTAGATAAAATACCTGAAAACGATACATTTTTTAATTAATTGACATAGATAAATTTCAATTCTTTTTCTTACATAAATAAAAGAAAACGATAAATTTCTTAAACACAACTTAAAACATATTTTTTTTGGGATTAGTGTAGACGGATTTGCATAGATATATCAAATAAATTGCATAAAAATTTAAAAGTATTTAATACTTAACTTATTTTAAAGTTATCGACAAGATTTTTCTGATTGTGTGATTTACAAAATCAAATATGTAAATTTAATGTATTGTTAGTTAAAATTATCATTAATTAATTAATATAATAAGAGTATATAATGAAAAATGAGAAAACGTAGAAAAGAAAAGAAAGGAGAAGAGAAAACTTCATATCCTAATCTAAAATTAAATGTTTGAAACTTCATATCTTAAGTACCAAAACCTATGTTTTAATAGCTCGTTACCCAAAATAGGAATTAAGGCAGTATGTTACCATTTCATGTAATTTTCTCTTTAAAATTTATACATATATGACAATAAGTTACAAATTTGAATCTTTAAAAGATTATAAAAATATAAAATAAATATTTCATAACGTAATAAATCAAGTATTGTGTTTCAACAAAAAAATCATAACGTTAAATGCTACTAATGGATTGACTTGAAAAATGGGCTTAAATTCATTGTTTAACCCACTAAAAAATTGAAGTTGGAAAAATAACTAATCCATTAATTACGTGGAAATATAAAAGTCAGTTCGATTAAAAAGACTAAAGTGTGAAAAAGGTAAGAAGATAAATTTTATATGTAAATCGATTGAAAAAATATATTTTGGGATTTATATGTGAACTGATGTTAGAGATTATTCATATGGTTTCACATGTGAATATTTAACTGATTTTTTCAATGAGTTGCATATAAACATTCTTTTAACTTTTCATTATTGTATTCTCACCATATTTAGCATTCTTATTTGAACTTCTCACCGTTCGTATAATATATCATAAGGGGATTTCCTTTAGGGGGAGTTTGGTTTAATGAAATTGTTTTGAGGGATTTGGATTTCATGTGGGGATTTAGAACTTGATGGATTTGGAAACTTTGGTGTGTTTTGTTTGTAAGATTTTGAATGGAATTGAATTCTATTTTCTATAAATAATTTATAAAATATTAAATTATCTTTTTATTAATTGATTATTATAAAACAAATGTTTTCAACATATTTTAAAACATTATTACAAACAAATCCTACAATATACATACAACCTATGGGATTTCTCAATCCCATGTTTGTGGGATTTCAATAAAATCTTAGGGCGCGTTTGGTTTGTGGGATTGTAATGGATTTGGAGGGATTTGAATTTCAAATCCATTCCAATCTTGCGTTTGGTTTGCAGGAAAGGATTTCGTTGACCGAATTTCAAATCTGTTGACCATTTTAAAATCCCTCATATGATGGATTTGGAAATCCTTGGCATTGGGTCTGGATTTGAACTCCAAATTCGATGGATTCTAAAGCGTGATCCATACTTCAAATTGTATCGATCAAAATTCGATGTTTACCAATAAAAATAAATTCTTTATAAAACAAATAAAAAAAAAAGTCAATCCAAATCCTACAAACCAAGCAAGACTTGTAAAGGAATGGATTTGAAATTCATTCCGAATCATACAAACCAAACACATGAACGACTTTCAAATCCCCCCAAATCCAAATCTCGCCTTGAAATCCAATCCATTCCATTCCAATCACGCAAACCAAATGCGCTCTTAGAATTTCAAATACAAACAATCCTTCACCAAAATGGGATTGAAATGAAATTGAACTTCAAATCTTTCCAGATCCTATCCAATCTTACAAACCAGGCGAGACCCTAATACTTCAATGCATGAACCATGAATTTATATAATTTATTAGCCGACGAGTGTCATGGATTTATGAAAATGTCATATAAATGCAAGTAAAGGAAAAGGGAAGACTTGGCCAAGTACTACGCAACATCTTATATGTTTAAATGCTTTAAGTTGTTTCCATTTATGTGTTGGTTTGGCATAAAACGAACTAGTAGTTTACAAACTTTTAGTAATTTGTTTCAGTTTGCAAGACCTTCATTTTTTTTTAACGGTAGAAGAAAATTTTATTACCCAAAACGAAACACCAAACAATACAATAAAACGTCCACACATCGATATAAACCCAACAAACAGACTAGCAAAAACCAAAATACTTGACTACTTACAAAGACCAAACCCACAAAACCTTAAGAACGTTACAACCGTGGTCTGTGGCCTGTTTGTGAGGGGCAAACTACACCGCGGGCAAGCTTCCCACATATCGTCGGAACAACCGCAGCTTACTGTCGGCTACGTCGACCCCGGGTTACATAACCAACAACTCCAATCTTTGATGAGATTGTGTTCTCTTCACTTAATCCATTCGTACACCTGTAATTGCGCCTGAAAGAATCGATCCGAAATCTTTTCTTGCTCCTTCTCAAGACCACGTTATTCCGATGTGTCCAGATTATGTATATGAAACACCACAACGTCGCGGTCCATCTTTTCAAAATTGTCACGCTAGTGCTCATTTGTCCACACGTCTCCAACAAATCACTTACCGAATTGAGTGACAATAGATTAATATCCCACCATCTACCCGTTTGTTGCCATAACTTTTTCACGTCCTCACAATTAATTAAAGCATGATTTATCGTCTCTATCGACCTTCCACACCTCGGACACAATACGGTATCCAACTTTACTCCCAACTTGTCCAACGCCTCTCTAGTTGGAATTCTCCCGAGTCTTACCCTCCACAAAAATATTCAAATTTTCTTCGGAATTGATTTTACCCATTTTGTTTCCACCATATTAGTTCCCCCACCGTCTCTTTTTTCTTCTAATAAATTCCTTACTTTCTTGACCGTAAATCCATTTTGAGTATCGAAATTCGAAAGACCATATAATTCTATCATTTACTCCTCTTCTTGGGGCTTTGGATAATAGCAAGCTCATCAAATTTACTAAGGGCGCGTTTGGTTTGCGGGATTGGAATGGATTTGGATTCCAAATCCATTCCAATCCTGTATTTGGTTTGTAGGAATGGAATTTGTTGACCAGATTTGAAGTCCTTTGACCTTTTTAAAATCCTTAACCTGATGGATTTGGAATTCCTTTACAATGGGCATGGATTTCAAATTCCCCCAAATCCAAATCCCTCTAAATCCAAATCCTTACTTGAAATCCAATCCAATCCATTCCAATCCCACAAACCAAACACGCCCTAACTCTCCAAGTTCCCTCCCCCTCGGCTCATGCCTCCAATCCCATTTCCACACCCATTCATCCCCCACCCACTCCCCTCTATCCATGATCGAGGCACTTTTATTATCTCAAGTTGAAAGAGTCTCGGACAATCCTCCTTTAGCAACCTATTTGAAGCCCATTTCTCCTCCCAAAATCTCGTCCCCGCTCCATTTCCTATCTCCTTTACCAACGACTCCGCAAAATCTATTCCTTCCTTCTCTAACTCTCTCCCCGCCATCACAACATCCCTCCACACCCTGACACCCTCTAACCTTCTATGATTTTCCTCTATTAAACCCCCTCCCAACCGTAAAGACTCTGAATTAACTTTACCCATAAGGCCCCCTTTCCACATTGAACCTCCACCACAATTTGCATAAAAGAGCCCGATGCATGTCCTTTACCCCCCCCCCCCAACATTTAGACCCCCCTTTTAAAAAAAACCAGGACCGAATCCCATTTTACCCAAGCAAGATTCCTTTTTTTTAAATATCCTCACCACCAGCACCCCTCCCCCCCCCCCCCAAAAAAAAAAAAAAGAATTGACTTCGCACTCTCTCAAGGATTTTTAACACTCCTTTTGGTGGCCGAAACAAGAAAAAGAAATATAACGAGGTGCTACTAAGAACCGACCTTACCAAAGTTAATCTTCCTCTAAATGAGATCGTCTTCGGTTTCTAAGTTGCAAATTTGTCTTTCATCTTCTCGATTGTCGGTTTCCAATGATCAAGTCTCCGCATAGAAGCACCAACCTGTAGACTAAGATAGATAAAAGGGAGTGTGGCACTCCCGCAACCCAATCTTTTTGCCCAAGATTGCAATTCTTCATCCGATGCCCCACTCCATAAATCTTACTTTTGTTCAAGTTTATCTTTAAACCCGACACGAGATGGAAGTACTTCAAAATTTTCATCAAGTTCCTAACATTTGTCAAGTATCATTCACCAAAGAAAATTGCATCATCCGCATATTGTAGGTGCGATATTTGAATCTCATCCCGACCCACTTTGATCCCTTCGAACAAGCCTTCTTTTTCATTGTCTTACTTTACACGCAGAGCAGGAGCTGGTGTCTGGATCTCCAGCCCCATCTTGTCTACGGTCTCTTCCACCAAAATGTGAAGACTTTCGGCTACTAGTAGAAATAAGAACGGATCAAGTGGGTCTCCTTGCTGTAAGCCTTTCTCCATTTCGAACTCTCTATTCGGGGATCCATTAATAAGCACAGATATCTTTGATGAGCTAAGGCATGTCTTTATCCATCCTATCAATTTCTCTAAAAAAACCCATCGTTTCCATAATTTCTAAAAGAAACGTCCAATCCACCATATCGTATGCTTTTTCAAAGTCGGCCTTGAATATCAAACCCTTCTTCTTCATCTTCCTAAGAAACGCCACCGTCTCATTTGCCACTAGTATCCCATCAAGAATGAATCTTCCCTTCACAAACGCGTTTTGTTCGAAACTTATTAGTTTGCTTATCACCGATTTCAACCTTTCCGCTAAGACTTTTGACACAATTTTGTAGAAAATTCCAATAAGGCTAATTGGTCTAAAATCATTTAGGCTAATTGGATTTTGGGTTTTAGGTGTCAAGGTTACGAACGACGTATTGCAACCCTCGCTCAACTCCCCTTTTTCCAAGAACCAATCTATCGCCGCCAACAAATCCATTTTTATTAACCCCAATACGCTTTTATAAAGCCAATCGTGAACCCATCCGGACCCGGTGCCTTATTACTTCCGCACTCCTTGATTGCATTCCATACTTCGTTCTCCGAAGCCCTCCTCTCTAAATGGCGTGCTTCTTCCTCCCTCAACTTTTTTATGTGATTCAAATTTACTGTTGGGTCGTCTTTCTTTGAATTTGAGAATTTACCTTTGAAAAACGCAAAGGCATACTCTTTAATTTTAACCGAGTATTCCGTCCATTTAGAGTAAATGTTTAATTCACGTATAGTATTCCTCCTTTCTCTACCTTTAATTGCCGCATGAAAAAACTTGGTATTCTCATCACCATCTTTAATCCACCGAACCTTAGCCTTTTGTTTCAATATCTCCGATCTTTTCTCCTCCAAGTCCAACCACCTCTTTCGGGTCGCAAGCCAACTTTGTCTATCAACTTCATCCATATTATGATTTCCGACTTTCTCTTCCCATTTCCTCACATCTTCCTTCATTAGCTCCAAATATTTTTCCAAATTTCCCAATTGGTCCTACTCCACCCTTTTAAGGCCGCTTTGACATTCTTTAATTTATCCCAAAATATGCAAATCGGTGTTCTCGATGTTACTTCTTTAATCCACGCGTCATTTACTATATCTCCTAGGCTTTCATCCTTGAGCCAAACATAAAAAAACTTGAACGGTTTGGGTCCGAAATCAACCCACGTGTCGCTCATCATGATCGGAAAATGGTCCGACCATTTTCTCTCAAGCACTTTCGCTTCCAAATTCTTCCAACTCGAAGCATATTTTTGTGTCACAAGAAAACGATCAAGTTTACTCCATTTATGCCCATCGTCACTTACACGTGTGAAATTTATCCCCCCCCCCCCCCCAACAGAATTTCAAAAAGGTTGGCTCTCCGAATGAACTCATTAAAATCTTTCGTTCCTTTATGGTTAGTAGCCGAGTTTAATCTTTCTTTTTCATTGCGAACTTCATTAAAATCCCTTCCCAAGACCCATCGGACATCCCCCTTTCCGCATAAAAGCTCCAATTTGGACCAAAGGGAGGTTCTTTCCTTTTAATCCCTCGGCCCGTAAATATTTACACACCCCACCAAACCATCCATATTTGTCCATCTTCCCACTACTGCAATAAAGTTTTCCTCTTGGATGGTGAAGTCACAATTGAATGTACTTTTGTTCCAAATCGTCAAAAGGCCCCTGAGTTTCCTGACACCGGCTCATGGATAAAGTCTCCATCTGTCGCCCCCCATAGATCATTCACTTCTCTAGCTTCTACCTTTTTCATTTTCATTTTCTGTATCATTACCATACACACCCTTTCTTTCCTACATAATTCTTTGACCCATTGCTTTTTATTACTCAACCCTAGACCCCTTATGTTTAGAGAGACTATCTTCATAAGTAAACAATCAAACACCAACACGTACCCGTTTCACATCAAGGTGTCCTGTGATTTCGTCTTTCTTTCTCTCGACTTCCACTTGACTCCCAACATATTTTCGAAATCTTCAAGCCTTCTTGACTACCCAAACTCTTTAATTCATTCGATATTGTTACTTACAGATAACGACCCCCCCCCCACTTTTTGATCTCGGCCTACCTTTCTTCTTCGCTTCACCCCCAATTAACGATTTCCTTTCTTCTGCAAACTTGCCTTAGCCATTTGCTTCAGTTGGTGAAAACTTACTCTGTTCCTGCCAAAAAACAGATTATCTCGTATTTTTGGTCTTGAAGTATCAACACTAACAGTCGATACTTTGTCTTTCACGGCATTAGAGGTTTTTTTCCACTGTCTCTGTCTTCCTCTCTATCGATCAGATTACCTCCCTGGATGATAGATGGTTTATGCAACCTTCTAAATCTACCGCTAGTGTACGGTGTCAATCAAGTAATACATACTAAGTACGAGTATCGATCCAAGGAACTACGAGTTTAAGTAGCACAAAGGTTACCACAACTTCTAACTGGACTGTTGACAAAGTGATTTGAATATGATTAATTAAACTACTTATCTAGAGAAAATGGAAGTAAGCACAGAAGCACGATTCAAACACCATAAAGAGAATACTTCAATGATTAGGGAAAGGCTAGGGGTTGGATTTCATTTGGATTCCGCCAACAAATAAACAACATACGCTTAATAAATCAATACACACGGTTAAATTTAGCAATTCCAAAATTACTTATTACTCTCTCTCAAGTAATAACAAGAATGTATCATGCAATATATATTAAAGTCTCTCAACCAATACACATAAACATTCACTCATTAAGCATAAGAATCACAACACAAAACTAGGGTTTACTTGGTATATCTCTATCCAATATCTCACCCTAGGTTTATCTAACTTTTATCAAGTTATAAAACCAATTTCTCAAGAGGAAATACAACCAAAAGATAAACAAGATAGCCAAACTCATAAACAATAAGAACAAGAAAGATAAACTTCAACCAACAAGTGTAATGACTAAATAAATGCAATAATCATATATTCAACGGTATAAAACCAAAATCCATCATTCCCCTAACCTCAAAATGTTTAGCTCATGTTGCTTGTAGTAAATAACACCATAGAAAAGAAGATGACAACACCCAAAAATATTGTTTCTCAACAAAATATCAATATAATGAATAAACTCCCTCAATGATTGATACACACTAATAATTTTTAGCTCCAAATGTTGTTTCCACATTCCCAATCAATGCAAGTATTCTTTTAAGCTCCAAAAATGGTCTCAACAACTCCCCTAGAAGCCTAGCCTCCAACAATCCCAAGATAACCCTAAAAGTTAACTTTCTGCAACTTTTTATACAATCAGCCCCCAACCGCAAGAGTGACACGCGAGAGTGACATGTGTCACTTTCACTAGGCACTTTCGATCAGACTCCCCAAACTCGCGGTACACTTTGTTTTTGGAATTTCCACCAGTTCGCAATCATCACATTTTTGTGTCTCTTCAATTCCTTCAATCTCTGACGACTCTTCCAGCGAATCCCCGGTCGCCGGCTTCCTATCTCGCTGTTGTTCTGGTATTGTCTCAATCTTCTTTGTTTCCTTCTCGTTTTCGATCGCCATTGTCGATCGTCTGGTTCCTTCCACCTCTTGCACTTTTCTTCCACCTCTTGCACTTTTCTTCCACCTCTCTGCTCTCAAAAATCAAACACACTTTCTTCAACCATCCAATCATCATCACTATTCTCCCTTCCCTCCATCCATTCCGATGGTACGGAAGAATTATCCTCCTCTTCACTATTGACCCAATTTTTTTGGGTGTTGTCATCTTCTAATTGAATATCCAACAGATTGTTATCTTCCTCTTCCACCTTAATTACATAAAACAACTCTCCCACCTTAATGCAACTAATCTCACTTATCCGATCGACCTGTCCCGAACTTATTTTAACTTTTCCCCACATCAAGTTACCACTATCCAACAGATTGCAGTTTTCGTTTCAAGATGTTGCCTCATTTGCCTGATATATCGGTGAAAGTCGACTCATTCCATACGTGTAAAGGTACCCTTTCTATCCTCATCCATATGATTCTATCCGAAGCGTGAAACCCCGCCGACCACCTTCTGATATCTTTAGTCCAATAATGGATTCCATGATTTTTGTTTCTTATCGTGGCCTCCAGTTTACTTTTCGACTCAAATTCGATTAACACGTTCCTTCCTCCTATTAGCTTCACACCAACTCCCTCCCCAATTTCCGGTTTGCATAACGATTGTAAAGCTTGCAGATTGTCCAGCAAGATAGTGTGCCTACTGCACATTTTTTAAGGTAATCAAGTCTCCCCTTTTCTGCTACCCATGAACCCAACACCTGATGCGTTTCGTTTCCTTTCCTATCTTCTTGCTTTCCACTTACAACTTCCGCATATGTTATGTTTCTCCATGCTTTTTGATCTTCTATTTGTGTCTTTCTTCCATGGGAACCATAATCATTTCTGGTCCAACGATTTCCACTGTTCTCATTCTCCTTCTTGGATGCTAAAAATACTCAAAGTCTGTATGACCCAATCCATATTTGATTTAGTCTTAATTCGAACGATTTTTCATCAACCACATGTTTAAATCTCGTAAAATCAAACCTTTCTCCATTTTTCATCCTCCTTTTTGCCATGTAAATGTCGGAGATGGACCCATACTTTTTGAACACTTTCCATAAATCGGTTACCTCCCAAATCTTCGGAAAATTGAAGAACAAATACGAAGTCTCATTTGGATTTCTCCTAGCCTTGATCGGTCTGTTCCGTAGCACGTCATTATACCTAGTTCCGTAGCAATCTCCTGCGAGAAACCTCCCTCCCTCCCGACCCCCCCTTCTCTCACACTGTTGCTCTCTCTCTCTCTCTCTCTCTCTCATCTTTGTAAAATCCCACTTGCAAGACCTTCATTGTTTAAGTTGTTTTCTATATTGAATGTATTAAGATATGTAAGTTTATTTTGATGTATTTTGTTAATGTTATTATGACATTCAAATGATATAAGATGGTTTGTAAGGATATCTCCAATAGATTCTCTATAGTTTTTCTAAAATAGAGAATCAAAATTGAAAGTTTTAAAATACAATTATATTTCACTCCAACTGGTTCTCTATTTTAGAGATTTTATTAACTATATTATTAAAATATTATATAGTTTTATCATCCCAATGCATTTTTTATGTAAAATAATAATAGTTTAATCTTATTAATATAAATGAATTAAAAAATAATTACTCTTACCTCCCATCGAGTTTTAAAGAATTCTCTGAATTTGGAAATTTTCCTTGATTTTTGTATTTTAGAGAACAATTTAGTAAATTTGTTATAGTAAAATAGAGAACAAATTCTTCATTTTCTCTCTTTTTTTTAATCTATTGGAGATGCTCTAAGTAAGTTTATTAGAGCATCTCCAACAACTATGCTAAAATGAAAAAAAAGGGAAAATAACATTTTTGTTGCTCCAACAACAATGTTATCCTCTATGCTAAAATAGAGAAAAGATGAGAGAGATTGTAAAAATCACTAAATTTAGAGAAATCTTTAAATAGATAGTTTCCTCCCAAAATTAATTATTACCTCCAAAAATCAAACTTTTCATCTCCTATCTTTTCATATATTGAATATTTTAATAATATAATTAAATATTTTAATAAGATAATTAATACTAGAATTATTAAAATAGAATAGCTGTTGGAGTTGGATGTAAAAATGTTTAGAGATTTTGGTTTTTTTACTGTATTTTAAAAAAACTTTAACATAGTTGTTGGAGATGTTCTTATAACGTTTTCATGATGTCACATTTTCCTGTATTCTTATTAAATGGTATTTTGTTTATTTAATAAATAAACAATTACTATAAATCTTATTAAATTATTATTTTTTCCAACAAGGAAATTATAATTTTAAATGTTATTGTGGATTGACTTGAAAATGATGAACTTGGTTGTACTTCGAACCCATTAAAGTATGAAGTTGGAAAAAAACAAATAGTGCATTAATTATATGGAAAATATAATTTAAAATATATATTCCAAATATATGAGAAATAATATAAAATCATCATGATGAAAATTATTGATAACCTATAGTCTAAAGCTTCTAAAAAATCCATAAATCTTTTTTTTTTCCATATGGGACGGGTTGTCCCAACCCAATCCGGCTTAGATGAGCTCACAAATCCCAGTTTCCACTAACATGATCATCTAAGCACCAAACCATAAAATCAACCATTAGATTAGTTGTGTTTGCCCACTAAGAGAGATAGGGACAGGCTCATACAAGAATAATAACCAAATAAGATAACATGAAAACGGTCGAATCACATGTGATTTTACACTAAAATCACATGTGATTCACGCGACCTGAGGTCGCAGGCCAGGTCGTCCGCTCACCCTTGCGTTGAGTGTTCCATAAACCCATGTAAAATAACATGTGATTTGGCTGTTTTCTTATTTTGACCATGTTCTCGTTTGATCCTTCCTATATGTATATATATACACACACGAGGCAATGATTTGAATGGTGTATGCTTATGTACATGGGAATAAATCTATATGTTATTTGTGTATGTGAGTGTGTCTGTATTATATACAAACATATCTAATACTGAATTTATGGTATACTAACACTTATAACGATGTTGTCGTACGCGTTTTATTTGATTTTTCATGAATTTGAAGGACTACGAGGCCTGTCATGAAAAATGAAGCATTTAGAAAAATAAAATAAAGAATGAAACCATTACACATCAACAAATATTGTAACAATGCTTGTGTAAGGGTTATAATATGCAATCCAAAGGGTCAAGATTGAAAATTATTTGTCGAACTTTACATAAAACGTTACCATGGCTGGCTCATAGGGTTACTGTTTTGGTGTAACGTTACGTTCAGTTGATTGTAAGGTGATCCTTTATGTCGAGAAAAAAAGATCACGACGAAATTATTTGGTTGGAAACAAGGTCCTCAGCCAAATATATGTTGGTTTGCATCATAAATTCAAATATAATATTGATCAAAAAAACATTTAACTATTGACCAAAAGACTAACAAATTATTAAATTGATTTAAAGAATGAGGCAACTTATAAACTCATTTTGTGGAAAAATTTTATCACGTGTTTGACGGGTTACTCTAAAGACAATCGTGATTTTATATGTTCTCGCCATTATATATATGGTTCGATCTCAAACACAAATTTCATAAAACAAAAGTTATGGCATCGAAGCTCGTACTACTCGGCCTACTTGCAAACCTTCTCGTATACACAGGTCTCTCTTTCCCTTCCTTTAATCCATTTTACCAAGTCATTATTCAAAAATATGATTTACGTTAATATTAACATTAACATTTTTCATTTTGCATGGTATATCATTTTTATTATATAAAATATAATAAACTTGTAGTTAGATGAAATATATGTATGGATATGAGAATACTTGCAAATTCTGTGTCCTGGGAGGACTTACATGGACCACCCGTGCCACTACTTCATGGTTTTGTCGTAGTGAGAAAAGTTACATTTTTGAATGGTGTCATCGTAATGTTTTAATGTGTGCCCCTATATTTCTTTTAAATTAAATTTATGCCAAAAATTTAAGGTGGTTGAGTTGGTCTAAAGCAGTAGGTTTAAGATTATGGTCTTCGAAAAAGCTTGGGTTCAAATTCCGCTCTTAGCAAAATTCCCATTTTTAGCTTAAAATATCAGGTTCTAAATAATATTTTTTTTGACAAAAATAGCTGCACAAGGACTTGAACCAATGACCTTTGCTAGGAAACACAAGCAAGCAACCAATTAATCTATCATAATTTTTGTGAATTTTTTCTTTAACTTTATCCTTATCGTCAAATGGTTCTATCGTTAAAAAAAAATCTAGATTCATCTCTACTATGTGTATATTCCCTTTGTGTGTATACCTCCCCTCCCATGCATATTGTAACTTGGTAAAAAAAAACATTATATTTTTAATTTTACACTTTATTTCTACTTTGTTATTGTAAAAAGGTATTATAATTTTTTAATAAATAATTTAACAACATTTAAGTTGTATATCATATCAAACTTTATAGTTTTTAAGAGAAAGGTTATTGAATTTTAAAGATTTTATTTTACTTGGTGCAAAATTAGATGCACAATCGGTAGGTGTGTGCAACGGGAGAATCGGTAACAATTTGCCCTCGGAGCAAGACGTGGTAACCCTTTATAGAAACAATGGCATAAAGAAGATGCGAATCTATGATCCAAATCAAGCTACTCTTCGAGCCCTCAAAGGAACCAATATCGAACTCATCCTCGGTGTTCCTAATGATGCTCTGCAATCCCTCACCGATCAAAATGCTGCAAACAGATGGGTTAGAGATAACATCCAAAATTATCCTGACGTCAGGTTCAAATACGTCGCTGTCGGAAATGAAGTTGATCCAAATAATGAAAGTCGTAGATACGTCAATTTTGTACTCCCAGCTATGCGAAATCTTCACAACGCCATTAGAGCCGCAAGACTAGGGAACCAAATCAAGGTTTCGACTGCAACCTACACTGGTCTCCTAGCCACATCCTACCCCCCCAGGAAAAGGTGCATTTCGTGACAATGTGCGGGGATTTATAGAGCCAATAATCAAATTTCTAGCCCAAAACAACTTGCCAATGCTTGCCAACATCTACCCTTACTTTGGTTACCTTGGGGATCCTAATGCGAATCTTCGATATGCATTGTTTACCGCACCAGGTACGGTTGTGAACGATAACGGTCGTCAGTACTCTAACCTTTTTGACGCCATGTTAGATGCTCACTATGCAGCTCAAGCACGTCTTGGTGGGGCAAATGTAAATATTGTTGTGTCGGAAACTGGATGGCCATCGGCAGGTGGTCGTGGAGCGTCAATAGAGAACGCTAGAACTTATTATTCCAATTTGATTCAACATGTCAAAGGGACAACAGGAACACCAACAAAGCCCGGAAGATCTATAGAGACATACTTGTTTGCAATGTTCGATGAAAATAGGAAAGATGGGGCAGAAACAGAGAAACATTTCGGGATTTTCTACCCAAATAAACAACCCAAGTATCGGTTGAGCTTCAATTAGGGAAAGCCACCATTTGCGTAACTTTGAAGAAACATACATAAAAAAATAAAAGATTGACTATTTATGTTAGTCAATATAATTACAATCATATGAAAATAATGTAACTTATATGACTATTAATGTATTATAATAAACGCAATAATGCATTCTGTTATTTTGTCACTAAAGGTTTGAAAGTCCAAAGTCCAAGTCGTTTTTTATTGGTTTGAGAATATATGATGTTACTTATTTGTTTGTATTAAGGTTACACGAATCCAAACATGCATGTACTTAAATAAAACGACATACCTTAATATCGACAATATTTGTCCACTAAATCGACATATATAAGGGATCAATTATAATATTAGTGTATGTTTACGTACATACATATATATGGGATAGATCTATTCAGTAATGTATATGTGCATATGTTATACATATTTTTGTATTGCAGACATGCATATTTAATTACGGGTTTTTGATATATTGACACTTATAGTAATGTTATCATAGAATTTGGATAAATTTGAATGAGTACAAGGGTTACCTTGAAAAATAAAGCAACACAAAACATTTAGAAAAGCAAGAGAGAGAGAGAGGGGGGGGGGGGGGGAGGAGGATAATGAAACGCAAATCAGCAAATGTTGTAACCTGGGATCATAGAATCTACAAGGTCATGATGTTTGCCAAAGGATTAATATATGTATATGTACATGTGTATTGTGTGTGTGGGGGGGGGGGGGGGTTGATCATATGTTACGATAGATTGGTTGTAGAGTGAACCTTTATGTTTGAGAGTTCCCGTAGTTTTAACAGAATGCGTGAAATGTCTAGAGTTTAACTTTAGGGACTACTCAAGTTCCCTTGGGACACCCCCCTCAAGCCGCCACATGATGGATGTGGGACTGATATGATGAGGATTCATACCATTTTAGCATAACCTTTATACCTAAAAGAACTTGGTTTCTGAAAAAAGGCCAACCTCCAACTGAATAAAATCATTGGCTTCAAACGTTATTTTCTCATAACATTATTCCATTATACCATTAGATATATACGACTTGAATGAATGTATTAAATTCTTAACCAAAAGACTTTATGATATTGATTCGAAAAATGAGAGATAACTTAAAGACTCACTATGCAGAAAATCATGTTTACGTGTCTGATAGGTTAGGGGTTGTTTGTTTACCTTTTAATAGTTCCATTAAGAGACAACATCTGAATAGCTAAGAGGTTAATCTTGTTTGGCAAAAAAAAAATTTGTTTCTTAATGGTTTCAAAACCATCTAAATGATTTTGTTTCTTGGGTCTCCTTTAACCATTCAGAGTTCTAATTTCGTTTTAAACAATTACCAAACAACTATATTTCATTTTGCACTATATCATAAGAGACTCTTAATCATTCTGACCACTTAATCATTCTGTACCAAACCATTCAACAATTATCAAACAACCCATTACTCTAAATATAAAAAACCAAAATGAACTTCAACCAGGCCTTCTTACAACAAAAGGAATAAAACTTGAGTCATTTTGTGAATTTTTGCCAAACCAACATGAGTTTCAATTAGGAAAACTTAGAGCATCTCCAACAGCATTGCTAAAATAGAAAAAAATGAGTTTTTGTTCTCTAAACCTCTCCAACAGCTTTGCTATCTTGTTTGCTATAATAGAGAAAAGTTGAAAATTTTCCAAGTTTAGAGAATTCTCTAAAACTTGATGGTAGGAGAAAGAAATGATTATTTTATTCAATTCCACCAATGAAATTCACTTTTTATTATTTTATATTAAGATTTTTTTTAAAAGTGTATTGGGATGATAAATTATAGAATATTATAATAATATAAGTTGTTTTAAAATCTCTAAAATAGCAAATCTATTGGAGATGAATGTAATACTTTTTAGAGATTTTCATTTTTGGTTCTCTATTTTAGAGAAATTATAGCAATGCTGTTGGAGATGCTCTTACAATTTTCAAAACTACGGAAAATGAATAGAAAATAAAAATCAGGTATCAAAACATGGTCTAATTGTATTACAAGATAAGTCCAAACATCTGTAGACTCCTAAAAATATCCTTACAACGAAGACATTATTTTTTTTACAACAACCCTAATTTTTTTATAATTTCTCTCGAATAAATACATTATATTTTGCATCATTTTAATTTTACTAGAAGCTTACTTGCACAATGCAGTGAGATACATCACGATTTTAATTTTTTCTTTTATTTTTATCTTATATATTTTAAATTCTTTATATTTAAATTAAGATGTTTATCTTGTTTTGATTATGTTTATCGGTTAGTTATGAATTCAAACATATAGCTTTAGAAATTTGTACTCATGCATCATGACTTGTAATCTTGAATTTTAAGTAATGTGAATCAATAAACAGTATTTAATGCATAAAAGTTTGTTTTTAAGAGTTTATTCGATAGTTTAATAATAATGTAATTTATTTTAGATTTAATAAAATAATGTTTTTTTATAAAATAAACATTAAATATTCTGTTAAATTTTCTTAATTATATTTTAAATTTTTTATATTTAAAATATGATTTTTATCTTGTATTTAATTATGCAGGGATTGATTTTAGGGAAGTTGAAGTGATGAGTGATTTTAAGGGAGTTATAGTTGTTAGATATAAGGATTAAATAGGAAGATATTTTAAGTTTTAAGTAATTAACATTAAATAGTGTGATACATTAAGCTTTAACAATTGTTTTTAAGAGTTTTGTATAGATGCTTTATAATATAGTATAGATAAATAGTAAGACATCAAATTTAGTGTATTGCTATTTATTTTTTATATGAATAAAATATACTTAAAATATTTAATTTTGATAAATAAACATTAAATATTCTGTTAAATTTTCTTAATTATATTTTAAATTTTCTTAATTATATTTTAAATTTTTTATATTTAAAATATGATTTTTATTTTGTATTTAATTATGCAGGGATTGATTTTAGGGAAGTTGAAGTGATGAGTGATTTTAGGGGAGTTAAAGTTGTTAGATATAAGGATTAAATAGGAAGATATTTTAAGTTTTCATTTTTATTTAAGTTTTAAGTAATTAACATTAAATAGCGTGATACATTAAGCTTTAACAATTGTTTTTAAGAGTTTTGTATAGATGCTTTATAATATAGTATAGATAAATAGTAAGACATCAAATTTAGTGTATTGCTATTTATTTTTTATATGAATAAAATATACTTAAAATAATTAATTTTGATAAATAAACATTAAATTTTCTGTTAAATTTTCTTAATTATATTTTAAATTTTTTATATTTAAAATATGATTTTTATCTTGTATTTAATTATGCAGGGATTGATTTTAGGGAAGTTGAAGTGATGAGTGATTTTAGGGGAGTTAAAGTTGTTAGATATAAGGATTAAATAGGAAGATATTTTAAGTTTTCATTTTATTTAAGTTTTAAGTAATTAACATTAAATAGCGCGATACATTAAGCTTTAACAATTGTTTTTAAGAATTTTGTATAGATGCTTTATAATATAGTATAGATAAATAGTAAGACATCAAATTTAGTGTATTGCTATTTATTTTTTATATGAATAAAATATACTTAAAATATTTAATTTTGATAAATAAACATTAAATATTCTGTTAAATTTTCTTAATTATATTTTAATTTTTTTATATTTAAAATATGATTTTTATCTTGTATTTAATTATGCATGGATTGATTTTAGGGAAGTTGAAGTGATGAGTGATTTTAGGGGAGTTAAAGTTGTTAGATATAAGGATTAAATAGGAAGATATTTTAAGTTTTCATTTTTATTTAAGTTTTAAGTAATTAACATTAAATAGCGCGATACATTAAGCTTTAACAATTGTTTTTAAGAGTTGTGTATAGATGATTTATAATATAGTATAGATAAATAGTAAGACATCAAATTTAGTGTATTGCTATTTATTTTTTATATGAATAAAATATACTTAAAATATTTAATTTTGATAAATAAAAAAAAAGAGTAAACTACAAATTCGGTCCATGTGGTTTGTCAAAAATAACACTTCTCGTCTATGTAGTTTTCGAGTAGGGGTGTACGCGGGTTGCGTTGGGCGGTTTTTGACATTTTTACAACCCAACCCAATCACGGCGGTTTGAAAATTCTCAACCCAACCCAACCCATTCAAAAGTATAACCCAACCCAACCCAACCCTTGCGGGTCAGGGCGGGTTGGGTTGGGTTGGCGGGTTATAAATATACATAAAGTTGACGATTGAAATACGATAAATAATAGCACTAAAAATGTAGCTAACAAAGTTATTAGTGATTACAAATGTTCGAGGTTCTACATCCCTTTTCTTAAACGTGTTTGATTTATCATTGTCTTTGATTTTGGGAGACTTAGGAGTATTTTTCATTGCTCGTATACATAGTAAATATGATATAAAAATACAAAGTTAAAACCTACAAAAAAAACATATGATATTTCTCTACGCAATAAAAATCAAACTTTTAACAACATCAATGCAATGACAACAAAAATTCATGGCTCCAACTTCTATTTGAAAACATACTCCTTATCTCATTTATGTTTATACCTCTAATTTAAAATCTATTGTTTAAAACATACTTAATATGTTTACTTATGCAATAAAAACAAAAATGTAGATCTAGTTGTTTCAGTACTCGTGCATTCGTGCTTTTTGAGACATATCAATCGACCTAATTGAATTAATTCGGGCCTTGACGTAGTTGGATTAGTTTTGGACTTTGGGTTGTAAATTGGACTAATATTTGTATATATATTTTGGGTTGTTAATTAGACTAATATATGTATATATTTTTTGGGTTGTAAATTATAAAGATTGTAAATATTATATATATATATATATATATATATATTTATTTATCGAAATAATATATATTAGCGGCGGGTTGACGGGTTGGGTTGAGTTATGCTAACCCAATTTCAACCCTCCTAATTGGCGGGTTGGCGGTTTAGCGGGTGAGCGGGTTGGGTTTAATTGGGTTGTTAACGGGTTAGGTTGGGCGGGTTTCGCGGGTTGACGATTTCTTGTACACCCCTAGTTTCGAGGTTACAAGGTAGCCACCGTAGTTTGTAAAAACATCCGGACTTGGTCCCCTTTTTCTAATGGTCATTAAAAATTTCCGTTAAATGAGAACCATTTTCGTTCTTTTATCGATTTTTTTTGTCTCTTACCCAATCAAAACCAGTTTTATGATTTTGATCCCTGTGGTTTTTGATTGAGTAAAAGACAAAAAAAATCGATAAAAGAATGAAAATGCTTCTCATTTAATGGAATTTTTAACGACCGTTGGAGAGATGGATCAAATCTAGACGTTTTTCAAACCACGAGGGTCATCTTGTAATTTCTAAAAGTGTTATTTTTGACAAACCATAGGAACCAAATTTGTAGTAAACTATAAATTTGGTTCTATGGTTTGTCAAAAAAACTAGCATTTGTTTTTTAAGAGGTCCTGAAGTATGATGTTTGATTTCACTTCTCATTTTTAAGAGGTGGTGTTGAAGTCTGAAATTTGAATCAACAAGACTGTTTGTTTTTGTAAACTGACAAACGTCTGAATATGTATAATTGTCTATTTTATCCCTAAAAAATTCAACTTAAATATGTCAATTGAAGTGAGTATCGATGATCGAAGGACGGAACGGAGAAAAAAACTAAAGAAGGATGCTAATAGATTTGCAAGATTGTGAAGTTTTAATCATATCCCAAACACCGAAGCGCCGATTTAAGCGATTGATGATGTTTTGGAAAGCCAACACACAAATCTACAATATTGTGTTTTGCGTTTTTACAAATTCGGGGTGTTTTTTGGGCTAAAACCAATGTTGAAATCAAAAGAATGATGATGGACGGAAATAAGAGGTAATTAAGTGGATGTGTTATCACTTAATTATTCAGAGGACATTAAGGGTTAAGAGGCTCTGAAAAAAAAGAAAACACAAATAGTCTGAATTATTTTATGTCTGACCGAATCAGACATGAGTGACAATTAAGAGCTTATTTTGAAAAAACAAACAACACCTAATACTTTTAGGGGGCGTTTGGTTCGCTGGATTCCACCGGAATCTGGTGGAATTGGAATGGTCAATTCCATTGACCGAATTCCGTCGTGTTGTTTGGTTGCCAAGGGAATGGAATTGAATTCCATGAAATCCTTAGATTAAGGAATTGGTCATTCAATTTGAAAATGGATGGAATTGAATTCCATTCCATCATGGTTTTTCAAAAAGACAAAAATACCCTCCAAACTTTTTCTAACAAAATTAAAACCCATCAGATGTGGATTTGGTTTCCTCTCTCTTCTCTTCTCTCTCCCCTCTCTCTCTTCTCTCTCTCCTCTCTCTCTCTTTCCTCTCTCCTCTCTCCTCTCCTCTCTCTCCTCTCTCTTCTCTCTCTACTCTATCTTTTTCCTCTCTCTCTCCTATCCCTCTCCTCTCTCTCTCTCCTCTCTCTCCCTCTCTCTCTCTCGGCATTTAAAAATAAAAGAAAGGGTTTTAGAATTCCATTTCAATTCCTTTGTAAACCAAACAGACATATTCCAATTCATTTGACTGATTACATTCCATTCCTGCCAACCAAACAGTTGGTCAAACCTGAAAACATTTTATTCCAATTCCTTCCAGATTCCAATTCCATTGACAGATTCCATTCCATCAGAAATCATTATGCGAACCAAACGCCCCCTTAGCCTCTTCAGTTTCAAAATTACAAGATGAACATCATGGGTTGTAAAAACGTTCGGATTTAATCCCACCTCTATCGGTCGTTAAAGAAGGTTCGTTAAATCACGAACATTTTCATTCTTATCGATTTATTTGTCTTTAACCAAATCAAAAACCACAAGAACCAAAATCATAAAATCGGTCATGATTAGGTAAAAGACAAAAAAAAACGGTAAAAGAACGAAAATGTCTCTCATTTAACAGAATCTTTTAACGGCTATTAGAAAAATAGACCATATCCAAACATTTCTGTAAACCAAGATAGTTATCATGTAAATTCAAAACTTGTAGAGACGAAAAATATTATTTTTTACAAACCACATGGACCAAATTCATAGTTTAGAGGCTGTTTGTTTACCTCTTAATGGTTCTACTAAGAGACAATCTCTGAATCGCTAAGAGGTGAATCCTGTTTGGCAGAAAAAAAATCCGCCTCATAATGGTTCCAAAACCCTTTGAAGGATTTTGTATCATGGGTCACCCTTAACCATTAAACGCTCTGATTTCATTCTGAACAATTACCAAACAATCATATTTCATTTTGCACTATATCATAAGAGTCTCTTAATCATTTTGATCACTTAATCATTCAGCACCAAATCATTCAGCAATTGACAAACAACCCGTTGCTCTAAAAGAAAATTGATAATCGAAAAATAATCACACAGTTTTTTTGATGAAAATGTAATTATCCCTCTGGACCCTAATTTGCCACCTAAAAAGGAAAACGTTCAAAAAGTTCACATTCTTTCAATAAACCCTCAAGCCTCCTCCTCCCACCACCGCAGAAAGCCGCAGTCCGTCGTTTTCGAGAAGCTCCGGTAGTCGGAAATTCAATCGATATGGCGAACGCTGCCGACGTAGATGCGCTGGACTTTGAGCCTGATGAAGATGATCTAATGGACGAAGATGCCGCTGTTGATGTCGATGCATCTTCTCCTAGAACTTCCACTCCAATCCCTAAGCTCAAATCGGCTATCACTGGTGGCGCTGTCACCGTCGCTTCTTCTACTCCTAAGAAGACTAAAGGCCGTGGATTCCGTGAAGAAACCGATGCCGAACGTAACAACCGTATGTCAGGTCGTTTTGATTCTCTTGATTCAGATGGCGGCCCCGGTCCTGAACGATGTGAGTTTTATTTGTTTTGATTTTAAGTTCTTTTTTTGTGTTTTACGGTTGTTTTGTACTTAATGTTCGATTGATTTGGCGATTTGTTGAGATTTGGTCTAGGTTTTAGGTGTACTCTAGAATGAAGGTATTTGTATTTTGACTTGTAGGGTTTTAGATGTGTTGCTCTTAACCTGGCTCATGAAAGTAGGGAGTTACGTTGAGGTTGATTGTTAGGGTTATTTTGCTACTGTTAAAAATTCTAGGGTTTGAACTTGTTTCTTAAAGGTGAATTTTTGTTTTGGAAAATTATTAGGGGAAAATGGACTATGGCATTTATGCAGAAAGACTGGCACAGTTAGTGAAAGGTTTGTATGGAAAACTTTGATTGCAAATAGATTTTGAAAATCTTAGAGCTTCAAAAGGCAGCCATGTTTTGACGGAGAGAAAGTGTTGGTATGCAGGGGGGAAGGAAAGGCAATGACAAATTGACAAATCAAAAAAATAAGAGCGAAAGCAGTGAGTAATGTCACTCGTAAGCCATAGTTCCTACTTTTACTTAATTAATTATCTTTCATTATGTCAGTCAGAAAAAAGGGAAAAGGGACCCCCATGTCTGAGTGAGGAAGGCTATAATAGTTGTTTGTTATCAAAGCAGGATCCTGTTGAAATGAAATTGTTTATTTCTATCACAAAATCTGTTATTCTTCTTTTCCGAAACTTCTCTAGTCTGCTATCACTATCGCTTTCTTCTTAGTTGGATTTTTGAGTTGCAATACGGGTGACTTCGACTAGATATTTATGGTATCAATGCTAGTGATGGAGGAGCTAAGCAAAAAAGACTCGATCACAAGAATTTTGATGAAACAAAGACAATGCTAGTGGGGGTTGAATTTGGAAGGAGTGAGGGGCCAATTTCTGACTTTAAGGATTTGAGACCGATCTTTACAGTGACTTGTTACTTATAAAATTTTGAGGCAATATGACAGTAAAGGTAGCAACTATTGTCATAGTTTAGTGGGAGTTAAATGCGGCGCCTTATCTACATATGAGAAGGAAATGTTGGTAGTGGTGTTTGCAATGCACAAGTGGAATATGTTAACAACAATTATTCCAGGAGTTGCTCCAATACTTCCTAATCCAACAAATGACACTAATCCAACAAATGACGATGGTATTGTAACACAAGTGGCTTACTATGCTTTTGGTCTTAGATTTCTATAGATAATGTATAAGGAGAGAGAGAGAGAACATTTCACACTGGTATTGGTAGCGTGGGGTCCTTGCTAGAGCTATCTACAAAGAGGCTTGCTAATGCTTAGGGGATAGATTTATATAGGCTATGTGGGTGAATCCCCATCGTAATCACTAAGCTTGAAACCTTATTGGCCTACTTTAAAAAGGGCATCAAAGTTTCCGTGAAAGAATGCAATGTCTAGCAACAGAACAAAAATGAGAGCATAACAATCCCTGGCCTTCTACAACCATCTACCATTCTTACTCAAGTTTAGAATGACGTCTCCATGGACTTTGTCGAGGGGCTGCCTCATTCATATGGTAAGAACTCAATCATTAGTGAATTATCTTTGCTCAACAAACGATTGGTAAACCTGAAACTTAACGAAGCTTGGTTCTTTAGATGATTGATTATGGTTATATATTCAATACAAGTACGTAGACATACATGCTAAAAAGGTCACAACTTGAGTTGTAACTTTATCAGCCAACAGACCATACAAATAGCACAAGGACAATTAGTCATGGATAGTCATAAGCGACTAACGGCTATAATTAAAAGATTTATCTTTGCTCTGGAAAAATATGCATATGAGGGGGAATTATTGTCCATCAATGATTTTGATTTTCTACAAATGGAATCTGACATTGGTCAATTTGTTTCAATGTATTGAAGTCCATGACCATATGACATGTTTAGATTCTAGTGTTGGAGAACATTATGTGTTGGATGTTCTACATTGATTCAGTCATGTCAAGACAGATAACATCAACTCATTTAGAGTTCAATTTATCTCTTCTAGGTCGATTGAAATGACTGAAACAATCACATTTCATTCATGTGGTTAAGTTGATGTCTGGCAAGTGACATATCTCAGTACCCCTGAGCTTCAGAGAAAAGAGATACCCTTGGACTTTTTGTGTTTTGAGGTCCAACCTTCTATCTTTCAATGCTGGATTTTCTATTGTTATTGATGTTGTTTGAGACTTGCGAGCTATACTTTTCTAAGTACCTGATTGTGGCATGAGATGAGCAGTTCATGAGTAATAGTATCAGTTTGTACTTGCATATCAATATTACCGATTTACCTCTATCCTTGATACATTTGTTCACGCTTTTATTTTACTTCTGATTGGAAGCATACATAATTTTGAGTCTACATGGCAATGTACCAACCAGTTTGTACCTTCTTTATATTAGCTGTAAAAGAAGAGTATTGGTTCATGATGAATTTGTTAACAATGTGAATTTCTGCAGCAATTGAGGGGTGGATTATTCTGGTTACTGGAGTGCATGAAGAAGCCCAAGAGGATGACTTGCAAAATGCGTTTGGGGAGTATGGGGAGATTAAGAACTTGCATCTAAATCTTGATCGCCGAACTGGTTTTGTCAAGGTGTGGTGATATTTTTTGATTAATTATTGTTTCTTGATGTATTCTAAAAAAGGTATTTGATTATGAAGCGTTACGTAGCTTTATACAGTTCTCTTATTAGGTAGAGAGTTGTATGATAGTGCCTAGACCTTTTAAATCTTGCATGTTGGGGCAATGGGTAAATTTGTTCAACATATCTGTCATCCATACTTGCACCCGAGTCCCGACTTTCGACCTAGAAGGCTAGACTTGTAAATAGAAAAAAAAAACTGGCCGACTCATTTATTAGTTGAATGGGTAATTAACATGATCTCGTGTATTTGGAGTAACTCTAGATAGTATAGTGTATTATTTTCGGTTACGATGGGATTATGTGTCATGACAACTGTAATGATGTCTTAGAAGAAAGCTTAACCTATTAGTGAAATTTTAAAAAAGCATGGTAGCGGGAAAAAGAAAAGCTAGTGAGAGAATTCATTTAATTGAAATTTATACGAAATTTCTATGTAGGTCTCTTTATAAACTCATTTTTTTATCACGTATAAGATGTTCACATAAGAAATTCCTTCCTACCATTTGGAGAATTTATGCTTAGTGCTTGGAAAACTTGCACTTTTCTAGTACGTGATAGTTCCGTCACACATTTGCGTTACTTGTATAACATCCACCTGGGTTCTTAATGGAAAATTTTCTAGTTTTTTTTTAAATGGAGTTACGGGTGCCAAAATGTGTGTATTTTAGGAAGGTGATATTTTATTTTATGCCATGTATGATGTTTTTTTCTAGGGCTATGCATTGATTGAATATGAAAACTTTGAGGAAGCAGAGAAAGCCATAGCTGCAATGGATGGAGGTGAACTGCTGACTCAAACAGTCAATGTTGATTGGGCATTCAGCAAAGGTCCTTTTAGAAGGAGAAATAATAGGAGGAGGTATGCTTATTATTGTTGTTTTCAACATTCTGAATCCATTAATGTTTAATTTTCTATGGCTGACTGGGGAGTTAGAAATATGATTGCATTAATATAGGATCCTTGGATACCTTTTTGCCTTTGTGTGCCTTTTTTTTAATCGGATAACAAGGAGAGCGTTTTTGCAGATGATCTACATCTCTGAAACAGGATAATACTCTCTCTGTCCCAAAATAAACTTCCATAATGAAAATTGCACATAGTTTTAGAAACGTGTAATTATTACACTTTTTAATTAACTAAATGACAATTTTACTCTTAATAGTTGATGGAGTAATGATTTCCTCAATCTTAGAATTCAGGGTAGAATTGTAAAGTAGACACTTACTATTTGAAAGTGGACACTTATTTTGTGACAAACTAAAATAGATATGTGGACTATTATTTAGGGACGGAGGAAATAGTGGTATTTTTATCTTGAATTTGTGATGAGAGTCTTTAATGTTGATAATGTGTGTATATATATTCGTATTTGTAGCTAAGTTTTTGATTTGTCGATGTTTGATCAGATCACCTCGTGGGCATCGGTCAAGAAGTCCAAGGAGGAGATTTTGATGTGCCCTTGAAGCCACAGTGTGCGGACTTGTTTATGTTTAGGTTGAAGGGAGTAAGCTTAACTTTTGTCTAATCGTGTTTTAGTCTTGTTTTGAGTGTTACTTCTAAGGCCGTTCAGTTGTGTATTTGAAGGTTTTACTTATCATCGTGTATGGTATGGGACTATGAAGACAAAGCCATCTTTCTGCACTTTGTAACTGAGTTTGGTGTTTTTTTTACTTCTTTCAAACATAAGACTGGATGTTTTTGGTGTCTTCTTTTTTACTTTTGGTGCAAAGGAGATTATTCATTGATTGAATAGTTGTGTATGCATGATGGGATAATCGTTGTCTAACGTTTGGTGGACATTAGATTGGGACAGGACAAGGATCGAGTGGGACAAAAATTCATTTTTTGTGCCGCCAAATAAGGGAGATAAAGCCAAAACTTTAAACATTTCCTTCACTTACATGCCTCAATTTTCTCTCATCTTACAACACATTATTGACAACACAATGTGGCATAATAGCATTGTTGTGTAATTATGATGTTTTTCATCAATCATTCTTCTATAATTATGAGAGTTGCACGTTTTAACTTCAACAAAAAAAACCTTGCAATTCCATTCATATCAAGCCTTGCAAAGCATCTAAATAAGGAGGTGTTTGGTTCGTAGAATGGAATTTGGTGGAATTGGAATCCATCAAAGGAATTTGACTTTGAAGGAATTGGAATGGAATTTGACCACGTACTTTGATTGCGTTTGGTTGGATGGAATTGGAATGGAATCTCTAAAAACAATTTAGAATCTCCGTCTTTGTTTAGGAGAAGGGCGGTGGCAGGACAAAAGGGGTGGGGTGTGGCAAGGATGGGTAGACAGGACGAGGGGTGGGTGGATGGAGGGGGGCAGGGACAAATATGAAATCTTCATCTTTGTTTGTGGGGAGGGATATGGTGGGGGCAAAAGGGGTGGGTGTGGCAAGGATGGGGTGGGTGGGTGGTCAAGGTGGGGAAGGCAGGCGTAGGGGCGGGATCCAAGGGTAAAGCTGGGTGGGGTGGCGGCAGAAGGGGTTGCTTGGGGTGAGGGTGGTTAAATTGGATGCAAAAGTTATTTGTCTTTTTAAAGCGAAATTATAAAATATGTTACATTTGCTACGAAATAGAATTCAAATCCTTCACATATACGAAGGAATGATCAAATCCCTCAACCATGGAATTCGGTAGAATCCTATCAATTCATTCCGTGAACCAAACACCACTAAGGAATTTGGTCAATGAAATTTGTCATTGCAAATCCATCAAATTTCTTTGAATTCTGCGAACCAAACAGCCCCTAAAATTCATGATTAAAAAGAGATCTAAACGGAAGGGACAACAATACAAGCTTTTATTTACAAACCTACTTGAATGACAAAAAGTCTTCTAAAAGCTTTTACATAAAGAGAGAGGGAGGATACACAAAATAGCTTAGACAATGTCATAGTCTTTCCAAAAAGCTTTTGGAAAAAGCCTTCTCCAATATCAGTAAGTCATTCTAATCACTTTTCTATGGGCCGTTTACTAGACACTTACCTACTGAGCACTTATCAGCTATTTTACCTTAGCGGATAAACATGGTTTGGGCTGAGAATCTAACCCGGTAAGAATGATAGATAAGGATGAAAAGTCTTACCCGGTGAGAGTGACGACTCTTACCGGCTAAATTGTTGCATACGTTAAAATTAACTTTTACAGTAAGCGCTTACCAAGTAAGCGCTTGGATAAACGGCCCTAAAAGTAAAAGGTATTTAATAAGTATTGCAACTTTTGTCCTCAAGTCTACTACCAAGTGTAGAAACTTTTGTTCTTTGTCCACTAAAACACAAAGTAATGCACTAAACTATACACACATAAATTGGGCTCCAAAATTTCACATAGGCAAAAGCATGCATGACTTGCATTGCTGCATCATATACCAATGGGAATTGACGCTTCTCTCCTTTCATCTATAAAAGAAAGGGTTTGCTCATCATCATCATCATCTTCTTCACTTTCATCGTCATCATCATCTTCTTCTTCTTCACTGTCGTCGTCATCATCATCATCTTCTTCTTCACTGTCGTCATCATCATCATCTTCAAAACGAATATTGTCATTAATAACTGTATGCTCGTTATTAAAATCATCGCTTAATCCAACTAATTTATTAGCTTCTGCTTTTTCGTCAACTGTTTTAGCCAGAGACAAAAGAATGTTCTTCGCTTTTTGATCAGGAACAACCCCACAAGATTCCATCTGTTTAAACCAAAGCACCGCATCCCCGAAATCCCTATTCTTCCCATACGCATCCATAATCGTGGTGAATATAGTCTGATTGGCTTTGATACCCTGTATCTGCATTTCCTCGTATTTCTGCATCATCGTTTCGAGATCATTCGTCTTTGCATAACCTTTGATTAGAGTTCCATATGTGACAACATTAGGTTCAAATCCATCTTGTTTTATTCTTTTAAAGAATTGTTCGGCTCCCTCCATGTCAGATGCATTCACGTACGTTGACAACATAGTTGTGTAAGACCAAAGATCGGGAGTACATCTGAAGAAGATAGAGATAAGTGATTTGTGTCGGCTTCCGCCTTCAATGTGTCAAAAGAATATATAAAAGATGAGGTTACGGAAAAGAACAAATGAGAACTATAAATATTTTGAAAACCCGTATAAGCATTGATGCATATACACTATATGAATTTCAATAAGTATATATGCATTGATGAATTACACTACTCATTGACAGAATATATATGTTGATAGTACTGTATATGCATCAATGCGTATATATGTGTAGATATATATATACACACATATATATGCATATACTGGTTCTCACGATCATCAAAATATTTATGGTTCTTGTTTGAACCTTCCCCAACAGAAAGATAATTGGAAGACAATCAAGCTAGCATACACAAAAATCATATATAAGAATATTTATATGAGAGGAGAAAATTTAACTTCAAACTTCCACCAAACATCGAAAGGTGCTTTATTTTGGAGACATTCCAGAAAGGAATATGTTGTAATTCCTTAGGAGAATAATCTTTTAACAGATTTTTAAATGCATGACCTTCTGACAAATTTAACTGAGTTAACTGAAATTTTCCATATAACTTCGGTGACAAAAAACATGTCTTAAAACTTATAGGGGTGCTATTTACATTGATGCTCTTGCTTCTTCTTATATTGATGTTGCTTACTCATATCTAGTTTCTCAAAATTTAGCATCTTTGTCTCTCTATTTTTATTCATATTTGTATAGCTATTGCTTACTCATATCCCATTTTAAAGTTCAGCATATCTCTCTCTCACTTTTTACTAGCCGGGGATCTTCACAAAAATCACCATTCTACATGCTGGTTTTTTTAAGGGTGCTATATCAAAACTTTAGGTTTTTCCACTAAAACGATAGATTTTTATATCTAAAGTGATCCCATAAGCATGATATCTTTTGTGAAGAATTTTACCTGTCCCGTCGCATGCTCTTGAAGACAATCTTCGCTTGATCCACCATGCCAGATATTGCAAATGCATCAAGCAAGATGTTATAGGCTTTTTGCGTTGGCCTAAAACAAAACAAAAATTGAAAAGGATAAGCAATAGAATTTTAAGAAAAACTTGGCCTGTGTTGATGTTCACACATTCACACAACATTCCATTATTAGTGAAAGTATGCATACTATTTATATCAATAACATTACAATTGTCCATGAATTACACTAGCCTTGTAACACCCCCCCCCCCCCCCCAAAAAAAAAAAAACATATTCCGAGTCCTAGGTCAAGTCACGGGGACTTTTCGATTTTTACGTTCTCATCCCATTCATGATTTTCAGACCTTACAATAAATGGTTGCATGAGAACCAAACCTCGTCACTCACTCGACTTTGCCTCAATTCGGACTTGCTATGATTCCAATCTACAAATTTTAATGGCACCTCAACATCCTTGTGACTCTGTTCAATTGTCTAGGCGATCAACAACCTCAACTAGTTTTGATGGGAGATTCTTATCACTAGGCAGCCTCAGCAATTACAAGGCTCTTTTCTTGATTAATTGTGTTTGGTTTTGGGAGGAGCTCCGTTCAATTTCAGTGCTCAATGTACAAGATTCCAATGTGTTCTGGATCACAATGTACTCCTCCATTGCAATCCATACAGTTCCTTTCCCCAAAAAAAGAACACTCATTTTTCATTTTTGGTCCAACCGAAAACTACCAGAAGATTCACCAATTTTAGCCAATAAGTAGCTTCAAGCAAATGACATATCCAGACAAAAAAGATGACAATAAAAATGCATGTTACGGTCCATAAAAGGTTAGACATTAGGATCAGCAGAAGTAAACAAAAAGACATGGTAGTTAGCCACAATTTAACTATGAGAATGAAGGATGAGCACACCTCACACCAGCATCCAGCATCTCTTCAAAAACAGCTAACGCCTCTTCTTCCCTTCGGGCTTTACCATAAGCACTAATGAGTAGTGCGTAGCTAACAACATCAGGTCGCACCTTAGCTCTTTGCATCTACATGATTAGTTATGTCAGTCAGAGTCAAGAAGAAACTTCTGCATTACATGAAATTATTTGGATTTACGAGCATCCTTTAATGATTTAGAAGTATTTGGGCAACTACATACATGTCATTTTAGCTCTATGCAGCATTCGACCAAGAGAAGCAAACAATAATTGTTAAGTACTTGGAGGAAGCAAATAGCATTAAATGATTCTCTAGTAAGAAGTTGTTGGATAGAAATTAAGGTCAAACTTCCTTATTTTCTCTAAAACTGACAACCACGATTCTCAGATATGGATTTGCACCATGCAATTTTTTAATGATATACCAAGGCAAATGCAATCCAAGTTCCCAAGAATCACCTTAGACCTTTCCTTGCTATGTTCACTCCAATATCTCCACTCTTTACAAGATATATCTAGAACTTGCCAAAATAATGAGAATAGAAGTGCCACTTTTGTAAACCCAGATAAGGTTTGTTTGTCAATAGTCTTTCACAATGATAGAAACTTTGTGTGATGCAGTGTACTTGGGAAGACCATATTAGTTTTCTAAGAATTTCAACTAATCCCTCAATAGTCACACAATTAGAACAGCAATGGTTGCTTTCTCAACTGCTCAACAGCCAAGCAGTAGTACGATCTGAAAAGTTTCTCATTAAAACCAAACCAAATGAACTCGGTATATCTCACACAGAGGTAGGGTTTAGTGGGATAGGATGTACACAAACCTTGCCTCTACCCAAAAGGGTAGCGAGGTCATTTCTGTGGAGACTCCCGGCTTGCAAAAACAAAAATACAAGGAGACAACTGAAACAAAAGCATAGTAGATGTGTACAACATGCAACACGTACCATGAAAAAAGTAAGCAGGGACACATGAGGGACATAAGATAAAACAAAGAGGAAATCAGTGCAGTACTGACAACTACTAGAACACGAAGAGAAACAAAGACCGGCATATAGTAAAAGCATAAATAAGACATGAAAAGTAGGGAAAACGAAAACAACTGTCTATCTGAAGTAAAGCTCTTGTAACCGAAGTGTCACCTCCACCTCCCCCTACCGACCCCCTACCTTCTCTAAACTCCCCGCCTCCCATCCATGTTATCTACAAAAGTCCCCCCACATAGTCCGCTACCTTAGTCCTGATTTCTAGTCATATTTGTAAAGAACAAAACTAAGCCACTTTGGCTGTATCAGCATTCTAGAACTAGAAAGTTCTATGAAAGAGACTCATGTTTAGCTCAGAACAAGCAATAGCCAATATCAAGCACATATATACTAGAAGGATCACATTCTACATGTTAGTTCGTCACAATACTAAAGTAGTTGAAGAGAACTCAAAATATGCATCTCGCTATGATAATGATTCCACATACAGCTCCCTGCCTATGACATTGAGATTTTAAGGTCTGCTTTTGTGTTGTCAAAATGAACAGTTGCAAAATCAGCTAGCATTGAGGGAAAATACATAAAGGTGATAAATTAAAGCCAAGAATCCCCAAAACCCAAGTAAGATGTTTTTTGATGTTCACATATGACCAGAAATCTACTTGATCCGTCTTTAACTAGCAAACTCTGTATAGAAGCACTAGAGCAAGAATTTCCAAAAGATAAATGAGAGGGATTTTCACCATTCATGATCAATTGGGATTACAAAAGATGTGAATCTAAATAAATCTGAAAACATATATCCTCCTTTTAGCTTACCTTATCATAGATTCTTGCAACCTCCTTATAATTAGATTCAAATGACATCAAGCTATTATAAGTTACTGAGGTTTGCTGCAGTCCTCTTTCAGCCATCATTGCAAATAGCTTTCGTGCCTTATCACTGCTCCCTGCCTTTTTGTACATATAAATCATCATGTGAAACATCTGTTGGTCTGGTTTTAAAGGTGAAACCTCATCGGTTAGAATGGTTTCAAATATTTCTTCAGCTTCTTTAAACTTGTCTGCCTGCAACATCCAGTGATGAGGTTCAAGATACAAGTAAGAAACAGAAACAATAGTATACTAGCCCTTCCACAATTTTTTTTTAACAAAATCTCCTAATGTCTGGAGACTGGAGGTAGATAGACTACTTTTCAGCTTAGACCAGTTTAAATTATATAGGTACTGCAAATAGGAATGGGTTGGTGTAAAAAGTTTTAAATGTTCCATTTCAATTTTTGAATTTGGGAAGTACAAGATTGAATTCTCAGTAGTGGACTCCTATGAGGAAGAATGTGTTTCTTTAGGAGAAGCAAATTGAAATAATTTCTTTTGGTAAGACTGACTCCAACTTAAGCTATAGGACGCTTGCAAATACCAACTTTTCATGAACTTTGATATCCCAAGAAAACGAAACACGAAAACCACCACACTGCTCTTTGAGCAAAGCTTTCCAAATGACAAGTCAGATTCTGCATTTTCTAACCCATTGACTATATTAATAGCATATGTATTGCCATTGTGTTAACAACTTAACATGTGGGGCGATGTGGTGATGCCAGCATGGGTCAAAAATGCAATTACAGTATAAGTAGAATACTGGTTGGAAGTATTTCAGGGTTTTCTCATATTTCATCCATGAGGAGAAACCTCAAAGACATACATGAACTTACAATAGAATAGAGATTAATTATGATAAAGATAGAAAATAGATAAAAATATAATGTGGCGATGCATCTAACGATCCTTAAGTTGAAACATAGATTGATCATCACAGGATAGCCTCATCAGTTGATCTATTGGAATAATGAGTTCCCAGTTCATGCAATAAATGCTTAAACCAAACATCACCAATCATTATCATTTTCATTCCCCACCTTCTAATACCCCCAACCAAACGCCCCCTAAATCATCTCGAACCAAATCCCTATATTAGAAAATGTGGGTCCCACTATAGTCTATATAAGCAGTGAATGACTACCTGTTTCATTTTGGTGGGGAAAGTAACAGTCGCATAGTATACAGTTGCTTCTTTTTACCTCAGAAGTATAATCTAAAACATAGCATATGTGCAGTATTCTAGGAAAGGAAGTACTACTAACTTCTAAAACAGCAGACGGAAATAGTAAAGACTTGTTACCTCAACAAATATCTTAAGAATTATTTGATATGTTACAGCAGAAGGTGCAGGTCCTGAAGATTGCATCCTTCTGAAAATTGCTTCTGCCTTGTTGCACTGACCTCCTTTTCCATATGCTTCCATAAGAGCAGTATGTGATATAACACTTGGTGGATAGCCCTTCTTGTTTATATAGCTAAAAACTCTTTCTGCTTTGTTAAAGTCCCCTTGTTTTCCATAAGCTGTAATCAGCATCAGAGCATCCATTTCATTGAAATTCCACCAATGCTGAGTTCGAAGCCACTCAAGAATCTACAAGAATAAAAAAATCAAGCCCTAATGAATAGTCCAATAGTTTAACCATTATATGCTATGAGAAAATGGCATAGCTGAACCTTCTGTAACTTTGTGTATATAACTAGAGCAGAAACAATAACAGAGATACTCAAGTTAATCACCTACCAGATTCGAATCTATTCGCATATATAGACATAAGGACATAAGGTTCCAAAAAAGACTAGAGAACTAATTGTCAGAATTTAGCTTGTCACAGATCCTGGTTTCAATGTGATGCAGAAATGCCGCCATGGTTTCAAGTTGATGCATAGAGATGCAGAAATCTGTGAAAACTATTCGTACAGTTATTTTATAGAAGCATATGGTCCAAGATTCAGATAACTAAACAATAAGATATGCCTCAGTTCTTGGTCATTTGTTGTAAGGTTACCCCTGGGCTTCCACACCTGGATTAATAGATGTTTTATAGTATCCTGGAGATCTAAACATACCAAAAGCCAATATTTTATGAAATGCAGTCCTCTAACTACATGTTAGAAGCATAATGCAATTATTGAGGAAAACTCAAGAAGAAACAATGATGACCATATACCTCAGCAACAATATTCCATTTCTTTTGCTGCTTAAATCTAACCAAGGTTCCCAAAACTAGTTCCTTGGGAAGAGGTTGATTCTTTGTCCTTTGTGTTCTGAGCACAGAAACAGCAGATCCGACCTCATCAATTTCATTCATCATCTTCCTCCAGTTCTTTTGATCTGCCTCGTCAGCAGCATCCTCAAAAACTTCTACCTTTTTCCTTCTCTGCATAAACTTTCTGGGTGCCAACATACCTTGACAGACCACCTTTGCTCGTCTTTGGCAATTGAAGTTGGCATTAACTCGACATATACCAAGAATCTGCTCACTAGAGTATTGAAGCATGTTAGCAGATTACTGTAATAATGTCCTGAAATGACTAAATTCATGGGAGAAAAGAAATGATAACTGATGCAAGCACAAGAACATGTGTGGGGTGGCAAAGTATATTGACTTATAAATACATAAACTACTAAAGCAGCTTTTTCTTTGTTAATGTTGGACAGGATATCAATAAAACGGAACTTATTCACGTGTGTTCTTTCCCATTGCAATCTAGTTATTCCTTTATCTTTCCTAACCTACTATTATCTTCCATAGTGGGTTATCAACAAAACTGCTACTGGTACATGACAATAGTGACAATCTGTTTCCTTTGCACTTGTACAGTTTTGGTCTAGTACATCATCATAGATGGGTTTCATAATCTCCATACGACGGGTTGCATCAGATACTTCTCAAAATCAAATACATTCCATTTTTTCCCTATAAACATACTATTTTCTCAATTTATATTGTGGCATGGATATGAATAAATTACTTCTTCAAGACCAAAAATTTCAACATCCATAGAGTTCAACATTGTATGATGAACCATGATTGCGACTTCCCATAAAGTTAGTGAAATGCATCACCCTTACGCCATTCAAAAATAAAAAAGAGGGATGCCCCTTAATTTTCTGGTCAAACCTAGTGTTTAAATCTCTGATTATCTCTCTAAAAGGGCCCTTAATTCCAACTTCCAACATATATATATATAGGTTAGATGGACTGTGTCTAGCTGATGTGGGTCTCCAACATGCCCCCTCAAACCGATGCTAAACAGTGCCCCCAAGATCAAAGGCGAAAGAGTGTGTCGAGTCCCAATGAAAAAAGTGGGGGCTGTATCAAGAATGTGTTGATGTTTTCTTTCGGTACAACCATTTTGTTGAGAAGTGTCAAAACAAGAATATTGAAATATGGTGACTTGTTGGTGAAGAAACTGAAGAAAGGAACAGATATATACTCCCTTGCATTATCCACGCGAACGCTTTGATGTGTTTGGAGAAATGTGCATGGATCATTTTAGCGAAATGCCGAAATCAATGTATGAAATTGTGGAAGTTAGGATATGTGGGATTTAGTTTTGACATTGTTGTTTTCCCAATAGACAAGGTAGGTAAGAGTGGGAATTGGTTTTGACATTGTTGAATCTATCGGATGAAATAAGCAATTTAAGCCTATCAATTCAAACATGGCTAGGCGAGCATGACAAGTATCAATTGAGTAGACACTAGATGTGGGTGCAGAAACGGGTGCAGCTAAAGGTGTTTAGGATGGGATGGTAGAATGAGGTAGACGAAGATAAACTAACTTGAACATTCGTCCTACTTTACGGCTGCTTGATCTTTGAATTTTGTACAAGACAATTAAATGAAGAAAACGTAAGGCAAAACCTGTATCACATAATTGACTAACTAAAGTAAGATTAAGAGTAAGGTTGCAAATATAAACTGTATTAGGAAGAGAGATACGAGACGTGGATACATGACCACCAAACTTGACTAGTAGTCTGATTCTTGAAAAGTAAAAATTGAGGTAAGGTGCTTTGGTGGTTGTTTGGTGACGAATATATATGATTGTGATGTCATAGGGTTGCATCAGCCTGAATCAAAAAACCAAGTTGTACTTGAAGCGGTAGACACAATTTGAATGTGAGTTTAGATAAACTCTGGATGCGAGGTTGAACATGACATCAAAAAGGTTTTGTTTGAAATCGCTTATGTGATTTGGATCAAAGAAGGTTGTTTGAGGTTTTTGAATTATGGTTAACCAAAACAGCGACCGTGATAGAGGCAAAATAGCAAAGCCATAGCACGACGACAACAGTGGCAGCAAGGGGGAGACAGTCGCTCATAACGTCATGGTTTTTCTCACTCGATCCTTTCCTCGAGCATGTAATGTGCATCATCAAATTTCCCAGACGGCAACAATTTCCAGGTTGAACAGCTTAATCAAACAAACAATCAGCAGAAACACGTTTGACAAACAACGTGTTCGAGAGATAAGTGGACAATGTGAGCAAAAAAAAAATTCGAAACAGCATAGTTATGGAGTCAATGAAATTTCCATCAAGATACCAGAAAACTGAATCTCCTGGAACATCTCCATGAAGATCCCCTTCAAAAGAGGATAAGCTTCTTCAGCCAATTTCTTCCCAGAACCAAAGCAGACGACGATCCCAGTATATCGGAATTTCAAAAAAACTTGAAGTTAAGAGGACTGCCATTGTCTTGATATCATGTTAGAATATGTGAAATCTTGATTGGGTTCCAGGTTAGATGGAAGGTGCCTAGCCACGTGTGACTCCCACACCTAGAACATCGCATATCCAAAAGAGACACCAATCTTTTTTCAAGCTTAACACCACTAATTCTCTATTTTTAGCCTCCATAGTCCATTCAAAAGTGAAAAATCATTTTTTCTCTATAATTTACAAATTACTTTCAGTTTTGAAATTGAAATTTAATATAAATAGCTTCAAAAGCAGATTGTATCTCTTTCCTCAATAGAAATGTTGTCAAACATGATTTTATCTTATTTGTCAATGTATACATATCCATTTCGTTTAGTATGCCTACGAGGGGGGTTTCTAGGATGAAATGAAATTTATGTTGCTTATAACAGGTATGAGCTTACTTAAATCTTATCATATAATTACTAGAGTACAACAGAGATCGAGTATTACAATCAACTTTCTTCAAAGTACAAGATAAAATGCGTTATATTTGCATAACTCGCCATAGTCATGGATTTTTCTTCAGGTAAAACAAAAAAATACTTATCAACACTGAGTTTATATTATATCTGAATAAACTATCTATCCTGCTAATTGCTGAAAGGTAACGAACTCTGACAACGAAATTGAACTAATCTAGTTTTATTTGAGAAACAAAACGGTAAAATTGACTACATAAGCAAGGACAAGTGAAAATAAACCTAAATCTGCATATGATTATAGAAGTTCAGAAGAAAATATCACTGACTTGAAATGTGAAATTGAAGAATCACGACGGCGAGGAATGGGGAGAGTGTGAGGGAGTGAAGCGGCCATTGTACTTGTCAGTTCTCGTTCGGCAGCCAATTGATACGGTGATGAGGTTTGTACGGTGGTTGTGCTCGACGGAGGAAAGTGGAGCCACCGTGAGACGGCGTCGCCGGTTGGAGAACTGGATTGAAAGGTTGGTGGAGTAACAAGATAGGATATTTGAGTGATCGTTTTTGGGACAAGGTTTAAGCAGGGGTTATAAACAAAAACGAACTATTAAATTTATAATTGATAATTAAATATTTAAAATAATCTAAAACAAAGATAACAAAGAAAAGAAAATTGTTGTGAACTAACCCGTCCACCTTCACCTGATAGCGTTTGGTATGTATACATGATTGAACGAGACTGGATAAGACATAATTGAACAAGGCAGAACAAGAGGCTAGGACAAGACTTGACGGAACTAGACAGAACAAGACAAATATATGTGTTGTGTTTGGTACGGCTAGGACCGGATATGACAGGACTGGACAAATTTCCCTAAGGTAGTGTTTGGTACGCAGACAAGATTGGACGGGACTGGACAGAACTGGACAGGACAAAAGGCTAGGACTGGACTGGACTGGACTGGACAAGACAAATGGTTGTTTTGTGTTTGGTACAACTAGGACTGGATAGGAAAGGACTGGCCAAGTTTCCCTAAAAGTTGTTTGATAATTTTATATGTCATATAATAGTTATAAATAACACAAATAAAGAATATTCTTAAATAATTTAATTAAAAAACATTATTAATTTTTTTACACAATTTTCATACATATAAATACATACAAAAACAATAGTAGGAAATTTGAATGAAGAATCTGAAATAATTGATGGTAGTTCGAAAAAATCGGATTCATATAAAAAAATATAATAGTTGATTCAATTTGGAAGATCTTAATGAATTGACGGATGCATAGTTGCAGCGACGAGTAAAGATAAAAGACGATGGGTGGTCGGTGAAAGACAATAGTTGTGAAGAAGGTGAAAGATAGTAATAGAGGTAGTGGTGGTGGCGGTGCACAGTGGTAATTGAGGTTATTGTAGTGGAGAAAGAGACGGAGCATACCAACGATGGTTGACGGCGAGCGACAGTGGTGGCAGCCAGCGACGGTGATTGGCGGTGAGCGTCGGTGACGACGGCGACAATGGGTGGTTGTGATTGGTGGAGGTGGCGATGGGTGGTGGTTGTGGAGGTGGTGGAGGAAGTTGTTGTAGTAGTGAAGGAAGAGGTGGAAGTGGTCGACGATGGTTGGTGGTAGCTACCGGTGGTCGTCGATGGTGGTGGCGACAATAGGTGGTGGTGATCGGTGTTAGTGGAGGTGGTCAATGATGGTAGTGGTGGTGGCGATGACCGATGGTTGTGGAGGTGGTGGAGGAGGTTGTTATGGTGGAGAAATAGGTAGAGGTGGCCAACGGTGGTTAGCGGTGGCTACTGGTGGCCGCCGATGGTGGTAGTAGCGACGATGGGTAGTGGTGACCCTTAAGACTAATACCATATTAGGATTATATATCAAATGGCGGTAAATCAGTGATTTTTAGAATCTGTCTCATTTATGTCCCATGTTGTTCCACCTATTTTGGTAGAACAAGAAAATACCTCTTTTTGTCCCATCTTGTCCCACCCTGTCCAGTCTTTGTCCCTGTCCCATGTCGCGCCAAACATGGGACAGTGAAATTTTGTCCTGTCCCATGTCACGCCAAACATGGGACAGTGAATTTTTGTCCCGTCCTGTCCCACCCAGTCTGCAAACCAAACGCACCCTAAAAGTTGTTTAATGATTTTATATGTCATATAATAGTTATAAATAACACAAATAAAGTATATTTTTAAATAATTTAATTAAAAACATTTTTATTTTTTAAACGCTTTTCATACATACAAAAACAATATTAGGAAATTTGAATGAAGAATCTGAAATAATTGATGGTAGTTCGAAAAAATCTGATTCATATAAAGAAAATATAATATTTGATTCAATTTGGAAGATCTTAATGAATTGACGGATGCATAGTTGCAGCGACAAGTAAAGATACATGTGATGGGTGGCCCGTGAAGGACGGTAGTTGTGAAGAACGTGAAAAATAGTGAATGGTGGTGGTGCAGGAGGTTGTTATGGTTGATGTGGTGGAGGTATAGGTGGTGGCGGTGGACAGGGGTAATAGAGGTTATTGTAGTAGAGGAAGACGTGGAGGTCACCGACGGTGGTTGGCAGTGAGTGTCGGTGGTGATGATCAGTGGGAGGTGGTGATGTGCGGTGGTTATGGATGTGGTGGAGGAAGTTGTTGTAATAGTGGATGAAGAGGTGGAAGAGGTCGACGATGGTTGGTGGTGGCTACCGGTGGGCGTTAATGGTGGTGGCGGCCAAAGGTGGTGGTGATTGGTGTTAGTGGAGGTGGTTGATGATGATAGTGGTGGTGGCGATGGCCGATGGTTGTTGTAACACCCTAAAATAGGGATAACAAAAATCCGAAAATAAACGGACATGCGGTATAATAAAATTGCCATAGCACGAGTCTCCCAAAAATGGGGAATTAATACAACCTATTTAATCACAATTGTAATTTAACAGACAACAAATGACAACCAACTAATATAATTTCTACCACTAGAAAAGAGATTACAAAAGGGTTGTCATCTATAAACTCAACGGTTCACCCCAAAAGCATAGTGCGTCCAAGTGCAAAATCCCCAAGCTCTCACACTAAGCAACTAAACCTGCTTAGGACCGGCGCCGCTAGAACCTGAGATACACATCGACACCAAACAAGTGTTAGGCCAAAAGCCTAGTGAGTTGAACAATAATAAGCATGCATGAATAGTTACAATTCTTATCAGCAGTCAACCACAGTTCAACAAATGTGGAGTCAATAGGGGAGACCTATAGCACCAATCAAGTTCCACCCAAAGAGTCGATATACTTTGATGCCCTATAACAAGGGACACCCGAAAGGGCCGGCACATCCGAGGACTACAACCATGGCATTACCCCGAATGGCGGAGGTCTAGGCACATACCATCACGGTGGCGCCCAAGACTACATCCTCCTAGTGTCTACTGACTTGGTTCGTCCGACATATTATATAGGAGGTCTTGTGGTATATTCCAACCAAAACATTTCGATACCAACCATGGGTACAATGTTACCATCCTAACGCATAAGTCCAATATGAGACCCAAATTCCAACATAATCAATGTTTAGATATTAAATCACCAAAATGCATTCCAAGTAGAATTTATCATCTACTATACCACATATATCTCAAATCATGCCAAAATACCCAATATGTACATTCATGAAGTCAATCCCAAACATCCAACCAATAAAGTAAATCATGGCATTTCCCACATAATCATCTTCCCCACATTTCTTCATAACCAAGACCCAAATACTTGAACATATAGAGATAAATAACAACAATGGAAGAATATGATGTGTATCTAGTTTTAACAAAGGTTAGTAAACTCACCTTGCTAGATTTAGACTAAATCTAGATTTTACCCACTTAGAACTTTCCTTGAAGAACTTGATTCTTCAAACCAAATCTTCCAAAACCTAGATCCACAAGATTCCAACCATAAATATACATATTCTACCATAAACAATTGATCCCCAAACACTTGATCAACAAAATCCCTATTTTAGGCAAAACCCTAATTTTGACCCAAAACTTCCAACAAAGATCTAAACCGAAATCTAGAGAAATCAAATACTAGAAAACCATCAATGAAGCTTTTATAACTTATTCCATGGTTTAGAAATGGTTAGAATGACTTACGAGTAGGTTTATTGGAAAACCTCCAAATTTGGCCAACAATGGTGAAGAACACTTGGAGAAGATGAAGATGAGGTTGGTGATGAAGCTTCTAAACCGAAACCTTGGGTGAAGATACTCACTCTAGCAACAAATGGTGATGATTTGGTGTTTGGTGGGAGTTTAGATGAGGTAGGTTGAGAGGAAGGGTTGGGAGAGAATGAGAGAAATGAGAAAGATGAGAAATGAGGATATTTGGGGTTAAAGTCTTTTAATGCCCGTATAAGGGCTCTGCACCATGCGCACGGCCCGTGCGCTATTTGTGAAGGGAGTGCGCACGGGTCGTGCGCCACACCAAGTGGCACACTCAGCCTCTTCACAAATGTTCAATTTTCGTTTTGTTCATAACTTCTTCGTTATAGCTCCGTTTTTGCTCCGGAAAGAACCGTTGGACTCGTAATTGAATCCTTCATCCATCTAGACTATAAAATCAAGGATTCAAGTCCAAAAATCAAAATCATATTTTTCCTTTATATCTCGGTTTCTGAATTAACTTGGAATGATAACTTTCAAAAAATCGGGGTGTTACAGTTGTGGAGGTGGTGGAGGAGGTTGTTATGGTGGAGAAATCGGTAGAGGTGGCCGACGGTGGTTGGCGGTGGCTACTGGTGGCCGCCGATGGTGGTAGTGGCGGTGATGGGTAGTGGTGACCCTTAAGACTAATGCCATATTATGATTATACATCAAATGGTGGTAGATCAGTGATTTTTAGTTTTTGTCTCACTTTTGTCCCATGTTGTTCCACTTATTTTGGTGGAACAAGAAAATACCATTTTTTGTCCAATCTTGTCCCACCTTGTCCAGTCTTTGTCCCTGTCTCATGTCGCGTCAAACGTGGGACAATGAAATTTTGTCATGTCCTATGTCATGCCAAACATGGGACAGTGAGTTTTTGTCCTGTCTCATCTCATCCAGTCTGCAAACCAAACGCACCCTAAAAGATTCTTCAAAATTAAAAAGTCAAAATTTCCAAAAAATCACCTTCATTGGCAATAGATTTTTTAATTTGGAGCTTACACAATTAATTATATTATTAAATATTCAATACAACTCATACAATATTATTTCTCTCATAAACATTTAATTTAAACTAGTTTCATAGGTAGATGAAATAAGAAACTATTTCTCTACCATAAGTAATCATTTTTGGAGATATCTCCAATTTTGAAAGTTTTCATCATCTCTTTCATACTTTCTCCATTTTGGAGAAGGTTTTGAGGTATTTGTTGGAGCAAAAAATCCCCATTTTGGAGAAGCCATTGGAAATGCTCTTAGGTTCACAGTGTTCAACGGAATTCGAAAGTATTTGAATGATCAATTTCATTGACCAATTTTTGTTCAAGCGTTTGGTTTGCGTATGAAATTGAATTGAATTCCATATATTTCACCATTCATGAATTTGATAATTTCATCACAATTGATATGAAATTTAATGTTATTCCATCACATATTTTCAAAAAGACAAAATTATCGCCATTTTTCCTATTTGATTTATCCATACCACCGTCGCCAACCACCACCGATCTGAATCTCTGATCCACCGCCAAACTCCATCGGTCTGAACCACCGTCCACCGCCACCAGTCTGAACCACTGTCGACCACCATCGATCTAAACCACCGATCTGAATCACACTATTTGAATTTCATTTTCAAGATTTTCAAAAAAGGATATTTTGGTCATTTACTAATATTTTATTCCAATCCCAAAACTATATTATGTGAATTAAACAGACATATTTCAGTTTTTTTAACATATTTCATTCCAATGCCTATCAATCAAATATGTGGTCAAACTTTCAATCCATTCAAAGTCGAATTACTTTGACATATTTCATTTCATTCAACAATATTATGCGAACCAAACGCCCCTTAAAGTTCATTTTGATTTGTATGATTTGATAGGTTTTATAATTCAATTATATTTCAATCTCATGTTTGGTTTAAATAATTGTTTGGATTTGAAATCCAACAAACATGGGATTTAGAAATTCCTATAGGGTTGTTGATATTTCACGTTATTTCGTATGATTTGTGTGTAATAATGTTTTAAAATATGTTGAAAACGTTTGTTTTATAATAATCTATATTATCTATACTATATTATAAAGATGACATAAAAAAACTCTTAAAAACAAATTATTAGGCATAAGGTATCATCATTTTATGCAAGATTTTAAAAATCTCTTAATTTACAAGTATCAAAGCACAAAATACATATTACTACTACAGGCTTCTAACACCCACCAATTTGGTATATGAATGTCTTCCTTTTATGCAGACATTTCCATATATCACTATTAATTAATATATTATATTACTATAAATTTGTTTTAATTATATTATTAAATATGTAATTGGTTATTTTTTTAGATGTCATTAAAATATATAGAATAATAATTAAATTATAACAAAATACTTAATTTTTTATATAAAAAAATTATATTATTAAGGCTAAATTAAACAAATTTATAAAAAAAAAACATTATCACTTTCTCAAAACCATCCAAAATCGTACTGTAAATCGACAAAAAAAAACATTAAAATCGTGATGTATCTCGCTGTATTGCGCGAGTACGTTTCTAGTCAGTTAATAAAAAGGTAAATTAATCCTTCAAAAAGAAAATAATTAACTATTTTTAACTTTTTTATATTTTTTTAATAAGTGAAATTTAATTTAATTTCATTTTAAATCGTACAAGCCAAACAAATCAAAATTCTAAATCCAAATCTATCCACGCAATACAAATCCCTCAAAACCATCTCATCATACCAAACACCCCATAAGGTAACAGTGTGGTTTGCATAATTGGATATGTATTAGAAGATTTGGAATACAAATTCGTTCCAATCGCATGTTTGATTTGAAAGATTGCTTATATATGAAATTTTGGGATCTAAAATCCCATGGGGTAGTAAATATTGTTTGTAATAATGTTTTTAAAATATGTTAAAACACTCGTTTTGTAATAATATATTAATTACTAAAAAGTTGATTTAATTATTTTAATAAAATTTTAAGTTATTTCTTAAATTATTTATAAATAATGAAATTCAATTCCATTTCAAATCTTTCAAATAAACACACAAAATATTTCAAGTTCTTCTAATTCCAAAATTTTCCATGAAATCCAAATCTCAAAAACATTTCATCAAATCAAACGGTCATAATGTAACACCCCTAAAAATAGAGGTAGATTTCTAAATGACGATCATATAAACGGGATCACCCAAGCAGGGGAAATAGTAAGAGCGTTTACAACAAATGAACGAAGGTGATACATAACAACCTACTAATCTAAGTTATACTAAGCCTGTATTATATAGGGGTGTCACTCTCACCAATATAATCTTTCAAAAATTTGTACGCCAAGCTAATCAAAGTCGTCTAACATAAAAGAGCCTTTATCGACAACCAACCCTCCACTCAAGACGTTGGAGCCTCGCCGCTAAAAAAACATGTTATATGTAACACCCTTAAATCTGGAAATAGCAACTTATTAAAAATTTACTAAATACATCAATAAATAAATCATCTTCAACCACAAATTATGACAACCTCAATACAACCATTCATTCTATACAAAAGTCTATGATAAGGACGGGTGCTACTAAAACCCCATAATAGTTACTATCTCCAACGTTGCAGAAGACTTCACCAACTACTTACATTTGCACAAAGCTAAGGCTCAACTCTTCATAGGATTGCTAGGACCAACTCCCAACCTTGAAACCTGATGCACATGCCGACAAATAAAAAGGTTAGTCTTAACGCCTAGTGAGCTCAAAAGTTTTTCAACACATATATATATATATATATATATATATATATATATATATATATATAATCGTTTAAAAGAGAAAGAATGCGGTTAAAGTTATAGCCCTTCAATATGATACGTCTTACAAGAGAAAACGACTCATTTTCCAATAATATGCAATTTAGACAAAGAACACCAATTTAGACATTTTCCAAAACCAACTACTTCGAAGATAATGACACCAATGTAAATCGCCCATTCCTAAATTAGCTTTAATCCAAAACTCACGCAAAGTGTAAATATAAATTGAACTCTCCATTTAAGAAGATACGGTTAAACCTTATATCTCAAAACACCCAAAACACGGGCGGGGCATAATACTCAACCCATAAATCAAGGGTAAAACCCAAATATACAAAACGTCATCGAAAACTTGGATAATAAAACTCAATACCCAAAAACAACACCTTTCGGTGACGGGGGATTCTCGATTCCATAAAATGTGACGGTCCACAAAGTAAGCCCATTTTATGTTGTTATGACTAGTCATATAAACAAAGTACACGCAAGGGATGTCAGACTCAGTAGCTTTAAACGTACACCCACGGAAACTCGAGTTCAACCCCGCCGGGTTCCTATGTCGAGCCCCCCATCCAATAGCGTAATACTTGAGCACGCAGGACTTATACCTCACCCGGAACCTGGCGCGTAGCACGTAGGACTTAAACCTCACCCAGAACCTAACGTGCAGCACGTAGGACTTAAACCTCACCCGGAACCTCACGTGCCTCGACGTGGAAAACTAATCGTCCTAATGCCGGAACAATAATAAACTAAATACGGGGTCATGACTCCCAAATTATCCAATAAGCCAAATAATACGCATAAGGACCAACAAGGCTCGAAGTCGAGCTACCAAAACTGGACAATTGTCCAAAGACTCCAATCAAATAAAATACCAAGCCGCAGACTTAGCAACCCATTGACCCATTGATAAATGTAATAAAAATACGATAAACGCATTCGACCAACGGACACGCAAACACAACGACTAAAAGTAAGATTAGTTCAAAACTCGACATTAGTTGAAGTAACCCATTTTCAAATGACTCACAACACAAAGTATGCATTTTTCAAATTTAACTGCTGATAAGAATGAAAATCATAAAATAGAACTATAAACATTCTTTCAAGTTACCCCACATAAATGTGCAAGTGATACTTCATAAAACACTCCATTTCATGACGATGCATAAGACTCGACAAACATTTAAAAGTGTATTTCTTTGACCAAAGATCCATTCATGTAAAAAAGACTTCGAAACACATTCGTTTGTGACACATATATCAGACGCCCAAAAATCTCCAAATGTGGGTGTTATACAAGGTTTGTAAAGTTAGATAATTCAAATAATCAAATATTAGCAAATAACCCAACATTTGATAATTTCATGTAAAACACATGAAACACTTTAAAATAGACATTTTGGCATGTACAACGTTTTCACAAATCAACTTGAACTCACCTTGCTAGATTTAGGCTAAATCTAGAATCTCACCCAACGAGCTCTTTTGAAGGCCGCTTGAATCCTCAAGCCGAGAACTTCCAAAACCTAGATCCATACAATCCAAACCATTTAGAAACATTCCCCAAACATTATACACCAACATCCCCAAACGAGATTAAAACCCTAATTTCTCCAAAACCATCAAATCCGAGATTTGAGATACCAAACACTAAGAAACCATCAATGGAGCATTTATAACATTATTTCAAGAAGACTTACCAATAGAGATGACAAGACCTTCCGAGGACACCCAATCCAACTCTTCAACCCGAGATTCCACACTTTGAACTTGATGGAGAAGATGAAGATGGAAGTTTTGTGGTTCAAGATTCCAACTAGTTAGATGGTAAAGGATCATGTGGTTCAAGGGGGAAAACCTTCAAAATACATAAGGGTTCGGTTTTGGGGTTTGAGAGAGAAAAGGGAAGAGGATTTAGGGTTTGGGTTTTGAGAGAAATGAGGGAAATGACTGAAAATCGAACTTTTAGCTCAACCAGGGCATTTCACGAGTTATGCCGCGACCCTAAGTCGCGGCATAAGTCGCCCGTTTCCCACATCCAGTGAGTTACGCGACGTCGCGCGACAACTCATGACAGCCCAAAAAGCTCCGTTTCCTCGTGTACTCTCGTCTGATTCGATCCTCGATGATTCCATAGTAAACCTCGATTGATTCCTCGACACCTTTTCGTTCTACTAGCCCAATGACTCCCAAATTATTACTTAGAGGTAATATCCAATTTACGGGTGTTACATTATACATGTCATTTAAGAAAAGTGTTAGGCTTTACGCCTAGTGAGACAAACATTTAAATGAGTAAGTAAACGTCAGACAACATGAATATTTTCACAAGAGATTGTAGTAAGTTTTATTTCCTCAAAACATATAGAGTACGTATAGTTCAAATAAACATTGCGATGACGAGTGAGACCGGATTTCCAAGGAGGGTAGCGGAACACAAAAGTAATCTACCATTCGAGTTAGTAAGTTCATACCAGGATCAATGGCCACGAGTTCATCGACTCGCACTATAGACGTGGATATGACCCCCCGATGATCCTAATTACACTCATTCACTATAACTACATTTACGTCCAATGGCTAGTAACCGACTCCACATAACCGTACCAAGTTTCCCTCAATGACCCGATGTTTGGACTAGTTACAACGTGACTCATCCCAACAAATAAACCGACTTTTATACCTATGGATCCATCGGTAAGATAAGAGTTTAAGCCTTTAAGGCCCGTCACAATTTCGTTTGTGACCAACTATAATCACACATATAGTTTTTCAAGTCATGACTTCATAAAATATACTTCTTCACATAAACAATAGCATATGGAACCAAATAACTGTTAATGTCCAATTCATGACCATTTCCCTTTCTTTCACAATTCGTTCGTAAAATGGATTTCCCCCATGTCATAAACCTTCAAACGATCATAAATAGTATGAGAAACCAACCACATGGTTGTTTATCCCAAAACTCCCATTTTTCCAAGTAAGTCTCACAACATAATGAAAATGCATAAGCGTGACCACATGTATTTATTTAAACATATAACCACTAATATGTAATATCCCAAAACATAATATGTATTTATTTCGGGTTGAGTTTTTTGATGTAAGACATTATTATACTTATTTCACACACGCACGAATCTTTGTGATTCCCCTTGCATGTCTTTGTGATATTGCCGGAACAGTTTGAGAAATAAATTTTTTTTTTTACTTCGGTGATAACTGGAAGTCCTATCAGAGATACTCCATTGCCAACTCTGAAAATAGGTCACACAATTATTTCAATTATTGTGATAACAGTTACTATTGTGTTTATGTGTTAGCTGTTACCCTTGGTTACTGTGTCGCTTTATCTGATCTTTTGCTACTCATCCGATTCGTCTTTGAAGACACATGATGCTCAGGATTCTCCTAATCATCATGAGGGGGGAATGTCACACAATTCAAAGACACAGGTCATTATGTTGAATGGGAGCTAGCAAAAGTTGAGGGGGAGTAACATGATTTCTTAAATCTGAGGTTGAAAAGCCATTGAATTTCAAGATTGCATTTCTTCTATCCCGTATCATGCGGTGTCTGCTACAAGTTTATTCCTCCTACAAGCTGATTGGAACATGTTCTGAAGCTGAAAGCGTATTCAACTCGATATTCAAAGACAGATTCTTTGTTTTTAAACTGAAGTTGCACCGTGGAATGTCACGTAACTCACACATTATCTTTCTTGTGTGTTGATCCGATGTGTTGAGTTCCTACAGTTGAAAGTTGCTCAATAGTGTGTCCAGTCGAGGCTATTGTACATTGAATCGGTTACAAAGTTGAAACTATGAAGAACAAGAGCTTTATTTAAGGGGGAGTTTGGAAAGACATGAAGACATGCAACACCAAAGTTCTTCAAAGATTCAAGAGGGAAAGAAGATCAAGCCTGAAGAGTTCAAGATGATAAATGCCTTTTTCAACTTTAGGGGGAGATTGTTAGGACTGAAAGTCCTAGTGCGTGGAAAGTTGTATAACACATTTATAGAGTTTAATTATTTTATTATTTATCGCGTTGTATAAGCCTTTAATTGTAATTGGGCTTGTTTGGTTTAATGGGCCTTGGGCCTTTAGGGTTTTATCCCTTAGTATTTAATACTTGTTTAGTTGAAATTTAGGGTAAGAGTTGGTCATTAGAAGGTTTACATTTGCTTATCAGAATTTCTCTCTGTAAACCTTAAATCATTTACTGGTAAATCTAATCATATGACCAACAGTTGTGATTGAATATCTTAGCATTTGTTGATTATTATTGTGATTGCACTGTTTTGGGATCTACATAAATCAACCATATTTTGTGACAGTAACACCCACCACTCTGTCAGTAGAAGGTTATACAGTCGATCTTCGTAAGTAAGTAAGTAACACTTTCATCGATGATTAAAAGCATGAAACACTTCATCATATCTAAAAAGGGTAAAAACTCTAAAAACTCCAAAATATTAAGTAGGTCAAAGTCTTCCAAATAAGAAAATGTAAAGTAGAAGATGTTTAGGAATTCAAAACGTAAGGTTTTAACATGTATAAAGTTTAGAAAGATATGATGAACTCACAATGCTTGGTTTAGGAGAAACCTATAAACCAATAAATCTTCCAAAAATGAAGACAACCCTTGACCTTGAACTCTAGATTAACAATATTTGATTTGATGATGGAGGAGCACTTTAACCCACTAATTAATTGCTTAGACAGGGCCTAGGGCCTGGAGTAAATGAGGGGGAATTCTCGAGGGGGAGAGAATGAAATAGGTTGGTGGGAGTGTTAAATGAAAAAGGATGGAAAGAAGAGTATTTAAGCTCTTGCACCCCGATCGCGAGAGTGCCAAGCGATTGTGCCAATGGCACTCTCACGAGGCATACTCGCCGAGATGGTACCGTGGGGGCACTCCAAGCCCGCGACTTTGCCCGACGATTGTGACTTGTGTCACTCTCGCAGGGCATTGTTGCCCCAGGTGTACCGAGAGGGCCTATGTCTTGGCGATTGTGTCAACGTCACTGTCGTCAGGCACTCTCGTACCTTAACGAACCTAAAATGTGACCCGTTCTCACACGAGCACTCCCGACTTACACGACATGAAAAACATCTCTTTCCCTAAACCAAAAACAAAGGTCGAATCTAATCATGGAATTAAACCAGACTTAAATTCTATAAGAATTTGAGGGTGTTACACCTAAGAAAAAATTAGGTTCATCCCTGTAAGTTTATCCATTTTGCCAATTACAATGTAGTATTAATTATATTATTAAAATATTCAATATAATTCATAAAATATTATTTCACTTCCCTAAAATTTAACGTCAAAGATTCTCACTGGCATAAAAATACAGATCACGGCCATATTATTAAAAGCTTGTGGTAAGAATGGGTTTCGTTCGAGCGCTCGAAAAATAATATTCCAAAGCTCGTATGTTCTCCGTATTACTTGTGTGGTAAGTCCTATGTTATAGAGTATACAACTTCGGTCATAGGATCAATTTATGGTTGCATAGCTTCATTATATATTTTATAAACAATAATTTTTAGAAAATTCTTCAATTTTGGAGAATTTCATTACCTTATTCCTCATACTTTATCTGTTTTGAAGAGAGTTTTGAAAAATCTCTTTTAAGCAAAAATATCTATTTTGAAAAATGTACTAAAGATGCTTTAATATATGCACTATAATTTAGAGCATGACCAAAATATATATTAAACTGAATTACTTGACATATTCTATAATATTTTTTAGACTAAATAAAAAGTTAGGGCCGTTTACCCAAACGCTTATCCGGTAAGTGCTTACCGGTAAAAATTAACACTTTCACTTACCTATTCCAGTTCATTTAAACGACATCGTATGCAACAAATTACCTGGCAAGTGCTTACCCGATAAGAGTTGTCGCCCTCACTTACCGGGTAAGACTTTCGGCCCTTGCCATCTCTCTTACCGGGTAAGATTTCTCGGTACGTGTAATGTTCATTCGGTAAAGTAACTGCCTCGGTAAGAGCTTATCGGATAAGTGTTTGGTAAACGACCCCTTAGACCGAATTATTCGACATGTTGTATATTAAGCTGAATTATTTAACATGTAAAACTTTATCTAGGTTGTGTATGCATGTATTTGCATACGAAATGATATTTTATGTGGATTGAGGATGATTTCACCAGGTCCATATTATATGTATCGACTCTGCATCAGTCATGGTGCATGAAGGTAATGTATCAAGCGTATGAGTTATAAATGTCGCACCTTAATATAAATGGGATATTATGGTAACTTCGATGGGTAGAATTAACCAATAGTAAATTGAAAAACAAACAAACGAATGACATGTGGGTGTTTAAATATAATTTTATTTCATTTTGTACATTACATGCACTTTCAAATATGCTCAAGCATATGTTGTCCTGGTATTTTGTATGTGTTTTAACCAAGAAGCAAACAACGACTAAATATAAAATATGGTTGTACGTAAAAATGGTGTGCATATCCTTTGATGCACACATGTAAAATGATAATGAATCTTATGGTCTTTATGGACAGTGTGGATGTGAATCTTTATGCCATTTTTACACAACATAATTACGTTTATAGCCGTTACAACCCAGGAATGGCAACGGGCCGGGTTTGCCGTCCCCCGTCCCCGTCCCCGAAACCGAAACCGAAACCCATCCCCGTCCCCGCCCCGTTCCCCGTCGGGTTTTTATTTGGGGCACCCTGTCGGGGATTTTTTATGCCCCGTCCCCGAACCCGACCCGATGGGGAATCCCCGATTCCCGAACCCGACCCGACAATTTAATATTTTATTTATATAAATATATATATAATTTCATAATATATATAATTTTTTTTAATAATATAAATATATATATCGGGGCGGGGCGGGGATACCTTGCCCCGTCCCCGAACCCGATAAAATCCCCGAAAAATTCCCCGCTACCCGACCCGAAATTGTTTAACCCGACCCAAACTTAGTCGGGTTTCGGATTTCCCCGTCGGGTTCGAGGTTTTCTGCCATCCCTTGATTTATGGGCAGTTGGTTGTATGCCATATGTCATGCCGTATACGGTATACTCAATAGTCAATACTGCCTAATTTGACTACAACTATTGAATATGGTTCACCAAGATAAACTCAATTTTCAATATATTGCAACTAGAATAAAAAGTCAAAAAACACACAACTATGACCATAGTAGTTGCAGTGAAGTAGGTACGGGTATCAATGCTTAAGCCCACAGTAAACATATGAGAGCATCTCCAACAACATTAATAAATTTTTTCTAAAATAGAGAATTAAAAGTCAAAATCTCAAAAAATAATTTTTCCAACTCCAACAACTTTTCTATTTTAGATAATCAATCATTACTTATATTATTAAAATAATATTTTCTCTCTCCTAAAAGAGTTGTCGTTCTCCATAATTTTGGTGAGAAATCATTAAAATAATATTTTCTCTCTCTTATTTAGAGATTATAGAGAATTCTATAAATTTAGAGATTTTTTGAAAATTCTTTATTTTAGCAAACCATATAACAATGCTGTTGGAGAAGAACAAGCAAAAGTTCTTTTTTTTCTTTTCTATTTTAGCAATGTTGTTGGAAATGCTCTGATAAACCAAAACACTTAGTACTACAACGCTATGGGATGCAAAGAAGCTTCGTCACCCTTATTTAGTTGCTTCTACTTCCTCATTGAGATTAAGTTGGTGCTCACTATACCGCTTAAGTACTAATCAAAGATTTACCATCTTGGCCGTTCTTTAGGGTGTTCGAAGCGGTCCTATTGCACAGGGCCTCTGATCGTCGGGGGCCTCCAAATATTTTTTAATTTTCATTTATAACATTGTTACTATATAAATTATTTGACGCACTTTGTTATAGAAAATAGCTATAGTGTAGTGGTAAGAGACTTCCTTGTCATGTATTATGTTTTTGTCAGGGTTCAAGTCCCGTCTTTCTTAACTGTTTTAATTTTTTCCCATTAATTTTGTTTTTATTAGAAAAAGTAACTTTATTTAAATTGAACTAAATATATAAACCTTTTAAGAAATTTTTTTTATTTTAATATTTTCAAGATGACTTAAATATATAATTTTTTTACTATGATAATTAGATTAATTATATAATTATTTTAATATATTTTCTATACAGATTTTCCTCTAAAATTCAAATTTAAGATAATAAACTTATAAAATATTATTATAATATAAATAGTGTTGAAATTGTTAAAATAAAATAATTGTTCGAAATTGAATGTAATTTTTGTAGAGATTTTAAATTTTGATTCTCAATGTTACAAAAAAAATATGAAATACCCGGATATATAGGGATGCTCTAAATAACTTTATGTTTAGTGTTTGAGTGTTGCTATCCCTACTCCCTCCTCACTCACAAAATCCCACATACCCCCTCCTAACTCACTCACATATCCCCTATAGAAGGTGGTATGGATAGAATTCACCTTAGTGTTTTAATGATTTATCTTATATTTTTCTTTTAATATTTAACAAAATTTAAATTTTTTAGTATTTTTTTGTTTTTTCTATATGTTTTTGACACACCTTTAATACTTAATATATTGATTTTATTGACGATACGATCTTGTTAATATGGATTTTGTAATTATTGATAATGGTTTATCAATTATAAAGAATCTCCTCAGAGACCCCTTATTGGAGGAGTTATGAAAGTTAAAACACCAACATTAATTATAAGTTAAAAGATCAATTATAAAATTTGAATTTACGCTAATATAATAACATTAAAAATTAAAATCCAATGTCAAAGGAGAAGAAAAGATGGACAATTTGATCAAATTCAAAAATAAGTCGTCGATCGATTTATTACAAGACAAATATAGTAAAAAAATAATTTAATAAATGATATGAAAAAACTAAAAACATTTAATTTTTTGCACATGGTCTCCAAAATATCAAGAACGACCCTGTTTACCATCTTAGTTTTCATCTGAAAAATCTTAACATAGAATTATTGATTGGAATTTAAACCACGCATTTTACGTATTATCGAATAAATTATCTGACGAAGCTTAAGAATGCTACGAAATCACCTATGCTATGTTCCCGATCCCATTTTTACGAAGAAAAAGGAGGGAAAAGGAATAAAAGTAGAGGAAAATAAAAAAATATTGTGTTTTCAAGTTATTTCAGGAAGGAAAAAAAGAAAATGAAGGAAAATAATTTTGAACTTCTTCCAAAACTTTTTTCGCATATATGGAAGAAAAATTACAGTCAATTATAAAACAAATAAGGATATATTTATAAAAATGACATCATTCATTTACTTTATTTCCTACTAAAAACATAATAATTTAATTAATTTTCTTTTATTTCACAAGATTATAAATAAATTTAATCATTTTTATATATTATTTTCATTCTATTTTTTTTTTTCAAATTCGAGAACACAACGTCAAGACTATAAAAGGAAATAGTTTGAATTTTTAACTCTAAATGGAAAGTGGTAAATAATAAGGGACTAAAAGTGAACAAATCCAATAGTTTAGGTACTTTTCATGCCATGTTACCAAAACTTCTATTAGACATTTTGGGCGGGAAACCGCTACTATTAACATCGATTCCTCAACCTCTTCATCTCCCCCATACACGCGCACTCCTTCTCTCGTTTTTAGGTTTTCTCTCTCTCTAGAACAATGAGCGAAAATGGTCAGAAATCGCCATCGGAATTTGAAGATGCTCGGAGTAGGCTTCGACAGCGTTGGGAGTTGGCTTCTGTTCTCAATTTCTTCAAGGTGATTCTTGCGATTTTTGATTTAATTTGTCGATTTTTCACTACTTTCAAAGTTGCATCTTTTGTGTATTTACTTTGTGTGAAACGATCTCTGAACGTTTATTTCGTGGATGATATTTCGATGAAAGATTAGCGGTGAATGAAAGATTAGCGGTAAACTAAAAACCTCATTTCGATGATAGTTGAATGCCGCTTAAAAACCTAGAAATGTTTTATGGTTGGGGGGGTGGGGTTGAGAGAGAGGAACGACAGATAGGATCATTGAAATGTAGTGTATTGTTAATCTTAGGAAGTGGATGAAACATATGAATATGAATCGGGGAGAGAGTATTTGAAGGGCTATCAACTTTGGGACGAGTTTGACGTACGACATGTGTTTCTATTGCGTTGAGTGTGCTATGCATTTTGTCAAAGTAGATCATAGGGGACGAATAAGCGGTAAAGTGAGAGAGATGTTTGAAGCTTGAAGAGCTATTGAAGATGGTGATTTGAAGTCTGAAGGGCTTCTGAACTCCCAGATGATATTGACATGCAAACAAGTGTGTAACTAATGCATTTTAGTTATATTTACTGTAGAATTGATCCATTACTTACTGTATAAGTTCGCATGTTAATTCTGGCAAAAATGTAATGCTTAGAATATTGAATCTTAAGAGGTGAGTTTTTCATTTTTCAGTTTACAGTTATTGTGCATATGTATGGGTATTTTAATGGAGTCAAAGCTTGATTCATTCGCATGTGCATACTTTTTAAGTATTTGTTGGGGAAGTGCCATAACATGACATTTTACGCAGGTGTTTGAGCCTGTTATAGAAGGTAATCTGAAGATTTCTGCTGAAGAGGTTGAGACGGCACTTATTCAACCAAACAAGTCTCTTGCTCAGCTTCACATATCGCTCTTAAAGGTTCGTATTTTCTTTTGTCTTGCTCAAAGCCTGAAACATGCATTTTTCAGTCTACTTTTGAGCATGATGAACATGTTATTTGTGTGTTTGCTGATAACGAGATTTTACAATTATCGGTATACTAAGGAAATTTCACATAGCCGGCTATTTGTGGAGTCAACAATACTAATGATAAAAATTAACCATATTGTCATGTAAACTCTTCACAAATAGAAGAATTAAATCCTGGATATATTATACTATTTTAACTATAAGCTTTAGATATGAACATGAAAGCCATGAAAAGAGTTTAATGAGGACATTTGATGATTCTTGTGACTATAAATGCATGTATGAGTATTGTTAGAGTCCCGTATCGGCTAGGCTTAGGTCATTTCGCTTTAAGATATTATGTTGGAACCTCTCTTCTCCCCCCAAGAGGCCAAGAGCTCTTTTGGAGAGCAATCTAATTGGGTTTCACATATTCTCACCTGGAATCGGAGCCAAGATTTACCACTGTAGCCTGTAGGGACTCGGCACTCTAGGGAAATCTATACCTGTCTAGCCCCCTCTTGACACTCTAGGACTATGTGTTCGTCTAGCCATTGTTGGAAGGGTGTGTCAGAGTCCACATTTCTCCTCAATATATGTTAGAACCTCTTTTCCCTCCCCAAGGCCTCTTCTGGAGAGTAAACTAATGAGTTACACATATTCTCACAAATGTCACATATGAGAATGGGTATTTATGTCAAGAGATGTACATGTAAAACAAATCACTTAGCATGTTGAGACTTGTTTGTCATTCTAGCTTTGACCCAAACAACTTCCTAATTAAGTATAAAAGTTTTCTCATCTGGGATAGAGTATGCTTTAATTGGTTTTTCTTTTATGTGAAGCCTAAATGAATATTTTTTTAAACCTAAAGTCAGAAGGGGTCTTTGCCATAAATTCTTTTTGTTTGCTACTTTATAACGTGTATTAGAGTCGAATGTGGTGACTTCTTTAACTAAATAACAGTTCTGGTTTCTTGTAATCAATGAGATGGACTCATAGCAATTGTTGAATCCTGTTTGGATAGTTATTAATTGCACCCTTGTGTATGCCACTGCTTAAGTTTCTGGAAGGGTGTCATAGAATTACCAATCACTGTAGGCCGTTTCTATCACGGTGTTCTACTTGTATGTGCTCAAAAATCTGAATGAGGGTCTTTTTAGCTGGGTGTACTTATCTTATTTGCTTTTATGGCATTGTCATATCGATGTTTTCTAATGTCAGCATCATAATGATTGCTTTTTTCTTCCTTCCTTACTTTATTTATTTATTTATTTATGTCAAAGCAGGCATGCTGCTTGCATGGTCCCACTTGCGCGTATTTTTGAACTTTTCAATTCTAACATTTTTTAGTTTTGACATGGTGCTTCATATAACATTTGATGCTACATGTATCGTGATGAGCTATTTATTGGACCAAAAACCGAAACCAAATGAACCTAGGTAATCTTACTCAAAAGTAGGGTTGGGGGGGGGTTGGGATGTACCGTGTACACAAATATGTTCTCTAGCTCAAAGGGTAAAGCTGTTGTTTCCATGAAGACCCATGACTTGTGCAACAGTGGGAGCAAAAAGGAAAGAACCAAAACTAGTAAAAAGCAAACAGCAGAAAAATAAAAAAGGAAACAGGCATATTGAGACATAGAAAAAGTAAGGAAAACACGTATCCCTCCATCTATCATATGAATCCACTACTCTATCTGCCAGCTTTCTAACCCTCTCTTTGTCTTGCCCTCAACCTCTCTAACACTTTTCTTCCCATCCCTTACTAGCTGCCGGCTCCTACACTTAGTCTACTACCCGTGTTTGTGTCTCCAGTAAATTCTATCAGAGATCGTGTCTTCGGAAATGTCTAAGGCACCCATGTATATCCTCAGCTGCTCATCCCATGTCCTTCTCGGGCTGCCCCTCTTCCTCACCCCTCGATTATGCTTTCTACTCTCTTCACTGGTGCCGTCATTGGTCTCCAGCGAACATGTCCAAACCACCGCAATATTTTCTTTCTCATTTTTTTTGTGATAGGCGCAGCTCTCAACTTCGCCTAGAAAACCTCGACCGGTATCTTGTCTAACATGGTCCGACCCGAGGTCCATCTAAGTATACTCATTTATGCAAATTCTAACTTCCTCTTGTAGGTCTCATTTGTCTCTCAACACTTCGACCCATGCACCTTTCAGGTGTTGTTCTCCAATTAGAATAAGCATTTACTGTTTCATTTGTTGGGTATTTGTTGTTATACTTGATTAAGTTTGTGCTTGCATGCAAAAGATGTGCATGCATTTTGATCCAAGTTTTAACAACCCTTGAGATAGATTAAAGCTAATGGGAATATCATTATTTTATGCTTTGAAATTCGATGAGGTTAACTGGTTGTGAATTATAATAGCTACTTATACATGGTGATATAATTTGAGTACACAATAACATTAGTCCATCTGAAGCTACTGTTAGGATTAGATGTTCAATTATTATATTTACACCAAGGAACATGAGTTTCAAAGTGTTCCAATATTAATGGAGCTCAATTTTCTAAGATTCTCTGATAGCCATTGCATTGATTAATGGTATGGAAGTTTCAAGGTAATGAACACCATGACACCCAGCACAATGATGTTGTAGACACTGAAACTGTGACTGAAGTTGTTATATGTTGTTTTGGTTGATGTATGTATATTTAAAAGCTTCACTCAGATTTTTTGGTGGCGTTGTCTGCATTTCATTCAAAAGTTTAGAAAGCTATTCCTTGTTAATGCTAAATTCATAAATTTTTCTTGTTTTATCGTTACTTATCCACCCATAATGCTGAACAGGGAATTCCACCTGTAAGTAAAAACCTAAAGGACCCTGGTGCTTGGGTCGTGGCACTCTCTAAGAAGCTCATCATGTGGTGGCCGTGGGTAGGTCACTTGATGTTTCTAGTTATCACAACTGAATTTGTTATATCTTCTTTGTTAAAATAACAGCAAATGTTATGGTCTTCAGGTTGCTGAGGGGGATTTTCCATTAACTGCAACTAAAGGGTACTTTTATCTTCATTGTTAAAGGTAAACACCTGATGCCATATGGTTTAACTAACAATAAATTCCTTTCTGCTGCAATGCGGTTATGCAGGATGGAGATGGCAACATATAAAGAACTTGATCCTACAGTTCGTCTTGTAATTCTTAAAGCGCTCTGCGAGATTCGAGCCGATGTATGAAATCCAGCCCTTCTTTTTTTCCCTTTTTCTTATTGCAGTTCGTGACAAATTTATTATTTCTGTTTTCTAGCAAGTTCTTGCTTTATCAGGCATTCGGATTTAAATAAAGAGTTAAAGATACAAAATTAGTAGAAGTCTTCACTTGAAAAAAGAAAGTAGTTAAAGGTTTTCCTAATCACATCTACATGTTTGAGGGACCTGCAAGTCTTATCTGGCCTAGCGGTACCTAGTAACCCAACCTTCTTAGAGGTCAAGGGTTCAAGCCTCACCCAAGGTGAGGGGAGTGTGTGAGTTTAATTTGCCATATATAAATATTATATACTTTAAAAAAGGCTGTTATCTATCTCCTCTCCTCTACAGATGAAGTGATGAACCGTTCGAAGTTATAGGTCTGTGATGTAGAAAGTGTGTATGGCTTGACACGGTTGCTCTATATGTAGCAACCATTAGTGCTTGCATCTAAAGAAGATATTTTGATGGTGAAAAAGGGAACTAAGATGCTAGTAAAAATGAGCGAGTGTTCTATATGTTTTGGCCAAGTTGTAATGGATGCCTGAAATTGATGTTAGTATCTCTTATCTCATTTTAGTACCAAATGTGTGAATTTAGTTTTATGCAAGTTTCTACAGATTAACTTCCGCGAGAGTGTTGTCAAATGTCAAGATAGAGAATGAATCACTTGCTAATTTTCTTTAAATTCTTTTCCGTTCACGATATACTTATTTCTGTTTAATGTTTTTTCTTCACAGCAACATGACGTGGTGTCTTACATCAACAATGCAGTAAAAGTTAAGAATGAGCTTTCTACATTTCAAAAAAATAACATTGGAGAAGATGGAAAAGGGACTTCGTACTGGTGAGATTTAATATTGCTGCGATATAAAAGCATGACTGAGGTTGATAACTCATATGTGCTTGGCTCATGGACAGGTGTGATGGCAATGAAATTATTGGTTTTAGATTGTACAAGGAAGTAAATACTTCTAGGAAAAATGAAACACTGCCAACTATTAGTTGTCAATGGGAAACACTTGCAACCAACCTAGAGGAGTTCCAGAAAGTTGTGGTAAGTTGGATAAGTGAAGTTGGTTTATAAATCACTTGTCAAGTTAGGATTATGAAAAATAGGCATATCCAACCCTCTTCCTCACTCTTCTTGTCTCTGTTTGTACTGGCAGGATGAATACTCTTCTAGTAAATCAAAACTGGAAGTTGCTGTTAGCGTTGCTGTTGAAGCTGAAGTCATTCCCGTTCTTAATAAACTTGAAAAGGTTTGTATTCGAACTGCTTTTCCTCGATTCACATGATACAATAAGAGATCAGGTGTCTAATATCAATTCCTGGTGTCTCTTACAGAAGAAACAAAGAGCATTGCAGAAGAAGAAAGACGAAGAACAGGTTATAAATAATTTCTGTAGAGCTGGAATCACGCGTTCCTGCCGTAGTCGTAGACCCATCAGTTACACATTTGGTATGAACAGTTCTGCTTATATACCAAATTTATTATTCCAGAACTATTAGCATCTGGTGTATGTGATTTAATATATACCATATTTAGTTTTTGTGCTCTTTTAGTTAGAATTGACTGATCTTTTATGTTTGAAGAAGATCTACAATTTGTTTTTAATACAACTATAATTAATAACATTTAATATTTGGAAATGATGTGACAAACCGTGTTTTCTAGAGCATGCTGATAATTCAACTGCAAGAAAGAGTATCCCATGAACACATCTCTTGATGCTTATCATTTAGCTCAACAGCCAACGTGAAGGCCAATTATTTCTAGGTGCATCCGACTCTGAAAGAGATTGTTTTCTGATTCTCTCCTTGATGCAACAGCTTAATGGTCTGCGTGGCTTATTCGCTCAGCCATACATGATGTTTGTTTACGGCTTAATCGATAAGCCATTAAGCAAAATGGCTATGTGGAATTAGTCGGACCCCTCACTTGTCCCCATTAAGCCACCCAAACAAATTAATACCGGAAATGCCTAGAAATAATTCAACCCTCTCTCTTTGCCTCCCTCAAACCCATTGGTCTCCTGTTCCTCAGACAGACAGATTTATCCAATCAGACAACTTAACCCATACATCGCTTAATGTAAAGAAAAGTAAACATCCCCTAAGTTGATCAATTATCAGGTGCAATAGTTAGAGTAGGGAAATGCTATGAGAGCATGTCAGTTTATTTGCTATGGCATCCTGGGACCAATTTTCATATTGTATTTCTCCTACTTGACAATTTGTTTACATTGGGATTGATGAATTAGAAGATAGATATGTTGAGATTGATAGATTATTGATAGATTAGTAGATATTTTCAACTGTGATGAGCAAATCTTTGCTTAATAAATAGATTGATTAAAAAGGTTTTTATTGCACATATCATTAATTATGCTGCATTTTTTCTTGCATATTTCTTTGACATCGGAACTGTGCTTAAATAGGGAAAGAGAATTTGCGATGTACAGATTTCAAAGGAAGATATTCTCTTGATGCTTTGATTTTCTGTCTTTCGAGTTTCATGTTGTTTGATGTGAGACCATTCTTTAATTTTTGCAGATGAATATGATAAGGCCATTAACGAGGCCATACGAGAAACCAAGTATGTTACATTTTATTGCAGCACTGGCTTTTCCTACTGCTTTTATTCTTTTTTGTCCACCGATGCGCTTGAGAATCAGTACTTTTGGAAAATTCTAAATGATGGAATCCTAAATTTGCATATTTCACTGATCTGTGCTTCAGGAAAATGAAAACCAGAGATGAACTAAGGAACGAGAAAAAAGAAACTGTAGTGAACGAGAAAAAAGGAACTGCAGTGAACGAGGAAAAAGAAACTGTAGCAAATGAGGAAAAAGAAACCGCCGCCAATGAGGAAAAAGAAACTGTGGTGATCGAGGATTCAGAGCAAGATGATGAATCCATGGATGTTGAGTCCACTAAATCAGAGTCGGAATCTGCATCTGATTCTGAGTCTGAGAGCAGCAAGCTTGAAACTGAAGATGTTTCTGAAGACAGCAGGGAGGATTCTGGCGAAGAAGCTCATGCAAACGATGACGATAACAAGGAAAACATGAACCATAGCAGTGAAAACGGGTTAGTTTCAAATGCTCATATCGAAAATGGGAGCTATAAAACAAGAGGAAGCAAGAAAATCAAAGCGAATGGTGGCGGTTCTATTAAACAGATGGGAAACTTTGGTGCCAAGAAGCGACTGAGGCAAAGGCCTAACCGCAATACCGCCCTTGAATCTGCTGTTGTTCCTGATTCAGAAGATGAAATTTCCAGCGATGATAATTAAGAAGCGGGACGCAAATGTACAGTAGTTTTACATGGAGGGTGGTGTTTCGATTTCGTATTCGAAATAAACATGATGGGTTAAGATCTTTTTTTTTTGGCAGCAACAAACTGTGTTGTAGTATTTAACCAACTATGAAGGAGGCACAGGCAGGAGAGGTAGAAGCAATCGACTGTTGATTTTGCCTGTTCATATGGGATTGGTGATAGTGGTTGCGTTTTTTTTGATATATACTGGATTGAAAGTAACGACATGTTTGTTAATGAGAGTCAGCTTATTTTGTTAGTTATACATGGTAGTTTAATAGTGGTTTAATACTATATAAAGTGACTTATTGAGTAAGCTTCTTGAGAGCTTTATGTAGAAAGTTATATTTTCTTCTGAATTTGCCCCTTTCAATTAAAAAACAAGCTTATTTCATCTATGAAAAAACCATCTCAAACAAATCTTCCCAATTTAGAATGACAACTTACTCACACAGACAATTATATTCATACAAGATTTGATGGAAAATCAACCAAACAGTTCCTAAGACTGAGAACATTGAAGGGTTAAGTTAGGGCTTGGGTGTAAGAGTAGAGGTGCTAACGAGTTACTCTAAGCTCGAGCTTGAGTCAATCTCGAGTACAAGATAAAGTTCGTAACTTAATGATTTGAGCTCCATATACCAAGGTTTGACTCGGCTTGTTCTAAAGCTCGATTAAAAATTTCGAGTCGAGCCAAGAAATTCTAAGCATACACTTTTTCCGAGCCAAATTTGTTCACACGTTCATAAATTATACAATCAAAATAAAATTTATTAAGGTGGAATAAACAAATTAATCAATCTAGAGTTTGAGTCCATAAACAAGCTTATAAAACTTGAAAGTCACGTATAATGTATAATCAAATATGTTAAACGAGCATAAATATTTGAACTTGAATCCAATGGAATATTATTTTTTCAACCAGAGCACTAAAAACTTGTTATTCAACTCGGCTCGTTAACATCTACAAGTAATAAGAATATAAGATGTACGGAAACCTTATCTGATTAAAAAAAAAACTATTGCAAAAGTTAGAAAAAATTAGGCAATTTTATATTTATTTTTAAAAATTATTTTATCATAGTAAATTCTTATAAATTTATCAAGAAGTGAACATTTTGATTTAGAAAAACAATTTACCAAACCACACAAAATTAATTACAGTTTAAAAATAATTGGATAATTTCTATATTTTCAACGAAAATCAATTTATCATCACAATTTCTCACATGCTTGTTTAAAAGATAATTAACTTTAATACTGAATAATTAAAATCAAAGTCATAACTGATTATTGTAATTTTAAATTGTAATAATAAGGTTTTTAGAACAAAATATCTATACTATATAATGAAAAGTCTAATACGGGTTATTGTACAAACTATTGTACAATTACATTTATCACCCTTAATCTTTTATACAATAACATTTACTACCCTTATAATGTTACATTTATCACCCTTACAATTACTTATTTAATTTATTTTGTATCCCTTACTTTTTCATTTTACATTTTACACCGTTATCATATTAACACAAATAATCGTATATGAACAAAAATGCAATGAAAAAATACGTTCATTTTTTTACAAATTATAACATTATAATCGTCTCGTCAATACCTTCAAAACGAGCCCAATATTCAATATTTTTTAATTTAACCATACTATTAAATATCAGAATATATACGAATTATCTATACTACTAAAACGGTTATTGTACAAACGGTTATTGTACAAACTTTTGTACAATTACATTTATCACCCTTACATTGTTACATTTATCACCCTTATAATTACTTATTTAATTTACTTTATATCCCTTATTTTTTTTCATTTTACACATATTAACACAAATAATTATATATTAACAAAAATGCAATGAAAAAATACGTTCATTTTTCTACAAATTATATTGTAACACCCTGAATTTTGGGATTGGGTGAGAGGTTGACCTTTACCCAAAGTTCAAGGGGGCAAAGTGTAACTTGGGTAATATATATACAAAGTTAAATCTAGATATTTTGTAAAATATCAGATTTGAGTTCTTGAGATCTTTGAAGTCAGAGAGAAAGGAGAGCAGGAGAAGGCAGTGTTGAAGGGTCGATCATTTCGGGCAAATCGAGGTATGAATCTAGCTTAATGCTTTGATCTAAATGCTTTTAGCCGCGTAGAATCTTGTTGTGAAGGTTTTGAACCGTTCCATGTTGAGATCTGAGTATTTCTCATTAGGATCTGGGTTCTGCATCGTGTTGTTCATCATCTGCATCGAACTGTTCTTGAGGAACAAGGAGATGGTCGTTCGACCGAATGGTTGATTCGACCGGATGGTCCTTCGACCGGATGGTTGACTCGACCGCATGGTCCTTCGACCGGATGCCTGTTCGACCGGATGCCTGTTCGACCGATGTTGCCTGTTCGACCGGATACCTGTTCGACCGGATGCCTGTTCGACCGATGTTGCCTGTTCGACCGGAGTAGCGTTCGACCGGGGTAGTGTTGGACCGGGGAGGTGTTCGACCGGTGTGGTTTAGACCGGAGTTGTCCTTTGACCGGATTAGGTTCTGTTAAGTTGTTAGCTTCTGTGTCTTTGAGTCCTATTCAAATAACGAGAGGTTTATCTGTATTTCGACTTACCGATTCTTTCGGTGTTATCATAGGTAGCGCTCGTTAAGAAGAAGGAAACAGAGGTGAGTTCCTACTATCATTTTAAACGGTATACATATCAAAAGTTACCTTTTTGATCTCATCTTATTTTTAAACGTAAAATGATGTTTTACCTGTGCGTTTATGCGAAAGAAATATTCAAAGGATCTTCTTTTAAATGATTTTCATTCTTACAGGAAATTGAACTGGGAATAGCATTTTGTTTATAAAAATGTGTTTGTAACCATATGTTTATTTATGGTTGGTCACATACGTTGTTGTGACGAGTCCTTACCATTACTAGTGGATCCATAGGTTTTGGAGTAGACTGTATTATTGGGATGTTACATTCCCCAGAATTGTAGCTATGGATCACTTGTTCCTCGGGGGCAACTTGGTACGGTTATGTGAGGCCGGATACTAGCCATGGTTCATAGTGATCCTAGCGAAGGAGTATACCTTGGTTTTGCGCTTGGGGCTTGATCTCACGTTGAAGCACGGACTTTGTGATTCGTATCCGCGGACTCCAATTGGTTTAGCTCGTAACTCGGTTTGTTGGCCTAACTTTGTGTTTCGCCACAATCCTTGGTAAAATGTTTTGCTTCGGTCCTTTTATGGCATGTTTATAACGAAAAAGCCCGTTTGTGGCAAGGACCTATTGTGTAAACTTAATGTCTTTGGAAATGTTATCTTGATGCAAATGTTTTATCTTTTGAGCTTCATAAACTGTATGTTCTCACCAGGCTTTAAGTCTGACACTTTTTCTCAAATGATATGTGTATCAGGTTTCCATTAGCGGTGGGTTGCCGGGGTTTTTGGAGAGACGAGTTTTGAGTCTCGAGGTTTTTGGGATTGATTAGTATTATTGTTGGGCATTGTTAAGTCCCATTCTTTTGATGAAATCCTTGTATAGGATTGTATAGTCTTAAGGACTAATCCCATTTATGGGAAGTTAATGGAATTGCTTGCGTCATATTGTCAGATTTCCAGGTTTTAATTTACTCTGATTTTCGAGGTGTTACAAGTTGGTATCAGAGCTCTAGTTTAAGCGAACTTGGCATGAATGTAAGATGTCTAGACTTAGACTGCGTATGCTAAGAATTGATCTGCGAGATTTGGGTAGAGCTCCTAAGATGGGTTAGTCTTAGAGTCAACGGAAAGTACGTTTATCAAGCGTTGTAGTAGTGGTGACAAGAATCATTATGTGTTGTATGTTCATAATTTCACTTAGCTAATGTTATTATGAGGATATTGTACGTAAGAGTCCTTGAATTGCTATTAATATGGCATTTGGTAATGTGGTAGTACGTTTTCCCTTCGTGTTTTTCTATCTTTTCTTATCTCTTCCACTACTCTGTGTAGCAGTTCAGAATGGTAGGTACGCGTGGGAGACCGCGTGCTCGTGTTGATGGTCAGGAAGCGACAGCCTCTACAGCGGGTCAGCCGGAAGGAGTTGAGGTTATCGTTCGACCACCCGTTCAGCAAGTACTAGGTGGGGGGCCAGAGGTCATTCCGAGAGTAGACCTGGCTTCGTCCCACCCAGTAATCGGGGATGCTAATCCCCAGTCAGAGTTGCTGGCCAGCGTGATGTTGGCGATGAGGGAAGAAATGGCGAAGCAGCAAGAGTTTCTGCTAAAAGCAATGGAGGACCGCGACGTAAACCATCGGAGAAGCGAGACGGTGGTAGAGAACGTCGTATTAGGTTCTGGAGATGATGGTATAAGGGTCACGTCTGTTGAGCGCGGGATTTCTGGTGCTCAGGGGAATAGGAAGGGTTGTTCCTATAAGTCCTTTCTGGGCTGCGGACCGCCAGAATTCTTCGGTTCTGACGACCCGGTGGTGTGCGTTAAGTGGATCCGAGCGGTTGAGCAAGCTTTTGGCTCTTCCGAATGTGGTGATGATCAGAGGGTGCGGTTTGGTACCCAATTGCTGAGGGACACTGCACTCATCTGGTGGAATATCATCCAATCCACTCTATCTCCGGAAGTACTGGCTCAGTTGTCGTGGGTCGAGTTCAAGAAAAAGCTGTTAGAGGAGTTTTGCAACGAGAGGACCATGGACCGAATTGAGAAAGAATTCCGGTCTTTGGTGAAGGGGAGCCTGACGGTGAGGGAGTACACCCGTCAGTTTATGGAGAAACTTGGTCTGGTGGGGCACGCTGCCCCAACAGAGAAAGACAAGATGAAAGCTTATCTCAACGGCCTGCCTGCGGACATGCAATCTATGGTCCATAATTTCAAGGCTTCTAACCTCCGAGAGATGGTAGAGGAAGCTCAATTTATGGAAGAGATGTTCGCGAAGGGCAAATCTGAGAAGGCAGTGGTGGTGCCTGAAAAGAGAAAGTGGGAGAACAGTTCAGTACCTCCCAAGCGGACCCGACCTTTTGTCGGAAACCACAACTTCAGCAGTTATCAGGAAGCTAAGTGGTGCCCGAGGTGTCGAACCAAGCATCACGGTAACTGTTACAACAATTCTCCAGTTTGCTATAAGTGTGGGAAGCCCGGTCACACTGTCAGAGATTGCACGGTCAGTGGAATCGTCTGTTACGAGTGTAAGGCACCGGGGCATGTAAAGAGAGATTGCCCGAAGCTTGTGTCGGGTAGCGCGCCAGCAAGGAAGGAGAACCCTCCGAAGGTTCAGGGCCGAGCTTTTCAGATGACGGCCGAAGAGGCTAGGGCATCCGCTGATGTGGTATCGGGTACTTTTCTTATAAACTCTGTACCTGCTCGTATTTTATTCGATACGGGTGCTAGTTTCTCTTTCGTATCTGAATTGTTCCGTCAGAAAATTTCTATGCCCACTACTAGTCTTGAGGATGCATTAGTGGTAGAAATAGCAGATGGTAGGCAAGTTCTGATCCATGAAGTTCTGAAGCAGTGTGCTCTTAGCATCGAAGGGAGGGAATTCCCGATCGATCTGCTACCAATGTCAATCGGGGGTTTTGACGTTGTAATCGGTATGGATTGGTTGTCAAACAATCAGGCCGAGTTCGTGTGTTCCAAAAAGATGATTCGACTTCCCAACCCCTCTGGTGAGGTAGTGGTCATCTATGGCGAAAAGAGAAAGGGTGATGTGGCAATAATCACCATGGCAAAAGCACGTAAGTGTTTAGTAAAAGGATGTTCGTCCTTCCTAGCCTATGGGATCGATGCCAAGTTAGAGAAGTCCAAGCTGGAAGATGTGAAGATCGTGCGGGAGTATTCAGATGTCTTTCCGGACGACTTGCCCGGGTTGCCGCCCGATCGTCAGGTAGAGTTTCGGATTGATCTCGTGCCAGGCGCTGCACCGATCGCTAAAGCACCTTATCGTTTAGCGCCATCGGAGATGCAAGAGATGGTAGCACAACTCCAAGAGCTTTTTGAGAAGGGATTCATAAGACCGAGTTCGTCACCTTGGGGAGCTCCGGTCTTATTTGTTAAGAAGAAGGATGGCACAATGAGAATGTGCATCGACTATCGTGAGTTGAACAAAGCTACAGTGAAGAACAGGTATCCGCTTCCGAGAATAGACGACTTGTTCGATCAACTTCAAGGAGCGGGTTGTTTCTCCAAAGTCGACTTACGATCAGGCTATCACCAAGTGAAGGTGAGAGAAGAAGATGTTCCGAAGACGGCATTCAGAACGCGTTACGGCCATTACGAATTCCTTGTAATGCCTTTTGGCCTGACGAACGCACCAGCGGTGTTTATGGACTTGATGAATAGAGTGTGCCGACCATTCCTCGACAAGTCAGTCATTGTATTCATTGACGACATACTCGTGTACTCCAAGAGTGAGACAGAGCACGAGCAGCACTTGCGTGAAGTTCTGGAAGTGTTGAGAAAAGAGAGGTTGTACGCCAAGTTTTCCAAGTGCGACTTTTGGCTTAAAGAAGTACAATTTCTGGGGCACGTAGTCACTCGAGACGGAGTGAAAGTAGATCCCTCCAAGATTGAAGCAATGATGAATTGGGAGCCTCCTAAGAGTCCGTCCGAGATCCGAAGTTTCTTGGGTCTGGCGGGATACTACAGGAGATTCATTCAAGACTTTTCCAAGATCGCTTCTTCCTTGACAGTTCTGACTCGGAAGAATGTGAAGTTTGAATGGACCGAAACCCAAGAGAAGGCGTTCCGGATCCTTCAAAAGAAGTTGTGTGAAGCTCCGATCTTGACGTTACCTGAAGGGTCAGAAGATTTCGTGGTGTACAGCGACGCTTCAAAGATGGGATTGGGTTGCGTGTTGATGCAACGAGGCAAGGTAATCGCTTATGCCTCGAGGCAGCTTAAGATACACGAGCAGAATTATCCAACCCATGATCTGGAGTTAGCAGCGGTGGTGTTCGCTTTGAAGCTTTGGCGGCATTACCTCTACGGCACGAAGTGTACTCTTTACACGGATCACAAGAGCCTGAAGTATGTCTTTGGTCAGAAAGAGCTGAATATGAGGCAAAGGCGGTGGCTCGAGTTGTTGAAAGACTACGACTGTGAATTGCTTTACCATCCCGGTAAGGCGAACGTGGTGGCCGATGCGCTAAGTCGGAAGGACTATAGCGGGAGTATTTAGGCTACCCATTCAAGAATCGAGCTAGTGTCTAGTCTTGTTGAGAAGATCAAGACATCTCAGATGGAAGCATTGTTGAAAGAGAATCTCAAAGAGGAAGTCATGACAAAACAGCGTTTACTCTTAACGGAAGATAGCCGTGGGGTAAAACTGTTCAGCGGTCGTGTGTGGGTGCCCAAGGTTGGGGGAAACCGTGAGCTGTTGCTAGAAGATGCACACAAGTCCAAGTATTCCATTCACCCGGGAAGTACGAAGATGTACAGGGACTTGAAGTTGCACTATTGGTGGCCGGTGATGAAGCTTGATGTGGCACGTTACGTTGAGCGTTGTGTGACGTGTTCGCAAGTTAAGGCCGAACATCAGAGACCGTATGGGAGTCTTCAGTCCTTAGAGATTCCCGAGTGGAAGTGGGATCATATCACCATGGACTTCGTGACGAAGTTGCCTAAAACTCTTCGGGGACACGATACCATCTGGGTGATAGTGGATAGATTGACGAAGAGCGCTCACTTTCTGCCTATGCGCGAGACTTTACCGATGGATAAGTTGGCGAAGCTTTATATCGATGAGGTGGTCTCGAGGCATGGAATACCATTGTCGATCGTGTCGGATCGCGACAGTCGGTTCACTTCGAACTTCTGGGATGGATTTCAGAAAGAGCTTGGTACGCGAGTTAAGTTGAGTACGGCTTACCATCCGCAGACCGATGGGCAGAGCGAACGAACAATCCAAACCTTGGAAGACATGTTGAGGTCTTGTGTCATCGATTTCGGGGGTAGTTGGGACTCTCACCTGCCTTTGGTGGAGTTCGCTTACAACAATAGCTACCACTCGAGTATTGGGATGGCACCTTTTGAAGCACTGTATGGGCGAAAGTGTCGGACTCCCGTGTGTTGGCTAGAAGCGGGAGAGAAGCAGTTCGCCGGACCTGAAATCGTGCAAGAGACTGCCGATAAGGTCAAGTGTATTAGAGAGAGGATGAAAGCGGCTCAAGATCGTCAGAAGAGCTATGCCGATAAGAAGAGGCGACCGATGGAATTCCAAGTAGGCGACCGCGTTATGCTTAAGGTATCGCCATGGAAGGGCATCATACGGTTCGGAAAACGTGGGAAGCTGAGTCCTCGTTTCCTCGGACCTTTCAAAGTACTTAAGCGTGTAGGGTTGCAGGCCTACCAGTTGGAACTGCCACCGGAGTTGAGTAGAATACACAACACGTTTCATGTCTGCTACCTCCGGAAGTGTTTGGCGGTAGAAGACATCGTCATTCCCCTCTCAGAGTTAAGGGTTGACGAAGGTAACCGTTGTGTGGAAGAACCCGACGCCATCTTAGAGAGAAAGACTAAGAAGTTGCGTCATAAGGAAGTCACTTTGGTCAAGGTGCAGTGGAAGCATCACCGAGGAGCAAATGTGACTTGGGAATCCGAGGAGGATATGAAGCGTAGATATCCTCATCTCTTTGTATAGTTGGATTTCGGGGACGAAATCATTCCCAAGTTGGGGAGGATTGTAACACCCTGAATTTTGGGATTGGGTGAGAAGTTGACCTTTACCCAAAGTTCAAGGGGGCAAAGTGTAACTTGGGTAATATATATACAAAGTTAAATCTAGATATTTTGTAAAATATCAGATTTGAGTTCTTGAGATCTTTGAAGTCAGAGAGAAAGGAGAGCAGGAGAAGGCAGTGTTGAAGGGTCGATCATTTCGGGCAAATCGAGGTATGAATCTAGCTTAATGCTTTGATCTAAATGCTTTTAGCCGCGTAGAATCTTGTTGTGAAGGTTTTGAACCGTTCCATGTTGAGATCTGAGTATTTCTCATTAGGATCTGGGTTCTGCATCGTGTTGTTCATCATCTGCATCGAACTGTTCTTGAGGAACAAGGAGATGGTCGTTCGACCGAATGGTTGATTCGACCGGATGGTCCTTCGACCGGATGGTTGACTCGACCGCATGGTCCTTCGACCGGATGCCTGTTCGACCGGATGCCTGTTCGACCGATGTTGCCTGTTCGACCGGATACCTGTTCGACCGGATGCCTGTTCGACCGATGTTGCCTGTTCGACCGGAGTAGCGTTCGACCGGGGTAGTGTTGGACCGGGGAGGTGTTCGACCGGTGTGGTTTAGACCGGAGTTGTCCTTTGACCGGATTAGGTTCTGTTAAGTTGTTAGCTTCTGTGTCTTTGAGTCCTATTCAAATAACGAGAGGTTTATCTGTATTTCGACTTACCGATTCTTTCGGTGTTATCATAGGTAGCGCTCGTTAAGAAGAAGGAAACAGAGGTGAGTTCCTACTATCATTTTAAACGGTATACATATCAAAAGTTACCTTTTTGATCTCATCTTATTTTTAAACGTAAAATGATGTTTTACCTGTGCGTTTATGCGAAAGAAATATTCAAAGGATCTTCTTTTAAATGATTTTCATTCTTACAGGAAATTGAACTGGGAATAGCATTTTGTTTATAAAAATGTGTTTGTAACCATATGTTTATTTATGGTTGGTCACATACGTTGTTGTGACGAGTCCTTACCATTACTAGTGGATCCATAGGTTTTGGAGTAGACTGTATTATTGGGATGTTACATTCCCCAGAATTGTAGCTATGGATCACTTGTTCCTCGGGGGCAACTTGGTACGGTTATGTGAGGCCGGATACTAGCCATGGTTCATAGTGATCCTAGCGAAGGAGTATACCTTGGTTTTGCGCTTGGGGCTTGATCTCACGTTGAAGCACGGACTTTGTGATTCGTATCCGCGGACTCCAATTGGTTTAGCTCGTAACTCGGTTTGTTGGCCTAACTTTGTGTTTCGCCACAATCCTTGGTAAAATGTTTTGCTTCGGTCCTTTTATGGCATGTTTATAACGAAAAAGCCCGTTTGTGGCAAGGACCTATTGTGTAAACTTAATGTCTTTGGAAATGTTATCTTGATGCAAATGTTTTATCTTTTGAGCTTCATAAATTGTATGTTCTCACCAGGCTTTAAGTCTGACACTTTTTCTCAAATGATATGTGTATCAGGTTTCCATTAGCGGTGGGTTGCCGGGGTTTTTGGAGAGACGAGTTTTGAGTCTCGAGGTTTTTGGGATTGATTAGTATTATTGTTGGGCATTGTTAAGTCCCATTCTTTTGATGAAATCCTTGTATAGGATTGTATAGTCTTAAGGACTAATCCCATTTATGGGAAGTTAATGGAATTGCTTGCGTCATATTGTCAGATTTCCAGGTTTTAATTTACTCTGATTTTCGAGGTGTTACATATATCATTATAAGCGTCTCCTCAATATCTTCAAAACGAGCCAAATATTGAATATTTTTTAATTTAACCGTACTATAAAATATCATGAATATCTACGAAATAATTTGTTTTTCTGTCCATACGTTTTATTTTTTTTTCCACCGTTAGCACGTTAAAAATACATAATCGTAAAATACGTTTCATTCTTATTATAAATAATATCATTATAATTTTTTTCGTCAATAATTGTAATATAAACTAATTATTGAATATCTTTATGGCTTTAGGTTTCATAAGTTGTGATTTTTAGGTCATGGTTGATTATTGATGAAATGTATATAAGGAAATAACATTAATTGTTCGTTCTTTACTTACATTCCGCTGCATCGTGCGGATATATGCCTAGTATTTCATGATAATTATATATAAATATTTAATCGATAGATGAAATATTGTGTGAGAAATTGAATTAACATGAGAAGTATGAGAAGTAGATCTGAACTCTTAATCACTTATAAAACGTGTTTTATAAAATAATTAATCCGATGTATCTTATATCAGCATATCTTATCCTAATATACATCCGGCGGTTAATAATGAAATCCAACGCTTACGATAATTATATGTAAATATTTAATCGCTTTATTTTGGCTAGGAGACGCGTGTATGGAAATGCGTTTGACTCAAGCATGAATACCGAGTTGCGACTCACCGACAACGCCGATTCTTTTTCCTGAACTACCACAGAAATGTCGACGAACGGTGGAACTGCCAGGGACGCCGCCGCTCGACGGCGGAGAATCGCCGAGAGAGGATCGGAGCGTTTGGCTCTAATCACTGGTCGTGTTCAGTCCATATCATCATCATCTCCGTTGACTCCTCCTGTAGACCAGCCGCAATACTCTTCTACCGCACCAAACCCTTCGTCCATTTCTCGGAACTCTGATCAAGTTCCTTCCTCCGGTATGTGTTTCTTTGAGCCATGATTTTTTAATTTTCTTCGATGATTAATTTCTTTCTAGGAGTTCTGTTGTGTATCTTCGATTTCGTTAGTATGTTGTAAGATCTAGATTGCGGTTGATACGTGTGCACTTATGAGCTGTTTGTTGTTGTTGTTGTTAATGATGCGATTGTTGATAATCAAACCTATTAGATCTCTAGATGATTGATGCAGCAAACTTCATGTTGTGATATGTTGATTTCAAATTTGATTTTGATTTTACTAAGTCTGTGAGATGGCAAGGGGCAATTGAGGGGAAGGTCATCTAAATTCTGAAACAAACACTTAAAGTGAGCTCTAAGGAAATACAAGAGATGACAAAGCCATTGTTGTGAGACAGTAAATTCAAGTATGGAATGAGAACTTAAGGAGAACTGAATATGTGATATTGGTAGTAAAATTACTTGTTCATCGTTATTTGTTTGTGCATTTATAAGATAAGCGAAAACTAAAACCTAATACACTTGTACACACTCTCAATGGAGAATTTTAATGGTTGAAACATGCTGCCCAAAAATTACAAAGTCATTTTGTTATTCGACTTTATCAATCATTCCAACTTCACAAAAGTTAATATTCTATCTCCACATCGTTCACCATGTTCATCTGAATAACTAGGGTGGTGGCAGTGAACTGGAGGAGCGTTTTGCTGATGGGGAGAATGGCTATCTGGAAACTAGAATAGAGGGAGTGGATGCGTTGGGAAAACATGGGTTTGGGTTAAAGTTTAATAAAAAGAAACTATTTTATTTTAATCTTTTCTGTCAAAAAACTAAATTGAAATAAGAAGAATCTGTTGTAAATATGCAATCGTATTTTATGACTTGGTTCAGTGCGGACAGAAATTGACACAATGCTGCAGGGAGCTTGGGGGAAGTAAGACCGTGACGTTATCCAACTTAGAATAGGAAAATATAACACCAAATGTGTGTGTGTGTGTGTGTGTTGTATCTGCGAACAGGCAGTCAGAGTTATTGGATAAGTAGGTTCTCCCTTCAATTAGAGTTGTTTAGACTTTAGACCAATGTGATAGCCAAGTGCAAAATCCCCTCCTTTTGGATGAAAAGTCATGCATTTGACCAATGTGACAGCCAAGAGGAATGTGAGCTGTATATTTGAGGTCATCAAGTTTTAGAGAAGCAATGTGAAGCCTTTTCTTTTGTTAGCTGTTTTGTTTATCATAGTTTCCATTTGGTAGTCTTTGCTTACAACTTTGTATCACCAAGTATACAAGCTTAAACTTATAGGCCACTTTTAGCATTTGTCTAATCATCTTCTGTACATTGGTACCATACTGTGTTATCTTTGCTTATTATTTGTCTTCCTTTGTTGGTATGCACAAGTCCTGAGAATCATGATGGTTTTTGAACAAGCTAATGGTCTTCTACATAACATTTTACCCTACATATAGTTTCTCTCAGAAAACACATGTACACATGAATGTATGCATATGCATGCAAGTACATGTTTACACAAGGAATAAAAGGCAAGGGCAGTGATCGGATCCAAAAGGTCCGTAACCTGTGCCAGATTTGATTTGAACCTCCTGTTAAGCAATTGTAGCAATTGTTATGAAATTAAGAATTGTTCAGTGCATGCTCTCAGAATCAGTTATTATCCATTTCCTCTTCCTTTGGAATATGGTTGGGATGACAATAGAAGAATCTTGTATTTACATATGCTATGTTGGTAGGGATTGCATTTTGCTCGAAATGCATGACATTGAGGTTAGATGCAACGTTTGAGTGTATTGATGAATGTGATTGATTATTACTCAATATCTAAAATGCCCTTGATAATGACAAAACTAAGGAATCTTTTGGACCAAAACTAATGCGACATTTCGTAATGATCGCTAAAAAGGGAAATATTGCATTAGGACATCCCAAAAAGGAAATTTCCCCATTTACTTTGGTATGGAGTATGGCATTTTTTTTGATGGACAGAGTTTATTCTGACATTTTATGCTAAATCTAATTGAACACCTGATTTCATGCTGATCGACTCATTTTTGCAGATGAAAACACTGATTCGCCTTTAAACACAGAGACTGCTGGCAATGATGTTGAGAGTGATGTCCAACCAGTAATGCCTAACCGTGAGACAATAACCGAAACCTTTCCGCAAGCATCTTTCACACCCAGAAACACACCATCATTTCCCACCACATTAACAGAACCGAATCCACCAATATTCACCTCCAACAAGTCACGTAAATCCGAATCACAAACCTATCTTCAGGAAACTCTCACCCCTAGTCGAATACGTCCTGCCATTACAGCATCACAAGACACCCGAAGAAACTGTTCTGTTTTAACTGCCCTCTTAGTTTTATTTTCATATGCAGGCTTCCCTATTCTGGGCAGCGACATTATAAAGAGTATTGTACTTTCTAGGCCACTGATTCTGCTTCTATTGACCAACATAACCATCGTGGCTGCACCTTTGCTCTTGGAAAAAGTCAAGCAGAAAGATCGTAGGGGACCTGGAAGAGGCGAGACGGGTTTTGCCAATAATCTTGGTACAGCTTTGGAGTGGGGCATGCTGATGCAAACCGGTTTAAGTGCTTTGTTCATGGATTGTAGCGTTTACTCGGTGGTAGTTATTTGTGGCATCTCCTTCCTGCAGAGATTTGGATGGTAGAATCATTGTGTTTTTCTTTACATATTACAATATGTTTGCACACAACTAGCCGTTGCATTCTCTACTTTCGAAACCTCGAATGCTTCCATCATGCTGCTAATGCATACAATACTTGTGAATCGTGCTTCCTTTGTGGTTTTTTTTACTTTGTTTATGCAGATGCCAAAATGGCCATGTTTGTGAAGGTTTACGATGAACCGTTGCATCTTAAATGCGTGCTTTGGTGAAGCATTTGCTTGCCATTGTAAACTTAGGGGCCGATTACCAAATGCTGACCGGGTAAGTGCTTACGAGCAAGAGTTAGGGCCGTTTATAAAACGCTTACCCGGTAAGCGCTTACCGGGACATTTATCTTAGCGGATAAACATGACAAGAGCATAGAATCTTACCCGGTAAGAGCGAGGATAAGAATGGAGAGTCTTACCCGGTAAGTGAGAGTGACAACTCTTACCCGGGTAAGCGCTTAACGGGTAAATTGATGATACCATCGTGATGATTACAATCTTGCCCGGTAAAGTAAGTTAGGGATTGTTTGGCAGTTGTTGAATGGTTCGGTGCAGAATGATTAAGAGAGACACTTGTGATATAATTCAAAGTGAAAAATGGTTGTTTTGTAATTGTTCAGAATTAAATTAGGGCGCTTAATGGTTAAGGGATGTCCACGATACGAAATCATTAAGAGAGTTTTGGAGCTATTAAGAGACAAACTCTTTTTTTGCCAAACAAGATTCACCTCTAAACGATTCAGAGGTTGTCTCTTAATGGAACCATTAAGAGGTAAACAAACAGTCCCTTAGTGTGTCGAGTTTTGTTGGTAAGCGCTTACCGGGTAAGCATTTGGGTAAACGGCCCCCTCTAAAAGATTCAGAGGTTGTCTCTTAATGGAATCATTAAGAGGTAAACATACAGTCCCTTAGTGTGTCGAGTTTTGTCGGTAAGCGCTTACCGGGTAAGCATTTGGGTAAACGGTCTCTTACTAACATTTTTGGCCATCAAGATGATAAGCGACAACGAGGTTAGAGTTTTCTCCCTTATAGCCTACAGGCCTTACTTACCGGGTGAGATTCTCGGTACTTAACATGTCTCTTATTGGGTAAAATTATTGGTCCTTGCCATGCTAACTTGGTAAGGTAAGTGACATCTGGAAAGCGTTTGGTAAACGGCTAGGATCTTGCATTTCTTCGTGGCACATTTTATGGACAAATTGTGCCATTGGAGAATATGTCAAATGTAGTGTGTGGATATATATATCATTTGTTAACCACATAATTCTTGTTAACTTTATGAACCTTGCTCAACCAATAAAAATGCAAGATTTTTTGTTGTTTAATTTGTTTATTTATTTAATGCAAAAGGGTAGAAACGTCATTTAGTAATTAATTAATATTTCATTTATCTTTGTGGGGGTTACACAAATAAATCATCCATAATTATAGTGGAGGTTACAATTTCATAATTTTTTCCATTTTCAACATAATTTTGAAATCATATGAATATTATCAAAGTCATCCAACAACGTGATCCAATCCTTGCTAATTCTTTGATTTCAAAATATTTTCTATAATCAATTGCTAAAATCGTATGAACATCACATGAACTCTAATAGCTAGTTGTTTCAATTCAAATCTTTTGTCCACCGATTAAATATGATGATTTCTACAAATCCAAATATGATTGTCCTTTTAAACCACTCAGACGAAACTATGTGAATATAAGATCATAAAGCACCGTGTTTTTGTCAAAATTTCAACATTTAAAAGAAATAATGTTCATGTTTGTTCATTACTTCACCATTGGGCATATGAACAAAAACTTGTTAACGAGTCACATTAACAGTAAGGTGGTGGTTCATTCATATTCATATTTCTTCATATGAATATGATATTTGAAATTAATATTTGTCATATTTCTTCATATGAATATGATATTTGAAAGTAATAATGTTCATATTTTTTCATATGAACACGCATGAACCGGGGGTTACAATTCTTTTGAAAGGAACATTAATTAAGAGAGAATAAAGACATAATGTTTCATTTAGTTTTTTCTCCAAAATACCCTTATCACTATAGTTCACTCATAATTTTTCATTAATTGTACATTTATTAAGACTTTTAAAAGATATTCAATCTCAACCATTGATTTCCATGATCAAGGGATTATAATGGTTCATATATATATATATATATATATATATATATATATATATAGAGAGAGAGAGAGAGAGAGAGAGAGAGAGAGAGGGGCTCATTCATTTGCTAACCGTGATATTGGTGCTAACCGAATTTAGACCAATCAGAAGCATCATAGAGTTTAGGTAATGAGATAAATGCTTTTAAATATTAAAGGGTAATATGGGAAATTTCAAAATTTCGACCCATTTAATAGGTTTCCATATATTTTAAGGTGTTTGTTATTATGGTATTTATCTTGAGTTTAAATATATTAATAAAAAATCAAATTTCGATTTACTTTAAACTAATTTTGGAAGTTATCTTTTAAAATTTTTTAAACAAGTTTATATCTTTATAAACTTTCTAACGGATCCAACATTGTTTATCATAAAGTGTTTTTTTTTGTTTGAAATCTCTGTTGAAGAAAATTAGAAAAAATTTCGTTTCTAGTGAAAATCATAATGAGCGACAATGGAATCACCTCCGTTGTTGATAACGATAGATTTTTGGAATCTATTTTTGAAAGTCAAGACACTCGCCCGTGCACCCGTCATAATGAGCCAGTTCAATCGTTGAATACCGGATTATCTGCTCATATGCATTTTCTGGTAAGGTGCACATATGCATGTCTATATCTATTTCCATATATGACAAATATGCACATATGCATATGATATTACAAGTTATGTATGTATATTCCAAAATGTGCACATATGCATATATAAATTGTGAACATGTATTTTCTATTTCGATAAACAAAATTTAATGCCTTACAAAAACATATGCAATGTGTGTATATTGACTTCATACTAAAAAAAGATGCATTGTGTGCATATGGATTTCACACTTAGGGGTTGTTTGTTTTTTTAAAAAAATCTCTTAATTTCTCTTAAGTCTAAATCGTTCAGACATTTTTACACACCACCTCTTATTAATCATAACTAAATTAAAACTTCAGACTTCAGACCTCTTAAAAAACAAACGGCACCTTAATGTGCATAAATGCATCAGTGAAAAACTTGAACGCATTATGATACCCACGATTTAGATGGTTAATCCGTTTTTTTCCGATGAATGTGGATGTAGTTTACGATTTCCCTTTGCTTTCTCCGGATTCGACGCCACAATGGTAATCTTGTTGTTGATTTTTTGAAGGATTGAGTTTTGATGGTTACCTAAATATTCTAAGGAAGAAATTCCTAAATGTTAGGGATTATATGATTTAAAAACGTGTTACCGTAAATAACAATGGGTTGTTATTTTACCAAATTAACCTGTGCACTTGTGCATTATTTTTAATCAATCCCTATCTATAATAATTAATTAAATGAAAATTCAATTAAATATGAGCCGTTGATCATCGTAATTAACGGTTGAGATTGGTTAGCACGGTTAACACCAATGTCACGGTTAGCAAATGAAGGGGATCCTATATATATATATATATATATATATATATATATATATATATATATATATATATATATATATAGGGTCAGGTTCAAGGAAAAACCTCAAAAAAACGGAAAACTAAAGAACACTCTGGTAGTCATTCATTTGGACAGTATGCACTTGTGCATACAAGTAAATTGTAACATATTCATCTGGACGGTATGCACATGTGCATACAAGTAAGTTGTAACATGCACACGTGCATATGCACAAATGCATGATGCACTTGTGCATAAAAACCAAAAAACAACTTAATTTACTTGTATGCACAAGTGCATACCGTCCAGATCAAGTGCTACCAGGGTGTTCCTCAGTTTTTTATTTTATTGAGGTTTTCCCTTGAACCTCCCCCCTCTCTCTCTCTCTCTCTATATATATATATATATATATATATATATATATAGAGAGAGAGAGAGAGAGAGAGAGAGAGAGAGAGGTGGAGGTTCAAACAATTTTACGAAAACACAAGAACCCCCTTATCACATATAATAATACACGTGAGGGACCTGGTGGTGTGCTAACGACTTAGCCTGCGATCTAGGCCATGCCGAAGGTCGTTTGCCTTATCACATATGATGAATTACGGTATATGAAGAACACCTATCACATGTGATAATACACGTGATGAGCCTAGTAGTTTGCAGATAACTATATATATGTGTATGTATATACATACACACAACACACAAAAGCATGTTAAAATAAGAATCATAAATATTTTGAAAATTCGAGAACTAATTAATGAGGATTGTTGTGATAGATATTCCTAATGAAAATTATTCGTTATGAGAATACATTATTCATGATAAGATCTAATATATGATGAAAACATATACTATCATAAATAATAAAATGAATGATATTTATGATTTTCCGGAGTTATTCATCACATATAATATATAAAATAGTTGATTTCTCCAAATATTTACGGTTTTTCAATTGAAAAGTTAAAATAATTGCCATTGCAGTAACCAAGCTATTGATTCAATAAAAAATGGTTTCCCATTTTATATATTCTCTCATAAAACGATTCAAAGAAATATAGTTTCCTTGGTCCTTGTACAAAAGCTTATTACAATGCTGACTTACTCCTTACCAAAATTCAATACCAAAAAACCTGCAACTAAAATTCCTTTCCAGATTTTAGAAACATCTAGAAAGAACACAAAAACAACTCGAAACCGAAACTACCTACGAATTCGCAACCAGTTCCTCCTTATGCGTTGCTTCCACATCTTCACTCCCGTCCTCAATTTGGTCGGGTTTTGGAGCCCAACCATACGCCTTCCTTCGTGCATCCCTACGAGCAACCCTCTGTTCTATTCTCATTTCTTTGAATTCCTCTGCGAGTTTGGTTTCCTCCTCTTGCGGAAAGAAAGAAACCTCCATGTTTCCGAGCTCTTGATACATCTTCTCGATCTTGGCTTTCCATAAGAGACCCATTTCGGTGTCCATCTTCTTGTATGGTGTCTTCAGCAGGTATTCATCGATCCCACCTGCTTTGTCTATACAACGAAGAGCATGTGTTGTTACTTTTACACGAATATGGCGGTCCAGAATGTAACTGAAGAGTCGCTTGTCTTGTACGTTGGGTTTCCAGTTCCTCCTAGTTCTGTTACCATCATATTTTACCCAATCAAAACAACTTCATGTTCATATCATAAGATTCATAACTCACATTCTATGCAGATAAAGGGTTATATGTCGAAAGAAAAAAGCAATGTAGTTTTCTTTTTTAAATGGTTATTATCCAGGAAAAAGAAGATAAACCAAACTAAACCCAGAATGTCCCACGTGGGGTCCTGGGGGTAAGATGTATGCAGACCTGAGAACCTAACCTCTACCCTAAAGAGAGTAGAGTGGCTGTTTTTGTGGAGACCCCCAGCTAGTGAAAAGTGTGAAAGGGAAAAAAAAGAGAAGATAAATGATTATTATAGACCGGAAGACCAAGACCACATTGCACATGGAGAAAGTCAACATCGCCATCACTTGATCATGAAAATCAACCAAACCAAACAAACCCAGTACATCTCAATCGAAAGCCAAACAAACCCCAAAAGAAGAGCAGAATGGTTGTTTCCATTATGGAAATCTTATCTATATTTGAAAGAAACTTCATTCTTTGCTATATGGATGACAAACTGATTAATTGATTATCACAATATTGCCTCATTAGTTTATCTGTGGAAGTCCCTAACCTACAAACAGTTGTTTGATCCTTATCATCTAACATGAGACATTCACCATAACAAGATACTTAGACTCGGGACTAGATCGTGATGTTGTTGGCTGCTTCTTACTCTTCCAAGAATCAAGATTACTATCCACATAGAAACACACAGACGAGAAAAATAACATGCTGTCCAATTTGAGATTTTTTTTTACCGACACTATTTAGTATTTACTGATGTCTTATTAACGGTGAGAACCAATTTTAAATAGATTACAAGCTAATTTAAGATAAACATAAGAACTAAAATAAAAATGCCGTCGTAAATTATTGCATAATGAACTTATAATGTCAGGAAAGTTCGGAAATAGATACATGACCATAGGTCCAAAACCATGATAAATCACAATGTTGTATATATTATCCACAAATAGTTTTGACTAAAGTACTATCACATTTCAATAAACCTTTTAACTCTTATAGGTTGATCCTACTACTTCGTATCCCCTATCACTGGTTTACATAATGAACTAACTAATAGATAAAATAGTCAATGAACCTCAAAATTTTCAGTTACAAACCCGTTACATATGTAGACATGACAACCATATCAATCAAAACACTTCTTTCAATATGACATCCATAGTAGTCATAGTATGTACAGCAAGCATGATGCCGACCGAAAAATAAGTCATGACATGTGGTCATGGTAAGGCACCATTTTCCAAAATCCAACAAAGAAGAAATCAGATCACGATAAACATGGAAGCAGGAAGTGCTTCTATCCTTGTTGAATCTCTGTATCAAGTGCTTTAGGAATGCGGCAAAGAGTGCACCCCCTTGAGCATTGACCATATCCCCGAATGGTTGACTATGAATACAATAGGGCATAGTGAGGCACGATGCTAGGGCATCACCTTGGCTGAAGTATGCAGAGTTCAAAGAGGCATGAGCCTTAGGCTTGAGGCACAAGGCGAAAAGATGGCCTCTTCACATGAGGCGCATGATTCTTGAAATGATTAAATTCCTAGGACACATTAGGAAAAAAAAAACTTGCAACCACACACCAGCAAAGCAGCGACTTGTGACCCTTCTCTTGAACAACACCAACCAACAATCTCTAACATAGCAGCAAGACATCGAATCCTCTCTTGTTTTTTTTTTTTACTTTTCTTTAAAGCAGGTTGATTCCCTCTACTCTTAATTCCTCTCTTGATTTTTCTCTAATCTCTCTATACTATTTGATTCTCCTGCTATCTATATGTAAAAGTAGAGACTTCTGTATTCTGGAAAAACTGTTTCAATGAAATAATTGGGAAGCTTTTTCAACTTTCATATAATAATCTCGGTGTGTTCAGCTATTGTGCCATTTTTTTATAGATACTCTTCGTGTCCTAATACAAATCTTTGTTGTGTTATATGTGTATAGTCATGACAGATTATTGTATATGCTACGTTACGGCTTTCTAATAGTTATATGTATTTTTCTTAACAGAACCTTTTAGTTGATATTGGAATTTTATTTTTTTGAAAATTATTTTGTTAATTGTAGTTACAATGCAGATTTTGATGTGTGTAATCTTCACGATGAATTAAATGAAACTGAAGACGACTGTACCTTCGACGTTGAACTTGTAGTTTGTTGATGCTTCAACATCTTGAAATTGAACTTATTTAACTATTTGAAGTTGTTTGGATGCATATGTAGTTATGTACTTATTCTTGAGAGTTGAGATTATGGGTTTTTATGCAGTATATATTTTCAACCTTCTTAGTGGGTATGACAGAAAGGTTGAAAATGTAGATCTCAACTGCCAGATGAGATGATCCAATAAATAAGATTAAAAAATTGGACACCACCGACTTTTTAACAAAAACTATCTTCCTCCCTAATTTTTAATTGAAAAATAGGCGAAATAAAACAAAAAGTGGAGCCATACAAATTATACAAAAAAAAAACGAGCATTTTATTCTCTTTAATTTGACATCCATATTCTTATAAAATAATGTCAAACAAATTATACCAAAATAATTTGTATAATAATGAAAATAGGTGCAACGTCTTATCAACAGCCACTTTCATTATTTGACAGACGATTCACCCGACTGCACGGAGGAACATATTACTATTAACAGAGGTATACGATGTACCCTCTCGGAACTACTAAAATGGATACTGTTCCCAAAATATAACGTGCAACTATACAAAATAACACTGGGGTCACTTGACATTAACTTACTATATAGGAAGACTAGAACATTTTACGTATATCCTGTTTTTCATGCCTTATGTTCTTTCCAATCAAGGTTGTCATTCTCTTCAGGAGTATTACACTTGCTTTAATAGACATATTTGAAGTTTTTCACTTAGAGCTCAGAGTTGAAAGTTCTTTAGTAACATTAGAAAAGAAGCTAAAGGTGCCGACTTTTATAGTGGGATTGACTGTTTCTCATGATCTATCTCCTTATCTTCCAAGGTGAAGTAATTATATGCAAGATATTCAAAATAAATCCACTAGCATGAGTAGATGTAGCAATCTTAATATCAGTGACCTAGAAATACATGTCACATTTGTTACATGGTTATAGACCCAAAAATCCAACCTTCATCATTAATTTACCCTGCAACAAACAATCACCAAGGAAAATAGTTTTCCTCTAAGCATATATATACAACTGCTAAATTCTACTACTAAAATATTGCTACCTTAATTCCAACATAAAGAAGGCTGAAAGCTAACTATATTCCACTGAAAACCATAATCCCAAACAAACACCTTAGTAGTCATTAGAACAACAACAAGAAGAAGTCAACAACAACAATCCAGGCCGTGCATCCTAGCAGAGTTGGTTACAGATCAACTTAACTCAATCGCAAGTAGAATATATGTAGAAAACTATCATTTGATTTTTCTAGATAATGAGAGATTAAGGATCAACTTAATTTCAATCGCAAGTAAAATCTATATAGAAAATTATCATTTGATTTTCCTAGATAATGAGAGATTAAGGATCAACTTAATTTCAATCGCAAGTAGAATCTATATAGAAAATTATCATTTGATTTTTTCTAAAATAACGAGAGAGTAAGGATCTATAAGAGACCGAGAGTATGTGTACTAACTTGTTTCCACCTTTCTCGCTGACATTATTGCCGAACTGAATATGACGGCCGGCGAAAATTCCGCGCTGTGCTCTTCCCATCACCACCTTGCTGTCCGGCAAACACTTCTTCAGTGATTCTTTCACTCCTGCCTCCAAATTCTTCTCGCCGCCTATCTTCTTCATTATCTTCTTCACCATCTCCTTCGACCTGAATGCCATTTCGATTTAATTTCTATCTGTTGTGTTGTTGATGATTATGATGGAGGATGAAGATGAAAGATTCAATTTAGGTCTGTGTGTTTGGATTAACGAATGATTTGTTAGAAAACAATTTGGGGGTTTAGGGTTTTCTGAATGTTGGAATCTTTCACTATTTTACATCTTCAAGTAATTTACATAATTCGTCCCTGGTTTATTTCTTTTTGCACTTTTGCCCAAAAAAAAAATAGGTTTATTATTTAACTTAGTTTAGAGCGACATTGATACATTTTATGTATATAAGTTGATGTTCGGTATACCTTTGTGACCATTTGGGCCAACATAAAACGATTCGGTTAAAATAATGTTGCTTCATGAAATGATTGAGATCCATATTGTTGGGCGGTGTATCTCTTGGTACCAATCATGGGTAAACGTGTTTGGTGTTTGTGGAATCAGTAGTGGATCTGGTAATTTCAGTAACGGGGTCGGAATTCAAATTTATAAACTTTTGGGGGTCAAAAGTATATATACATTTATGAAAAAAAAATTATAATATTAAAATATTAAAAATTTTAAATTGATGGGACAAGGTAGAACAAAAATGGAACAAATTTATATTTTACCAATATACAAACAAAATAAAATCTAATTCTCTTATATAACATCAATATGTCTTCCTCTTTACATTTTATCAATTCTTAAAACTTTATTTATCGAATTTTATCCTTTTTAAGCTTTCATTTTACTGTTCTCAAAATATTATTTTTATACGTTTTCTATATTTGGTTAATTCATGTAATTTATTAAATATTATTAATAAAAAATAATATAGACCGTGTATAAAATAAAAATTTGGAAATTACATAAACACCATGTTATGGTGTCATTTGAATTGTTTGAACGAAAACTTTCTAATGATATATTTTGCTATAAAAAATATTTATTTTATTATAATTCAATAAATTATGTATTGATTAAAATATATAAAAGATATAAACAATTCATAAGGATAAATTGGTCATTTTACCGATTTTACCAAATTTTGAACAGTTGTCATAACCTGCCATGTTCTTTTTGTTCTCTCCTGTCCTGTATGGGTACCATACGCACCCGAATGATCATCGAAATGAGATGATTTGGGTAACCCTAAGAAGGGTGACAGAGGTATTTAAAACTGAAAATCGAAAAAAGGGATAGCATAACCAAAAAATCTCAATCGATTTTTAGGTTAACTGAATCAAAATTTATATTTAGGGGTTGTTTGTTTACCTCTTAATGGTTCCATTAAAAGACAACCTCTGAATCGCTAAGAGGTAAATCTTGTTTGGCAAAAAAAAGTCTGCCTCTTAATTGTTCCAAAACCTTCTAAATGATTTTGTACATTGGGTCTCCCTTAACCATTAACTGCCCTGATTTCATTATGAATAATTATCAAACAACCATATTTCATTTTGCACTATATCATAAAAGTCTCTTAATCATTTTGTTCACTTAATTATTTTGCACCAAACCATTCAGCAACTGCCAACCGGTCCCTTATCTTTTGTTTTGTAAAATGACCTGAAAAAAGTATGTTAAGTTTTAGGTTTTCTTTTACGTCATGATTTTAAATTTGGGAAGTGTACGTGCAACCTTGGAAGGGGAGTTGTTTTCGCAAGTTGTTTCGGTTTTTTAACTCAAACTCAAACAAAATAACGTGGAAATAAAGTAAGAGATACCAACACTGAATTTTACGATGGTCCACCTATACCGGACTACTTCACCGGTTCCACCCACTCAAAACACACCAATCCACTATAATATGTTCTTTCAATACATAATCAAAACCGTTGTCCAATAGTTGGTACATACTCTTCCCTCCGATCTAATTTTATAAGGTCGTGGATTTCCGGATTTAGACTTTTCAGACTATACCTAGTACTTAAATGCAGGTAGTATGGGCGGAACTCTGTGTGGGCTACCAGGGGCCAGAGCCCCTGGGCTTTAAAAACTTGTAAGAAGCAGCTGAAAATTTTGTAGTGTAAAAACAAAAAAGATTTTCTTTGGGCCCCCCTAAGTCCACCAACTTATATGAAATATTGGGGAAGTCCAACATTAAATTAAAGACTCATGAATTTAATTGGGAATTTGGGAAGTCCAGTCCATGGGAATTGGGAAGCGGAAGTCTATCTTCATCAGACTCTATCGAGTTCGGCTTGACTCCGAGACGTTCAAAACTCAAAACCTAAAAGTGAAGGTTGATGCTTGTTGCGATTGCCGAAGGATTGCAGTACTCCATTGAAGTCCGGCCGCCGACGACTCAGGCACTCAACCAGTCGCCGACTCCCATGCGCTTCCTGTCCCTCGGTAAGCTCCTGCAGTACTCAATTTCTTGATTACATATATGAATAGCATACATGTTGGTACAACATTCCCTGAATTAGGAGAACGAAAAGGGAAATAGTTGAGAGTTTATGCTTGTCCATGTTTTCATTGAATTTAGGAGAAATATAATTTTAGAAAAGGGTGTCAAACCTAATAAAGGCATTCATTCAAGTAGAACCCCTAGTCAAAATAATTATAAGATTGAAGAACTGGAAACAACACAACCAAAGCTTGTTGATGATAAATTAACAGCTTATAACAACAAAATTGACTTGGTAACACAGGCCTGAACTAGCATTGAGAAATTGTATATTGAAAATTTGAAATACTTTCAAGAACTTTCCGTGTAATAATATGACCCTAAATTCCCAATTTTCAAACGGAAGATTAAATTTGAATAACTATACCCCAGGTAGGGATGACAATTTTGTACCAAACCAAATCAGCCAACATGTGTACCAGCCGTACCAATTAAATTGGTACCAACTAAATCGGTACCAATTTAAATTGGATGGTTGTACCGTACCAAGTGTTTGAACTTGGTTGGTACACGGTATTGAATATTGTGTACCACGATAATACCGTGGTACCGAGTTTTTTAATAATTTAATTAATTATTATTTTTATTAATCAATGCTATTGTTAATTTTGAGTTTAAAATTTAAAAATCCTTAATTCTTTTAGTTTTCACCTTATCACCTAAAGGCCCAAAAAAATGAAAAACCTAATTATAAACCCAATTGATCATGTATTGAATATTAAACAATGATTCATTTAGGGGGCGTTTGGTTCAATTTAAGGATTGAAAATGGGAATGAAAATGAATATAGGACGGAATGGAAATGAATACTTTAATTATATTGCTTTGCATTGATGTACATTCCTTTGCATTGTTGGTGTTTGGTAAATAAAAAACAATGTCTCTGTTAATGGACACTCTTCTTGTTCCTTGTCCCAACAGCATCAACACCATAGTCCAACGTTTGGTTGTAAAAATCGAACAGGATGAAGCTACAAAACTAAACTTACGGTTAGGGTTTACAAACAGGGATGAAGCTGTTGAAGCAAATCGTTAGATCCAGTTTGCCGACGAGTTCTATAGAGAGGGAGAGACAGAGGAATCTCGATCGATTGAAAATGGTTTTCGAAGATGAAGGTGAAAATCTCTCGGGTAGGCTTCCAGATTGCAGATCGAAAATGAAGATGAAGATGAAAATCTCTCGTGAAGATGAAGAGGCAGATTCCTTGATGCATTCTTTCTCTATTTCTTGATGCTTTCTCGCTTTCTTGAAGATGTAGAACTAGATGAGGATGAAGGCTACAAACATGTTTCTTGATTTGATATCTTTGATGGAGAAGATATTGTTACCAGATTTGATTTCTTGATTCCACCCAATATTCTCTATAGTTTTTTTTGGAGAAGATATCAGATTTGATTTGCTATTCCTTTAGTTGATTGCTCTCTATTCCCCCCAATTTGGGGAGGAATGAATTTTAAGCCAATCTATTATAATGATTCCTTATATTTTTTAAACCAAACACCATTTTTCATTCCATTTCTATTCCTTATGTGAACCAAACACCATTAATTATTATCATTCCCATTTGTTTGATCATTTGCGCATTTTGAATTATTTTTTCTTATTTCGTATATGTTACATGAAGTTGGTACAAAACCGGTACCAACATGTACCAAACGAAAAAAGTCGGTACCAATTACAATTGGTTGGTACATGGTATAAGATTTTGCAAACCAATTATAATTGGTTGGTACACGGTATTGGCAAAACAAAGTCTGTACCGTACCGATTCCACCCCTAACTCCAGGATACTGAAGTAAAGCAAATGGTAAATTCGGCAAAATAACTTTTAGTTAGGTTTAATTACTCGATTTGTTTTTAGCCTAATTCCACCGTTTCGAGGGACTTTTTCGGTTTTTTGGGTTGATTTCAAGAGGTTTTTTTTTTTTTTTTTTTGGTTGATTATAAGGTGCATCGTACCTTCTTCAACTTTTGAATATCATACGGTAGCATCTTTTAAAACGATACGGTTGAACCTTTCATAAACGGATTTTTTTAATCTTTCGGCGGAGAGATAATACGGTGGCACATGCCACTGATGACCCTTCTTTAGGTCTGTCCCTCGGTCCGGCCTGCGGTCGGAAAGTTTGTGTTCCGCCCCTGGGTAGTATTTTTAGATATCTTAAAGATACTGCTCATCTTGGTCTTTGGTATCCTAAGATACATGATATGAGCTGACAGCTTATTCAGATGCAGATAATGTAGGTTGTATGTTGGACAAGAAAAACACGTCTGAACAGGTTTTTGGGTGACAAATTAGTGAGTTGAGCATCCAAGAAGCAAAACAGTTAACCCAACAAACAAACAAAAAAAACCCGACTAACGTATTTACCCGTTAACTTATCATTTAATTACGGTTAAAAACATATAACAAATTAACAAAAGAGTATTTATTTCACAAGAATCACAACTTTACAGAAACTCATAAACCAAACACAAAAGAAGGTTACAACAACCCCTTCATAAATACTCTTGACTGCTAAACCATATAGATTCTTGAAAGCCACACACACTATATATATATGTGTGTATATATATATATATATATCATACTAGTATAATGTGTTACATTTATTAGTATGGAACCCAAACAACATGATCCTCAGGTAAGAAGTGGCAAATTGGAACACTTCCTGGTTTCACTTTAAGTACCTGAAACGCCAAATGTTTCGGGTTCCATTTTCCGGTGTCGGTGTGGCACACCGCCACCGCTTTCGCGGTAGTGCCATCCGCACCCACCAACGAAACCGAATACGCACGAGTGTTGACGGTTTTGTGGCAATAAAAGACCGCGTAAGCGTAGTTTTGCTTATGGCAAACCACGGCCTTATCTGCCGCGAGTTTCTTCGCGGCCACGATCGCGTACTTCTGTAACGGAGTGCTTTTCTTCGCGTTCACCTCTGTCGAGATCGCTCTCACTTTCTTCCCCAGTTTGTCGGTACTGAAATCGACCATCGACTCCATGGAAGTCGCGCAATATTTCTCCTCGCCTTCGATGCCCTTACTCTCGCATTCGCTAATTGTTTGCTTCATGAGTTGGGCTTCCATCGAGTCGGGTTTGATCGAGAAATCTTCAAAGATTTGGGGGATTTCGCTCGATGAAAAGGGGATCGAATCGGCAACTTTTCGAGGCAAAAAAGTCGATTTTTGGTATGTGTTTTTGGTGAAATGTAAGTTCATTTCTTTGCCTTGATGCAAGTCTTTTTCCAAGAAAAACAATGCTACATTTGGATCATCCTTGAGTTGATCCTCGGACGCAGCGTAAAGGTAATTGAACGGATTCGGTCCCGGATATACCCCAACGATAACCGGCTTCCCTTTGTGGCCGGTGTGCACCGCCACACCGCCTTTCCCGACACCTACGTCGGTGCGTTTCCCTGGTTTTCCAGTGTGCACCGCCACGCCACCTTTCCCGACACTGACATTCGTTCCTTTCCCGGGTTTTTGGGTGTCGACCGAAACACCGCCTTTTCGGACATCGACGTTGGTTCCTTTCCCGGGTTTTCCGGTGTTCACGGATACGCCACCTTTGCCGACTCCCACCGCGGTGCTCTTATCTTCCGCCCATTCTGAAAATTGACAAATTTATCACCACCAAATTACATGATTACAATAAATTAAAGATGAATTGAAATAGAAGAATTGTGAAAATAAGATGAATTAACAACCTGATGGTGTGTATAAAAGATCCTTGATTGCTTTGGGCATTTGACTGTTTGGCAGAACAGACTTCCAGTAAGCTTCTTCAGGAGTCACCACTCCATAACTGATTCCTATAAGTGCTACCTGTTATTCCAACAAGAATTAAGCACAGGTGAAATTAGCTCTAATGATCATGTGAGAAGTTAAACATTTTGCGATAAGGCAAAAGTGTGATATCATGTATGATTACAGAGCCGGTAAGTGTGTTTAATCATATACGATTAAACGTCCATGTATTGTCAATGTAACATGTGTGATTAAGCTTGTATATGATATCACACTTATCGCATTTTCGCAACATGTTTAACTTTTCGTTTGAACTTGCCCCTATATATATTTAAATAAGTATAGTTATTTACAAACAAAATAAATAGTACATACTAATAAAAGAGTCTTTCATGTGTTGTTTCACATATAAAACAATAGTGAAAATGCATTGTGTATACAGTGTTATTTCACATGTGAAACATTCATGAATTTATTTGGATGGGGAAAGAAACTGAAATTTTGACAAAATTTCTTGTTTCCACTAATGAAACTGAAAGTGAAACCAACATTTAGTATTGAGAATGTTTAGATTTTGAGAATTTAATGATGATCGAAAGAAAGATATATATATATATATACTCACAGAAACAAGTGTAAAAAGGTGGAGAAGAAGGTTGAACTTCATTGGAGATCGATGATGATGAGAAACTGAAGAAATTGAATATGTATTTTGATTTTGATTTAGATGATGGTGGATGATGAAGAATTTATAAGGTGGGAGATGGAGTCATTAATTAATGCATCGATTACTCACCAATAAGGACGACTGGTTATAATTACATGCAACTACCACCTGCAATTGCAATTGCAAACATCAACTAGTTACGTACGTACATCTCTGTCTGCTGATTACATGCAACTACCACCTGCAATTGCAAACATCAACTTGTTTTTTTATCGATTTACAATATGATTTTTGAGGAAATGATAATGTTTTTTTTATAACTTTGTTTAATTTAGGTTTAATAATATAATTTTTTTTACATAAAAAACTAAGTATTTTGTTAGAATTCAATGATTATCTTATATATTTTAAATTATTTATATTTAAATTGAGATGTTTATCCTGCTTTGATTATGTTTATTAGTTAGTTATGAATTCAAACATATAGCTTTAGAAACTTGAACTCATGAATCATGACTTATAATCTTAAATTTTAAGTAACGTGTATCATCAAAAAATAGTACTTAATGAATAAAAGTTTGGTTTTAAGAGTTTCTTCGATAGTTTAATAATAATGTAATTTATTTTAGGTTTAATAATATAATGATTTTTTTATAAAATAAGCATTAACGCTGTGTTCTCGAATTTTGGAAGGAAATAAAAGAAAGGAAAATAAAATAAAAGAAAGAAATATTTGTATTTGTGTTCTTGAGATTGAAGAAAAAGAAAGGAAAGGGAAAGAAATAAAATAAATTTTCATGTTCTCCAATAGGAGAGAAAGGAAAGAAAAGATGTCACTTTTACCAATATACTCTTATTTATTTAATAGTGGAATGTAACTAATGGGTATATATGTAATTTTATAAATATTTTTAATATTTTCTAAATTTCTTTCTTTTCTTTCCTTCCGTTTCCTCCCACATTTGGGAGGAAAATAAACAATATTTTCCTTCCCTTTCACTTCTAAAAAAAAAAAAATTCGAGAACATAACATTTTTTCTTTCCCTTCTACTTTCCTCCCTTTTCCATTCCTTTCCTTCACAAAAAAAACTCGAGAACACAGTGTAAATATTTTGTTAGATTTTCTTAATTATATTTTATATTTAAAATTTGATTTTTATCTTTTATTTAGTTATGCGAAGATTGATTTTAGGGAGTCAAAGTAGGGAGTGATTTTAAGAAAGTTAAAGTGGTTAGAGATGATGATTGAAAGTTGATAAATAGCATTAAATGTAGTACATAAAACTTTAATAGTTGTTTTTAAAATATTTTAAAAATTAGCATTAAATAGCGGTATATTAAGCTTTAACAATTATTTTTAAGAGTTTTTTATAGATGTTTTATAATACTAGAAGCGTACTCGCGCAATGCAGCGAGATACATCACGATTTTAATGTTTTTTTTTTTTTTTGATTTACAGTACGATTTTGGATGGCTTTTATTGAGTGATAATGGTTTTTTTATATATAAATTTGTTTAATTTAGGCTTAACAATATAATGTTTTTTATATAAAAAAAATTAAGTAGTTTGTTAAAATTCATTAATTATCTTATATATTTTAAATTTTTTATATTTAAATTGAGATGTTTATCCTGTTTTGATTATGTTTATCAGAATTCAAATTTCATAATTTTAGGATTTAGGGATTAGAGATAAGGATTTTGGGGGATAAAGATGAAATATATTAATTAGGGTTAAAAGCTTTACAGATAGTACATTAGGATTTAGTAGGTATTTTTAAGAGATTTTAAGTAGATAACTTTAAATGATAGTACATAAAGCTTAGTGAGTTATAATTAAGAGTTTTTTATGCCATCTTTATAATACTAGCATCATGCCCGTGCAATGCACCGGGTGAGTAAGGTGTAAAGTTTTATCGTAAATGAAAAATTAAAAGCACTCGAGCATGTAACTCTGTTGGTAAATGGGTTGACTGTTGAGAAACTTTGTTAACCATCCAAGCAAAGAAATAGATATGTAGAAATGAAGGAAAGACAAACATATGAAGGAAACCAGTAACAAATACACACTCAAGCAAGTCAAACAAAAACGAAAAAGAAGACAAAACCTGATACAGAAACACCTCAAAGAAATCAAGAAGAAATCAAGAAGGACGGTAATAACAAATACACACTCAAGCAAGTCAAACAAAAACGAAAAAGAAGACAAAGACTGATACAGTTGTTTGAAAAAAGGCGCTACTCGATCGATCTTTTCGATTTTATCCTCATTTTCTCCATTCAAAATTCATGTTTAAATAAGGATATAAATAGGGGGAAGAGGGCGTGTTTAGAGATAGAGATATACAAAAATGATGATAACAATGGTTTTGAATTTTGATTTGAACGGGTTGGAGGGATTTAGGGATAGGAAGGAAGTTGAACTGGTTTAAGGATAAGGTTGAACGTGTTTAAGGATATGCATTGATAGTGTGCTTTAGTAAGTGGTACCATAGGCAATAGCAAGTTGTAAACTTGAAGTTTAAGTAAATTAGTATATATATTGGATGGTTTTTAGAGAGTTTTTAAAGAGTTTTGAATAAATGTTTTATAATATAGTATAAATATTGGATGGTTTTTAGAGAGTGATAATGTTTTTTTTTAAATTTGTTTAATTTAGGCTTAATAATATAATATTTTTTATATAAAAAAATAAGTAGTTTGTTAAAATTCATTAATTATCTTATATATTTTAAATTTTTTATATTTAAATTGAGATGTTTATCCTGTTTTGATTATGTTTATCACAATTCAAATGCTTTATAATATAGTATAGATATTGGATGGTTTTTAGAGAGTGATAATGTTTTTTTTTAAATTTGTTTAATTTAGGCTTAATAATATAATATTTTTTATATAAAAAAAGATAAGTAGTTTGTTAAAATTCAATAATTATCTTATATATTTTAAAATTTTTATATTTAAATTGAGATGTTTATCCTGTTTTGATTATGTTTATCACGATTCAAATTTCATAATTTTAGGGTTTGGGGATTAGAGATAAAGATTTTGGGGGATAAGGATAAAATTTATTAATTAGAGTTAAAAGCATTTAAAAGTAATACATATTGCTTCATTAGTTGTTTTTTAAGAGATTTTAAGTAGATTAGCATTAAATAATAGTACATAATGCTTAATGGGTTGTTTTTAAGAGATTTTTATGTCTCTTTTATAATATAGTATAAATAATATATTATTTTCAAATTTTTTTAACGTTTTTCAAGATTTAATCTACTAAGTATTAAAATCTCAAAAATCGTAATTTATAAAAAGATATGCAACACTTTTGTGTAATTTTTTTTTAACCAAGTCGGGCTGGGGAGCGGATTTGGGACCAAATGAGACTGAGAGTCTGAGATCGATAATTACTAGACCTGAATTGGTCAGGGCCGGCCGACCCGATTATAAGGGTGCGTTTGGTACGCAGAACAGGATGAAACAAGACATAACAGAACAGGTTTGTCCCACGTTTGGCGTGTCTTTGTGTGGAACAGACTGAAACTAACTTGGACAACACGCGTGTTCCCTCTCCTACCCTGGAACTAAGTAGAACAAGGAAATTATGTCCAATATACCCCTAATATGATTTCTTTCTCACAAATCACATTGTCGCCAGATTTCTTTCTCACCATCATCGCGTCCTTCATCTAGTTCGTTTCTCACAATCGTCCCCTGTAAATCGAGAGCTTCCATCCATATCGACATCATCAATACGAAAATCAATTACTCCCTCTAATTTCCGTTTCTGAATCGATTTCTGTTTCCGAAAATCGATTTGTACCAAGGTTGAATCGCTTTATGTAAACCCAAGAGGAGTGGTTTATGAAAATCGCTTTGGTTTATGAATAGATTGAATCGATTTGGTTTCTGTATCAAGGTTGAATCGATTTGGTTTCTGAATTGATTTGGTTTCTGAATCGATTGAATCGATTTGGTTTCTATATCAAGGTTGAATCGATTTGGTTTCTGAAAATCGATTTGGTTTCTGAATCAATTGAATCGATTTGGTTTTGTATCAAGGTTGAATCGATTTGGTTTCTGTATCAAGGTTGAATCGATTTGGTTTCTAAAAGTCGATTTTCGATTTTGGTTGCAGGCGTGTGTGGTTAGAGGAGTGGTTAGGTTGAATCATTTGGTTAGTCGATTTTCGATTTGGTTGAATCGATTTGGTTTGGTAAAAAAACACTGGGGTAAATTGGTCATTTAATTGGTCTTGTTATGTCCTGTTCCGTTTTATTATGTCTTATCAAACGTTGAACAATTGTCTTATCTTGTACTGTCCCGTCCTGTTACCAAACGCACCCTAAAGGGACTAATTTGAGTCTGGTTCGACTAGGTGAGGACCAATTTCTGGACATATTTATTAGTGGTTTATATTTAATGATAATTAATAATAAGTCCAAGATTGTGGCCCTTTTTTTCTTAAAAGGATCGGTTATTACCAAAAGAATTTTAAGTATATAAATTTATTTTATTCGTCCTAAAATAAATGTTCATAATAAAAAAAAAATATACTGTTTAATTAAGGCTATGTTTGGCAAACTAGCTGATAGCTATCTGATGAAAAAGTCGTGTTTGATAAAAACTAGCTTTTGAGCATGTAAAATTACCAAAAAGGATATATAAAAAATTAATCAATTAAAATAATGAATATTAATGAGAGCATAATTGGAATAATCCTAAAAAACTCCTCATAAGCTACTTCAAATAGCTTATAAAAAAGCTAGTTTATTTTTGTCGAACAATGTCTAATAAAAGAACATACATAGGGAGTTCAATAAAACAACCTACAAAGCTACATTCACCCAAAAAGAGCAATCCAAGACTTTGGGAAAGGTCTAAGATTAAAATGTAATGTTGATGAGGATTGTTCTAATTTTTATATAGTTCTATATGTTCCACATTTATCAAGATTATAAATTGACTAGACAAGTAATAAAATCACGTAAAGTTATATTAAAACTTAAAAGTCTTATAAATTAAAATAACAAACATGTCTTAAAATGTCGAAGTAGCTTATGAAATTCATCTAAATAGAAACATTCTTCTAACACTCTTCGAGAGGTGGAATTGGGAATCAACATATCGGTCAAAAGAGTAAAAGTTTAAAACATTATAATGGAATATTTAATGTTTATTTTATAAAAAAAAACATTATTAAACCTAAAATAAATTACATTATTATTAAACTATCAAATAAACTCTTAAAAATAAGCTTTTATGTATTAAATATTGTTTATTGATACACATTACTTAAACTTCAAGATTACAACCCATGTTGCATGAGTACAAATTTCTAAAGCTATATATTGAATTCATAACTAATTGATAAACATAATCAAAATAGGATAAACATCTCAATTTAAATATAAAGAATTTAAAATATATAAGATAATCTATATCTACTAGCATCATGCCCGTGCAATGCACCGGGTGAGTAAGGTGTAAAATTTTATCGTAAATGAAAAATTAAAAGCCCTCGAGCGTGTAACTCCGTTGCTAAATGGGTTGACTGTTGAGAAACTTTGTTAACCATCCAAACAAAGAAATAGATATGTAGAAATGAAGGAAAGACAAACATATGAAGGAAACCAGTAACAAATACACACTCAAGCAAGTCAAACAAAAACGAAAAGGAAGACAAAACCTGATACAGAAACACCTCAAATAAATCAAGAAGGACGGTAATAACAAATACACACTCAAGCAAGTCAAACAAAAACGAAAAAGAAGACAAAACCTGATACAGTTGTTTGAAAAAAGGCGCTACTCGATCGATCTTTTCGATTTCATCCTCATCTTCTCCATTCAAAATTCATGTTTAAATAAGGATATAAATAGGGGGAAGAGGGTGTGTTTAGAGATAGAGATACATGAAAATGATGATAACAATGGTTTTGAATTTTGATTTGAACGGGTTGGAGGGATTTAGGGATAGGAAGGAAGATGAACTGGTTTAGGATAAGGTTGAATGTGTTTAAGGATATGCATTGATAGTGTGCTTTAGTAAGTGGTACCATAGGCAATAACAAGTTGTAAACTTGAAATTTAAGTAAATTAGTATAGATATTGGATGATTTTTAGAGAGTTTTTAAAAAGTTTTAAATCAATGCTTTATAATATAGTATAGATATTGGATGGTTTTTAGAGAGTGATAATGTTTTTTTTTAATTTGTTTAATTTATGCTTAATAATATAATATTTTATATATATAAAAAATAAGTAGTTTATTAAAATTCATTAATTATCTTATATATTTTAAATTTTTTATATTTAAATTGAGATGTTTATTCTGTTTTAATTATGTTTATCACAATTCAAATTTCATAATTTTAGGGTTTGGGGATTAGAGATAAGGATTTTGGGGGATAAGGATGAAATTTATTAATTAGGGTTAAAAACATTTAAAAGTAGTAATATTGCTTCATTAATTGTTTTTTAAGAGATTTTAAGTAGATTAACATTAAATAATAGTACATAATGCTTAATGAGTTGTTTTTAAGAGATTTTTATATCTCTTTTATAACATAGTATAGATTTGTTTAATTTAGTCTTAATAATATAATGTTTTTTATATAAAAAAAATTAAGTAGTTTGTTAAAATTCATTAATTATCTTATATATTTTAAATTTTTTATATTTAAATTGAAATGTTTATCCTGTTTTGATTATATATATTTTTTTATCAATTTACAGTACGATTTTGGATGGTTTTAGAGAGTGATAATGTTTTTTTTTAAATAAATTTGTTTAATTTAGGCTTAATAATATAATGTTTTTTATATAAAAAAATTAAGTACTTTGTTAAAATTCATTAATTATCTTATATATTTTAATTTTTTATATTTAAATTGAGATGTTTATCCTGTTTTGATTATGTTTATCATAATTCAAATTTCATAATTTTAGGGTTTGGGAATTAGAGATAAGAATTTTGGGGGATAAAGATGGAATTTATTAATTAGGGTTAAAAGCATTTAAAAGTAGTATATATTGCTTCATTAGTTATTTTTTAAGAGATTTTTAGTAGATTAACATTAAATAACAGTACATAATGCTTAATAATATAATATTTTTTATATAAAAAATTAAGTAGTTTGTTAAAATTCATTGGTAATTTTTTTATCGATTTACAGTACGATTTTGGCTGGTTTTAGAGAGTGATAATATTTTTTTTAAATAAATTTGTTTAATTTAGGCTTAATAATATAATGTTTTTTATATAAAAAGATTAAGTAGTTTGTTAAAATTCATTAATTATCTTATATATTTTAATTTTTTATATTTAAATTGAGATGTGTTATCCTGTTTTGATTATGTTTATCATAATTCAAATTTCATAATTTTAGGATTTGAGAATTAGAGATAAGGATTTTGAGGAATAAAGATGGAATTTATTAATTAGGGTTAAAAACATTTAAAAGTAGTACATATTGCTTCATTAGTTATTTTTTAAAAGATTTTAAGTAGATTAACATTAAATAATAGTACATAATGCTTAATGGGTAATTTAAGCTTAATAATATAATATTTTTTTATATAAAAAATTAAGTAGTTTGTTAAAATTCATTGGTAATTTTTCTATCGATTTACAGTACGATTTTGGTTGGTTTTAAAGAGTGATAATGTTTTTTTTAAAAATAAATTTGTTTAATTTAGGCTTTATAATATAATGTTTTTTATATAAAAAAATTAAGTAGTTTGTTAAAATTCATTAATTATCTTATATATTTTAATTTTTTTATATTTAAATTGAAATGTTTATCCTGTTTTGATTATGTTTATCATAATTTAAATTTCATAATTTTAGGGTTTGGGAATTAGAGATAAGGATTTTGGAGAATAAAGATGGAATTTATTAATTAGGGTTAAAAGCATTTAAAAGTAGTACATATTGTTTCATTAGTTATTTTTTAAGAGATTTTAAGTAGATTAACATTAAATAATAGTACATAATGCTTAATGGGTAATTTAAACTTAATAATATAATGTTTTTTATATAAAAAATTAAGTAGTTTGTTAAAATTTATTAATTATCTCATATATTTTAAATTTTTTATATTTAAATTAAGATGTTTATCCTATTTTAATTATGTTTATCAGAATTCAAATTTCATAATTTTAGAGTTTGGTGATTAGAGATAATGATTTTGGGGGATAAGAATGAAATTTATTAATTAGGGTTAAAAGCATTTAAAAGTAGTACATATTGCTTAGTTAGTTGTTTTTTAAGAAATTTGAAGTAGATTAACATTAAATAATAGTACATAATGCTTAATGAGTTGTTTTTAAGAGTTTTTTTTACCTCTTTTATAATATAGTATAGATTTGTTTAATTTAGGCATAACAATATAATGTTTTTTATATAAAAAAAATTAAGTAGTTTATTAAAATTCATTAATTATCTTATATATTTTAAATTTTTTATATTTAAATTGAGATGTTTATCCTGTTTTGATTATATTTATCAGAATTCAAATTTCATAATTTTAGGATTTGGGAATTAGAGATAAGGATTTTGGGGGATAAAGATGAAATTTATTAATTAGGGTTAAAAGCATTTAAAAGTAGTACATATTGCTTCATTAATTATTTTTTAAGAGATTTTAAGTAGATTAACATTAAATAATACTACATAATGCTTAATGCATCACGATTTTAATGTTTATTTTTATTTTTTGTTTTTTATTGATTTACAATACGATTTTGGATGGTTTTTATTGAGTGATAATGGTTTTTTATATATAAATTTGTTTAATTTAGGCTTAACAATATAATATTTTTTATATAAAAAAAATTAAGTAGTTTTTAAAATTATTAATTATCTTATATATTTAAAATTTTTTATATTTAAATTGAGATGTTTATCCTGTTTTGATTATATTTATCATAATTCAAATTTCATAATTTTAGGATTTGTGAATTAGAGATAAGGATTTTGGGGGATAAGGATGAAATTTATTAATTAGGGTTAAAAGCATTTAAAAGTAGTACATATTGCTTCATTAATTATTTTTTAAGAGATTTTAAGTAGATTAGCATTAAATAATACTACATAATGCTTAATACATCACGATTTTAATATTTATTTTTATTTTTTGTTTTTTATTGATTTACAGTACGATTTTGGATGGTTTTTATTGAGTGATAATGGTTTTTTATATATAAATTTGTTTAATTTAGGCTTAACAATATAATGTTTTTTATTTAAAAAAAATTAAATAGTTTTTAAAATTCATTAATTATCTTATATATTTTAAATTTTTTATATTTAAATTGAGATGTTTATCCTGTTTTGATTATGTTTATCAGAATTCAAATTTCATAATTTTAGGGTTTGGGGATTAGAGATAAGGATTTTGGGGGATAAGGATGAAATATATTAATTAGGGTTAAAAGCTTTACAGGTAGTACATTAGGCTTTAGTAGTTATTTTTAAGAGATTTTAAGTAAATAGCTTTAAATGATAGTACATAAAGCTTAGTGAGTTGTAATTGAGAGTTTTTTATGTTATCTTTATAATATAGTATAGATATCTATACTATATTATAAAGACGGAATAAAAAACTCTTAATTACTACTTATAAAACATAAGGTACAACTCATTTGAAAAAAAATCAAACTTTACTTTTTCACTACCTTCCATATTCAAGTTTTTTCTCTTCCATTTGGGGTTTCTCCAAAAGAAGAAAAGTTATTTCTTTGCTCAAATTAACATATTTATTTAATTATGATAGTACATGTATTTTCTTCATGTATACAAGTTTTTAAAACCTTTTGAATTCTATAAAACTAACTAATAATGAACCTATATATACGTTTAGATACAAAATAATATTATCCAACATTATATTTGTTATTTTTACCTATTCTATATTTCAGTATTTTGAAAAAAATATTATAATTCGTTAGATATCGCTGATTAATACATGTTTTTAAAAGTCAAATATACATTTAACGATTACTTTAATATAATTTTTTAATGCTTCATGATTGAAAAAACTCAAGTTATGCGTTTATCACTACTAATGCTACATAAATTATAAATATATGATTTACTCCATATATATTTTTTTTCTTTTTTTTCTGATAAGTTATTACATTAATTTTTTATTTCCATTTACATTTGCTCACCCCGATGCATTGCACGGGTACACTGCTAGTCATTAAATTATAACAAAATACTTAATTTTTTTATATAAAAAAACATTATATTATTAAGCTTAAATTAAACAAATTAAAAAAACCCATTATCAATCTCTCAAAATCATCCAAAATCGTACTGTAAATCGATAAAAAAAACAAAAAAGAAAAAGTAACATTAAAATCGTGATATATCTCGCTACATTACGCAAGTACGCTTCTAGTGTTTTATAAAACGCTCAAAATAGATCATAACAACAAAAATTTACATGTGAAAAGGGGTTCGCACTACTCCACCAAACAACTTAGAGCATCTCCAACAACTATGCTAAAATAGAAAAAAGTGAGATTTTAACATTTTTTTTGCTCCAACAGCTATGCTATATCATATGCTAAAATAGAGAAAATAAGAGCATCTCCAACAGCTATGCTAAAATAGAAAAAAATGGAATTTTAGCATTTTTATTGCTCCAACAGCTATGTTATCCCTTATGCTAAACTAGAAAAATGAAGAGAGAGATTACAAAAATCTCTAAATTTAGAGAAATCTCTAAATTTTTAGAGAAGAGAGAGAAATAGCATAGCTGTTGGAGTTGGATGCAAAAAGTTTTAGAGATTTTGACTTTTTTTACTCTGTTTTAGAAAAAATTTAGCATAGCTGTTGGAGATGCTCTAAGAGAGAGAATGTAAAAATCTTCAAATTTGGAGAAATCTCTAAAACCCCATATTGAAGAGAGAGAGAGAGAGAGAGAATATTTAATTCTTTTCCACCAATAGAAGACATTAAAATTGTATGTTTAGAAGAGAAATAATATTTTATTAATATAATTGATGATATAATTGTTAAAATAGAGTAGCTGTTAGTTATATCATAACGTTTCCTTTAAGCATTCTATGATATCAACATCAATATCCATTCAGATTTCAACACCATCCATGTGTCGAATACGTATGGTTGATAATTACCAATGTGGGCATTTAGTTATTATGTAAAACAATTCAAAATTACGTTGTTTTGACATTATTTATTGGAAAACAACCAAGATTCATTATTTGTTACACACGTAAGTATGCCTATGTATGTATGTATTTATAACATATGACATTGGATCCCGTTAAATCTTGAACAAAAATGGAGATGTCTCACATTTACTCGTAGTTGGACTTTTCAAACGAAATATCACCAAACAACTACTAAAATTTATGATGGTTGTTGAAGAGCATGTATCTTAGTTATGTTCGATATGTTGACACATATTTATTCGTTTTTAAATCGACAAGATGGGCACATATTAATTATGTAGTTATATGTTATTGTTTCTTTTCGAATCAGATCAAATTTATATTAGAAAATGCTAAATTCATCTAATCATAACCTCCTAATTATCCTTTTAATATATGTTTTTTTTTCTTTCTATATTTTGTATAAAAACCTTGGGTTTTTGTAACACCCCAAAAATTGGGGATAAACAAAAATTTCTAAAAATGAAATGTGGTATATAAATGTCAAAACACGAGTCTTTCTAAAAAGGAAAACAATACATGCCTCTTTAATTACATGTTTGTAATTTAACGGTAAGAGATAACAACCACTTAATCTAATCCCTATCAAGAAAATAAGATTACAAGTGGTTGTCATCTATTGTTCAAAATGAATTATTCAATAATGACATTCCAAAAATTGTTCCCCAAACTCACCACTAGAGTCCACCTAACTCTTCTTGGAGACCACGCCAGCTAGAACCTGAGATACACGTCGATACCAAGCAAGTGTTAGGTCAAAAAACCTAGTGAGTTTGAACAAAATATAAGTTATGAATGGAGAAAGTACGCAGTAAAAAACCTTAATATGGAATTATTGGGGGAGACCCAAAACACCAAACAAGTTTCACCTCAAGAGTTGATACATCTTGATGTTCACACAATGGGGCAACTTGTAACACCCTAAAATTTAGAGTAATTTAAATTTTTTTGAAAATTCAGCAATATGACATTTGTAATTGGAGTAAACCACCAAAAAGGGTAAAAGTATGAAAGCGTTTACAAAACCTGCAAATGAATATGGAAATCAACAACAAACTAATCTAAATAAAATTTATCTAAATTACATCGGTTGTCAACCCAAATTCCCAAAATAATAAAGTAGTTTAAATGCCAAGACTCCAAATATCTATCGTCTCAAAATGCCTCAAGCGCCCACACTCATCACTCAAACCTTCGGCAACCCACCGCTAAGGGAACTTATTATACACGTCATTTGAGAAAAAAATGTTATACTTAAAGCCCAGTGAACACATACAATTTATATAAAAATTTGGGAAATAATCTAATTGCAACAATAGGTAATCTTTTCTAAAGAGTTGAGTTTACAATTGAAATAATAACCACATAGCGACCTTACAGTCCAAAATACATCTTGCGATGACGGGGGAGACCCAATTTTCCTAAGGATTGTGGTGGAACACAAAAGTAGGTCACTCTCTAAGTTATTGAGCTCACCATACTAGGATCAAAGTCACGAACTCGTCGGCTAGTACTCAGATGTGGGGGAGGGCACCCAATGATCCTAGTCATACTCATTCGTTAGGATTTACATTTACGACCCACGTCTAGTATCCGGTCCCACATAACCGTACCAAATTGCTTTCCTAGGGTCCAATGTCTCAACTAGCTACAAACAGGGTTTAACCCAAAATTAAGCCGACTCTATACCTATGGATCCACTAGTAATAGTCTAAGGCTTGTCACAATTACATTTGTGCCAAACTATAATCACACATATAGTTTCAACCAATTTTTCCATCAAAATTCACTTCTTTGCATAAACAATGTTTAGATGGACCCAAATCAATTTAATAGTCCAACTATGACCATTTCCATTTTACCAAATAGTTCTATCGTAAGATAAACGTGCCAAAAGTACCATAAATGTAAGAAGATACATTTTTAGCTCTATTATAATACCCACATACTTCATATTCCAAAGGACCCTTATTTTCCAAGTATACTCACCACATAGAAAAGATAATGGAGGTGACTAATATGAGTTCATCCAAGTATTCAACTCCAAAAATGAGAACTACAAACATTTTATAACTCAAACTCAAGATCTCTTTATCATATTTGCAAAATAATAGAAACCCTAAAAATCTCCAAAAATGTCAAGTTAAGTCAAAATATTTTTAAACAAGAACAAGGAGATGATTATGAGTCTAAAATCATGATTTTGACATGTATAAGGTTTTAAAAGTGGAGAATGTACTCACAATGATGGTTTTTGTCAAAACCCTAACAAACTCTAGGTTGGTTGGATGTGAACTAAATGACACTTTAAACTTGACACCACCTTGAGATCTTTCTTAAATGAGGTGGATGAAGGTAGAAACTATGGAGTTTATGCTTCTTAGGGTTAGATTGGAAGGAGTAAATGAAGAGGGAGGAGGGAGTCTGGAAATCGCCCAAAGCAAGTGAGGAGACGAGGTTTTGAAAATAAGATCTCACTCTCTCTTTTAAAACCCTCTTAAAAACGTCCCTGGGCCTGATCGCGACAGTGACATGCTATAATGCCAGATGTCACTGTCGCGGGCACTGTAGCGCCAATTGTACTAAGACTTCAATCTTTGGTGCTATTGTGACATACTATAGTGCCAGATGTCTCTGTAGCGCCAATTGTACCGAGACTTCAATCTTTGGTGCTATTGTGACATGATACAGTGCCAGATGTTACTGTAGCGGACACTGTAGCGCCAATTGTATTGTGGCAAAAATTTCACGTTCATAATTTTGGGTGTTTGTGCATCCTATGACGTTCTATTATAAACCAAACTTTAACGTACTAGGCTAAAATTTAAAAACATTAATGGGAACGAAATAAGATAAATATGAAATTCTTCTTACCCAAAAATCCAGGTGTTACCTTCATAGTGAAGGTTCAGATTTTTTTACATTCACAGTGTTTTGCTGTGAAGTTTCAAATATAAAATCTTGGTCTCACGGATCTCAGAACAGGCTGGTCTCACATGAACCCAACCCTATATGAGGTTCTCAACTAATTAAGCCCACCTTAATTACCATTATAAATTAATCATGTATAAATTATAGTTACTACTTTGTTTGGATTTATATTTATTTTATTTTTGATTCAGAACTATATTCATATATTACTTAAGAAAACTTATGGTCCTATTTTTCTTGCATTTAACATTATATTTGGCTTTAGTTATGTTATTTGATAGTTTAAATCTCATAATAAGCCTAAATTTCACAAATCAAATAGACATAATGGGTTTGGCCTAATGTTGACAAACAACATTATTTTGTTTGTTAAAAAAGGCTATATTATCCAAACAAGATCATCTACGGGTTAGAGATGGAGATGAGTAATCGGTTACAAAAATCTGGTCCGATTAAGAACCAACTGATATAGGACCGATTAGGAAGGGGGGTCGGTTAAGATTGGTCGGGTCCAACCAATTAAAGATATTTTTTTATAGAAAACCAATTGTGGTCCTTTTTTTTTTTAATTTGAATATACCACATAGCGAACCGTTATTGACCAACGATTTACCGTTGATATTGCACAGTTTCACTACAAAACAAAGAGGCTTTTCCAACAGAAAAATCCATTGAAAAAAGTCATTACTGACGGATTACCCGCGGATATCATCGTTGGAGAAAGGGTGGCTGGTGATTGTGATTACTAGCGGATTTTCAATCACCGAATGGATTCCGTTGGTGATGATCAATCTGCCGGTAATCCGCCACAAAACCGTCTTTTTGTAGCATTTGACCACTTTTTTATTTACCAACGGAGAACAAAGGACTAGAAGCGATACTTAGGTGTCGTTTGTTTTTTAAGAGGTCTAAAGTCTGAAATCTTATTTTAGTTATGATTAATAAGAGGTGGTGTGTAAAAATGTCTGAACGATTCAGACTTAAAAGCCATTAAGAGTTTTTTTTTAAAAAACAAAAAACCCCTTAGAGTCGACGATGCCGATATTGAACAACAAACGATGAGTTTTAGGAGTTCTAAACAATTTAAATTTGCATATATTTAATATTTATGATTTTTAAATAATCTACACGGGTTAAAAAGAAGAAGATTCTTTTTATTTATAGTAAAATATAAAATATTACATGATTGTTGTAATTAACAAATTTATATTTTGCCACATTTACTTATGTTATATTAAAAACTTAAATATTAATCTGTCTTACATCCTAATAATACAACCAAAAAAACAGTAATTACAAAAGTTTATTAACAAAATATATTGTTAAAGTTTAAGGAAAAAACAGACCGGCTACCAACCGGTAATGACTGTATTCATATATCTTATTTAAAAAATGGTTTCGGTCAAAACTGGTTACGGAAGGACCGATTAACAATGTAGGAAGCAGAGATAGGTTCTACGACGTACCAGTTAATGGTGTATTAAAATAAGGCTACAAACTACGATTAAAAATATTAATTTTTACATTAACAAATAGGTTCATAGGTTGTACTTACTAGCGCATTAATTCAAAGAAGTGATGCTTAAAAAGGTTGTTTGACGGGAAATTGTCCAAAATAGTCGAATGGTTCTTTCATACTCACTTTTAATCCACTGTTTTTCCAATTGTTTCAAATATTAACTCACTTTTTTTCCAACCGTCATAAAATGGCCAATACTTTTGGGGTTGTTTATTTAAAAAAAAACTCTTAATAACTCTTAAGTCTGAATCGATCAGACATTTTTTACATTCAGATCGTTTTTTTCTTTCTTTCTAGTTTTCAGAACATCTTAACTCTTAAATACATCTGAAATAAGTAGTGACCTAACTTCTTACAAACTCTTATCGCCGCCTCATTTCAATGCACTCCTTGATCTCAAGAAACATCAAGATGTTACAAAAATAAACAGTCTTATTGATTCAAATTTCAAACTTCAACACAACTTCTTGTTAATTAGAAGTGAAATAAGATTTCAAACTTCAGACCTCTTAAAAAACAAACACCACCTGAGTGCCTATTTCATAACTTACTAAATGTTTTTTTTATTAAATATAATTCCAGTGGACCATTTTGCAAGCCATCAAGAACATTTCCCAAGCATAATCCACCATAATATAATCATATTTAATTCAAATAAATACATTTCATAAATTATCAAATTGACATTTGCAAATCTCGACTGTTTTGATACAATTGGGAAAAAAGAGGGTATAAAATAAATAAGATGGATTCGTTTGGTTATTTTAGGCAATTCTCCTTTGTTCACAAATGTCATTTTCACTTAGGAGGATAATAATGAGGTTTTGTAAAACAACAAAATTCTCATGTCTCTAAATTTCATGTTTCATTCTTGTCCATCAATAACATTAATATACATCTTCATAAAAAAAATTATAAAATAAATGAGTTTATATTGAATAAAATAATATATGATTTGAGAACGGTAGATTTTTTATTATTTTTAAAAAAGATTTGAATATTCTTCTTTACATTATTTTAGTCCATTTTCTTATTCATATTATTTTATATGTTACATATGATTTTATGTTTTAATTATATCATTTCATATTACAATATATTTGATTCAAAAAAATTAAAAGTTGATTGTGCACTTTAAACTTAAATAATTATCACATCAAATAATTTAGAATTTGCCATCGACAGATATATAAGTTATCATTGTTTTATATTATCTATACTATATTATAAAGATGACATAAAAAACTCTTAATTACAACTCATTAAGGTAGCGTTTGGTATGCAGACATGATTGGACGGGACTGGACAGGACAGGACAGGACAAGAGGCTAGGACTGGACTGGACTGAACACGAAAATTGTCTGTCTTGTGTTTGGTACGACTAGGACTGGATACGACAAAACTGGGCAAGTTTCCCTAAAAGTTGTTTGATGATTTTATATGTCATATAATAGTTATAAATAACACAAATAAAATATATCTTTAAATAATTTAATTTAATTTTTTTATATTTTTTACACAATTTTCATACATATAAATACATACAAAAACAATGGTAGAAAATTTGAATGAAGAATCTGAAATAATTGATAGTAGTTCGAAAAAATCCGATTTATATAAAGAAAATATAATATTTGGTTCAATTTGGAAGATCTTAATGAATTGGCGGATGCATACTTGAAGCGACACGTAAAGATAAAGGCGATGAGTGGTCGGTGAAAGACAGTAGTTGTGAAGAACGTGAAAGATAGTGGATAGTGGTGGTGCAAGAGGTTTGTTGTACTTGTGGTTGATGTGGTGGAGGTATAGGTAGTCGACGATGATAGTGGTGGTAGCGGTGGACAGTGGTAATAGAGGTTATTGTAGTGGAGGAAGAGACGAAGGTCACCGACGGTGGTTGACGACGAGCGACAGTGGTTGGCTGTGAGCGTCGGTGGTGGCGGCGGCAATGGGTGGTGGTGATCGGTGTTAGTAGAGGTGGATGAGGATGGTAGTGGAAATGGTGATGGTCGATGGTTGTTGAGGTGGTGGAGGAGGTTGTTATGGTGGAGAAAGAGGTAGAGGTGGTTAACGGTGGTTGGCGGTGGCTACTGGTGGCTGTCGATGGTGATAGTGGCGACGATGGGTAGTGGTGAGCCTTAAGACTAATATCATATTAGGTTTATATATCAAATGACGTTAGATCAGTGATTTTTAGTTTCTGTCTCACTTTTGTCCCATGTTGTTCCACCTATTTTGGTGGAACAAGAAAGTACCCTTTTTTGTCCCATCTTGTCCCACTCTGTTCAGTCTTTGTCCCTGTCCCATGTCCTGCCAAACGTGGGACAGTGAATTTTTGTTCTGTCCCATGTCACACCAAACGTGGGACAGTAAGTTTCTGTCCCGTCCCGTCCCACGCAGTCTGCAAACCAAACGCACCCTAAGCTTTATGTAATATCATTTAAAGTTATCTACTTAAAATCTCTTAAAAATAACTACTAAAGCCTAATGTACTACCTGTAAAGCTTTTAACCCTAATTAATATATTTCATCCTTATCCCCCAAAATCCTTATCTCTAATCCCCAAACCCTAAAATTATCAAATTTGAATTATGATAAACATAATCAAAACAGGATAAACATCTCAATTTAAATTTAAAAAATTTAAAATATATAAGATAATTAATGAATTTTAACAAACTACTTAATTTTTTTTATATAAAAAACATTATATTGTTAAGCCTAAATTAAACAAATTTATATATAAAAAAACCATTATCACTCAATAAAAATCATCCAAAATCGTACTGTAAATCAATAAAAAATAAAAAATAAAAATAAACATTAAAATCGTGATTTATCTCGCTGCATTACGCGAGTACGCTTCTAGTTTATTACAAAAATAAAAAAAATATTAATAAAAATAATAACATGAAAAAGAAAATGAATTAAAAAACTATATGAAAACAAATATGGGCCATTAGCATACCGACGAGGCCACGGCCCATTTGACCCACAAGGCCACAATTATGATCCAAAGCTACCCAATTTTGTAGGGTTTTTTTCTTCTTTTTTTTTTCTGAAAAAAAGTTAGGTTTGAAATATTAATCTTGGTAATACTGTTTTTTTAATTATAAGTAATTGATATATTAAATATTATTACAATATTATATTATATCATAATAGTCAAGTTTTTATTTAAATATACTGATTCACAAAGTTGCATGTAGGGGTGATAATTTTGTATCAAACCAAACCGATCAACATGTGTATCAACTGTATCAATTAAATTGATACCAATTTAATCAGTACCAATTGTAGTTGGTTGGTAGTACTATACCAAGTATGAAAACTTGGTATACTGTATTGGAAGTCTCATACCATGGTACCGACTTATTTAATTATTTATTAGTTTTTGTATTTTTGGTGTGCTGAATATTAAACATTGTTAACTTTAACTTTTGTGTTTAAGAATATGAATGTTTGCGAGTTTTATCTATCGTAACTAAAAAACCCCATAAATATGACATATGTTACCTGTAAACTTAAGATGTCACTCAAAATTTGAACAAAATTACAAGTTTTCATATATGTAACTTAGGGGCCGTTTACTAAACACTTACCCAGGTAAACACTTACCGATATCACTTACCTTACGGTCCTTACATATTGAGCAATGAATACTACCTACAATCTTACCCAGTAAGAAACATAACAAGGACCACAAGTTTTACCCGGTAAGTGAGGGAAATGACTTTTACCCGGTGTAACAGCCCAATCAACAAGACATGAGAAATATAAAATCCCAAACGGGTCCCAATACAATTCAAATTAAAACAGAGTATTTATAGCTAGCACCGGAATCATCTTTCCACAACCGAGAACATCTATACTAAGTTATACTAAGGAACTAAGCAACTTGATGCGCCCAACTTAGCTCTCGGGTCTCTAACTCAAATATTTTCCTTGCCCTTAGGGGACACTCCACAACTACCCTTACCTGAAATGGTTTTTAGTTTTGAAAGCGTGAGTTAGACCATGAGGTCTAGTGAATTCCCTCTCTAAAACAGTAATAAACATTGAGTAAAACAATAGTTATATTGCAAGACAACCATCAACATAAAACAACATCAAACGTGGGTATTGCACAGTGACCAATCACCATCGATTCACAATCGCCATCAACCACGATCGGGGACCAAACAGACTCCCATTTCACCTCAGGGGCCAAAGCAGACTCCCCATTTCCCCATGTGTGTAGAAAACGAATTTCACACACACTAGGGTTTAAGTTTTTCCCCGAGAGATCATAAAAATCCCAAGGTACAACGCTTTCACTGTGCAACCCGACTGCACATAAGCATTCTCAGCAAGTATTTAACACGAATATACCAAAAGGAAAAACCATAACATGCTAGTTCAACGATCACCAAGTACTTCATTTCGTGTAAGAAATATACATGCATTTGTGAATAAAAAAATCATAATTTGCACGTAATAACATAATCAGAGTTTCAAAACGTAAGTCAACACATTATGGTAAAAAGGGTTCAAGGGAACTCACATGCTTGCTAGAAATCCGATACTATTGACGAATTTACTTCGAAAAAGAAGAAACACCTACAATTCATTTTTTTAAACGTAAACCAATCAGACGTCGGCTAACCCTCTCTTAAAATTTTTCTCTTGAAAAATTCCCCCGAAACTCCTAAGCATACAAACGTCATTACCAGATTTGGTCCTCGGTTCCTTTCGACCCAAGTGGGTCTGGCCCCGGCTCTCGGCCCTCCCGGGTTGGGCTCGACTCCTGGATTACACCGGGTTCAGTTGGGTACCCGAGTCCTACCAGTTCGTCGGACTCTTGGGTTCAATCGGGTTTGGGACTACTCGGCCTCCCCGGGTGTGGCACTACCTGGACTCCCCGGGTGTTGTGCTCCCGGTCCCCCGGGGTAGATTTCGAGGAAGAAATCTCTTTTAAGGTTGGGAGGATGGTAACATCCTGAAATCTTTGGTCGAAAAGGAGACGAAAATGTCGGTAGTGCTCCGCAAGCCGCGCCGTTAACCGCGCGAAGCTCTATTTCTTCACGACTCCATAGGTCCGTGCAATTCAACCCGTGCGAGTGCTTGCGCACGAGCACTGTGCGTATTTATAAGAAAGAAACCGGCCTCCAACCTATTTCTCACAAAACCCTCAAAACTCCTTCCCCTTTCCCTCCCAAAACGACCCTCACCCTCTCAAACGAACACTAACTTATTTTGAGGTTTTTTCTTCCTAAAACCATGTGATCCTTCTTTATCTAGCAAGTTGGGAGCTAGAACCATAACCCTTGCATCTTCATCTTCTTCACCAAACTTTCTAGGGTTTCATCCAACATTTTTTTACCATTTTGAAGATTGGAAGTTTGTGGCTCATTTTGGTGACTTAGAGGTATTTTGGTTGGTGGATTCAAGCTATGGTTAAGGTAATCTTCTATTTCTTCATCTATGGAAATTAGCGTTTTGGTATAAGTTGACATCCTCATGTATAATGTTTGGGGAACAATTATATATGGTTGAAAATGATTATTCATGGTTGGAAACTTGTGGATCTAGGGTTTGAAAGGATTTTCTTGTGGATTCAAGTTTCTTCAAGGAAGATCAAGTTGGAGTAAAATCTAGATTTAGTCTAAATCTAGCAAGGAGGGTTCACTTTGATTTGTGAAAACGTTATACATGCCAAAATGTCCATTTTAAAGTATTTATGTGTTTTACATGAAATTGTCAGCTGTTGAGTTATTTGGTAACTTTTGATTATTTGAATTTTTTAGCTTTATAAACTTTGTAAAACACCCACATTTGGGATTTTTGGGCATTTTGATAAATAAGTCATAAATGAAAGTGTTATGATGATTTTTTACATAAATGGAGATTTCTTGGTCAAAATGCACTTTTAGTACTTGTTGGAAATGTGCATCATTCATGTAATGGGACGTTTTGAAAGTACAAATGTGTGAGTCCTTTGATTTTGGTAGTTCCCGACCTCGCGAACATTTTAGAAACTGTAGACCTTTTTGGTTCTGGGCCGAAAGCCAATTGTGATTTGAGAGACAAAGATTTTTAGGAAAAGATGTATTTTGGTTTATGTAACTTTATTGGCTCACATATTTTAGCCAAACGTTTATCATGCCTTTTGGGGCTTGATTTATACTCAGACGAGTCTTTGGAGAATTTATTCAGTTTTAGTAGCTCGATAAGGAGCCTTTGACGTATGGTGTACTTAGTTGCATCTTATTTGAGAGTTACATGTTTTGAATGCGTTAATTCATTCGTTGGAGTCATGTAACGTTTTAGACTGTAATGCATTGGATCCATAGGCATATGAGTCAGTTAGTTGGTTTAAATGGGAGCTCTATCCCTGTTTTGGGACTGGAAATGATTTTTGGCTAGTGCAAACTCGAGGTATAGATCGTGGGTGGTTGAACTCGATGACCATTAAACCTTTAGTGAAGGGCTCGGGGTATAGATCATGGGTGGTTGAACTTGATGTCCGTGTAATCCAGTCTGGTTATTCATCGTGGAATTTAGTGTCCGCGTTTGAAGTCTAGTGAGTGGTCCCCAAGTCATGTTTTTATGTAAGCTTGTGGTGGTGCTCTACAGAGCCGTATACGGAGCTAAGTCTTGCGGTGGTGCCCATGGTGAGCCAGAAACGGGGACTTGTGGCTTTTGTGGTGACACTCATCTAGAGGTTGAGTAGACACTAGGGTCATTTGGGTATCTTGCTGTGGTTGCTCGGTAGGGAGCCATATACGGGGATCCATGACTCTATGTAAAAACTCACGAACATCGAGAAGTGGCTTAACTTTGTGTGTCCGCCACATTCGATGGAATTCGTGTCTCCTCCATAACCAAAATGTGTTGTTTTGGGTATTGAGTTTTATTATCCATGTTTTTCGGTGACGTTTAGTATATATGGATTTCTATCCATGGTTTATGGGTTGAGTATTATGCCCCACCCGTGTTTTGGGTGTTTCGAGATATAAAGTTTTATCTGCGTTTTCATATTTCAAGCATATCATTTTGAAAGATTATGATTTAAATCACATTCCTTCTTTTCAATGATATATTTATTCATGTTGAAAACTCTTGAACTCATTAGACGTTAGCCTAACCTTTTTATTTGTCGACATGTGCAACATGTTCCGATTGGGAATAGTCCTAGTGACACTATGAAAAGAGGAGTGCTAGTTGCGTGCTCGGGGAGTGATTAGATTGTTGAAGTCTTCCACATTTGTTTTGGGAAGAACAACTTGTGTTTGGGGTTAAGTAACACCCGACTTCGGTTTAGTCCTTGTATATTATTGGAGTTTATATTTGTTGTGGTTAATTATAAATTTTTTACTTGAGGTATACGGAGTTGAGTTGTAGGAGGAAGTTTTGTTCCTTATGTTGATATTATATCGAAATTTTAATTAGTTGCTCTTACCAAATTTGAGGGTGTTACAAAGATTTACCAACAATCAATTTTGATGGTTGAGAATGTTATACGATAAGGTAAGTGAGGGTAATGTCCTCGCCAGTAAGCATTTTGATAAACGACCCCCTTAGAGTTGGTATAAAACCAGTACCAACATACGCCAACCAAAAAAAGGTGGTACCAAATTTTGTTGGTACCAAGTACGGTTGGTTAATACATGCTTTAAGAGTTTACATAACATTTATAATTGGTTGGTACACAATATTGAAGAAGAAAACTTGGTATCATACCAAGTCCATCCCTAGTTGTATGTATTCGGGAATTTTGTACAATTTCGACCTTATACGTTTCATTTTTTAGCGGAGTTTTTAAAATTTATCCATTTGGCCATTTGGAGATAAAATACAAATCCAAATCGACGTATTTTTTAAGTAAATGAATCGAAAACGGCAAATATTAATTAATACCCTACACATGTAAGCTTAAATGTTTGTGCACTCGCTCAACCAATTTTCCTAAATAGGAAGTTTTTTTGGGCATGAAAGGTGCATTCTCTAGACTTGTAAGGGTGTTCCGTGATATTAGAAAACATTAGGGATATCAACCAAAAAAGTGAAAATGTCTTTCAAAATCAAACCATGTAACACCCTAAAAATTAGAGTAGAATTGTTGGGTCATCTGAGGATTTGAAGATGACCTCCCGATCTTCCATTTTATATCATCATACTTAGAATATTTTGAGGTTCTTTTAGCAGCTTGGTTTCTATACAAATGTTCGGTGAAGTCGAAGATCAGCCGAAGAAGACAAAGAAGGAGAATATCTCTCAAAGCGGATTGAAGATAAACTCCTCAGCCTAAAGCCAAGTATGCCTACTTGATCAACACCATTGGCCAGGATGGTGCTGATCTCAGTCTTCAGGAGCCGAATACCTCTCAGTCTTCAGGAGCCGAAGACCTCTTCGGAAGTCGAAGATTTCTCAATCTTTGGAAGCCGAAGACTTCTCAGTCTTAGGAGTCGAAGACCTCTCAGTCTTCAGGAGCCGAAGAATTCTTCGGCAACCGAAGACTTCTTAATCTTCAAGGCCTGAAGATTTCTCAAACACATTGTACTTTTCTGACAAAGTATATTTGTGATATCTTGCATTGACGTGGAACTCATCCGAAGATCATAAAAAGTAAGATTTGTCTCCTACACTCTTTTGAGGAAAGGTCTACACCATCCCTGCAGGTCAACACTTCAAGAAAAAGTCACCTCAAGACAAAAGGTACATCCTGTACCATGCTGAAGACCTGTGTCCATCTCTTGCTCAACAGGTGTCTCATGCATTAAATGCATGAGGCACTATAAATATGATGGATGCTTCAACATGCAAGATACCCCAGTAGAACCAGTTCTACAACCTTCAAGTTCTCTAAGTGCCTGGCAACTTTCTCTCTACGAAGTTCAATTGTTTTCTAAGTGTTTTACAATTGTTCTTCATTCTCTGTGTGTAAGATTGTTTGAACAGATTCATCTGTTCTCTTCCGCAACAATCAAAGTTTTCTATGTGTAATTCTTGATTTCAAATCAATAAGAATTAAATTAAGTGAAAAACTGTGTGTATTGTATTCAGCCCCCCTTCTACAATACTTTGCTTGTTTATTTACTGCTATTTGGGACCAACAAGTGGTATCAGAGCGGTTTAGTTTAACTCAATAAACTAGATCCGCAATGGCAACCTCTTCTTCTTCTTCTTTGAACAATGTTTCTTCTCAAAACACCACTGCTGTTTCATACGACAATGTCTCTATAGCCAAACCACCAAAGTTTAACCCCTATAACTTCTTCTTGTGGAAAAGTCGTATGATACTCTTTTTAGAAGGAGTTGACAGCAGATATCCTACTATCTTACATGAAGGTCCTTTTCTTCCTAGGGTTTGGGACCGGTACAATGCCAAAAAGGTAGATAAGGGAAATGTTGATGAGGACTCTTCTAAGGAAGAAAGAACTCTAGCAAATGGGAGATACATTGTAAAGGATCCCAGTAAATATAATGATGAAGACAGACGTCTTATAGCTCTTGATACTAAAGTCAGAGCCATCATTGCCCTTTCTCTACCTGATGAGGTCTACCATTCTCTTGTTAACTTTACTACCGCAAAAGAAATGTGGTCCACTCTGTGTGTTCTCTATGAAGATACGTCTGAGGTGAAAAAGAGCAGAAATATTGCTCTTGTAAGAAAGTATGAACTCTTTTCTCACGAAAATGGTGAATCTCTCTCAGACTACTATAACCGTTTTAACGGTCTTCTCAATGATCTTAAACTTGTGGGTCGCATTTATGATAATGAGGAAGTTTTGTGCAAGTTTATGGACTGTCTTCCTGAGTTTTGGGAAAACATCTGTACTTGTATCAAATCTACCAAGGATCTTGATTCCATGCCTCTCACTGCCTTTGTAACAACCGTAAGTTCTTAAGGTAAGTGTTATGTCTCCCTTAATGCATTGATTTCGCTTATGTGTGAATGTGTGTCTTTGTGTACATTTTATGATCTTGAATTATGTTAAAATGTCATGTATTGAATTACCTTTGTTAATCGTTCAAACCTCGCCCTCGCCATCGAATTTGGTTAAGTTTCGGACTGTTTTGGGATGCCAGCGATTGTGCCTGGCGATTGTGCCATTGGCACTATCGCCGGAGACACTATCGCCAGAGACGTACCGTGGGCTGTTGGATGCCAGCGATTGTGCCATGCGATTGTGCCTTGGCACTATCGCCAAAGGCACTATCGTCGGGCTTGTACCGTGGGGGTGGCAACTTCCGCGATTGTGACAAGCGATAGTGCCCATGGCACTATCACCGGGCATTATCGCCCGCGTGGTCTGGTTGATTTAAAAACACTTTGGCAGTCTTATTTCTCACATTAACTCTTTACAAAAACGGGAGAGCTCTTCTTGGAGGCGATTTTTAGGGTTTCATCACTTACCTCATTCATTTTTAGGGTTCTGGGTTGTTGGGAGCATTAAGTGGTCATCAAGCTTCATCCAAGTGTTCCCGTTGAAGTGTTCTTCAAGATTCTCATTTCTCACCTTCAAGTCTCATCTTCTCCAACTTCTAGGGTTTTCGTATTTTCTAGGTTTTGGGTTCAAAACCTATATCGTGAGTTTACTAAACCTTTGTTAAAACTAGATACACATCATAATCTCCTATTTGTTACGTTATCTCTATATGTTCAAATGTTTGGGGATTTCTTCATGAAAATAGTTGGAGGATGTATATATAAGGGTGATTTGCCATGATTATTGTTATATGTGTCATTATTTGGGATTTGTCTCATAGATACATAATGTGGGTACCTTGATATGTTAAATGTATGCATATATGGGTATTATGATGATTCTAGTTGGAACACCATTTTGGTGATATGTTTATATGCATGATGAGCATGATTTACATTGGGTCTTTTGTTAGACATCACGAGGATAAGGTGGTAATATTATATCCGTAGTTGGTATTGAATTATGTGGGTTGAAATATACCTAAAGGACCCCTTATAAATGTTATGTGGACGAACCAAGTCAGTACACTAGGAGGATATAGTCTTGGGCGCCACTGTGATGGTATGTGCCTAGACCTCCGCCATTCGGGGAATTTTCTTAGCGATAGTCTTTGGGTGTGTCGGGCCTTTGGGGTGTTCCTTGTTAAGGGCATCAAGGTATATCGACTCTTGGGTGGGACTTGATTGGTGTTATGGGTCTCCCCTATTGACTCCACATTTGTTGAACTATGGTTAACTGCTGATAAGAAATGTGACTGTTCATGCATGCTTACTATTGTTTAACTCACTAGGCCTTTTGGCCTAACACTTGTTTGGTGTCGATGTGTATCTCAGGTCCTAGCGGCGGCGGTCTTAAGCAGGTTTAGTTGCTTTGGGGTGAGAGCTTGGGGAATTGCACATGGACGCGTTATACTTTTGGATATAGACCGTTTGGGTCTATAGATGACAACCCTTTTTGTAATCTCTTTTCTAGATGTAGAAATTAGATTAGTTGGTTGTTGTTTATTGTCCGTTAAATTACAATTGTGATTAAACAGGTTATTTAAATATATTCCCCATTTTTGGGAGGCTCTTGCTATGACAATTTTAGCATACCTCATGTCCGTTTTTCGGATTTTGGTTATCCCTGTTTTTAGGGTGTTACAGCCTTGTATGGCATTCTCTTCAACTATGAGCAGACTAAACTGCTTAGGAAGTCTATCACAAAAGACATTAAAGGCTCTTCTCTAGCTCTTGTTAGTGATTCTTCCAAAAATACTGTGTGTGTTCCTCGAATCACCTATCCTTCTGATTCTGACAATAATAGTCAAGAGGACCCCAATGACCCTTCAGAAGCCTATCTTAGTGAGGCTGATGATGAAGGAGAGGGGACCTCTGTGGCTCAACTGTCAGATGGTGTTGCCATGCTTGCAGGTTTTTCAAAAGGCAAACCTCGTTTCTCTTATGGAAAACCCAGGTTTTCTAGAAAATCATCTTCTACTATTTCTAAAAACACTCCCTCTGACATATCAAATGAGGAATGTTACAGGTGTAGGAGGAAGGGACACTTTGCTTCTGAATGCAGAAGCAGGTCCTCTGATAAATCTAGACTGCCCTCCTCTAACCGTACATCCTCTAGGTCTGTCAGAACCAAGTCTGATTCCTACCAACCCTCTTTTCAAAAGCCAAACACTTTTGTTCCTTCAAACTCTGACCGTGCTGAGAAATATAAGGCAAAATATAAGTGAGAGAAGGAGAGAAATGAAACATTACTCAAAAAGGGAAAAAGTCAAATGACTGAAACCCATGATTGGGCAGATGAACCCACTTCTGAAAGTGACAAAGAAATGGTCAACCTTTGTTTCATGGCTAAAATAGATGATGTTGATGAACAGTGAAGCTCAATCCTTCTCTATGGCCCTTGTGTCTGCTGAGTGCTCTACCTCATCTACCAATTAAACGATTTCTTTGTGATTGCAGGTGTTTGAGCATCAACAAATCTTATGAAGGAATCTTCGTAGGATATTCTCTTTCTTCTAAGTCCTACCGAGTCTACAATCTTCGGAGAAAATGCATCTACTCATGTGAAGCTTGCTGATCTTAAGTCATCATCTATTCATGGGATGATGATTGATGGATTTCATCATGTGTTGGTAAAGATTCTCAAAACCATATGTTCCTTTTTCTCCTCAGACACAACTCATCAAAATGGTGACCTACCTATCTTCTCATCTCTAATCCCTGATCTTCAGATAATCATCTCTGAAGATCAAGATCCCCCTATCCTATTCTTTCCCATTTATCATCATATCACCTCTCCTTCCTCCATCATTCCTACTGATCTCTCATTCTCGTCTCAACCACATATTTCACCACAAATCATCCCACTTTCTCAACCATACATTCTTTCTTCACCTATTCCTGCCGATCTTCCATCTCTCTTTCCTGAAGAAGTCTATGTGAAACAGCCCCTGGCTTTGAAAATCCAGTCCATCCTGACTATGTGTACAGGTTAGACAAAGCTCTCTATGGTCTAAAGCAGGCTCCTCGTGCCTGGTTAGACAATGCCGATATGTAATTTTTTTTGTCATTATAAAAAAAAACTCAGCTACCGAACATTTTATAAAAAAATTTCGGTGGTACTGTTCATCGGCCGAACATTGTTCATTATATATGTTTTTTTGGCTACAGAACGTTTTATAAAAAAAAAAATCGGTGGGACTGTTCATCGGCCGAACACTGTTCATTATATAAAAAAAAATTCGGCCACCAAAGATTTAAAAAAAAAAATCGGCCAGCCGAATTACTGTTCATCGGCCGCCGAAGATTTTCAAAAAAAAAAGTTAATTTTTTTCGGCGACCGAAGATTTAAAAAAAAAAAAAACGTCGGCCGGCCATATCCTATCTTTCCCTCTTTTTCTTCCATAATCTTTTCCTTCCATAATCTTTTATTCTATTCTTTCCTTTTTTTTTCCTAGACTTCTTCCTCCTTTCCCATCCTACTCTACTCCCTTTCTTTCTTTTTCTTCTATATCTTCTTTCCCCCCATATATCTCATCCTATTTTTTCCCCCTACCACTTTCTTCCCCTCCTTTTTTTTCTTCCTTTAAAAAAAAAAGAGCCCAAAAAAAACAACAACAATAGGCCACTAAATTTATGAATTCTTCGTGTCTTATAATTTTTCTGAGTGTCGGTACCATTTTTTTCTATGTGTTGCTGTCATCATCAAATAGGGGAAGAAAAATTGTTGTATCACAAATTGATTTGGTGATGACTCTCCTACCAACATTTAGAAACTCAAGAAGTTCACTCTCAACAAGGGCTCTCTATCCACCAATCGAGCTCTCAACCCAGGTATGTTCTCCTTCATAATCTCCCGATCTACAATGGGTTGATGCTCTCGACACTCCAGTGTCCAAGGCCCCCTCATCTGTAGTGGCCCCATCTGCCGCGTCCCAAGTGAAGCCGGCTAGTAAAAAAAAATCATCAAAAGCTTCCGGCACCTCCGCACTTGCTTCGATGACCATACGATCGAAAGAACCTTCGGTTGTTGCCCCAATCACACATCCCTCTTCAAAGCGGAGGCACTCACCTTCTTCCCCCCCCCCTCTCCTCTCAAGAGGCTGAGGAAGGTTTCAAGGGCCAGACCACCTACTTCATCCATCGGTTCTTCAAAATCGGCAGGTGTTAAAATTTTCCCATCTGGGCCCGGGGACTCTGCTAAACCCAAAGCCACCTCCTTTGTATCCTCACAAAAGGATACAATTGTAAAATCGGGGACCTCTATTATTCCCTCATCAACCTTTTCCTTGGTTGATAAGGATGACTTGGACACCTCCCCAATCCAAGGTGCTTCTTCTCCACCTCACAGCCTATCACCCGGGATTCTCAGTCCCGATGATTCTGCACGATCCAAGGATGAATCTGCCTTTCTAGGAGCAGGTTCGGAGGATCCCGAAAACTTTCTGACTTCTTACTTTCCGACACCGTGAATTAGTTGAGGGGGAGCAACTTACCACTCAAGCTTAAACTCTGTTGAAACTAGTTTTGCGATGGATTGTGTGATCAAAACCACCTTACATTAGTTGAGGGGGAGCATCCAACCACTCAAGTTCAAACAATTCCGGCTACTGTCTTCTATATCTTTGTATATATTTGCTTTGTCATTCTTTATTCGTTTGTATAGCTATACTTTTTCATTCATTTGTAAATGTCAGATATACAAAAAAAAAAGAATGGTCTATGTGAAAAGAACCAAAAAAGAGTAAAAATGGGTCAAATTGAATTATTCAGTATACTCTTAATTTTATTCTTTAGTATGGATGTCATCCTCAAATAGGGGGAGATTGTTGGGTCATCTGAGGATTTGAAGATGACCTCCCGATCTTCCATTTTATATCATCATACTTAGAATATTTTGAGGTTCTTTTAGCAGCTTGGTTTCTATACAAATGTTCGGTGAAGTCGAAGATCAACCGAAGAAGGCAAAGAAGGAGAATATCTCTCAAAGCGGATTGAAGATAAACTCCTCAGCCTAAAGCCAAGTGTGCCTACTTGATCAACACCATTGGCCAGGATGGTGCCGATCTCAATCTTCAGGAGCCGAACACCTCTCAATCTTCAGGAGCCGAAGACCTCTTCGGAAGCCGAAGATTTCTCAGTCTTCGGAAGCCGAAGACTTCTCAGTCTTAGGAGCCGAAGACCTCTCAGTCTTCAGGAGCCGAAGAACTCTTCGGCAACCGAAGACTTCTTAATCTTCAAGGCCTGAAGATTTCTCAAACACATTGTACTTTTCTGACAAAGTATATTTGTGATATCTTGCATTGACGTGGACCTCATCCGAAGATCAGAAAAAGTAAGCTTTGTCTCCTACACTCTTTTGAGGAAAGGTCTACACCATCCCTGCAGGTCAACACTTCAAGACAAAGTCACCTCAAGACAAAAGGTACATCATGTACCATGCTGAAGACATGTGTCCATCTCTTGCTCAACAGGTGTCTCATGCATTAAATGCATGAGGCACTATAAATATGATGGATGCTACAACATGCAAGATACCCCAATAGAACCAGTTCTACAACCTTCAAGTTCTCTAAGTGCCTGGCAACTTTCTCTCTACGAAGTTCAATTGTTTTCTAAGTGTTTTACAATTGTTCTTCATTCTCTGTGTGTAAGATTGTTTGAACAAATTAAATTAAGTGAAAAACCGTGTGTATTGTATTCAACCCCCCCTTCTACAATACTTTGCTTGTTTATTTACTGCTATTTGGGACCAACAAGAATAAAATTCGAAAATTTGGCAAAATGACGTTTGTATTTGGCATAAACCACCCAAGAAGGGCAAATGTATAAGGCATTTACAAAAACCTGTGAATTGATATATAAATCGACAACAAACTAATCTAAACATATACTATCTATATGTAACACCCGGAAATTCGTAAGGTATGTATTTGTTCCCTTAATACTATAATTGTATTTATCTGAAATTACGAGCTTTTATATGCTTATGAGCCTTACTTTAATATCATGATGTTATCTGGTTAGCATTTTAAGTTCAAGTATTTAGACATCGCGCTAGTTACCGAATTTACGTTGGCTAAATAAGAAAAAGAAGCAAGATGTTGGATTTCCTGTCGTGCGCCCTCCTTCACAAAAAACACACGGCCCGTGCGCACTGGACAGAAGGTCCAGTGAGTTAAGTACGAATTTTTCCCCTTTTCTCATTCTCATCTTATTTCTCTTCTTCAATTATTCTCTCCCAAACCCTCCCTCTTCATCTACTTCTTCTAAGCTTTTTTCAACCACCAAATCATCACCATTTGTTGCTAGAGTTAAGAGCATCATCCAAGGTTTCGGTTTGTAAGCTTCACCACCATCTATATTTTCATCTTCCTCAAGTATCCAAAAGCTTGATTTTGGGGTTTTCTTCTCCTACTTTATAATTTCCAGATTTTGGGTGATAAGAGCATTAAATCATCATTGAAGGTTCATCCAAGTGATTTCATTGAAGCATCCTTCAAGATCTTCATCTTCTTCAAGTCTCATCTTCTTCAAAAGCTAGGGTTTCATCTTTTCTAGGTTTTGGTCAAAAACCTAGATTGTGAGTTTACTAACCTTTGTTAAAACTAGATACACATCATTATCTTCTACTTGTTGATATTAATGCATCTCTCAAATGTTCATATTTAATGTTTCAAGTATTTGGGGGTTTTTACCCATGGATTTATGTATATGAAAGTTACCATGTTTTATATGTGTATACCTTGGTATGTTGATTATTCCTTCTTGGAATGCCTTTTTGGCGACCTTATATTCTCATGAATTATTTGGATGGATATTATTTCATATGTTGGATTTACATAATTAGGATGGTAATAGTGTGTTCTTGGTTGATATCCGAAATTTTGACGGATTGAAACATATCTTGAGACCTCCTAAATGCATTATGTGGACGAACCAAGTCTGTGATTCACTATAGGAATGTAGGTGGGTGACATTTGGAGAATTTCCTAAGCGGTAGTCTCCTATGTACCTAGACCTCCGCCGTCGGGGAATTTCCTAAGCGGTAGTCCCCGGTGCGTGTCGGGCCTTTGGGTTGCCAGTGAAAGTGGCTTCAAGGTGCATTGCCTCTTTGGGTGAACCGGATTGGAGATATGGGTCGCTCCCGTTGACTCCACATCTACGTGATTAACTGTTTAACTGCTGATAAGAACTGCAACTGTTTCTGGCATGCTTTTACTTGTCCAACTCACTAGGCTTTTTGGCCTAACACTTGTTTGGTGTCGATGTGTATCTCAGGTGTTAGCGGCGCGGCTCCTAGGCATGCTTTAGGCAAGAGCTTGGGGATTTTGGCATTTGAACTATTTTTGGGAAGATTTGGGTTTATAGATGACACCCCTTTTGTAATCTATTTTCTAGATGTAGAAATTAGATTAGTTGGTTGTCGTTTATTTATCCGTTAAATTACAATTGTGATTAAACAGGTTTATTTGTACTATTCCCCTTTTTGGGAGGCTCTTGCTTTGGCAAATTATATACCACTTCTTCTCTTTGGAAAGTTTTTGTTATCTCTATTTTTAGGGTGTTACAAGTTGGTATCAGAGCTTTAGTTTAAGTGAACTAGGTATTGTGGTAGCATATCTAGACTTAAGCTTTAGACTTTATGAATTCACTCTCCACTTGGGGTAGAAATCCTAGGTGGGGAGAGCGTTAGGATTTACGGAATTACACTAATTGAGAATTGTGATGATGGTGACAAGAATTCTTGCATATGGTTCGTTCATAATTTCACTTATCTACTGCTATTATGAATGCATTGTTACGTGAGCATACTTGATTTACTGTTGTTCTGATAATTGATGAATGTATTAGTACGTACAATGAGTTCAACTCGCTTAGTCTTTTTCTCAACCTATTTCTCGTATGTGTGTGGCAGATCGAGATGGTTAATACTCGGAGCAGATTACCGGGTACGCCAGATGGTCATTTGGAAACTGAATCCACCGTCGAACAACCCGGTTTAGGAGGGGCTGTTCGAAGGCCACCACCGAACGAACTTTTGGGAGGGGGACCCGAGTTTATTCCTCGCAGAAACCTTGTGGTGGGCGATGCTGTTTTGGAAGAGGCAACCATGGAGACCCGGTTACGGGATAGTATGATGCAGGCTATGAGTGCTGCCATGGCCCAACAGCAAGTGCAACAACAAGAGTTTTTCATGAAACTCTTAGAAGACCGAGATGCCAGTAACCGTCAACATGAGACTATGGCGGAGAATGCTATAGCCGGGTCGGGTGCTAGGCCGGAAGTGGTGGTAACCGAGGAACCACCGGCGAACGAGGATCGGGTAAGGACTAAAGGATGCTCCTACAAGGATTTTCTGGGATGCAACCCCAAGGAGTTTGCGGGTTCCGATAACCCGGTTGCGTGCATGTACTGGCTCAAGGAAGTGGAGATGGCCTTTGAGTCGAGCGAGTGCGACGTGTCGCAGCGGGTGAAGTTTGCTTCTCAACTACTCCGGGGAGAGGCATTGATCTGGTGGAATCTCTGTAACACCCTCAAATCTGGAAATAACAACTTATTTAAAATTTTCTAAATACATCCATAAATGAATCATCTACAACCACAAATTCAGATTTTGCTACAATCCACACCTTCTATCTATACATACAGTAAACAATAAGGACGGGTGCTACTAAACCCAAAACACGTCACTATCTCCAACTTGCGGAAGACTTCACCAATTACTTACGTTTGTAAGGCTACGGCTCAACTCTTCATAGCACCGCTAGAACTGAACCCCCCGCTAGGAACCTGATGCACATGCCGACAAATAAAAGGGTTAGGCTTAACGCCTAGTGAGCTCAAGAGTGTTAACATGAACGAATATATCTTTAAAGAAAGGAAATCAGTTTAAATCAAGATCCTTCGAAATATTATACTTCAAAATGGAAACGACACATTTTCCCATAATATACACTTTTAAAGACAATGCTCCCAAAACACACGTTTCTTATAAAATGGTGCAACGCATAACTCACCCAAACGGGATCATAGTTCGACACTTATTTGGTAAAAACATGAATAACCATTTAAAACCCAAAGTACCCAAAACATGGGCGGGACAGAGTGTTCGACCCATAAATCGCTATCAATCCACATATACCGTACGTCCGAAAACATGGACACTTGGTCCAATACTCACGCGTCCGTAAGGAACCAATGACAACAAAATAAGACGTTCTTATATTTAACATACTGATAGCCAACAACGGGGGAAACCCGTATCCGTTGTGGGTGGAGGGAACACAAAAGTATACCACCCAACAACGTTAATCGCATGACACCTCCCGACATCCCAGCCCGGTGTCCCTACGACTTCTTTACAAGTGTCACCCCAAGTCAGTTGACCTTGATGGATCATTCCGAAGAACTCCATCCCGAAGGCCCGACACACTTAAAGACTACCTCCCAGGCAATATTTCAAGCGGCGGAGGTCCTAGCGCCTACTACTCCGGTAGCGCTAGCCGACTCAACCCTCCTAGCGATCTCTTGTAAAGTTTCCGGTCATAAAACATGGGTACCGAAGTTCAACCCCGCAATACCCAATTGACCATCCCAAAACAGACTGACTCACGTGCCTGTGGATCCATTACACACTGTCTAACGTTACATAACTCTAATTGAAAGACCAAAGCTCCCAAAACATGTAACTCACCAATGACACAAATTAAGTGTCCTCATATCCAAAACCCACAACGGTTTAAAAGTCCGGACAAATGTCCACATGACTCGTTTAAGCCAATACCAAGCTAAAGAGCTCAAAATCCGTTTGACCAATAATTACCGGTCTCCACAATAGTGAAATGTCTTTAAATACCGTTTATGAAGACACGTACTTAAAATACTATATTTACCCAAAACTCCATACGAGATGGAACTCAAGATTTCCAAAGTGTTTATGAATGCAAATAGACCAAATGCATCTAACATGAATTAGACTTTACTTGTACAAAATCGTCAAAGACGTATAACTCATAAAATAGACCTTACTTGTACAAAATCACCAAGAATACGTAATTCATGTTATTTAGTTGTTGGAAATGTTCAAAACCAAATAGAAGCATTTTAAGAGGTTAACACAACCCAAGTTTACCAAATATGAAAACTTATCAAAATACTCACACTTTGACAAATAACTAAGTAAAACACATTTTACTTCTAGATACTCAAAACTTATCAGCAGTTAACCATTTCATGTAAAACATTTTAAAATACACATTTTGGCATGTACACCGTTTTCACAAATCAAGTTGAACTCACCTTGCTAGATTTAGGCTAAATCTAGGTTTCACCCAACGAGCTCTTTTGAAGGCCGCTCGAATCCTCAAGCCGGAAACTTCCAATACCTAGATCCATACAATCCAAACCATAAGTAACCATATCCGACCATGTAAAAACATTCCCCTAACAATATACCAAGAAACCCCAAATAATAACAAAACCCTAGTTTCTCCAAAACTACCAAATCCGAGATTTGAGAAACCAAACACCAAGAAACCATCAAGGGAGCATTTATAACCTTAATACAAGAAAACTTACCCTTGAAGACGACGAGACTTCCGAGAACACCCAATCCAACACTTCAACCCGAGCTCCCAACCGTTGAACTTGATGAGGAAGATGAAGATGGAGCTTCTAATTTTTGTTGGGTGGGGGAGAACACTTGGAACATGATAGGTTTGGTGCCATGGATACATAGAAACCGATTTTAGGGTTTAGGTTCGGTTTCTAGAGAGAAGAGGGTGAAATGGGGGAAGGTTGAAATGAAAGAGGGCTGAAATTCGCGATTTTAAGCAGATTTGCACCCGCCGGCGACAGTGCCACGCGACTATGACCTTGGCATAGTCGCCGGGCATAGTCGCCCGAAGGGGGGTGCCCGTGGTACATTCCTCGCGACAGTGCTCCGCGATAGTGACACCCTGTCACAGTCGCGGGCACAATCGCCCAGGACGTACCGAGCATCAAACTTCCGACTTTTCAATGCCAAAACTCCCGATACTCCGAGGGACTTTAAACAATGCAATTCCCGATAAAACCCCACTGGTTATAAGTCATAGAATTGTCCCGGTGACATTTACTTATCGAAAATTACGAGTGTTACAATCCTCCCAACCTTAGAATGATTTCGTCCTCGAAATCTAGGTTCCCATGAAATCTCACCCGCAGGAAGATTGACCTTAACCCGTTGCTAGCACCACCAACACGTCCCTTACACCGATACTAACATTGCTGCCCCTCTTGGGCACAATATACCCATAACCGAGCGTACACTTAACTCTCCAAAATAACCTTTTACTCATAAGGTTATGGTCGTCTCCCAACCTTGGGTGACAATTACTACCTCCAGGTAGTTAGTGACCCCAAATTCTCGCTAACCAAACTTTCCTTCGGATCTACGGTTCCGAACACAACGTCAAAGATCGCAACCAAACTTCCAAGTTCCTCAGATTTCAACCGATCTATTCTTAATATCGATAAAGATATTCTTCTAAGGCGCACCAAAGCGTCCTTCAGATACTACTTAGCCTAGATTCGGTCAACACTCAACTCCGTTCCAACACCAATCCCCACAACAATCCTTTAACACAAGCTTTACCACCACAGAAATGCTTAAACACATCGATACTTAATCCTCAACACCCAAACTCCTTCCAATTTCCATCACTGAAAGGTCAATATTTCTCATGGTTCGACCGGGATACATCCAAACATTCCCAGCTCCACTGACTCCAAGAAAACAAGTCGACACCTAGGGCTAAACTATGACCTCGAAAACATGGACATCCCGTCCAAAATCCCATTCTAGACAGATAGTCGTACTAAGTTTGACACTTAACCGAGTGCTAAATTTCAAATCTTTTATTTCTAACAAACAGATCGCCCAAAATTTCCTTTTAATCGCGGAACCCACTAATATGGTATACCGACAACACAACCCATGATGTGACACCGACTAGCAATCCATCACAACGAATCCCAAAAGAAGCGCATATAGTCACATAAGACCTTATCCCGCATGATTACCGAAGTATAAAATCACTCCTTAATTAACTGGGAAGACTTAAATCTACTATTTCCAATAATACAAACGCGCGCAGATTCGAAAACCCAAGTCCAAAATCCAAGACTGACTGCAAGTCGGATCATCCGACGCTTCAATTCTCAAGGACTCCCCTAGTCCCTTAATTGCAACTCCTTTCCACGACAGGGGTTAAACCTATAGGCCTAATGAGTTCAAGGTTTTCAGAGAGTATGCCAATTTACACTTTTATAAAACTTTCAAATACACACGTTTTATAACGATTAGCCGTACAGTGACAACACACTATCGCCCATCCGATATGTTTCAAAACTGGTTACCAACACTACGCATATAAAACCATTTCCAAAAACTCGTTTGATTAGTAATTACATTAATAAAAACGGTAACAAAAGATGCGCAACAACATTTTCAAACGGACTACCATGGTCCTAGTAATGCATCAATTTATATTATGCATATGAAAGATAACTTTCCGCACTATAACATGTGCAATAAAAGTTAGTACAATTCCCAAAAGAGACATTCACAAATTAATTTTAAAATTCTGACTTCCCAACCCAAAAGTCGTTGCGACATAAAATTATTAACAACTCCATATGCAACAGTTTATTCCCCAAAGTTCGGTGAGATGATAAGAATGCAAATAATTCTCAAATCGAGTTTAAAACTTTAAGTCGCCTCGATAAAACATATTTGGCCAAGATGGTAACTACAACGATATGCAATTCGAAAATTCATTTCATGTATTGCGGAAAATTTATAACAGCAAGGTCAACAAGCGAAGCACGCTTAGATTAAAATTTAATTTATGACAACATAAATATTTCGCATATTTACTCACGCGAGTGAAAGTCGGATTCAACCCAAAAGTATGCACATATACTCATAAATTAACGCACACAATAATGCAAGCCTACACGTTCTCAAAATTCCTTTTTTTATTACACGGTTCGAATGGTCATAAAATGAAATGCCACTAACCCAACTAGACTTTCATAAACTCAACGACGACAAAATCAAGCGGTGCCAAAATCTCTGTTTCCCAACACAAAAGCGTAAAACGACTATAAGTCTAAAAAGGTTAAAAAATTTAAAACCACCACGTAAGATAAAGTGACCCTTTTCAACAAAACTCTCATGAGATACGACACTCAAAAACTCGTAAATTATACGACATAAAGTTAAGACTCACACATCTCAAAGTACACTTACAAAACCAAAAAGATCGCAAAACTATACCCCGTAAAATTAAACACGACTCATACAGACTAAGATTACATAGAAAATCCCGACTCGAGAACAATGGGACAACTCTTCCTTTAAAACATTAACATACGTGGAGGAGATCCAATATCAAGGTTAAAATTCCACAGTCGCTTGCCCAATACCACATGCGGTATTAAAATACGGACCTTAAGATGTCCAAAGATAGCGTTAAACACAAAACAGGGACGGAGAGATTTTCAATATAAATTGTAACCACGTGCAACAAAACTATTTCATGCAAGATTAAGCTCACAGTTTAAAATCCGATAAGGGCTAAATGTTTTACTAAAACTTTATAATTCAAAACACTTTAAGTTTGGCGAACATGAGAAACAATTTATGTAAACTCATTTTAGAAATAACTTTAGTGCATGAATTTGGTTGGCATTCACCCCTCTGGACTACGCTTCTCAACAACCCGACATACTAATATCATCCGGGTGCATCAAGCATCTTAGGACAACAATCTCAATTTCCTACTATTGTCATCCGGATACTCCACATCTTAAAGCAACACTCGGATACTTCATCGGTTCACCTTACAATCTCTCCTCGTATAACGTCAATTCCATAAGCTCAAGGTTCTACTCCAACCGATTATTCTTACTCAAGACGATCAACTTAATGCATTCAACGCACTTAACTATCACTTCAGCGTGACATCGCTATAGACATCAACGTTTCCTTAGATTACTCACTTAGAAACCTTCTCACTACCCCAAAGGTAATCATACCAAGGTAGTTCAAGTATACACATGTAGTATGTAGGTTCACCATAACACTGGCCAGGTGCCATTATGAACGTACCGTACATGCTCATCCTTGTGACCCTCGACAAGTTTCCCGTTTCTAATGACTCAATCAACTTCATAATATCTTATCTTAAGGTTCCTAATGTGCAACTTCCCTTACGATCACTTATAAAAACGCTAGTTTGAGTCTAGGCATCCTACAATCAATACCTAATTCTCTCAAACTTAAGCTCTGATACCAACTTGTAACACCCTCAAATATGGAAATAACAACTTATTTAAAATTTTCTAAATACATCCATAAATGAATCATCTACAACCACAAATTCAGATTTTGCTACAATCCACACCTTCTATCTATACATACAGTAAACAATAAGGACAGGTGCTACTAAACCCAAAACATGTCACTATCTCCAACTTGCGGAAGACTTCACCAATTACTTACGTTTGTAAGGCTACGGCTCAACTCTTCATAGCACCGCTAGAACTGAACCCCCCGCTAGGAACCTGATGCACATGCCGACAAATAAAAAGGTTAGGCTTAACGCCTAGTGAGCTCAAGAGTGTTAACATGAACGAATATATCTTTAAAGAAAGGAAATCAGTTTAAATCAAGATCCTTCGAAATATTATACTTCAAAATGGAAACGACACATTTTCCCATAATATACACTTTTAAAGACAATGCTCCCAAAACACACGTTTCTTATAAAATGGTGCAACGCATAACTCACCCAAACGGGATCATAGTTCGACACTTATTTGGTAAAAACATGAATAACCATTTAAAACCCAAAGTACCCAAAACATGGGCGGGACAGAGTGTTCGACCCATAAATCGCTATCAAGCCACATATACCGTACGTTCGAAAACATGGACACTTGGTCCAATACTCACACGTCCGTAAGGAACCAATGACAACAAAATAAGACATTCTTATATTTAACAAACTGATAGCCAACAACGGGGGAAACCCGTATCTGTTGAGGGTGGAGGGAACACAAAAGTATACCACCCAACAACGTTAATCGCATGACACCTCCCGACATCCCAACCCGGTGTCCCTACGACTTCTTTACAAGTGTCACCCCAAGTCAGTTGACCTTGATGGATCATTCTGAAGAACTCCATCCCGAATGCCCGACACACTTAAAGACTACCTCCCTGGCATTACTTCAAGCGGCGGAGGTCCTAGCGCCTACTACTCCGGTAGCACTAGCCGACTCAACCCTCCTAGCGATCTCTTGTAAAGTTTCCGGTCATAAAACATGGGTACCGAAGTTCAACCCCGCAATACCCAATTGACCATCCCAAAACAGACTGACTCACGTGCCTATGGATCCATTACACACTGTCTAATGTTACATGACTCCAATTGAAAGACCAAAGCTCCCAAAACATGTAACTCACCAATGACACAAATTAAGTGTCCTCATATCCAAAACCCACAACGGTTTAAAAGTCCGGACAAATGTCCACACGACTCGTTTAAGCCAATACCGAGCTAAAGAGCTCAAAATCCGTTTGACCAATAATTACCGGTCTCCACAATAGTGAAATGACTTTAAATACCGTTTATGAAGACACGTACTTCAAATACTAGATTTACCCAAAACTCCATACGAGATGGAACTCAAGATTTCCAAAGTGTTTATGAATGCAAATAGACCAAATGCATCTAACATGAATTAGACTTTACTTGTACAAAATCGTCAAAGACGTATAACTCATAAAATAGACTTTACTTGTACAAAATCACCAAGAATACGTAATTCATGTTATTTAGTTGTTGGAAATGTTCAAAACCAAATAGAAGCATTTTAAGAGGTTAACACAACCCAAGTTTACCAAATATGAAAACTTATCAAAATACTCACACTTTGACAAATAACTAAGTAAAACACATTTTACTTCTAAATACTCAAAACTTATCAGCAGTTAACCATTTCATGTAAAACATTTTAAAATACACATTTTGGCATGTACATCGTTTTCACAAATCAACTTGAACTCACCTTGCTAGATTTAGGCTAAATCTAGGTTTCACCTAACGAGCTCTTTTGAAGGCCGCTCGAATCCTCAAGCCGGAAACTTCCAAAACCTAGATCCATACAATCCAAACCATAACTAACCATATCCGACCATGTAAAAACATTCCCCTAACAATATACCAAGAAACCCCAAATAATAACAAAACCCTAGTTTCTCCAAAACTACCAAATCCGAGATTTGAGAAACCAAACACCAAGAAACCATCAAGGGAGCATTTATAACCTTAATACAAGAAAACTTACCCTTGAAGACGACGAGACTTCCGAGAACACCCAATCCAACACTTCAACCCGAGCTCCCAACCGTTGAACTTGATGAGGAAGATGAAGGTGGAACTTCTAATCTTTGTTGGGTGGGGGAGAACACTTGGAACATGATAGGTTTGGTGCCATGGATACATAGAAACTGATTTTAGGGTTTGGGTTCGGTTTCTAGAGAGAAGAGGGTGAAATGGGGGAAGGTTGAAATGAAAGAGGGCTGAAATTCGCGATTTTAAGCAGGTTTGCACCCACCGACGACAGTGCCACGCGACTATGTTAAGGGCATAGTCGCGGGGCATAGTCGCCCGAAGGGGGGGTGCCCGCGGTACATTTCTCGCGACAGTGCCCCGCGATAGTGACACCCTGTCACAGTCGCGGGCACAATCGCCCAGGACGTACCGAACATCAAACTTCCGACTTTTCAACGCCAAAACTCCCGATACTCCGAGGGACTTTAAACAATGCAATTCCCGACAAAACCCCACTGGTTATAAGTCATAGAATTGTCCCGGTGACATTTACTTATCGAAAATTACGGGTGTTACAATCTTACCCGGTCCGCCCTCACCCCTGAGGTTCTAATGAAGCTGACCTGGCGAGTCTTCAAGAAAAAGATAATGGACAAGTATTGCAGCGAGCGTTCTTTGGATAAGCTAGAAGACGAGTTCCGAAATCTGAAGAAAGGGAATATGTCTGTAGCCAACTACTCCAAGCTGTTCCTAGAGAAGCTGAATTTAGTGGGATATCTGGTCCCGGATGAGAGATCGAAAATAATGGCTTTTTATCTTGGTCTATCGGCCAATATGAGAACGGATGTGCGTAATGCCGGCGGGTCGACTCTTCAGGAAGTCATTGAAGAGTCCTTGCTTGTGTAAGATGATAGGGTGGCTGAGAGGGAAGAAAGGAGTGTTGTTGGAGAGAAGAGGAAGTGGGAAGGTCCATCCGGGCCCGTTCGCCAGTCAAGGCCGTTTGTGGGTGGGAGAGTCGGCGACTCTCGTAAGGACGATCAATGGTGCCAAAAGTGTAGAACCAAACACTCGGGCGCGTGTGCTTCTAAAACCTATGCGGGTCGATAGGTTGTACCAAGTGTGGTAGGAGGGGCCATGTGGCTCGGGATTGCACTGCTCATCCGATGATATGTTTTGAGTGCCAGGAGCCGGGGCACGTGAGGAGAAATTGTCCAAAGCTGGCGGGGAATAATCAAAGCAGGTCTGTTGGGTCGACGGCTAGAGTCGACCAATCACCGAGGGTGCCAAGTCGAGCTTTTCGGATGACTACCGAGGAGGCGAAGGAGACCGACGATGTTGTTTCGGGAACGTTCCTAGTAAACTTCTGGCCTGCTCGTGTTTTGTTTGATTTGGGTGCTACGTGTTCGTTTGTATTAGATGTTTTCTGTAAGCGTTTTGTCACTCCTATTAGTGTCCTTCCCGATGCACTAGTAGTAGAGATTGCTAACGGTGACCAAGTAATTATCCGAGACCGTTATTGTGATTACACCATAGAGATCAATGGGAATCCTTTTGGGGTAGATTTTCTACCTATGGCCATAGGGGGTTTTGACGTGGTCATAGGCATGGACTGGTTAGTGAGGCACAAGGCCGACATCTTTTGCTCCAAGAAGATGATTCAAGTGCCTTTGGAAGGAAGCAACGTGGTCATCATCTATGGAGAGAAGGGAAAGGGTCGCAAACCTATAATCTCCTCTCTCAAGGCTCAGAAGTTCTTAGCGAAGGGTTACCTTTCGTATCTAGCCTTCGTGGTGGACGCGAAGAAGGAGAAGAAGACGGTGGAAGATGTGAAGATCGTACGGGATTTTCCAGATGTCTTTCCGGAAGACTTACCCGGATTACCGCCGGAACGCCAAGTGGAATTCCAGATCGACCTCACTCTGGGAGTGGCTCTGATAGCCCGAGCTCCCTATCGTTTGGCCCCAACGGAGTTGAAGGAGATGATGACGCAACTTCAAGAGTTGTTATAGAAGGGTTTTATCCGACCGAGTTCGTCACCTTAGGGAGCACCGGTGTTGTTCGTGAAGAAGAAGGACGGATCTATGCAGATGTGCATCGATTACCGAGAGTTAAACAAAGTCACGGTGAAGAACAAGTACCCTCTACCTCGCATCGATGATCTCTTTGATCAACTTCAAGGTGCGGGATGCTTTTCAAAGATCGACCTCCAATCCGGTTATCATCAGGTGAGAGTGAAGAAAGATGATGTTTCGAAGACGGATTTTCGAACGCGTTATGGTCACTATGAGTTCTTGGTGATGCCTTTTGGGTTGACCAATGCCCCGACCGTGTTTATGGACTTGATGAACCGGGTGTGTCGCCCATTCTTGGATAAGTCCGTGATCGTCTTCATCGATGATATTTTGATTTACTCTAAGGATGAGTCCGAGCATGGGAAACATTTACGGGAAGTCTTGGAAGTTCTAAGAACGGAGAAACTGTTCGCAAAGTTCTCTAAGTGGGAATTTTGGCTCCAAGAAGTGCAATTCTTGGGGCACTTGGTGTCCAAAGACGGGGTAAAGGTGGACCCGACGAAGATTGAGGCGATGATGAGTTGGGAGCCACCGACGAGTCCGTCGGAGATACGGAGTTTCTTGGGCTTAGCGGGCTACTATAGACGCTTCATCCAAGACTTTTCCAAGGTAGCTACACCGCTCACATCCCTCACAAGAAAGAATGTCAAGTTTCTTTGGACCGATGTTCAAGACCAAGCCTTTCAAACACTCAAGAAGAAATTATGCGAAGCTCCGATCTTATCCTTGCCTGAAGGATCGGAAGACTTCGTAGTGTATAGTGACGCTTCTAAGATGGGGCTTGGATGTGTACTTATGCAACGAGGGAAAGTCATTGCCTACGCGTCGAGGCAATTAAAGGAGCATGAGAAGAACTACCCGACGCATGACTTGGAGCTAGCGGTGGTAGTTTTTGCTTTGAGTTGTGGCGGCATTACTTGTACGGGACCAAGTGTACCCTCTTCACGGATCACAAGAGTCTCAAGTACATCTTCGACCAAAAAGAACTCAACATGCGGCAAAGGAGATGGATTGAACTTTTAAAGGATTATGATTGTGATCTACTCTACCATCCTGTTAAGGCCAATGTGGTGGCGGATGCATTGAGTCGGAGGAGCCATGATGGTGGTGTTAAGTTGTCCCTTACAAGGATCGACGTGGTATCAAGTTTGGTGGAAAGCATCAAGACGTGGCAATTAGAAGCGGCAAGGAACAAAATCTCAAATCCGAGATCATGGTAAAGCAAAGTGGGCTCTTGACGGAAGATAGCCGCGGGCTTAAACTCTTCCAAGGTCGAATTTGGGTGCCGAAATTGGGTGGAAATCGGGAGTTACTTCTAAAAGACGCGCACAAGTCAAAGTATTCTATACATCCCGGTAGTACCAAGATGTATAGAGACTTAAAATTAAATTATTGGTGGCCGGTGATGAAGTTGGATGTGGCTAACTACGTGGAGAAATGTGTCACGTGCCTTCAAGTCAAGGTGGAGCATCAAAGGCCGTATGGGAGTTTGCAACCATTGTCCATTCCCGAGTGGAAATGGGACAACATCTCTATGGATTTCGTGACGAAGCTACCGAAGACCTTGCGAGGCCACGATACAATTTGGGTAGTCGTCGATCGACTAACCAAGAGTGCGCACTTTCTTGCAATGAGGGAGACTTTGCCAATGGAGAAATTGACCAAGCTTTACATCGATGAGGTTGTGTCGAGGCATGGGGTTCCACAATCTATCGTATCGGATCGAGATAGCCGTTTCACGACGAACTTTTAGGCAAGCTTGCAAAAGGAACTAGGTACCAGATTGAATTTGAGCACGGCGTATCATCCTCAAACGGATGGTCAAAGTGAAATGACGATTCAAACGCTCGAAGATATGCTGAGGTCGTGTGTGTAGACTTCGGGGGAAGTTGGGATTCACATCTACCGTTGGTAGAGTTCGCGTACAACAACAGTTACCATTCTAGCATTGGCATGGCACCATTCGAGGCGTTGTACGGGCGAAAGTGCCGAACCCCAGTTTGTTGGTTAGAAGCGGGCGAAAAGCAATTCGCCGGGCCATAAATAGTGCAAGAGACGGCGGACAAGGTGAAAGAGATTCGACAAAGGCTAAAGGCGGCGCAAGACCGACAGAAAAGTTATGCGGACAAGAAAAGAAGACCGGTCAAGTTTCAAGTGGGTGACCGTGTGATGTTGAAAGTATCTCCATGGAAGGGAATTATCCGGTTTGGGAAGCGTAGGAAGCTTAGTCCTCGTTTCCTTGGACCCTTCGCTATTCTAGAAAGAATTGGACTTCAAGCTTACCGGTTGGACTTACCACCGGAAATGGATGGGATACATCCCACTTTTCACGTATGTTATCTTCGGAAGTGCCTAGCCGAGGAGGAAAACGTGATTCCCTTGTCAGAGATTCGGGTAGACAATGGAAATCGTTGCGTGGAAGAACCGGAGACGATTTTAGAGTCAAAGGTGAAGAAATTGCGGCATAAAGATGTGGTTATGGTAAAGGTTCAATGGAAGCACCATCGGGGTGCTAACATTACTTGGGAATCCAAGGATGACATGAAGAAGCGTTATCCTCACTTGTTTAATTTAGAATGAGATTTCGGGGACGAAATCCTAATTAGGTGGGGAGGATTGTAACACCCGGAAATTCGTAAGGTATGTATTTGTTCCCTTAATACTGTAATTGTATTTATCTGAAATTACGAGCCTTTATATGCTTATGAGCCTTACTTTAATATCATGATGTTATCTGGTTAGCATTTTAAGTTCAAGTATTTAGACCTCGCGCTAGTTACTGAATTTACGTTGGCTAAATAAGAAAAAAAAAGCAAGATGTTGGATTTCCTGGGTCGTGCGTTCTCCTTCACAAAAAACGCACGCCCCGTGCGCACTGGACAGAAGGTCCAGTGAGTTAAGTACGAATTTTCCCTTTTTCTCATTCTCATCTGATTTCTCTTCTTCAATTATTCTCTCCCAAACCCTCCCTCTTCATCTACTTCTTCTAAGCTTCTTTCAACCACCAAATCATCACCATTTGTTGCTAGAGTTAAGAGCATCATCCAAGGTTTCAGTTTGTAAGCTTCGCCACCATCTCCATCTTCATCTTCTCAAGTATCCAAAAGCTTGATTTTGGGATTTTCGTCTCCTACCTTATAATTTCCAGATTTTGGGTGATAAGAGCATTAAATCATCATTGAAGGTTCATCCAAGTGATTTTATTGAAGCATCCTTCAAGATCTTCATCTTCTTCAAAAGCTAGGGTTTCATCTTTTCTAGGTTTTGGTCAAAAACCTAGATTGTGAGTTTACTAACCTTTGTTAAAACTAGATACACATCATTATCTTCTACTTGTTGATATTAATGCATCTCTCAAATGTTCATATTTAATGTTTCAAGTATTTGGGGGGGTTTTACCCATGGATTTATGTATATGAAAGTTACCATGTTTTATATGTGTATACCTTGGTATGTTGATGATTCCTTCTTGGAATGCCTTTTTGGTGACCTTATATTCTCACGAAGTATTTGGATGGATATTATGTCATATGTTGGATTTACATGATTAGGATGGTAATAGTGTGTTCTTGGTTGATATCCGAAATTTTGACGGATTGAAACACATCTTGAGACATCCTAAATGCATTATGTGGACGAACCAAGTCTGTGATTCACTATAGGAATGTAGGTGGGTGACATTTGGAGAATTTCCTAAGCGGTAGTCTCCTATGTACCTAGACCTCCGCCGTCGGGGAATTTCCTAAGCGGTAGTCCCCGGTGCGTGTCGGGCCTTTGGGTTGCCAGTGAAAGTGGCTTCAAGGTGCATTGCCTCTTTGGGTGAACCGGATTGGAGATATGGGTCGCTCCCGTTGACTCCACATCTACGTGATTAACTGTTTAACTGTTGATAAGAACTGCAACTGTTTCTGGCATGCTTTTACTTGTCCAACTCACTAGGCTTTTTGGCCTAACACTTGTTTGGTGTTGATGTGTAACTCAGGTGTTAGCGGCACGGCTCCTAGACAGGTTTAGATGCTTTGGGCAAGAGCTTGGGGATTTTGGCATTTGAACTATTTTTGGGAAGATTTGGGTTTATAGATGACACCCCTTTTGTAATCTATTTTCTAGATGTAGAAATTAGATTAGTTGGTTGTCGTTTATTTATCCGTTAAATTACAATTGTGATTAAACAGGTTTATTTGTACTATTCCCCTTTTTGGGAGGCTCTTGCTTTGGCAAATTATATACCACTTCTTCTTTTTGGAAAGTTTTTGTTATCCCTATTTTTAGGGTGTTACACTATATTACATTAGTTGTCAGCCCAACATCACCAAAAGAAGGGACTTAATTAAATGCCCAACGACATAAACTAATCATCTTAAAATGCCTCGAGCCCATTCTCGTCACTCACACCCTTGGCAACCCACCGCTAAGGGAACCTGTTATACACATCATTTGAGAAAAAGTGTTAGGCTTAAAGCCTAGTGAGAACATACAGTTTATAATTCAAAGAAATATAGACAATTGTAATAAAAGGAAATATTTGCAAGAGAGTTGAGTTTACAATTGAAATCTTTGCCACATAAGGACTGTTCGGTCCAAAATTCATCTTGCGATGACTGGGGATACCCGTTTTACCAAGGATTATGGCGGAACACCGAGTAAGCCACAATCCGAGTAATGAGGTAAATACATGGAATCCATGGCCACGAACAACGCCGGTCCGTACTAAGATGTGGGGGAGGGCACCCGAGGAAACCAAGTCATACTCGTTCACTAGGACTACATTATGATCCATGGCTAGTAACCGGTCCCACATAACCGTACCAAAGGGCCTCCGAGGATCAAATGCATCCATAGCTATAATGGGGGAAAACATCCCAAAATATAAGTCGACTCAATACCTAGGGATCCACTAGTAATAGTCTAGACTTGTCACAATTTCATTTGTGACTAACCAAAGCTAAACATATAACTTCCAATAACATTTATTTCTAAAATGCATTTCCAAGTTTAACTGCTGATAAGAATGAAAATCATAAAATGAGATCTTATGCATACTTTCAAGTACCTCACCAAAATGTGCAAGTAGTACAATGATTTACTACATATAAAATGGAACCCTTCCTTTTAGCAAAATGTAGCAAAAACCCTAAAATCTCCCAAAACTCAAGTTAGGTCAAAATGTAATAAATATGAATCCAAAACCAAGGAGATATATAAGAGTTTAAAACATATGTTTTGACATGTATAAGGTTTAGTAAAATGGTAGTATGAACTCACCAAGTGGGTTTTTGAAGAAAACCTAAACCCTAGTTGATCCCTTGGAGAAGATGACAATGGAGGTGTTGGTCCTATGCTCAAGACTCGAATCCTTGGTCAAAATCCCCAACTTCTAGCAATGAATGTGGAAGATTTGGGTTGGTGAAACCCTAGAATCGAATGGAGGAGTAATGGGGTTTAGAGAGAGAGAGAAGAGAGGGTAGATAGGGGAAATAAATGAGAAAAGGGGAAAACCCGTATTTGGGCGAACTGGGGAGTCCCGCGGCTTTGGCGGCGGCGTAGCCCGTGCGTGCCACTGAGGTCGACCCCTCCAGGAGGTTACGTGGCTTAAGTCGCAGCTTCCAAGCCGCGTAAGACACTGCCTTGCCCAAACAACTTGCATTTCTTAGCATACAAGTTGGGCTCAATCTCCGATGCTAACGACTAACGGTAAACGCAAGACGACTAAGATTAACAATAAATAAGGTTAGAAATCTAACGAAGGAAATATTACCACGAAAATTCAGGGTGTTACAAACCAAAATACCGAAAAGTACGTTGAAAAAAACTAAAAAACTTTTACAAAAAGCTCATTGAAATAAACAAAAAAACTTAAAAAATCTCTCGAAACGGTGAATTTGTCTAAAAACACATCAAACGACTTCGTAAACCTTTTTGATCCAGCTTAAAGATGCATCTGCTTAACAAAAACTTTGGATCCACCCCTGCAATATAATACCCTTATTATTAAAGTCTCTTGTCTTTCTCAACAAGTTTAGAATCAATCACTCAAACTCATCATTTTCATTTACATATATAGTAACAAAAGCTTGTAAACTATGGAGGACCCCCTCCCCCATTATAAATTATTTTTATATTTCAGATTCAAATAGTGAAAAGAGAAAGGGTATAAGTAGCGACTGGTAAGTGCACTACTAGTATAGATGACACATTGAACAACTAAGAAAACAAAAGAATTATTGTCAAAAGAAATTCATCATGCTCAATGGAATTGCAAAAGGATCAAGTTCAAATCATCAAATAACTAACTAGGAAAGTCCACACGTATGATAGGTGAGGCATATGTGGGCAACTCTATTTATGTCTCTTCAGATAAACTGAACTATAAACGACGCATGAACCTATTTGACGTAATCGTTGCATGCACATGATCGTTCCAAATTAAGTATTGTCTTCCATGAACCTATGAGCCTACTTCATTTAAGGCCAAAGCTTCACTTTCCTTTACTTCAGGGAACCCATAAGTCTGGATAGTTTTGTAAGCAACTAGGGCTTTGTTTCCATTCCGCAACAGTACTATCCCGACTATGCACATTACACGAATAAGATTTTGGGAAATCAGAACCCAGAGATACTCATATTTATTCTAGCTTCTACGTATAACATGCATGATGCCAACATTATTGGATCAAACGGGCCCATTGATACCTACTGTGAATTTGCACCAAGGGGTCAGCTAGTCGCGGAACAAGACCCATTGACCTATCTTTGATAACTATGTATGCACGATTACAGAAAAATTAACCAATTAAACCAAAACCCCAAGTTTTTTTTGTCTATCATTTTATTTCAACGAATATATTGATTTTAGCATCTTCACTATCAACTCGCCTTGTAAAGATACCATATTTTATCCTCAATCTTAAAAAAGATACACATAACAACAAAATATTTATGATATAATTAACTTTGATTTGTGAAATTTACTTTAATTTACACATATAAATCAAAATCTCCAAGAGTTTATGTTTTTCCCTAATGATGAAATGTGTATCTATACTATATTATAAAGATGACATAAAAAACTCTTAATTACAACTCACTAAGCTTTATGTATTATCATTTAAAGTTATCTACTTAAAATCTCTTAAAAATAACTACTAAAGCCTAATGTATTACATGTAAAGTTTTTAACCCTAATTAATATATTTCATCCTTATCCCCCAAAATCCTTATCTTTAATCCCCAAACCCTAAAATTATGAAATTTGAATTCTGATAAACATAATCAAAACAGGATAAACATCTCAATTTAAATATAAAAAATTTAAAATATATAAGATAATTAATGAATTTTAACAAACTACTTAATTTTTTTTATATAAAAAACATTATATTGTTAAGCCTAAATTAAACAAATTTATATATAAAAAACCATTATCACTCAATAAAAACCATCCAAAATCGTATTGTAAATCAATAAAAAACAAGAAATAAAAATAAACATTAAAATCGTGATGTATCTCGCTGTATTGCGCGAGTACGCTTCTAGTATATATAATTAAACAATTATATCAAGTCGTGGAATGTTGGGTTGGTCGATCTGCTTTTATGAACACGTCTTGATCGAGTAGATACTCATTTGTGCACTATGAATATTTGATGGGATATATGCCATTATTATGTTTTGTTTTTAATTTCTTAAAAAAGGATGTAAAACACCCTCATTTGAACTAATTTATTAATAGCAAATAAGCAATCATTAGCCTGAGCTGAACCCACTAGTGCCAACCCTTTCCATTAGATTAATAAAAGGGGAAAGACTAATTGCACCTTTAACTTTGCTAAATGCAACTATATGATTAATTTTCTTCTCACACACATCAACATCAAAATCTGTTTTTTACATTTTCAATGCATGAATTACATTTCCAATGCACGAATTGACCTGATTTTGACATAATTTTGGTGCAAATAGCACTCCCCGATTAAAATTGTAGGGGGTGCTATTTGCACCAAAAAGGTGCAAATAGTGATTTTTTGTTTTTCGTTCCAATTATTTAAAATGTCGTTTCACTTATATTATTATTATTATTATTATTATTATTATTATTATTATTATTATTATTATTATCTATATATATATATATATATATATGTGTGTGTGTGTGTGTATTTTGATTTTACAAATTTATAAAATTTGTAACTTTTGGTTTTATTTTATTTTATAAATTTGTAACTTTTGATTTTATTATAACTTTGTAAAATGTATTTTTCTTTTAGAGACCAATTCTGTAAGACTCAGTTTTTTTTAAAAAACATATAATTATTCTTACCCGAATTGAAACGTAAATAAAAATGACAACTAAAGATAGTTAAGGGTTAAAACTGTAATTAACCTAAACTCTTTATTCATATATATATATATATATATATATATTACACATAGATATATATATATATATATATTACGTACTATATATATATATATAATATTTTGAAAAAAATGGTAAAATATATATAACTAACAAAAGGTGGACAATAAGAGTAAATTGCATTCTATCGTTCCTTTTTCTTGAATCCTCACCGCCATAATCTCTCTCATTTCTCTCTCTAAGTGAAAGACCCCTTAGACGTAGCAGTTCGAACACGTCTAGATTTGTTGACAAGGAAAAAATGAGTTACCAAGAACCAGCGAGACACAGTTATTTCATGTTTAAAAATTATAATGCACATCCATACATCAATCAATTTCCAGCATTGTTTCACCCTTACATCAAGCAGGTACATGATGTGATAGGTGATGGAAATTGCGGATTCCGAGCAATAGCTGTCTAGATGGGTCTTCATGAAGATGCATTACCCACAATTCGGTATAACTTGATGGAAGAGTTAGATACATACAAGACAAAGTACATCAACGCTTTTGGAGGTAAACATTGAGATATTACTTACAACACTTTAAACTTCTTTCGATCAGATCAAGGTGCACCATTTGAACACTGGATGACAATGCCTGAAATAGGTGTCTTGATTGCTTCAAAATATAATGTGATATTGCATGTTATAAGTATGACCAACAGTGGGACGTACTTGCCGCTTAGGTCCACCACACCAGTGTGGTATGAACATGTTGTTTTTACAATTGGGTACGTTAATGGTAACCATTATGTGAAATTAAATATAGAATAAGGATATCCGTTTTCGCAAATTGTAGGACATTTTTTCCATTACAATTATCCGTGTGTTGCTGGATGGGCTACCCCATATTCATAGCGAATAAAGAAGTACATGAAGCATTTATGTGTTAATTGTACTACGAATAATGTTATGTTAGAATAATCGAATGTAATATAGATTATTTTATGTTCTATTTATATGTTAAATCGCAATATTTATGTTTTATTTTTATAATTATATAATTAAAAAAATTAGTAATATTTATATTTATAAATATTTATTTTGATTTGAAAAAGTAAAAAAAAATCTTTTAAAATTATATAATACAAATAAACAAAAATATATAATAAAAATAAAAAAATAAAAAAAGACAACAAAAAGACGAAAAACAATAAAAAACACAATCATTAAAAAAGCACTTTTGGTGCATTTAGTAAACTTTTTTGTGTATTTAGCCTCCCCCAAATTGTATCTTATATTAAAACTACATTTAATAATTTTTCATATTCTTACATATTATCAGAGGTAAAGTCTATCATTTTATAGCATCTCGTCATTTTAAGACAAATTTAAAAAGTAATCTAATAATTACACATATTCACTTTGGGGTTTATATATATAGAGAGAGAGAGTTGGGTTCCTGTGAAAAGTTAAGTTAACTGTGAGAAACGTGAGAAATGGTTATCAATCGTTGAATAAGAAATGGACACACATTAGGATGAGATGCACCAGATCAATTCCCTTCTAAACCGCAATTCATGGGAGGGCTTGGGATTAAAAGAGATCAATGGTTTAGACCCACTTCTCACCATTAACTTAACTTCTCAGACGATCTTTCGTCTCTCTCTCTCTCTCTCTCTCTCTCTCTATATATATATATATATATATATATATATATATATGGTTCAGGGGAAAACCGTAAAAAATGAAAAATTGAGAAATACTCTGGTATCCGTTCATCCGGACGGTATGCATCTGTGCATACAAATAATTTGTAACATCCACACGTGTATATACACATGTGCATAATACATATATGCATAAAAACAAAAACAAAAAAAACTTATTTTACTTGTATGCACATATGCATACCGTTCGAATGAACGACTAACAAGATATGTTCCTCAGTTTTTCATGTTTTGAGGTTTTCCCTAAGCCTCCTCTCTCTCTCTCTCTCTCTCTCTCTATATATATATATATATATATATATATATATATATTGATACCTCATTAATCTCCTTGATCAAAGACTTTTTTAAAGAATAATCTAACATGGTTACACATATATTCAAATAGATCAAAACCTTTAAAGTAATCATCCAACTCTAGCTCTTGCTTCTTGTCCACCTTGGCCATGCATCCCATCTTAACCTAAATTTGCATTATTGCTTCCTTTTTTCTTCTTCTATCTTCTTGCTTTTATTCAGCAAATCAGCACAAGAACTCAAAGTGGCCATCTTTATATATTAACTCTTGAACCTCATCACTTAATTAACCTAATTATATGATCTACCACTTCATTCTTGCTTTGAATCCATACCTATTGATCATAAGTGTCCATCTTTTAATTACATTTAAGTACGTGTTCATTGACGTATAATTATCATATCCACAAAGTGTATAAAGAACGATACAAATCTTGTCGTTTAGTAAGATAACACATAAAGGTTCGCAAACTTGTACAGGAAAGCCTATCACAATATATATATATATATATATATATATATATATATATATATATATATATATATATATATATATAGGGAGGTTCAAGGAAAAACCTCAAAAAAAAAGTGAGGAACACCCTGGTAGCCTTTAATCTGGACGGTATGTACTTATGCATACAGGTAATTAAGTTGTTTTTTGGTTTTTATGCACGTGTCCATATTATGCATTTGTGCATATAAACATGTACATATTATAAATTACTTGTATGCATATGTGCATACCGTCCAAATGAAGGGATATCAGGTTGTTCCTCAGTTTTCCGTTTTTTTGAGGTTTTCTCTTTAACCTGACCTTATATATTTCATGAACTACATTCTTTATTGGTCATTCTCCCTTTGGAAGAAGTGGAGTTGAAGCTGAAGACTTAACCTGAAGAACATTAATTAATTAATTCCTTTAAAATAATAACAAGATTTATTAGGGTTCTTTGAGGAAGGTGATTAGGACTCGACAGTTAGTTAAATGGGAAGAGGCATTACTTTTTAAATATATTAGTATATATATATATACAAGTCAACGAATGATTAAGCCAGAATATGTCAACTAATTACACTTTCACAAAGTGCTTTTCAATGTGCACCCAAGTAACAATGTAGTTCAAAAGACAAAATTAAAGATTCTTCGCTCTATATATATTATATATATCGCAAATATTATGAGAACAAGTAACTAGTTTTTTTAGTGTATATCCATTGTTAAATATACACATTAACATAAATAATACATATATAAAATGAAAATATTTATTGATTAATATAACATAAATATATATATATATAGAATGCTATTTTTAATAATATATATTTATCAAGGAATATCCAATATAAAATCAGTTCTTTAACTCTTAAATTATTTACGATTTTCATATGAAAACTCTCTCTCTATATATATAACTCTATTTTTGTACTGAAAATCAATTTTAAATCTATACTATATTATAAAATAGGGATAAAAAAAACTCTTGAATACAAATTATTAGGCACACGGTACCATCATTTTATGTAAGATTTTAAAAATCTCTTAATTTACAAGTATCAAAGCACAAGATACATATTACTACTGTAGGTTTCTAACACCCACCAATTTGGTATGTGCAAGACCTTTCTTTTATGCAGACATTTTCATGTATCACTATTAATTAATATATTATATTACTATAATTTTGTTTTAGTTATATTATTAAATATGTAATTGATTATTTTTTCTAGATGTCATTAAAATATATAAGATAATAATTGAATTCTAATAAAATAATTAATTTTTTATATAAAAACATTATATTATTAAGAATAAATTAAACAAATTTATAAAAAAAAATTATCACTTTCTCAAAACCATCCAAAATCATACTGTAAATCGACAAAAAAACAAAAAATAAAATGAAACATTAAAATCGTGATGTATCTCGCTGCATTGCGCGAGTACTTTTCTAGTTTTCTATAAAACATTAAAAAGTTTAATTCACAAAGTGTGGCCCGAAAACCCAGGTTACCAAAAAAAATGAATTTTAACTTAATTAAATTTTTTAGAAATTAACTTAATACTAGAAGCGTACTCGCACAATGCAGCGAGATACATCACGATTTACAGTACGATTTTGGATGGTTTTGAGAAAGTGATAATATTTTTTTTATAAATTTGTTTAATTTAGGCTTAATAATATAATGTTTTTTATATAAAAAAATTAAGTATTTTGTTATAATTCAATAATTATTTTATATATTTTAATGACATCTAGAAAAAATAAACAAAAAAAATTATAGTAATATAATATATTAATTAATAGTGATACATGGAAAAGTTTGCATAAAAGGAAAGTCATGCATATACCAAATTGATGGGTGTTAGAAGTCTGCAGTAGTAATATGTATCAAGTGCTTTGATACTTGTAAATTAAGAGATTTTTAAAATTTTGCATAAAATGATGGTACATTGTGCCTAATAATTTGTATTTAAGAGTTTTTTTATCCCTGCTTTATAATATAATATAGATATAGATATAGATTAAACAAAGATTTTTTTTGTGACTTGATCATACATACGTACTCATTTTGGGTTTTGTACTCCAAACTTCATAGCGAAGTTATATAGAGTTTTACACCTTTTTAATGCCCATAAACTTTATTACATATATATTTTGGTAAATTATTCAAGTAGTGCTTGAACTTTAATACATTTTTTAAATTTATTTATAGGAACTTCTTGAATGAGTTACTTTACTTTATTTTGTAGATTTAGCAATCATATAGCTTTGGTACTAATCCACATTATTATAAATTGATGTGAATTTTGAATTTAAAATGCTAATTAATTTGGAATTTAATTAGCAATTATATATATATATATATATATATATATATATATATATATATAATATGCTAATCTTGTAACTTTCGGTTTAATTATGTCGGCCTAGAGATTGTGAGTTTAAACAACAAATTAGTGCACTTTAAACTTGGTTAAAATAGTTGATTTAAAATATTTAATGCACGCTTGTCATTATTAATATATCATGCTACTAGTCTTGAAAATCTGAAAAAAGATCATATTTGAATTATAGCATTTGGAATCCGCTTTTTTAACTTTATTGTGTAGTTTCTAGATTATAATGATTGATACATTAAACAACAACAAAACATTTGGAAATTAATTAAGGAAAAAAAATTAATAATAATAATAATGAGTTATATGTATTTTAAACTATTGTACTTGATATTTTATCTTGGAAGAACCAACATGTGTTTGATGGAAAATAACTCGAAATGTTGTATGTTGTTACGTTTTCTATATAGTTGAAAAGAATGAGTCACTGCTTACAATCAAAACACTCATAAATGTGTGTTTATGTGCACAACATCAAATGTATATTGAGAAGAGTAGTAACATCAATGTATAGTATGTTTGTATCCATACACAAGAGAGTGAGTAGGATTCTTGTATGTGTTTAACAAAAATATTACAAACCTGTGTATGTGTGTGTGCACACATATAACACTAAGGGTGGGTTTGGTTCGCAGAATGGAATTTGATGAAATTAAAATCTATCCAAGGAACTTGACTTTGAAAGAATTGGAATAAAATTTGATGGATTTTGACCACACGTTTGATTGGTAGGAATTGGATGTAATTCAATTCTTTCACTTTAGCCAAGGAATGATGAATTTCTTGATTTGTGGAATTCAAATGATTCCATCATGATCAATATGTGAACCAAACAATTAAATGAATTATCCATTCCAATTCTTTTTAATTCCTTCAAAACCCATGAACCAAACACCCCCTAATTATTACCAACATGCATGGATATTTGTAGTTGTGTGTGTGTGTGAATATATATATATAGAGGAAGGATCATGCGAGAAGTTAAACATTTTGCGAGAAGGCGAGAAGTGTTATATCATATATGATTACACGGGTTGTGGGTGTGTTTAATCATATATGATTAAACATCTATGTATTGCTAATATAACATGTGTTTAATCATATATGATTAAACTTGTGTATCACATATGATTAAACACTTCTCGCATTCTCGCAAAATGTTTAGCTTCTCGTTTGAACTTGCCCATATATATATATATATATATATATATATATATATATATATATATATATATATATATATATATATATATATATATCAATAATAAAGTAGCATCATATTTAATAAACTTAATAGCAATAGCACCACCATTTTTAGGTAGTAGTAGCAACCTAGAGGAAAGATCATGCGATAAGTTAACATTTTGCAAGAAGGCGAGAAGTGTGATATCATATATGTTTACACGACCTGTGAGTGTGTTTAATCATATATATATATATGTGTGTGTGTGTGTGTGTGTGTGTGTGATTAAACGTCTATGTATTGCCAATGTAACATGTGTTTAATCATATATGATTAAGCTTGTGTATCATATATGTAATCACACTTCTTGTAACAACCCAAACTCGAAGAAATAAAGCATAATCGACTTTAATATAAATCAAAGCCAAACGACCCCAAAAAGACAATTCAAATAACGAGGTTTGCGGTTCATAAATCAGATAAGTATATGGTCTCATAACATTTCCGCAACAATCTTCTCCTATGCCACCCTTCTCACCTACAACTTCTCTCGTCCTTGCTAGGACCCTCTGTCGGATACTTTCCTGAAAAGGTTTTTAGTTTTGAAAGAGTGAGGGTTAGACCATGAGGTCTAGTGAGTTCCCTCTAGCAACAACATTCGCATCAACAACAATGTTTAAAACAGTTTGATGGCATTTAAAAACAATTCTCCACTTTAAAACATTTAAACTTTTACTCGCAAACCACATACATAATCGGCACACTGAAGTCACGCCACTCGTGACCACGTGTCAGTCTCACACTGCCTTAACTGGAACACACCGTGTCAGTCTCACGCTGCCTTAACAGGAACACACCCTCCATGGCATAAACGGGACCCCCCCCCTCGACGTGAGCACTGGCGGAACACACTCTCCGACTTAGCCGTTACACACCCACACCGAAATGTATGCATATAACCATTCAACTTTTACACATAGCAAAATATGCGGTTCATAAATCAGATAAGTATATGGTCTCATAACATTTCATACGTTTAATATTAAAACACAAGTTACCACACTTTCAATTAGAAAGACTCCCATTTAATTAAATCTCGCATGCATAAAAGTAGCAGGAATACCAACGGTAATTTAATATACTTCACATGCGTACAATAGCATAAACAAGAGGAAGTCTCTGGTTAGAAAATTCACATTCGTAATTATAGCATCATAATCGTACAAGGTTTTGGTTTAGAAAAACTCACCTGAATTGCCACACTTCTTTTCAAAGCTCCCACCTTTAACTGGGCCCTAAGATAAAAGTAATTGCAAAGTTTAGACAACAACATTCTAGACCCAACCTTCTACCTGACTCGTTATTCGGGTCCCTACCGAAGTTACCCTACCCCTGGGCCTCCGACGCCGGCAAATAGCACCTACAGGGTCACCCGACTCCCGGGTTCCTCGGCCCTTTTCGCCTCCCAGTACTAACTTCACCTGGGCTCCCCGACTCCCGGGTCCTTGCCCGAGTTCCCACCCCCGTCTCCCGGGGATTATGACTTCCGGGCGCCCCGCCTCCCGGGGTATCGCCCGAGTCCCCCTTACTCCCGACTCCCGGGACCAAAATACCCCAGTAGAGTCACTCTCGGGTTACCCCGGACGAGTAACTCCTGGATCCCCCGCTTTCTTCGGCTAGGGCGTGGACTGGGGCGACGATTTGGGTTGTCGTCGTACCAAGCCAACCCTCCCGATAGAAAGGCGATTTCCATGGATACGGAAACTATTCACAACCGAATAAATCCAACATCCCCCCCCCCCCCCATCCATTTACTGATCGACCACACCAAGGATTTGATTAAAACATACAAGAACGATTTCAAACCCTTCCCTCAATAACACACAACACGCTTAAACTTTCTTAAAACAATCCAACCATGGGGCTCTCAAATACCATGATAAACCAAAGAAAATAAAAGACTCACCTTGAAGAACAAATGGCAAGGATCTCTTTAATGCTTACTTCTTTCTTCACTTACTCCCAAATCGTTTTCTCCACAAGGTCTCTGATTCTTTTTCCTTAGCCGCCACCAAAATAAAATTAGGAAATGGGTAGTAGGGTTTAATCCCTTTTGACTCATTTTACAACAGACCCCTCACACTTTAGGTTAAGTCCAACAATGACCCTCACCCTCACATTATTAACCAAAACATGGTTATTACACTTCTCGTCTTCTTGCAAAATATTTAGCTTCTTGTTTGAACCTGCACCTAGCAACTTATATGTATATGTCTTTGTAAACCATATATTGTAGTATAACTATAATGGCATTGACTCCAACGTATATGTATGTGTATGCATGTTTACAACATGAGTAACACCAACATAAGTATTTTTGTTTGTGTATGTATGTAAAGCAATGCCAACCAAAATATGACTTTTTATTTATACTGTAGCACCCTAAGTAGAGGAGTAGTATGTGTGTATGTATATATAATTGTACTAATACACATGTAACAAGAAGTAGCATCGTATATCTATCTATGTACACATTAAAATCATATATATGAAAGAAATATGAAGATATTACAATTATTGAATTCTAAATATATGATAATACTCTTTAAATCTGTCATATGTAATGAGAATACATATGCAAGAACCAATTTTTTGTGATTATTTCATTCCATTGTTGCTTATAGCTTTTCTCTATTGTATACATCTATTTGATCAATCGAGATATATATATATATATATATATATATATATATATATATATATATATAGAGAGAGAGAGAGAGATAGTCGGGTTCAAACGACAACAATACCTATTTAAAAGAATACGAGAACTAACAAAATCATTAGTGATTTTACATTAGCACACGAAAAAGGGACTTTAGCCGCGGCTTCAGGTCCGCGTGGCTTTTTTGCGCGTTAATGTAAAATCACTAATGATTTTGTTAGTTCTTGTGTTATTTTAAATAGTTATTGTTCTCGTTTGATCCTCTATCTCTCTCTCTATATATATAAAATAGAAATTATGTGTGAATGAAGAAATATTTATATGGGGCCATGTTGATTGTATATATCATTAAGGGGGCAACACAATGACACATCCAAGTGGTGTAAGTTATAAATGGAAAGCATACTAAGTAGTTCACTAGGTCCAAACCCATTGCCAATCATAACTAGAGATGGCCAAATGGGCTGGCCTGGGATCGGTGGAGGATTGGGACTGGGATCGACTTTGGTCCGGCCTGGGACTGTTTGGGACCGATTTGGACCTGACGGTCTTTAACCGGTTACGGTTTTATCTGAAAATAAGGTTCGGCCCCGCCCGAAACCGGTTAGGGTACCGGCCCAATTTTTTATTTAAAAATTATTTTTAAGTATATTTATAAATAAAAACCTATTTGTTAGTGTATTCACCCAATTATAACAAAACGTATTTTTTTAAAACGTTTTTTTAGTGTATTTGATTGACTCAATTATAATAAAAACTTATTTGTTAGTGTATTTAATTGACCCAATTATAATAAAAATGTATGTGTTAGTGTATTTGATTGAACAAATTTTAGCCATTGTTTTTTATTTTATTTTACTTGGAGTTGCATCACAAAACAAATATATATAGCTAAAACTATTTTTAAAATAAATATAATATTTTATTTTTAAATAATGTTTTTATACTAATCGTTATCAAATATTAATTCATAACATTCATTTCGTTTGGTTGTTTTGGTTTTTATTGTATCTAAAAGAGTATTAACCATATATATATATATATATATATATATATTGAGAGAGAGGGGCGTTCAAATGCAACTCATTTACATGGTGCAATTCTTGCAACTCCTCTATCCACCACATATTTTATGTAATTAAAAAAAACTAAAATGTGTGGTGGATAAAGGGGTTGCAAATGTTGCATCATGTAAAATGTTGCATAATAAACCTCCCCCCTATATATATATATATATATATAGAGAGAGAGAGAGAGAGAGGGAGGGGGTGGTTCCGGTGAGAAGTGCCAAATTTGGTGAGAAACATGAGAAGTGACTATCAACCGTTGGATGAGAAATGGACGAACATCAAGATAAGATGCACCGGATCAATTCCCTTTAAGGCCGCAATTCATGGGAGGATATTTGATTATAAGCGATCAACGGCTTAAAAACACTTATCACATGATCTCATGCCTATATATATAGTGATATATATATATATATAGTCGGGTTCAAACGAGAACAATAACTATTTAAAAGAATACGAGAACTAACAAAATCATTAGTGATTTTACATTAACGCGCAAAAAGGGGACTTTGGCCGCGGCTTCAGGTCTGTGTGACTTTTTTGCATGTTAATATAAAATCACTAATGATTTTGTTAGTTTTCGTGTTCTTTTAAATAGTTATTGTTCTCGTTTGATCATCCCTCTCTCTATATATATATCAAGTGAAACATTGTATTTATTTAATTTGTTTACTTTCTTTGAAGGTCTCATGTTCGATTTCATTGCATTCTCGAGTTTTGAGTTTTCTAGAGTTTTCTTTGGTCATGGTTGTCGTTTCACATTTTTTTTGACGTTTTACCTATTTTCTTATGGTGAATTCTATTCATACCCCATTCTATAGGGGGCATGTAAGTGAGATAGGGAGGAGGGGGTATGGAGGGTTTGTGAGTGAGGAGGAGGGTCGGGTAGGAAGATAGATACATATATAAGATATGTTGTAGGTTTTTTTTATGGGTTATAAGATATTTGTTCCCTATAATTTTTCTTTGCTTTGTTTCATTTTGCATGTACATAATAACATAAATCCAAAAACAAAATGGATCAAACTTAATATATTTTAATTTAATTTATAAGCTAAATTAATTTTTTTTTTACCTAACAATAACTTTATTCGCTTTTAAATATAAATAATCCACTAAATATTTCTATATAAATATTCTTCTGAATATTAATAATCCATGTAAAAGAAGCATTATTCGTTGTTAGCGGGCGGGCTTCATGTATTTAAATATGTTTACACTTTTTTAAAATTAGAAAAGACATATTTAAAAGTAGTAACAAAATAGAGAAAGGACAATGCTTTAATTAGCATTTAATTTTTTATCCTTGGGAGGGAGGCTTATCAAATGGTTACGTAATATCTATACTTAAATTATAAAAGAGAAGTAAAAAACTTTTAATTATAAATTATTAGGTATAAGATGTCATCATTTTATACAAGATTAATTTTTTTTTAATTTACAAGTATCAAAGCACATGATACATATTACTACTGCAGACTTCTAATACCCATCAATTTGATATATGTAGAATCTTCCTTTTATGCAGACATTTTCATGTATCACTATTAATTAATATATTATATTACTATAATTTTGTTTTAATTATATTATTAAATATGTAATTGGTTATTTTTTATAGATGTCATTAAAATATATAAGATAATAATCATTGAATTCTAACAAAATACTTAATTTTTTTTATAAAAAAAAAACTTTATATTATTAAGCCTAAATTAAACAAATTTATAAAAAAAACATTATCACTTTCTCAAAACCAACCAAAATCGTATTGTAAATCAACAAAAAAATAAAATAAAACATTAAAATCGTGATATATCACGTTTTTTTTCAATTTCAAGATATTTTGTTTTTGTTTTTATTTTTATTTTAAATTATGTGAAATTGGGTTTTTAAATTCTAGTTCTTTCTGCTTCGACCGCACTTACCAATTACCATACATATATCTCAATCTCTCTACATACTTTGAAATATCGTAAAGACTTGTTCGTTATCATCATGTATGCCTCTTTTTTCCAAGTATATCGATGGTGCATTTGGGATGCCAAATGCCAACAAAAAAAAAAATAGAATAAAATGGTTTATTTATAGCATTATATATAAACTACAAAACAAATGATTCTCACCGACGGAAATATCCATCGATGAAAGGTGTATCCGTTGGTAAAAGGCGGCTGTCGGAATCGATAACCTCTATCTGATTAATTAAACCTCGATCTGTCGGTAATATTTGGATCCGTCGATAATATTTCATGGGATTTGCTCATTTTGTTTTGTAGTGATATATTATATATACTAGGTTTGAACCGTGTATTACACGGGGTAATTTAGAAAAATTAAATCATGTCAGAAAACTTATCTTATAGATATGAATGATCATCGAAAGTACGATTCTACTTTTCCAACTTTTTTCCCTTTAGAGTTTTTTTTAGCTGACTACAAAATGTCTTTGTTTTAGACAGTTTTCACAAATAATGTTTTGCAAAAAATTAATAAAAAATATGAATAAATATTAAGAATTTATAAAACAAAATTATGATGTTGGATATGTTATTTCGCTTAAAATAACTTTTTTTTTAAAACGAAAAGAGAATATATTTGGTTGATTATGATGATTAATTTATTATATGTCAAGGTTTTAAGTAACTATATGTAAAGATTTGCTAGAAGACAATCGTAAGAAAATAAAATACAAAATCTTGTGAGTTTTTAAGTCTTGAATCGATAAAGTCGGTATTTAATCATCCACAAATTAGCAAAAATACATAAAAACGCTTGATATGAAATTTTATAGAATTGTAATTCGTCGAAAGAATTCGACTTTGAAGTAAAAATTGATATGAAACTGCAAAAAGAAACACTACTAAAAAAAGAGCTATCACCGACGGACGTTTCCGACGGATTTTCCGTCGGAAAAATTTCCGGCGAATTTCCGACGGATTTCAAAAAAGTCAACAAAAGTCAACATCACCTTAAATCCGTCGGAAATCCGCCACAAATCCGCCACTGAAATTTTACGAAAAATAAATATTTTTATTCTCTTTAATATTTGTGGCGGATTTGTGACGGATATTTTATCCGTCACAAATCCGCCACAAATATTTGTTTAATTGAAATTAAAATACTTAATTAAATAAATTAGTAACTAAACAAGCAAATTAGAATAAAATTAAATTAATTCTAATTAATTTCCGACGGATTTTCGACGGAAATTAATTAATTTTAAATTAAATTAATTTCCGTCGGAAATCCGTCGAAAATTAATTCGATTTTTATTTTTTTTTTATTTTAAAACATTTTCTTAAATTAAATGGTTAAGATATATATATATATTTTTAAATCGAATTAATTTCCGACGGAAATTAATTCGATTTTTATTTTTTTTATTTTAAAACATTTTCTTCTAATTTTAATTTTAAAACATTTAAAAAAAATAAAAATCGAATTAATTTCTGACGGATTTCCGACGGAAATTAATTTAAATTTTAATTTATAATTAAATTAATTTTCCGTCGGAAATTAAAATTCTTCTAATTTTAATTTTAAAACATTTAAAAAAAATAAAAATCGAATTAATTTCCGACGGATTTCCGACGGAAATTAATTTAATTTTTAATTTATAATTAAATTAATTTTCCGTCGAAAATCCGTCGGAAATTAAAACATTTTCTTCTAATTTTAATTTTAAAACATTTAAAAAAAATAAAAATCGAATTAATTTCCGACGGATTTCCGACGGAAATTAATTTAATTTTTAATTTATAATTAAATTAATTTTCCGTCGGAAATCCGTCGGAAATTAATTCGATTTTTAATTTTTTTTTTTATTTTACAACATTTTCTTCTAATTTGAATTTTAAAACATTTTAAAAAAAATTAAAAATCGAATTAATTTCCGACGGATTTCCGACGGAAATTAATTTAATTTAAAATTAAATTAATTTCCGTCAGAAATCCGTCGGAAATTAATTCGATTTTTATTTTTTTTTATTTTAAAACATTTTCTTAAATTAAATGGTTAAGATATATATATATATATATATATATATATATATATATATATATATATATATATATTTTTAAATCGAATTAATTTCCTACGGAATTCCGACGGAAATTAATTCGATTTTTAATTTTTTTTATTTTAAAACATTTTCTTAAATTAAATGGTTAAGATATAATTTTTTTTTAAAAATCGAATTAATAAGTCAATAACAATCATAATGGGATTTTTTGGGTTCAACTGGGATTGATGGGTTATATTGTTCTTAAGTCGGTTCAATTGGGTTTAAATCGGTTCTGTTGGGCTTAAACTGATTCAACTGGGCTTAAATTGGTTTAATTGGGTTTTAATAGGTTATATTGGGCCTTAATAAGTCAACAATGCTCGTAATGGGCTTTATTGGGCTTTGATGGTTCTATTGGGCGTAAATCGATTCAATTGGGTTTTAATCGGTTATATTAGGCCTTAACAAGTCAACAATGCTCGTAATGGCCTTTGATGGCCTTTATTTTGCTTTGATTGTTCTATTGGGCTTAAATCAGTTCAATTGGATATATTGGTCTTAATAAGTCACCAACAATCACAATTGGCTTTGATGGGTTCAGTTAGGCTTAAATTGGTTCAATTGGACTTAAATCGGTTGTATTGCTCTTTGATGGGTTATATTGCGTGTGAATCGGTTAATTGAAAAACTAATGATGGTTTAGTTTTCTTATTGAACCGACTGCACACATATATGTATACAAACACGTAATAAGTCACATATGGTTTTAAGGTGGGCCTTAATAAGTTTTAAAACGTCATATTAGGATATAATGGTGATTTAGTGGTTCGTATTGTGATATAATCGTTCATAGTTCTTTTTTCGACCTTAATAGACAACATATACATCTATGAGTGGATACGTACACACAAACACATAATAAGTCCCCACTGGTGTTATTGGGTCTTAATAAGTCATAAAATGTCATATTGAGCAATAATGGTGGTTGAGTGGCTTATATTAGGGTATAATGATTCTTGGTTGTCTAGTTGACACGAATACACGACACATGCATCTATGAAGTCGATACGTGTAAAGAAACACATAATAAGTCATTACTTGTGTGTTTGGGCATTAATAAGTCAACAACGATCATAATAGGCTTTGATGGGTTCAATTGGGGTTTGATGGGTTATATTGATCTTATATCGGTTATGTTGGGCTTAAATCAGTTCAATTAAGCTTAAATTGGTTCAGTTGGGTTTTTAGGTTATATTGGGCCTTAATAAGTCAACAATGCTCATAATGGGCTTTGATGGGCTTTTATTGGGATTTGATGATGAAGTCGGTTTTATTGGGCTTAAATCGATTCAATTGGACTTAAATCGATTCTATTGGGCTTAAATCGGTTCAATTGGGCTTTTAATAAGTCAATAACAATCATAATGGGCTTTTATGGGTTCAATTGGGATTGATGGGTTATATTGATCTAAGTCGGTTCTGTTGGGCTCAAACTGATTCAACTGGGCTTAAATTGGTTCAATTGGGTTTTAATAGGTTATATTGGGCCTTAATAAGTCAACAATGCTCGTAATGGGCATTGATGGGCTTTCTTGGGCTTTGATGGTTCAATTTGGCTTAAATCGATTCAATTGGGTTTTAATAGGTTATATTGGGCCTTAACAAGTCAACAATGCTCGTAATGGGTTTTGATGGGCTTTTATGGTTCAATTGGGCTTAAATCGATTCAATTGGGGTTTAATATGTTATATTGGGCCTTAACAAGTCAACAATGCTCGTAATGGGCTTTGATGAGCTTTATTTGGCTTTGATGGTTTTATTGGGCTTAAATCGGTTCAATCGGATATATTGGTCTTAATAAGTCACCAACAAATCCTTCACAAATATTTGTTTAATTGAAATTAAAATACTTAATTAAATAAATTAGTAACTAAACAAGCAAATTAGAAGACAATGAAATTAATTCTAATTAATTTCCGACGGATTTCCGACGGAAATAGTTTAATTTAAAATTAAATTAATTTTCCGTCGGAAATCCGTCGGAAATTAATTCGATTTTAATTTTTTTTATTTTACAACATTTTATTCTAATTTGAATTTTAAAACATTTAAAAAAAATTAAAAATCGAATTAATTTCCGACGGATTTCCGACGGAAATTAATTTATTTTTAAATTAAATTATTTCCGTCGGAAATCCGTCGGAAATTAATTCGAATTTTTAAAAAAATTGTTTTCCCCCCAATTTTTATTTTACAACATTTTCTTCTAATTTGAATTTTAAAACATTTTAAAAAAAATTAAAAATCGAATTAATTTCCGACGGATTTCCGACGGAAATTAATTTAATTTTTAATTTAAAATTAAATTAATTTTCCGTCGGAAATCCGTCGGAAATTTTAAAAAAAATTAAAAATCGAATTAATTTCCGACGGATTTCCGACGGAAATAATTTAATTTAAAAATAAATTAATTTCCGTCGGAAATTAATTCGGATTTTTAAAAAATTTGGTTTCCCCCCAATTTTTATTTTACAACAATTTATTCTAATTTGAATTTTAAAACATTTTAAAAAAAATTAAAAATCGAATTAATTTCCGACGAATTTCCGACGGAAATTAATTTAATTTTTAATTTAACATTAAATTAATTTTCCGTCGGAAATCCGTCGGAAATTTTAAAAAAAAATTAAAAATCGAATTAATTTCCGACGGATTTCCGACGGAAATTAATTTAATTTTAAATTAAATTATTTCCGTCGGAAATCCGTCGGAAATTAATTCGGATTTTTAAAAAATTTGGTTTCTCCCCAATTTTTATTTTACAACAATTTCTTCTAATTTGAATTTTAAAACATTTTTAAAAAAATTAAAAATCGAATTATTTTCCGACGGATTTCCGACGGAAATTAATTTAATTTTAAATTAAATTATTTCCGTCGGAAATCCGTCGGAAATTAATTCGGATTTTTAAAAAATTTGGTTTTCCCCCCAATTATTTATCTCCCTTAATTTCACCCTCTTCCTCTCCCTTTTAAATAACCCTTCCCTTTACAATACCCCTCACAAACCCACCTCTCATTTTTCTCTCAACCTCACCATCAACACCAAAAACTCGCCGGATGACTTAGATAAGAGATGCTTCTTGCCAACAACTTCGGGGCTACATCTCGTTTTTACACTGTTTTAATTCTCTTATTCACACAAGGTATCGTTTTTTCGATTTATTTTTTTTAAAGATGTTTTCTTCTCTAACATAATTGTTTTTTAAAAAACCTTAGATATCTTTGTTTTATAATATTCAAATTTTGTTAAAAAACTTCAAATCTGTTATGTTTTATTTTTTATCAATGGTTTTTGAAGATCTATAACCAATGCATGTACATGTTTTCTATTTGGGATCTACTTTTTATAAAAAAAAATTAAAATCCGTTTTTTGTAAAAATATTCCAAAAAAAATACCACATCTAATTTTATAAAAGTTTTCAGATCCGATTTATTAAATATTATTTTTGTATCAATGCTTCTTTTAAGATCTACAACTACTACTTTCTGTTTAAAAAATTATTTTGGAAATGTTTTTTTATTATCAATTTACCGATCTATTTTTTTATAAAAAACCTTGATATGTTTTAAAAATATTGAATATGTTATTTTTACCTTGTTATAATTTTTGCAGTTCAAATTCACTGGAAATTTGGCATCAATGTTAGTTACTTATGAAGGACGTCAGATTTGCAATTGCAAATACTAGGAGAAGAAAGATATGTATGAAGATTCTCATACTTTTATGTGGAATGTTAATTTTAAATTGTTCTAGATGTACATTATTTTTAATAGGGTATTTTTTGTTTGGAGATGTAAATTATATTTTGATCTTAATATATTTGTAAAATGTTTATGAGGTTTATTTAATATCTATTATTTATAGATGTATGTGTATGCGTGTTTGTTTTGTTTTTTTAAATAAATCAAATTTTATCAACGATTTAATGACAAAATATCTGAGGGTGAAATTAAACAAATAGATTCAAATTTATAATTTTAAAAAATTTTCCGACGGATAATTTAAATAAATATTTTAAATAATAATTTTAAAAAACAATTTTAAAAAAGAAAAAAAAATTCCGACGGAAATTTTCGACGGATTTCCGGCGGATAATTTAAATAAATATTTTAAATAATACTTTTAAAAAACAATTAAAAAAAAAACAATTTTCCGACGGAATTACCGACGGATTTCCGGCGGATTTTCCGTCGGAAATTTGTTTTTCTTTTTTAAAAATGTTTCTTTATATATTTTTTAATAAATAAACGGTTAAAAATAAAATAATTAATAAATTTTATCCGTCGGAAATCCGTCGGAAACTAATAAATCAGATTAAGAATTTGTTAATTAATCTGACTTTTTTTAAAAAAATGGGAAATTAATTTCCAACGGATTTCCGACGGAAAAATCCGTCGGAAATGATAAATCCGTCAGAAATCCGTCGGAAAATCCATTTTCTGGCGGGGCATTTTTTGACAGCCTAATCCGCCAGAAATCCGCCGGTAATTTAATTTTCCGACGGATTTCCGACGGATTTTGCCGTCGGTAATGGTCTTTTTTCTAGTAGTGAAAATGACGACAATTTAGTGATTATTTGTATCAAATCTCATACTAATTTCAACAAATCGCATACTAATCACGACACATTAATTCGTATATATCTATGATATTTAATAATATAATTAAATAAAAAAATATTCAATATTGAGTTCATTTCGAATGTATTGACGAAACGATTACAATGGTATAATTTGTAAAAAAATAGACATGTTCTTTTAATGCATTTTAGTTCATATACATTATTTATGTTTATATGATAATAGTCTAAAATGAAAAAATAAAAGATTAAAAGTAAACTATATACCTAATTATAAGGGCAGTAAATGTAACGTATAAACTAAAAAAAATGAATTAAGGAGAGATTTAAGGAGAATGAAATGTGAGTATGTTAATTGAACTTATAATGTAAATTGCGTCCAGATAAATGTTTAGGCGGGAAAATACTTAAGTCGGCTCACCAGAAGACGACACGAGACATGCTAATTACTTATTTATTATATATATATATATTGGGGGTTGAATAAAAGTAATAGTTCGGGGGAATCTTTAATATTATATATTTACCGGCGTGATTCACACTTTTAAGTGATGCTTGGAACTTGGAAGTGTGAAAAATGCTTTCATTAATTAGCACTTGATTAGTTGTGCTTAAGAGGTTGCCAAATTGGCACTTAAAAATATTCTAATTGCTTAAATTAATGTTAATATATAGTTTTTTAATTTTATGACTACTAAAATAATTATTTTGGATCGATTTTTGGAGAATATGTAAGTAGTAATATCAAATCAACTCTAAGGGGCTGTTTGGTAGTTATTGAATGGTTTAGGCATTGTTTGGCAAACTTATTTATAAGCTAGCTGGTAGCTGATAAACTAGTTTTTCAAAGCGCTACTATGAGTAGTTTTTCAATAAGCTAGCCTAATGTGACCAACACCCATTTCTTGAAACACAACGTTCATAACTTATCATTGTTGCACCACTCATACGTATTACACATACACTGCGCCAAACTTCAACTTGCTTAACTTCTTACCTGAAGGACTGAAAACTTCCACCACTCGTCAATTTCATAGTCCACTAGCTCCCACTGACCGAATAACACAACACACTTCAATTCCACTGTCCGCACAATCGTCCAACTATAAGCGCAATACACCAGGTTTCACCCATCCAACACAAAGTGACCATGCTCGCACAAACTACCCCAAGTAGCTTAACACTAGACAACCAACTCGCTTGGAATCTATTCCACGCAATACTACGTCTGACACCTTGGTCCTTCACTCCGAACACTACATCCCGTCACCTCTTTCTTTCCTTTTAAAATGCTTCAAACTTCCTTCAATAAACGACTCGCTGAATAGCGGTGCGAGCTTTTAGGCCAACCGCTCAACATTGATTACTCGACACCCAAATGCAACGTACACCAAAACCTCCTTCTCACACTCGCTATGTAACGACCCAACCAAAGGCAACAAGATAACAAATATAACTTAACTATAATAATAAAATTCACGCCAAAACGTCTGCAAGCGTACAATGAAATTACAAGGTTTGCAAAGACAACCTATTCACAACTGAGATATATAAAGAAATAGATTGACAGTCTTCTATCTCTTCCCGCTATATCTTCTCTATGCCCTTAACTGCTCTGCCTAAACCGCGCCTGCCTGAAAAGATTTTTAGTTTTGAAAGAGCGAGGGTTACACCGGAGGTCTAGTGAGATCCCTCTAAACAGATAAGCAACAAAATACTTTCCAGAATCTTTAAACAATATTTAATAATGACACATAAATAAAACACGTTACGGACCACACGACCGTCAAAGACGATGTGTCTAACTCGCGCTGCCTTAATGTTGGGACACACCCCCAACGACATGAACGGGCCACACTCTCCGGCACGAGTAGGCGGACCACACTCCCCGACTTAGGTCACGTAACCCACGTATAATGTATGCATACATTTAACAATTTATAACACACTTGAACAATTTAATAAAATCATGCCATCATAAATAAAGCAAAGTTTAAAATAAATTTCCATGCTTTCATCATCAAAAGGTTTAGTTTAGAAAACTCACCTGGCGTCCTTAGCTCCAATCACGCGTTTACTCCTATAATTCGATCCCAAAACCTATAAAGGAACATTGACCGATGAACTCCCAATTCAAACTATTTTATATTGATCTTAACCCATAAACCAAACATTATCAAATCTATATACGAAACTTAACCCGACAATATTTCCCACTTGAGACAAGGTACCCAAATCTTTAAATGAGAAGCAATGGGCCAGACCACCCAAAAAGAAGCCCAACACTAAGCCATAACCCAACTAAAATTGAACTAAAAGAAATTCCATAAAAGAAACATGGGCTTCGGCCCATCTCCCACTGGTGACCGGGGTTGAAACCCACGACCGAGACTACTTCCATAATTCGACCGGGGTGTGGGGGTTTGACCGGACTGAGGTCGACCGGTGACCCCCCTCCCCCTCCTTCGACCGATGCGGGCACCAACGACCGGGGCTTGACCATGGGTCGCCCGGTGTCCCAAAACTCGCCCGGTGTTGAACTAACGACCGGTGTCTAAGGCCAAACTCAACCGAGGTCTGCAAATCAAGCGACCGAAGCATGTACAAGTCGACCGGGGTCTGCACATGCCGACCGGGGACTTTGAGCATCGATCGGTGTTACACTTTTCGACCGGTGTCGAACTTCACCGGAGTCCCTCGATAAAAATGTCGATCGAAAACCAAACATTATATCACAATCCCCAAATCATTACCAGAAATTCACAATAAGGTACTCCCAGAGCTTACTTCCAAATACAGAACTTGATTTAACAAGGAATCCATTAATTGAGGTGCAAGTCTAGGTCAAAGCTAGAACTAAACCCATATATTAAATTCTCAGATTCAAAACCCAAAACTCCAAATTACAATTACTAGGAATAATACATTTATACACATAAGGGGCTCTAATCATAAAGGGATTTACCTTCGAACGACTCAATCCAAAGCTTGAATTTCTTGAAGCTTCTCTTCTTCCTCGGTCTCTCTCTCTAGAAATCATCAAGAGTTCCTTCTACAATTTAGCCGCCACCCACATACACCACACTAATTCCTAGGGTTAAAAACCCTTTTTCCCAATTTTACACAATAGACCCCTCCCTAAACGACTTTTTCCAAATTCTCACCCAACCTTTAATTTTGTTGCTTTAAGTCCGGCTATTACACGCTAAGGATTCATAAATTTACTAACAGCGACAACAACGAACATAACTCCACATTTAGTTCACTAGCCAAACTTCTCACCCTCAGATTACCCACATTTCCGCCATATTAACTCCACTCTCTTTTCGCCGCGGCAAACACTGCTAGCCCAACATTGCTTACTCCATCTCTCGATGATTCCTAAATGTGTCGAAAACACATTTACTTCATAACGCTTAACCAACGTACTACTCACACTTTTTCAAGAGGAAAAAAAAACAATCACGTTCTTCCAAAAACATTGTCCACTACCCGAAAGCACCACACGATTCTCGCACTCCAACAGGATTGCCCAAGTTGTTAGAATTCCTTCGGCTCAAAGAATATCTCGACAAGCTTACGGATCTCCTACCCACTACACTTCATTAAGAACTAAACAGTTCGAATTTTACATCAACACTCTAGGGTAAGATAAATCTGTCTGAAACTCACCTCAATCCAAAACACATGGTTCCTCTCTTAGACGCCCGCCATCTATCATTCAAAAATTATTCCCCACTTAGAACTACTCAGATGCTAACCAGACGATCACACATCCCAGCCACATACGTGCCACTTATAGATCATTCCCCAGAAATCTCCAAACAAGGACGTTTCTCCTCTAACAATATCACCAGCCTACCACCTAACTCCGAAAAACTTCTTACCAATTTATTGACTTGCACGCCTACTTATGGCATAATAGTCACCAATTCCTTGATGCAACCACCACCTTACCACCTTGACACACAACAATCCAAAAACCAAAAATCTTCAAGACTACTTTGCACGTATACAAATATCGGCTTCTTCCCTCTTATCATAATACTAATATCTGACTCCAAGGCATTTCATGACCTTGTCTTTCTCAAATATGAATAAACTGCAAAACCATGACCCTCAAAACCACTCAACAAAATATCACACCAGGTATACACCTTTTTCCGAATAACCCTTTGCTTCCTCACGAAAAACTCAACGAAACTAACCATAACTACTTCTTCATTTACAGCAGGCCCCCATTAATCACGCAAATGGTCTCCGACTCTCCGATTTCACATCAACAATCGACGTCGTGACCCTTCTACCGGCCTACGACCTACAGGATTCCCAAAGAAGCCCACCTCTTCCAAGGCCACAACCTACTGCCATAGAAGCATCCTAACGACTCCCAATTCCACCCCAGCCACAACCATTTGTCAATATCCACAACCCAAGTCGCTGAACAAACGGTTAAGCCATTAAAATTCAACATCCTTAACATCAGAGATCAACCACTCACTAATCGAGCGCCCTACCAACCGTACCAGATATTGTCCGCTTTGTCCACACACCCGGGCTTATAGTTTTAAAACGCGTCTGATAGAGGAGGTATCAAATCCCTTTATAAGGCAACATTTGTTCCCCTCCCAACCAAAGTGGAATCTTATACGCCCCACCTCCACTCTCTCAAGACCTTCCTCACGACCTAGAGAGTTCATAGACTTCATGCATGACACACCAAGAATTTGGATTTTTGACATAAATGAAATTTTTTACATGCACTACATTATGAAACAAACTTGAATACACACCACCCCACACCGACATCATTGATTAACCATGCACAACGATCTCGATGATCGTTCATTCTCAACTCCACAACAAATTACATCTCACCCATTCCAAAATCGATGTTGACACACTCGAATTTATTGTTGATAAACATTACCCACGCGATTTAAACATATACTACAGAATTGCTTACAATGAGTCAGACGACTCTCACTCTCATTGATATAACAACATGTGTTCGTACCAAATACACTTATAAAATCGTGTGACATAACACTGTTATGATTTTCACAACAAAAGTTAACTCATTTATAAAGAAGTAAATTATGTTTCCCACGTCAAAATAAAATTTTTATCGCTCAATGCAACATACTTGTCTTTTTCATTCAAACCCACATTTACACGCATCAACATGTTTTTCTAAAACGAATATCTCGCAAGGCACTCACATGTCACAAAATTTGATATGAATTATTTTAATGACTACAACAATTTGTTTGAAACACAATGCATGAGACTCACTTGACATTGAAGGCTATAAATACTCTCACAAGGTAAACTACTCGCACTCACCACAGCTCATCTCAGACCTTCTACTTTCGACAAACCAGTCATGGTCCTCACATTTGCCACTACCTCCAGCACCAACGTTTCCCAACATCCTTGAATGTCCAAGTACCAGTTACCATCGCAACTACAATTTCGCAAAACACGCATCCTCACTTTTGGCCTCAAACAAACTTACCAACCATATCTCGATTCTATTGACTCTCACTACATTTTATCAGTCAGCACTGATTTCGTCTCTCAACCAACCTTCTGTTAACTACAGCTCTAAAAGCCTATTTTCTATCCTCCGGTTCTTGGACTGACACTCTCATGATTCCCACTAATCGACACAACATTCTACCAAAACGAAGACTCCCTTGGGGGCGAAAAGCTCACCTCCAAACATATTCTCTTCATTAAGGACCCATGAGATCCTTTCTCAATAAAGTATCTACATCCCGCACAATATTCTTCCCAAACGCGTAATAACCTTACAACCACAAGCGAATCCACCTACCACGCCAGACCAACACTATCAATTCATAGATAAGACTCTCTACCCTAAACCACACTAAACAACATCAATCGAGTATGCCCATGCACCTGTAAATTCATAATGGCATTGGCCAGATGCGATTTTGAATTTACCTTACATGAGAGTACTCACTATTGTTATCACGCCTCTTGATAATCAAGGTCTTCTTGAAAGGTTTCCTAAATCTCAGTTGTGTTCCCTACTCCATAGTTTAAGTTTAGGTCCATCCGGTCACCTAAATCGCTTAAACTACGACTCTGATACCAACTGTAACAACCCAACCAGCAACAACAAGCCAACAATTTAAAACTTAATAATAAAGTAAAAAAAATTCATGCCAAAGCAGCCCCAAGCGTACAAACTTAACCTTCAAGGTTTGCAAAGGCAACCTATACACAACTGAGATATTAATAAGAATAAACTAAGATGCCAGTCTTCTATCTCTTCCCGTTATACCTTCTTTTTTGCCCTTATATGCTCTGCCTAAATCACGTATGCCTAAAAAGATTTTTAGTTTTGAAAGAGCGAGGGTTAGACCGAAGGTCTAGTGAGTCCCCTCTAATAGATAAGCATCAGATAATAACTTTCCAGAAATTCAAATCAACAGATTTATAAACACATTAGGAAAAATCACGCTACTGACCACACTACCGCCGAAGAAGGTGTGTCTAACTCGCACTGACTTAATTTTGGGACACACCCCCAATGGCATAAACGGGTCACACTCCCCTGTACGAGTAGGCCGACCACACTCCCTGACTTAGGTCACAATCTCCACAAATAATGTATGCATACATTTAAACATCAACGAATTATAACACACTTAAATCATTTCATAATAAACATGCCATCGTAATTAAATCGCAGTTTAAAACTTTAACTTCACATGCTTTTGTTAACAAAAGGTTTAGTTCAGAAAAACTCACCTGACGTCCTTTGCTTAAAGCTTTACGTATACTTTTATAATCCGAACCTAAACCTATAAAACAAGGCATTGCCCGATGAATTTTTGATACTTCTTATTTTAACAAAGTTGACCCTAAACCCAAAAATCTCAACGGTCTCCTATTAGTTAAGAAAACCCGACTCACTAAAATCCAACTCAAGGCAACATTTAAAGCATCCTAGTATACCAAAATGGAAATGGGCCAGTCCACAAAATGAAGCCCAACACCAAAAATCAAACTAAACTTAATCTTAAATTTAAATTTAACTTAACTTAGGCTTTGGCCCACATTCACAGCCCGGGGACCGGGGTCAAAACCCACTCGACCGGGGTCTGCTTATCCGTTCTCGACCGGGGCGTGGATTGACCGGTGCCCCCCCTTCGACCGGTGTTACATCATCGACCAGTGTCAACTTCTTCGACCGGGGTCAACAAAATTCGGTGACCGGAGTCACTCGGGCAGATTTTCGAACGAAACCCTAGAGACTCAAATACAGATATCACGAATCACAGATAAATCCCAGAATCAATAACAAACTAACCCAATAACTCGAAATCAAATGCAAAAACTCGATTTCAACAAACATTCCATTAATCACATAGATATTTCTATAATGACTTCCAATTATCTCAAACCCAGAAAACTCCAACTTTAGGTAACTATCAATGGATACAAAACCCAACTAAAAGATTTTGAAATAAATTGCTAAACTCTTAATAATAGAGAGAATAGGATTATAATTACCTTAGAAGATTGAAGAACACCAAATCTCTGCCTCTTTTGCTTCCTTTCGATCGAACCACTGCACTCTCTCTCCCTTTCCAAAATAATCAGCCGCCAACACAAAATGCACTAAAATTCTAGGGTTAAATCACTCTTTTCCAACTTTTCACTTTAGACCCCATCACTATGGCCTTTCTAATCTTTTACCCCAAACTTTTAAATTCTTTGCCTTTAACCCGGTTATTACAATGTTTAACTTCTCGCATAGTCCTTCCCCCCCCCCCTCTATATATATATAGGTTTAATCAAATGAGAACTCAAAGTTTTATGAGAATCATGAGATCAAATATAAGCCACACATTTAAAATAATTAATGTTGTTTATTAAATAATTATAAAGGATAATATTAGTAATTAAAAAAATCTCATAACTCATTACATTTAATGTTCTATTATCTATATCGTTTTTTCTTAATGTAATCGTCCCCTCTCTAGCTCTATCTATTTACATAGTTTTAAAACCCTAAAAAATCTCTCCTATTTCACTCTCTCCATAACCGAACCGCTTCAAATCCGGTAGCACCCCCCCCCCCCAAAAAAAAAAAAACAATCCTCCCTTTAAAAAGCCTATCCAGCAAACACAATGTGAATTTCCGTTGTTTCGTTTGTATCACAGTGTGTATTTTCGTTGTTTACAGTGTATCATATCGTGTATCTTACGGTATCACAACGTGTATAAAGTGGGTATCACAAGGGATATCAGTAGGTATACAGAGAGAGAATGATCCTAATTGATGTATTACAATGTGTATATAATGGGTATCATAGTGAAATGTTTACGCCAGAGTTGAGAGGGGAGAGGGGAGATGAGAGAGGAGAGAGAAGAGTTACGATTTCTAAGACACCTAAATTGCCCTTTATTTAAAAATTTAAAGTCAAAATTACATAAAATATTAATTTCCTAATTGAACCTTTGATTTATAGTTGAGATTGAAACTAATGGATCTCATAGAATACTGAGTTCTCCCTTAAATGATCTATCTATCTATCTATCTATCTATCTATCTATCTATCTATCTATCTATCTATAGAGAGAGAGAGAGAGAGAAAATTGTTTTCTAGTGAAAATAGTATTTATCGAGAGAAAGGTTAGAAGCGATCTCCACCATTGGATCAATCCTAATTCAATATCAATTGAAAATTCCCTTATAAACTAATTCATGGGTTATCTTGGGACTTAATCTTAACCATTAGATCAACACTAATTAAAAGCGATCAAGAGTCCAAATCCCTTCGTACACTTGTCATCTTAACTAGTCTTCTCACACAAGCCTCCCTCCCTCTCTCTCTCTCTCTCTCTCTCTCTCTCTCTCTCTTTTTCTGTACCGACCGTTAATTACTTTTCACTCTAGTGTAAGTTTGATGGTGTGGATTGTGTAATATTAGAAAGCTTGGGGGTCTTTTTCTAAAGTGGCCATAAAGGAAACAAAACCCTAGACTCTCCCTGATTTCTCTCATTTTGGAATTGTGCGGCTAGAAGGAAGAGATAGGAGAAAGGAGAAGCTTGCAAGAGGGAGAAGATTTGAAGGGTGTTGGCAAGAAATCAAAGCAAGGTGATTAAGGGAATTCTTCTTCAAAAGGGTAAGTTATCTAATCTTGTTCTTGGTTTAGAAATCTAGATCGATTAGAGAAAACCCCTCTATTTTGAACCTCAATCTAGAAATAATTGATGGAATGATTCTCTATGGAAAAACCTAGTTAATGTTCAGATTTAAACCTTGAATCAGGTTTGTGTTAGAAAAAAATCCTTACCTTTGTGTGTGTGTATAATCATATGTAAGTTGGAAAAGTTGATTGGTTAGGATTTTTCTATTGAAACCGTAGCATCGCGTTGATTTTCCTTCGCCCTGGGGAGTGTCGCCCACACCTAGGGATAACCGGGAGTTTCCCTCACCCGGGGGTCATCAACCGGGGTCACCTGAATTAGCACACCCGGGCTCCACCCGGGAAAACACTCAATCGGGCTTTACCCGAGAGACCCTGCAACCGGGATCCACCCGGGAGGCCTTGCCACCGGGATTACCCGGGATAGAGGTGTTCATCTAAACCGCACAACCTGCCCACACCGCACTACACCGCAAAACGCAGTTTAGGACTTTCGCGGTGCGGTTTGCATTTTTACCAAACCGCACTATGCGGTGCAGTTTGCGTTTTTGAGTTTTCAAACCGCGGTTCAAACCGCACCGCACCTTTTATATTACTTTTAAATTTTTAATTTTAAACATATATATAATTTAATTTAATATTTATATAATTGGGCTTGTGTTTTTAATTTTTAATCATGGACTTTAAGTATTTATAAGTCTTCTTAAAAATTTAAGGCCCAACATGCGGTGCGGTTTGCGGTTTTGCCCCAAATCGCACCGCGAACACCCCTAACCCGGGACTCGACCAGGGAACCGGGAGTTCATCACTCGACTCCACCGGGGAGTTACCAAACACCGGACCCGAGTTGTCCGGGTAGCGTTTAGGCGGGATGTGGGCGCGGGTGGCAGGCCCAACTTTGGCGGCCTGTGGCCCAACTTTGGTTGGGTTTTCATTTCAGGGCTTAGACTCTTAGAAGGATCAGGAATTTTCCAACAAACCCGAGATCCACTAGTTTTGGGAATGAATCTTCTAGGGGTTGGTTCGGGACTATCCGGTAAGACTTTTAAACGTGAGCCATTTAACGAATGTAGGAGCGCGATCCTTCTGATTTTAGCGTCTATGTGCCAAGGTTCAACTTAGCAGTTGAGTCCCCTTTTTGTTCCAAACCTTTATAATCTGAAAATGGCTTTTGTGATGGGGTCTGAAGTGTTTATCACTTTTCGTAAAATGATTTCAAACAATGAAATATTTGGTTTATTAATGATATTATGCATGCGTCTCCTTATGTGTTCTATCGTATGTGAAAATGTGTTATTTGATGGATTGTGCGCCATGGCTTACTTCAACCATCGGGGATGGTTGAATCGTGTGCATGGAGTTCGTTTCCTTACATACGAGGACGACATCTACTAGGGGGCAGGATGGGGATCTACTGGGGAGGCTCGTGAGTGAATTGATTCCGGACTCGGAATAGTTAATATAATGTGGTGATGAAGTTTCCTTACTATGAATTCTGTAAATTCTTTCCTATTAATTATTTTCAAATGTTTGAGGCTGGGAATTCACTAGACCGTTAGGTCAAACCCTCACTTTCAAACTTTTAAAACCCAGTTTCAGGTAAGGGTGTTGTGGGTGCTTCGTCCAAGGGAAAAAAGAAGTGCTAAGAGTTATTCCGAGAGTCTGACGTCAGTTCGGTTAGGGGTGGTGTTAACAGGGACCCTTAGCTACTTGGCTGTGATAGAATGGATTTAATGTTGGAACTATATTAATCTTTCATTTCGTATGATTTGTATTGAGACCGTTTTGGGATGTTGAATATATTTTATGCGTTGCTCGTTTTAGGGTGTTACACTTTCTCTCTCTCTCTCTCTCTCTCTCTCTCTCTCTATATATATATATATATATATATATATAGATGAATGATTGTGTGAGAAGAAGAATTAAAAGGTCACCTTTAATCTCAAACCCACCCATGAATGACGCTTGATACATGGATTGATCTGGTGCATCTCATCATAATGTGTATCCAATGGTGAAGATCCCTTCTTACGGTAACTTTCATTCTTATCAGAACCCAAATTTATATTATATATAGGTGAAGGTTCAAACAAGAACACCCTCATTTTACGAAAACGCAAGAACACCCTTATCCATGTGATAATACACGTGAAGTGACCTGGTGGTGTGCGGACAACTTGGCCCACGACCTGGGTCATGCCAAAGGTCGTCCGCATCTCTGTTTAGCATCATATGTGATGGATTATAGTATCACACCTTTAACACCCTTATCACATGTGATAATACACATTAGGGGGCCTAGTGGTGTGTGGGCGACTTGACTCGCAACCTAGGTCGCTCCAAAGGTCGTTCACTTCTCTAATTTAGTATCACATGTGATTGACTATAGTAAAAAAAATGTTCTCGTCTTTTCGTTAAATAAAAGTATTCTCATTTGAACATCTCTAATATATCGAATAAATCAAGTGATAACCTTAATGATCAAATTTTATAGCAAACAAAAGGATTTCTCAGGTGCTCTTTTTATAGAATGTGAATTGTGTATCTTGATGAATTGGGATACCCAAAGGCCAAAACAATTGTTATAGAAGGGCTTTTGTAAATTAATCAACTTATTTAGTCTTTTAGTGTTTTTTTTTATGTGCAATGAACTAATAAAGTTTATTTTTTATATTTATTTCGTCTCTCTATTAAAAGTTCCATCCACACACATATATATATATATATATATATTATTTAGTATTATATTTTATCTTTTTTAAGTTGATGTGACAAATAAAAAATAATTAACCAATAAAAGTGGAAATAGCAACCTTTTTAATATTCTCACTTCTTATTTTGGTTTCATACGTGCAATACCTAAAAGAAGTAAAAGAATAAAAGAAAAAGAAATGATAGATGAATGAACTTTATTATTATTTTCATAAATATAAAAATTGCAAATTTAATTGACAACTCCACATTCGAATCTTTTAATTACGCCAAGATAGTTATTTAACCAAAATCATATTCTAATTGCTATGATCATATATCTATACTATATAATGAAAAGTCTAATACGGTTATTATACAAACTATTGTATAATTACATTTACCATCCTTAATCTTTTATACAATAACATTTACTACGCTTATAATGTTACATTTATCACCCTTACAATTACTTATTTAATTTATTTTGTATCCCTTACTTTTTTATTTTACATTTTACACCGTTATCATATTAACACAAATAATCGTATATGAACAAAAATGCAATGAAAAAATATGTTCATTTTTTACAAATTATACCATTATAATCGTCTCGTTAATACCTTCAAAACGAGCCTAATATTGAATATTTTTTAATTTAACCATACTATTAAATATCAGAATATATACGAATTATCTATACTACTAAAACGGTTATTGTACAAACGGTTATTGTACAAACTTTTGTACAATTACATTTACCACTCTTACATTGTTACATTTATCACCCTTATAATTACTTATTTAATTTACTTTATATCCCTTATTTTTTTCATTTTACACATATTAACACAAATAATTATATATTAACAAAAATGCAATGAAAAAATACATTCATTTTTCTACAAATTATATCATTATAAGCGTCTCCTCAATATCTTCAAAACGAGCCAAATATTGAATATTTTTTAATTTAACCGTACTATTAAATATCATGAATATCTACGAAATAATTTGTTTTTCTGTCCATACGTTTTATTTTTTTTCCACCGTTAGCACGTTAAAAATACATAATCGTAAAATACGTTTCATTCTTATTATAAATAATATCATTATAATTTTTTTCGTCAATAATTGTAATATAAACTAATTATTGAATATATTTATGGCTTTAGGTTTCATAAGTTGTGATTTTTAGGTCATGGTTGATTATTGATGAAATGTATATAAGGAAATAGTATTAATTGTTCGTTCTTTACTTACATTAAACTACCCCTTTATATATATATATAAAAGTAGTCATTTATACATAAAAGTAGTGTAAGATTTACATCGCATGGGTTGTAAGTTTTACATGGGTTGTAAATTAAACTACCCCTATATATATATATATATACATATATATATGGGTTGGTTCAAACGAGAACACTAACTATTTAAGAAAACACGAGAACGACCGATCATGTACAAAATCATACATGTTTCACGGCCAAAGTTGTCCACGTCCAATTTTTTTGTACATGATTTGGTGTTTTTTTTGTTTTCTTAAATGACGTTCTCGTTTAAACCTTCCCCTATTAATGTTAACCAATGATTTTGTGTTAACCTTGTTAACTAATCTGGACCCTTAATCTTGAAAATTAATGGTTGTGATTAAAACAAAATTTTAAATTAAAAAAAGGGGAAAAATCCGTTCAAAATTGATGTTCCTATATGAACAAGGGTAAAAAGGTAAAATTATATTACTTGATAATCATGGAAACGTATCAAATCCCAAAATAATCGACACCACTTCCCACCAGATCAAAGCCTCACCTCTTAGCAGCTGGGAGGCAAATCTGACCCTTTGAGAGTCGGCACACTCGCTTGACTCGAATGCCATTTCTACTTCTTTGATCCAGTACATGCACGTGACTGGATTGGTTGCACCTGCAAATTCTGGAGGCTTACTCCCCAGAAAAGTCTTGTATGAGCATCCCTGGTCCTTTTTCTTCCCTCCGGTTACCACTAGCTCCTCTGTACCGACCCCATTCACACCACCTCCCGACCCAACCACGACGTTCTCCGTCACCGTCTCGGGTCATCGGTGACTGACATCGCGGTCCTCTAAAAGCTTCAAGAAGAATTTTTGTTGTTGTGCCATGGCTGCGTTCATGGCTTGCATCATGCTACCCATCATTCGGCTCTCGAGGGTTACCTCCTCGATAACCGGTCCGGTAGCAGCAATATTGTTCCTTGGGATTTGCTCCACTCCTCCGCCCAACACGGGTTGTCTAGGCGGAGCGGTGACAACCACATGTAACACCCCCAAATTCTCTTCACCTACTTCCTTAACCCCTTTTATCCTTTAGAAAATGTCATGTACTCTAGTCGCGACCCCATACTCTCATTGTCGTAGAATTATCTATGTGAATACTTATTTTATAGCAATAATTGTGTGTGTGAGATTAGATCTTTATATGTGTAATTATGTGCGTAGATTTATGGTTGGCCTTTTGTGTTTGAGCTTGGACATGCATGCATACGTTATTTAATGTAAGACTTCATGCTCTAGATATTTGTTCGCATTCGACTAGCAGCCGGGGAATGATGTGCGACTATGCCCGGCGACTATGACCAGGGCATAGTCGCTAGGGGCAAAGTCGCAGAAAGGGTCGAGCCCACTGAGTTTGTTCGATTTTGGACAGCAGACACCAAGACACGGGCGACTATGCCCGACGACAATGTCAGGGCATAGTCGCATGGGGCATTGTCGCCGAAGGCTAGTCGGCCTTAGGGTTTAAATCGGCCATTAACTCCAAAATGCATTCATTTCCCTTGGTTTTCATCGACATCAGACCCAACCTTTGGAGGGAGGCGACTTTTCTTCTCTTCATCCACACTCTTCCCTCACTTATCATCTCAAGTAAGAACCCTAGCATTTACTATCACTTTTGGGTGCATTTATTTCAAGTGGTCAAGCTATATAATCATTACAAAGTTCAAGTGGTCAAAGCTCCTCTCAAGACTTATCAACTTAGAGCTTCTACCAACACTATAACTAGGGTTCTCTTCCTACAAATCCTACTTGGTGAGTCTTTACTCTTAAATCTTATTTTATGTGTTTAAATGATTATTGTGCACACCCACATTTAGATTCACATACTTACATACATTCTCACACATGAGCTAGGATCTAGAAACTAGGGTTCCTTGGGGTTAGCTACATTGTAAATAATATTTCTGGTTTATTTCCCCAAATATGCTATAACATGATTACTACCTGATAAGAACAGTTAACCTGATGCATACATGAAAATGAACACTTTTAGGTGGAAATATGTTATGGCGATTAGTATAAATAATGATGGAAGGTTTTATATGCATTATTATTATTAATGGTCTTGCCAAATTATACATATGGGTTTTGGGTCTCTATTTCCTTGTGCACGAGGATTTAGATATGCCTGTTTTCTGGGTAGAAAGTTGTTGGTCATTTTGACCGCTAGCGAGTAGGCAATAGAGGGCTTTATAGCCTTTGAGTTGTAACTCGACTAGATTGGATAGACAATAATGTCCGTAAGTCCTTGAGGTATAACTCGACGGGGTAAGCATTAGAGGCACAAACGGTTTGAGGATTGTGATGTCTTTATGGCATGGGAACTAGAACCGGGGCATATATTGGAATTCAATAACATCGCGGGTGTCACCACTGATGTGTTCTTGACGCCCAAGATGGAAACGGGTCTCCCCCGTAATTGTAAGAGGTATATCTTGTGTGTGCTATTCAGGTGTGGATTATCACTCTTCAAGAAAAGGTTGACATATGTTCAACCACTTAGAAGTATCGGTAACAATTAATACGACGTGATTGTGTAATTTACTAAATGTTATACTGGTTATACTGGTTATAGTATGGAATTGTTAGTCTAACACTACTCGGTATTTTATTTGGCTCACAGGTCTTACTAGTGGCGTTCATAAGCCACTTTGATGTACCGGTCGTGCGCTTAGGAACCTCGTTGGACCGGGATTTTTGGGTTATTGAGAAGAGCATTTTGGAAATATAGTGACACCCATTTTTAATCTAGCAAATAGTTGTACTAGATTAAATAGGTTGTTTGTATTATATTTCATTCCTCCGCTACTATAATTGTTGCAAACTACCCCATGATATTTTGGGGTTTAGTTGTCATTTTTACAGGTTTTATAAACCCTCGCTTTTTAGGCGTTATATTGTTAAAATTTCAAGTTTTTGAAATGTTTAATTTTTAGGGTGTTACATGTAACACTCTAAAAATAGGGTCAATAAAAATTTCGGCAATAAAACGTCTAAAATACCAATATTTTCATTTCTTGTGAAATAAACAACTCAAACCCGAAACTTCGGGGTAGTTTATAACAACTATAGTAGCGATGGAATAAGACATAAAATGTACAACAACCTATTTAATCTAGATTGAATACTATGACTAGATTAAGGTGGGTGTTGCTATGTCTTCAAAACGCTCTTCTCAATAGCTTCCCAAAAGCCCGATCTGCCCAAAAGTCCTACTCACGTGACACAAGATCAAGGTGCCCTTTGAACACCACTAGGACAACCTGAAGACAACACAACATCAAGTGTTAGGCTAAGGGCCTAGTGAGTTCTCAAACCAATATACATGATATAATTTAAAGCTTGGGAAAAAGAGAAACTCCCGGGTTACCGCTCCATGGTGATATTCCAAAACATAGTCCATCATAGATTAAACAATACACTTGCATACACTACATCAAGAAACATAACAAGTTCTCATGATTAGGGGAATTACACCTCAGGCTCTTGCTTTAGTGCACACCGTATCCGACGTCACCTCAAGCGTATAAACTACCTTTAGTGCGCACTCCGTCGAGCTACACCTCAAGGTTAGTTGAGCCTTAGTGTCTATCCCATAGATTGTAGGGTTTCACCTCAAGGAGTTGATCCTTTAGTGTCCACCCCTAAATTACATACCACAATTCCAAACATGCCAACGACCCCCCAATCTCTCGTGCACAAGAGTTGGGTTCCAAAACGGTAATTATCACATATAACATTGTTTCACCAATGAATCATATAAAATCATGGCATAATAACTAGCATAAGATTCATATCCATTATCATCAACAATAACCATTTCTACTAGAAGTTTAAAGAGGTGGATCATTCTTATCAGCAGTTAGGTCAAACCCACAAACCAACAATTTATGAGAAGTTAAAACATGTGATAGTAGGGAATTAACATGTATAAGTAAATAGGAAACTTACCTATAGGGTTTGTGAAATAAACCCTACAATGTAGAAACCCTAGGTGACAAGAGACCTTCTTGGAGCTTTAAGGATCTTTATATCATTACTTGGATGAGTTAGATGAGGCTCAATAAATGACCTAGGTGAGGTTAGGTTTAGTATTCAATGAGGGGAGAGGAGAAGAAGTAGAAATCGCAGCCTTAGAGAGAAAAAGTGAGTCTTGAAGTTTAGAATATGAGAAATGGGGTGTTTAACTGAGAGCTCGTCTAAATATGCATCAGATAGCCCGCGACGATAGTGACACCGCGATAGTGCCCTAGCACTCTCGCCAGGCACTATCGCGCCATATGCACCGAGGCTTCGGCCAGCCTCCCGCGAGAATGACACCGCAAGAGTGACACCGACACTATCGTCGGGCACTCTCGTGCCCATCGTACCGAGATCACCTCTTATGGTGCGATTGTGCCCCATGCGATAGTGACAATGTCACTATCGCGGGCACTCTCGCCAAAACTCCCCCGAAGCCCGAAAACTTGATTTTTTTTTCCGAGAACTAACCAACTAGTGATAATAGGGATGTAGCAACATTCATCTAAGGTACGGGAGCATACAAATTTAAACTTTACTACTTCATAAACGTAAAATGGAATTTAAGGATAATGTCACATATAAAATTTTGGGGTGTTACATTACACCACAACTATCCTCGATTGATCGAACGTAGATGTCGATGCTTCGTCACCTTCCGCAGGTGTTGGCAACCTGCTCCGAGTGTTAACCATGATGGTCTGCCATACATACGAGAAGAAGATAAGAGATAGACTAAAGATACGTACTACTGCATTTATTAAGTATCACGACAACAATGACTGAAGCATACTTACGTAGAAATACTTATAATTACAGTAGCTAAGTGGAATTATGAATATATTATACACAAGAATTCTTAATATCGTCGCAACAATTCTCAATTCATGCAATTTCGTAAGTCCTAATGCTCTCCCCACCTAAGAATTTTACCTATGGGTGGATGTCAATACCTAGTTCGCTTAAACTAAAGCTCTGATACCAACTTGTAACACCCACAAAAATGGGATAACAAAATTTCCAGTAAATGGAAATGTGGTATATGAAATGTCATAGCACGAGCTTCCCAAAATGGGGAAATATGAATACCTGTTTAATTACAGTTTGTAATTATAAAGAAAATAAACAACAACCTATTAATCTAATTCCTTAAACAGAAATAAGATTACAAAAGGGGTGTCGCCTATAGTCCTACAAAATCTTCACAAAAAGTGCACCCACTTGCACTCCCCAAGCTCACTCGAGGCCACCTAAACCATCTTAGGTGCGGCGCCACTAGAACCTCAGATACACATAAACTTAAATCAAGTGTTAGGCCAAAGAGCCTAGTGAGGTTAAATGACAAGTAATAGATGCATAACACGCAAGTACATAGTTTGATACCGTTAATCATAACCATAATTGGAATAAATGGGGAAGACCCATAACACCAATCAAATTTCACCCAAGAGACGAGATACCCTAGTGACCACTTCCATGAGTGACACCACAAGGCCCGACACACCCGATGATATAACATAAGCATTGCCCCAAGTGGCGGAGGTCTAGGCACATACCAACACAGTGGCACCGAAGACTATGTCCTCCTAGTGCCTATTTGACTTGGTTCATCCACACAAATCATTTGTGACTGAAGGAGCAATTGTGCCCTCATAAGGTGTATACAATACCAATGCACATCATATGGTCTAAATACTCATATCCATAAGGCAAGTGAATGCAAGGAATATAATATCTTACACGCCATTCATTTATATGCATTTAACCATGAATAAAGCTCACCCACAATGGGAATATTTCCCAACACTTTGAGTAACCACATCTGTAACACCCTGATTTTTTTTATCTCAATTGAGGACAAATGTTGAATTGGATGAATAGGTAAAGGAAGAACCAAGTATGGAGTATGGCTATAGTGCCATGTGGTTTTGACACTTGTCACAATAGCACCAATGGTAATAGGAGTATGGTCGTCTAAGCTATACTGACATGTGGTTGTGACATCTGTCACAATAACACCAATGGTACTGAAAGTGTGGTAGTCCCGACTACAGTGCCATGCAGTTGTGATATATGTCACAATAGCACCGACGTTACTGAGTGTTCGGTCATCTCAGTGAATGTGTCATGAAATTATGACAATGGCACAATAAATGGTATAATAGCATCAAATGTTCCGACAGAACGGTCGAGGAATGGCCCGGAGAACGGTCAAGGAACGGTCGAGAAAAGGATCGGGGAAGCGGTCGAGAAAGCGGTCGAAGAACGACCGAAAAACTAGCGGTACATGCCAAGCTATAGTACCCGACGACTGTGCCATTTCGGGCGACCCTTCCATGCGATTGTGACATGGCACAGTCGCATGTCACAATCGCGCCAGACCTGCAGTGCAAAAATCGGGGTTTTCTTCATTTGGTCATAACTTTTTCATTTCAACTCCGTTTTTGCCGATTCAAGTTGCTATGGTTTCATTTTTGAGAGATTTTCAAGATTAGATTGTTTGTTTTGGGAATATCCAAGAATAATTTGTGGTGTATTAGAAGCAAAGGTCAAGAGCTCATTATCATCACCTCCATCTTCAAGAAATTTGGGGTTTTCTAGGTTTTCATCAAAACCTAAGTGGTAAGTGCATCCTTCCCATTTCTAAACCTTATTATAAGGTATAAATGCTCTCTTGATGATTTCCTAGTGTTTAGTTTCTCAAATTTTGGGTTTGATGATTTTGGAGAAATTTGGTCAAGATTAGGGTTTTGGACAAATTAGGGATTTTGATGTAAAATGTTTGGGGAGAGATTCTAAATGGTTGAATGAGTATATTTATGGTTGGAAACTTGTGAATCTAGGTTTTTGGAAGGATTTGCTTGTGGATTCAAGTTTCTTCAAGAAAGCTCAAAGTGGGGTAAAATCTAGATTTAGCCTAAATCTAGCAAGGTGAGTTCAAGTTGATTTGTGAAAATGTTGTATATGCCAAAATATTTATTTTAAAGTGTTTATGTGTTTTATATGAAATTATCACATGTTGAGTTATTTGGTGGGTTTTGATCACTTGAAATGCTTGTCTTTTTAACCCTCGTGAAAACCCCACATTGGGATTTTTGTGCATCTTGACAAATAAGTCATTTTAAAGTGTTTAGACGATTTATTGCATAAATAGAAATTATTTGGTAACAGACACTTTAGCGTTTATTTGGGAAAAAAGCTTGGTTTTGTGTTATAGAACGTTTTGAAAGGAATAAGAGTAATAAATCCATTTGGAAAACCATTTGTCCCAATCTAAGATGTTTTGGAGTCTACACATGTATTCCAGAATGCGTTTGCATGACGTGAGTCGATTGCGTTTATTATTTGGATATCGTTAATCGTCAGTCAAAAAGGGTTTTGGACATTTTAGCTCAATGTTGACTTAAAAGAGTCTTGGAGACACTTGTCCAGTTTTAATGGCTCAATATAGAGCCCAATTTTTGTTTACATACTAATGCACCGTGTTACATATTGATGTTAATTACATGCTCGAGTGCGTTGGTCATTCATGTGTAGTCATATAATGTTAGACTGTGTTGCATTGGATCCATAGGCACGTAAGTCAGTCTATTTTGGATGGTCAATTGGGTATTTCAGGGTTGGACTCCCGTACCCATGTTTTACGACCGAAAACTTTACAAGTAGGCACTAGGAGGGTTAAGTCTGGAGGTGCTACCTGGGAGGTAAGCACTAGGACCTCCGCCGCTTGAAGTAGTGTCTGGGAGGTAGTTTTTAAGTGTATCGGGCCTTCGGGGTGGAGTTCTTTGTAATGTTCACCAAGGTCAATTGTCTCTTGAGGTGAAACTTGTCAAGAAGTCGTAGGGATACTTGGGCATTTTATGTCGTGAGGTGTCATGCGATTAACGTTGCAAGGGTGACATGCTTTTGTGTTCCTCCACCCTCAACGGATACGGGTCTCCCCCGTCTTTGGTCAATAGTACTTTAACTGTTAGCGCCATATTTATTTATCGTTGGATTTGTGTGGACGACTGTACATGATGACCTTAATATTGGGTTTCCCCCGCGTATATTAAGGTTTGAACGAAATATGTCTTTCCCATGTTTTAATGATTGGATTCCTTCCATTTTGTTGGTCCCGTGAGTATTAGGCCTAATGTCCATGTTTTCGGTGAAGTATGGTATATGTAGTTTTTAACCATAAGTTATGGGTTGAGTATTCTGTCCCATCCGCGTTTTAGGTGTTTCAGAATATAGAGTTTTATTCACGTTTTTCGTAAATTGAAAGTCAATTTCTATTCATGTTTGAGTGAGTTTTGGGTTGCATCATTTTATAAAGAATGTTTTGTATTGAGGTGTCTATCTTTGAAAATGCATGATATTGGAAACGAGTCGTTTTCATACTTAAAGTAAATCATTTGAAAGATCATGATTATAAGTGAAGTTCATTCTTTTTAAAGATATATTTATTAATGTAAAAACTATTGAACTCACTAGGCGTTAGCTTAACATTTTTATTTGTCGGCATGTGCAATAGGTTCCGGTTGGGAATAGTTCTAGTATCAGTAAAGAGAGGAGTGTTATTTGTATGCCCGAGGAGTAAATAGCTTGATGAAGTCTTCCGCATTGGGTTAAGAAGAGCAACGTGTATTTGTGTTAAGTAACACCCGACTTCAATTTAGTCTGTATATATTATTTGAGTTTTATAATTGTCAAGGTTAATTATAGAATTCGTATTTGAGGCATATAGAGTTTTGGATCGTAAGAGGAAGTTTTATCCCTTACATGATGTTATATTCAAAATTTTAATTAGTTGCTCTATCAAATTCGAGGGTGTTACAACATCATTAAATTGTATGAGAATAAATATCGTCCTTTAACTTGTTCATAATACCCACACATACATATGTCCACCTTCTAAGGTTAACCCTTCATATTTCATGGCAATATTAGTTCAAATTAGTGAACATGTGAAAACCCTAGTTTCATTTGATAGAGAAAATCAATATTTATGCAAGTAAATACATGTATCTCAGTTAAAAAGGTTTAGAACACTCACAATCTAGGTTTTGACAAAAACCTAGAAAGGTTGACAAAACCCTAGATTTAATGGAGATGAGGACATGAGAGAAACCTTGAACTCTTCACAATAAATGACCAAATGTTAGCCTTGATTACCCTTTTTAAGTCTTCAATAACCCAAGGATGGAATTTAATGAAGGGAGAGGTTTGGAAGGGAAGAAAATCGCACCTAGGGGTTCAAAATCGGCCAATAAAGTGATTTGGGGAGAAAAGTGAAGTCAAAATAAGTCAAGGGTCCAATTTATAGCATCAGACGCCGACAACGACTGTGCCCGGCGACAGTGCCATGGGCACAATCGCGTGGCACTATCGCGACCCAACCATCACTCTCGGTACATCACCGGCGAAAGTGACACGCGAGAATGCCTTCGGGCACTATTGCTGTCACAATCGCGCGGTTTGTACCGCAACCCCTCTTTCCCCCGCGACCTTGACGTGCGACTGTGACACATGTCACAATCGCCTGGCACTATCGCCCAACTCCTGATCAAGTCCGAAATTTTGTCCGATCCTTCGCTCTAGGTTCCAATACTAGGGGGTTTGACTAAAACAAGATTGTTTCTCAAGCTAATCGACTCAATCGAAGGAAAAATCAGGAAAGGCATAAAATATTTCTATTTAACTTACTAGTAGCTTTTTGGATGTTACAACGACCGTGACCACCACAACCTCCGTTGGCTGAGGAGTAGTTAGTGTGATAGTGATTTTACAGTCGGTGATTCACCGGTATGGTGCCATGGATTTTCCTGTGAGATTAAGGTCGTCGATAAGAAGAATTTCCATATATGAGTTTGGGTTTTGGTGTGCATATATGAGCTTTATGATTTGCATATATGAAAATGGATTTTTGTTATGCATATATGTTCTTTACTTTACAGTTCATATATGAACACTTAAGAGTTTGGGTTTTGATGTGCATATATGAAAATGGGATTTTTGTTATGCATATGTTCTTTACTTTACAGTTCATATATGAACACATAATACATTGGTTGTATAGTGCATATATGAAATATATGAAGTTGAATTGATACAGTTACATCTTGGTGTGCATATGTGAAAATTGGATGTCCATTATGTGCATATATGCACTTTTTCCTACGTGCATATATGCAATCTGTTTGGGTTGGCGTCAATGATCAAAAAACAAGAAAAAAAATCGTCTCTAAGATCTAATATTTATGAAGAATACGCAGATTAGGATTAATAAATAAAAAAGAACAAAATATTTATGAAGAAGAAGAAGATTAGGATTAATGATTCAAAAAAGAAAACTACCATAAAAATCTATTTGAATATAAGAAAAATAAGGATTTGTATATGTAATTTAAAATTCAAAAATTCCTAATCAATTCCATAAATATCTCAAATATATCTCAACGTATGATTATGATATAATATAATCTATACTATATTATAAAGCACGGATAAAAAACTCTTAAATACAAATTATTAGACACAAAGTACTGTAATAACCGGGTATAAAGTTTAAAAAAAATGGGGGTCTAGTTGGTAAAATTTAATTGCAAGGAGGGAGTAAGAGGTAATATGGTCTAAATAGGGTTTTTACCCTGAAGTCTCTCATTCTTGGGTGTGAAGCGGCTGAAGAGTTTTGGGGGTAGGAGAGAAAGGAGTGCAAGAAATCAATTGAAGAAAGGAGCTGGGTGGGTGTTCTTCATCTTCATCAGGTAAAACTTGAACCCTAATCTTCTATTCAGTAAGAGACTAGCTTATTCTTCAAAGTCTAAATAGGGGTTTGGAACTTAAGTTATCCCTGAAGTTGGAAATCCCTAGAGTTAATTTCGAATCTGAAATCAGTAGAAATGGGTTGAAGTTTGAATTGATTTTTATCATTTTTGAGTTAGAGTTGTTGCTTCTGTTTGGGGGTTTAAGCTTCAATCAGAGTAATAATGTCGGAACCCCTGGGTTTGTCCGACAGTCCGGTCACATTCTGGGAAGGAACCTTGGTCGAAACTTTGGTATCGGTCAAGAGGGAATCCCGGTCGAGACCAATATCGGTCAAGAGGGAGTCCGGTTGAAAGCAGTATCGGTCAAGAGGGAGTCCGGTCGAAAGTAGTATCGGTCAAGAGGGAATCCCGGTCTAGACCATTACCGGTTAAAGGGGGGGTTCCGGTCGAGTTCAATACCGGTCAAAAGGGAGAGATTTGGTCACTGTTCTCTTGCCGGTCGGTCAAAGGGCTGAGCCCGGGTTAGTTTTGGGCCGAAGCCCATGTGTTTTGTTGGGACTGTATTATTGAGTTCCAATTTATTGGAGGTATCAGCTCATCTTCGGAATTCTAGGATATCTTGGTCTCGAGTCGTTAGGTGTGTGAATCGATAATGTTATTATTTTGGTTTACCGATCAATGCTTCCTTTATAGGTTTCGGTTCGGAGTGTTAAAGGTAGATGAAAAGCTTTGAGTTAAGGGAAGTCAGGTGAGTTTTTCTAAACTAAACCTTTGATGATGAAAGCATGAGAAGTTTATTTTTAAACTTTGATTTATTTATGATGGCATGATTTTACCATATTGTTCAAGTGTGTTAAAAAAATTGTTGTTGAATAACTGTATGTATACATTATTCATGGGTTACATGACCTAAGTCGGGGAGTGTGGCCCGCCTACTCGTGTCGGGGAGTGTGGCCCATTTATGTCGTTGGGGGCGTGTCCCAACATTAAGGCAACGCGAGTTAGACACATCGTCTTTGACGGTCGTGTGGTTCGTAGCGTGTTTTATTTATGTGCCATTATTAAATGTTGTTTATAATTCTGGAAAGTATATGTTGTTGCTTAACTGTAGAGGGAACTCACTAGACCTATGGTCTAACCCTCGCTCTTTCAAAACTAAATTTTTTTTTCAGGTCGTCGTGAGTTAGACAGGACAGCTAAGGGCAAGGAGAAGGCTTAGCGGGGCTGATAGAAGGCCATTGCTTAGTTATTCATGTTGACCTCAGTTGTGTATAGGTTGTTTACAGCAAAACCTTAATTTTCTATTGTAAGTTTGGGACCGTTTCGGATTGGAATAATATTAAATGTTGGTATTTTAATATTAAGAATTAATCTGTTTGCTTATCCTGATTGGGTTGTTACAGTTGGTATCAGAGCCATAGTTTAAGGGATTTAGGTGACCAGATGGGCCTAAGCTTAAACTGTGGAGTAGATGGACACAACTGAGATTTAGGAAGCCTTTAAGAAAGACCTTGATCAATGTGAGGTGATAACAATAGTGAGTACTCTCATGTAAGGTAAATTCATAATCGCATCTGGCCAATGCCATTATGAATTTACAGGTGCATGGGCATACTCAATTACTATTGTTGGGTGTGGTTTAGGGTAGAGAGTTCTATCCATAGATTGATAATTTTAGTCTAACGTGTGGTGGAAGTTCGTTTTTAGAAGTAAGGTTATGTCGTTAGGATGCACATCGTGCGGGATGTAGGAATTTCGTTGAGAAAGAACCTCCTGACTCCATAAGAAAGAGGATGATGATAGGAGGTGAGCTTGTCGCTACAAGGGAGTCTTCGATTGGTAAAGGGGTAGGTCGTTTAGTGAGAAGCATGAGAGTGTTAATCCAAGAATCGAATGATCGATTTGAGACTTCTAAAGTTGTAGTTAATTGAAGGGTGGTTGAGAGACGATATCAGTGTTGACTAATAGTATGTAGTAAGGATCAGATGGGAATGAGTTATCGTTTGGTTTGTGAGTCAATAGTCACGGTGATGACTAGTTTTGGGTTTTCAAGGCTGTTAGAGGTCGATGGTGTCGTAGGTTGTGGCACAGTTGAGAACCCTGACTGGTTGGTCGAAAGCGAGGAGTCTGGGATAAATTATATTGAATGTAAACAGTTGATCTTATGAGAGTAAATAGCCTTCAATGTCATTGAGTCTCCTACATTGTGTCAAATAAATTGCTGAAGCTTTTTATATCTTTCACATCAGACGTTTTGGCAAGTGTGTGTCTTACGAAGTAGTTGTTTCGAAAACGTGTCAACACATGCTGATATGTGTTTGAATCGAAAAGACAAGTTTTTGGACTTTGGGTGATAAATTTTGAAAATAATTATATAATTCTTTACAAATAAGTCGATCTTTGGATAAGAAAATCAAAACATCATTTGATCGCATTAAATTATAAGGGAGTTAGGTATACACATGTGTTGTCATATCAACAAAGGTGAGAGTCGTTGACACACTCAGCGTAAGCACTTTCTGGAGTATTTTTATAAGTTGTGTGTAGAGTTCATCGGAAACGTTTTCATTTGTGCCAACCCCGACAATGGGGTATGGTGAGGAGAAATTGTTGTGGCGTTGAGGTAAAACGATTCTTGAAACCGTTGTACGTGGCTAAGTCAGTATCGTGTCGTGTGCACGTGAGTTTGTTTTCTAATGTAGGTAATTTCTAAATTTTCAACCGTGTCAAAAGTTTATTTTTTTGTGCGTCATGCAAGGCTATGAACTCTCTAGGTCGTGAGGAAGGTTGCAAATAAGAATGATGAAGTTTTAAGAGTGGAAGTGTGTCGCTCGATCTGAGAGTGGTAAATGTGTGATATTGGTATTCTTCTAAGTAAGGGGGAATAGCGGAGGTGGTTAATGGAGGCATTGACCTATGATGTTAAGGATGATGGTACTATAATGGTTCACCGTTGGTTTCATGTGGATGTCGGTAAACGGTTATGTCTGGAGTGGATTTTGGAGTCGTAAAAATATTTTGGCAATTAGCTGCTGCAGTGGAAGATGAAGATTTCACTGGAGATCCATGTAGGGTGGTAACAGAGTGGAAGTACATCAATGTCAATCGTTGCTGTGGAAATCAGAAACCATTTGTGGTAATGCCGGAGCGCGGAGGATGAAGTAGTAGTTACGGATAGTTTCAAGGAGTTTTGTGATGAAGCGAAGAGTTATTCAGAAAAGGTGTGTACCTAGTGTGATGTTGGACAACTTTGAGTGGATAATTCAAAAAGGGAAAATCACTAGTTCAGAAAGTGGTTCTTTATCAACGAAGTTTTGATGGTTATGTGGGAGTGACGTTTTTATATAGCACTACTGGAATGGGTTACGCTTTGTGCATTAAAGACTTCGAAGTAGTACGTTTAATTATTCAGGCTACTGGAGTTTGATTCCAGCAGGTCGCGATGAGCTGGCAGGGAGCGATATCTAGTTGAGTGGTTTTGAAAATCATAGTTTTGTGATTTAGCTAGATTTGAGAAAGACAAGGCCGTAAAATGCCTTGAGGTCCGATTTCAGTATTATGACCAGTGAGAATAGAGCGGTATTTGTAGGTGTGCCAAGTGGTCGTAGAGACTTGCAGTTGTTCTGGGAGGAGGTAGTAGAGTGTTGGTAGTAACCAGTTGTCGATGACGTCTTTATGACATAGCTGGGAGTGCAAATCCTTAAAGTGGTAAGGAGTTTCCTTAAGGATATATAGAAGGCGGGTGTTATCATCTTAGGATGAATGTATTCGTCCAAAGATATAGGGGGAATGAGTTGTAAGATTGTGGTTGGGATGTTAAGTTGAAATTAATGTTGTCAAATGATGGGTGGTGGTTATCTAAGAGAGGAGCTATATTCAGGTTTACAGCAGGTTTTGGGTGGGATTATTTTATATCCCCAAAATGAATGTTGAGAGGGTCGAACTGTTTAGTTCTGGAAGTGGTGCAGTAGATAGGAAATTCGTGGGCATGATGAATTATGCTTGCGGGTGAAGGGATTATAGCAGATTGGGCAATCTTGTTTGGCAAGAGAGAGTGATGCGGCGTTTTCGAATAATGGGTAACGTTTTGAAGAGTTGGGTTGATAATCTTGCGTAGTGTCTTTGTGCTTCGATACATTTGGGATTCATCGAGGAATAAGTTAGCAATGTTGGGAGAGCGGTGTTTCTTGCAACGAGAAGAAAGTGAATATATCATGTCGAAAAGATGGGAAATCTGAGAGTAAGAGGTTGGCAAGTGACACAAAGCGTGGAGGTATGTTTTAAATTATGTTGACAGCAAAGTTATAAATCCCTAGCGTGGGTATGAGAAAGGGAGCATGGCGTTGGTGCGATGCGTGTATGATTAATCAAAGTCGTACAGCTGACTAAAAGTTCACATTACTAATCAGTGAGTTGGTCGTTAGAAGTGGGTTTGAAACCCTCAAGGAGGAAGGTAGAGGTGTTGGAATTTAGTGCTGGGAGCGAAGAGCCATAGTGTCAGTATTGACAATGCGTGAAAAAGGGGATTCCAAGTGAGTTCGTTATTCCGTGTTAATCCCTTTGAAAAAGTTTGTATGAACTTGGTCTTTCCAAATCGAGCGGGTGAATCTGGGTTTTATTGCGTAATTGGTCGGGTATTTGTGGATGCAATGAGAAATGGAAGTATGTGTCGCATTAAACGGACAGTTAGAACCGATGGATTACGAAGGGTTTGAATTGTGGAGGTTTCTACCAATATGTGAAAAGTAGAAGAGTTGACGTTGGGCGTTATATATTCAGGGTATAAGAATTGGATAAAGCCGAGGAGTTGAGATCAGTGTGGTTCGAAAAAGGAAAGTGCGTTTGCGTTTGACTTATGGCGTGCTAAGAGGGGTTGCTTGCAAGGGCAAGTTACATGATGAAGAAACTCGTGTTTGTGAGTTGTGGGTGATGTCTATAGTTGACGACGTGTTATGTTAGAGAGTTGGGTGAGTATTTGGTCGGTGATGCATGTTGTCGTGGTGTGACTTCGGCAAGGAAGTTGATGTAATCGAGGGGTAAATCTGATGGTTACGTACGACCATGTAATGATCAGAATGGCTTGGATAATCGAATAGTACTATTTTAGTTAGATTGAGAATTATGAGTCATTAGTCCCAAGCGGTGACAAATGGAAGTTACCAGTTTAGCATTGGAAGGGTGTGAACTGATTCAGAAAGAAATGGAAGTTAAGACCTAGACTTATCGGGCTGTTGCGATCCCGAAGCGTGTTGGAGAGGTAGCTTATAAATTGGACTTACCGGTAGACTTGCGAGGAGTTCATCCTGTTTTCCACGTATCTAATATGAAAAAAGTGTTTAGCAGAAAGTGACGTTGTGATACCGTTAGAGGATGTCCAAATAGATGAAAAGATAAGCTTTGTAGAGGAACCAGTAGCAATTTTGGATTTTAAAGTGAAAAAGTTGAGGAATAAGGAAATCTCCATGGTAAAAGTTCAGTGGCAATTCCACAAGGGACAAGAAGCAACTTGGGAGTTGGAGTCGGTTATGAGGAGTCAATATCCCAGTTTATTTATCGAATGAATTCCGGGGACGAAATTCTGTTGAGGGGGGGGGGGGGATATTGTAATAACCGAGTATAAAATTAAAAAAAATGGGGGTCTAGTTGGTAAAATTTAATTGCAAGGAGGGAGTAAGAGGTAATATGGTCTAAATAGGGTTTTTACCCTAAAATCTCTCATTCGAAGAGTTTTGGGGGTAGGAGAGAACGGAGTGCAAGAAATCAATTGAAGGAAGGAGCTGGGTGGGTGTTCTTCATCTTCATCAGGTAAAACTTGAACCCTAATCTTCTATTCAGTAAGAGACTAGCTTATTCTCCAAAGTCTAAATAGGGGTTTGGAACTTAAGTTATCCCTGAAGTTGGAAATCCCTAGAGTTAATTTTGAATCTGAAATCAGTAGAAATGGGTTGAAGTTTGAATTGATTTTTATCATTTTTGAGTTAGAGTTGTTGCTTCTGTTTGGGGGTTTAAGTTCAATCAGAGTAATAATGTCGGAACCCCTGGGGTTGTTCGACAGTCCGGTCGCATTCTGGGAAGGAACCTCGGTCGAAACTTTGGTATCAGTCAAGAGGGAATCCCGGTCGAGACCAATATCGGTCAAGAGGGAGTCCGGTTGAAAGCAGTATCGGTCAAGAGGGAGTTCGGTCGAAAGCAGTATCGGTCAAGAGGGAATCCCGGTTGAGACCATTACCGGTCAAAGGGGGGGTTTCGGTCGAGTTCAATACCGGTCAAAAAGGAGAGATCTGGTCACTGTTCTCTTGCCGGTCGGCCAAAGGGCCGGGCCCGGGTTAGTTTTGCGCCGAAGCCCATGTGTTTTGTTGGGACTGTATTATTGTGTTCCAATTTATCGGAGGTATCAGCTCATCTTCGGAATTCTAGGATATCTTGGTCTCGAGTCGTTAGGTGTGTGAATTGATAATGTTATTATTTTGGTTTACCGATCAATGCTTCCTTTATAGGTTTCGGTTCGGAGTTTTAAAGGTAGACGAAAAGCTTTGAGTTAAGGGAAGTCAGATGAGTTTTTCTAAACTAAACCTTTGATGATGAAAGCATGAGAAGTTTATTTTTAAACTTTGATTTATTTATGATGGCATGATTTTACCATATTGTTCAAGTGTGTTAAAAAAATTGTTGTTGAATAACTGTATGCATACATTATTCATGGGTTACGTGACCTAAGTCGTGGAGTGTGGTCCGCCTACTCGTGCCGGGGAGTGTGGCCCGTTTATGTCGTTGGGGGCGTGTCCCAACATTAAGGCAGCGCGAGTTAGACACATCGTCTTTGACGGTCGTGTGGTCCGTAGCGTGTTTTATTTATGTGTCATTATTAAATGTTGTTTATAATTCTGGAAAGTATATGTTGTTGCTTAACTGTAGAGGGAACTCACTAGACCTGTGGTCTAACCCTCGCTCTTTCAAATATAAAAATCTTTTCAGGCTGTCGTAAGTTAGACAGGACAACTAAGGGCAAGGAGAAGGCTTTGCGGGGCTGATAGAAGGTCATTGCTTAGTTATTCGTGTTGGCCTCAGTTGTGTATAAGTTGTTTACAGCAAAACCTTAATTTTCTATTGTAAGTTTGGGACCGTTTCGGCTTGGAATAATATTAAATGTTGGTATTTTAATATTAAGAATTAATCTGTTTGCTTATCCTGATTGGGCTGTTACAGGTACCATCATATTATGCAAGATTTTAAAAATCTCTTAAACTACAAGTATCAAAGCACAAGATACATATTACTATTGCAGACTTTTAATATCCATCAATTTGGTATGTGCAGGACCTTCCTTTTATGGAGACATTTTCATGTATCATTATTAATTAATATATTATATTACTATAAATTTGTTTTAATTTTATTATTAAATATGTAGTTGGTTATTTTTCTATATGTCATTAAAATATATAAGATAATTATTGAATTCTAATAAAATACTTAATTTTTTTATATAAAAACATTATATTATAAGCCTAAATTAAAAAAAAATTATAAAAAAAACATTATCACTTTCTCAAAATCATCCAAAATCGTACTGTAAATCGACAAAAAAACAAAAAATAAAATGAAACATTAAAATCGTGATGTATATCGTTGCATTGCGTAAGTACATTTCTAGTATTAGAAAAAATAAAATTCATAACTCCTAAAATTTACCCTTACTAAAAAACGGTTACAATTATTAAACCAAAAAAATCCTTATAACCCTATTGGTCTAAAATAGTTAACACAAAATCATTGGTTAACAAAAGAAAAGAACCTTTTATATATATATATATATATATATATAGAGAGAGAGAGAGAGAGAGAGAGGGAGGATCAAACGAGAACAATAACTATTTAAAAGAACACGGGAACTAATAAAATCACTAGTGATTTTACATTAACGTGCAAAAAAGCCACGCGAACTTGAAGCCGCGGCCTAAGTCCTTTTTTCGTGTGTTAATGTAAAATCACTAATGATTTTGTTAGTTCTCGTGTTCTTTTAAATAGGTACTGTTCTCGTTTGAACCTGACCCTATATATATATATATATATATATATATATATATATATATATATCAAACTCAATAGCAAGTACGTACTATGGACAAATATTAATAGATCATGACGACAATAAAAACAAGAAATTAATATATATTAAAATTATGTGACTTCTCCAGTTCTCCTTGGAGTATATACAAGTGAAAATTAATAAACTAAAATTTACAAGAATTAAAAAAAAAAAAAACTATATATATGTCCCCACTCTTGTTAGTTCCTACCACTTGACCTCCCTCACTTCACCCCCCTCCCCTCATATCATATATACACTCACCCCATTTCATCCATCACACTCTCTCCTATCAACAAAAAGAATGTGTGTATTCATATATCACCATCTTCATCTTCATCTCTCCACATCCCTTTAATTAATCTCATCATTTATATAATCCATCAAAAACCCACAAACAAACTTTAATTCTTGATTCAAACCCATATATATATATATATATATATATATATATATAATAGATGGATAATTTAAGAGAAATACAAGGAAAAATGGCTCATGACCCTCACTGTGTGTTTTCATATTCAAGATACAGACGTCAAGTATGGGTTCCCGGTCCCGTGATCGTCGGGGCCGGCCCCTCCGGTCTCGCGGCCGCCGCGTGCCTGAAAGAAAACGGCGTCCCCAGCGTCGTCCTCGAGCGATCAAACTGTATCGCCTCCCTTTGGCAGCTCAAGACCTACGATCGTCTCCGTCTACACCTCCCGAAGAAATTCTGCGAGTTGCCGCTGATGCCGTTTCCTGATGATTTCCCGACGTACCCGACGAAGCAGCAGTTCGTCGAGTACCTAGAGGCGTATGCGAAGCGGTTCAGGATCGAGCCGGTGTTCGGGCAGAGTGTGGAGAGGGGTGAGTTTGATGAGAGTGTGGGGATGTGGAGAGTGAAGAGTGTGGGGATGAAAGGGGAGGAGATGGAGTATGTTTGCCGGTGGTTGGTGGTGGCGACAGGAGAGAATGCGGAGGCGGTGGTGCCGGAGGTGAAAGGGATGGGGGAGTTTTGTGGGGAGGTGAAGCATACGTCGGAGTATAAGAGTGGGAGTGTGTATGAAGGGAAGAAAGTGTTGGTGGTGGGGTGTGGGAATTCAGGAATGGAGGTGTGTTTGGATCTCTGCAATCATAATGCAAACCCTAGTCTTGTTGTTAGGGATGCTGTGAGTTTCTCTTAATTTTCTCTCAAATTACTTTTGATTAATTTGCTAATTATATACATATATACAGGGTTGGGTTACGGTGAGAAGTTGAGTTAACGTGATCAGCGTGAGAAGTGGTTATTAACTATTGTTGGACGGATATTAGAATGAGATGCACTGAGATAAGATACACCGAGATGCATCGAATCAATTCCCATCTAAGACACAATTTATGGAAAGACATTTAATTGAAAGTAATCAACGGTTCAGATCATTTTCTCATGCTTCTCACGTTAACCTCAACTTTTCACACAATCGTTCGCCTTAATTTATATATATATATATATATATATATATATATATATATATATAGGCGAATAATGGTGTGAAAAGTTGAGGTTAACGTGAGAAGCTAGATAAATGGATCTGAACCCTTGATCACTTTCAATCAAATGTCCTCCCATAAATTACGGCTTAGAAGGGAACTGATCTGGTGCATCTTATCTTAGTACATCTCATCATAATGTGATAACCACTTTTCACGATTCTCACGTTAACCTCAACTTCTTACCGGAACCCAACCATATATATATAGATGGAGGTTCAAGAAAAAACCTCAAAAAAATTGGAAAACTGGGGAACACCTTGGTATCCCTTTAATTTGAACGATATGCACTTGTGCATACAAGTAAATTAAGTTGTTTTCTATGCATAAGTACATACCGTCTAGATGAAGGACTACAAGAGTGTTCATCAGGTTTTCATTTTTTTAAGGCTTTTCTGACCCTATATATATATATATATATATATATATATATATATATATATATATATAGCTTAATTACAAAAAATGATGGTTAGTTTTTGTTAAATATTTGATAAATTTATTAATCTATAGTTTTTAGTTATCGACAATGATAAGAATTTAAATCGAAAATATGATGTGTTAACCAATCGTATGTAGTTATTTATATATTAATTTCATTTGTTAGTATTTATTTAGTAACGGTTACTTTTTTTCAACAACTTTTTGAATTAGAAAATTTTGAATTGTTTTTAATTTAAGTTTAAAAATGGGAATTAAATTCAAGTGAAGTGAAGTGAAGTTTTTTAAACCTTATAGAGTAATTGAATTACAAAATTTTCTATTTGCCAACTCTTAAATTATATTATCTCAGGTGCCCATTTAATTTAAAATTTGTAGTTCCCAATTGAAGAAAAGTTAGAATGTCGATCGAATTATAAAATTAAAATACTATATTTTAAGAGGGTTCTTATCCACCATTAATTGCTATTATTATTATTATTATTATTATTATAATTACAAGATTTTCTTGGTTGTAATTAATCATCTAGTTAATTAATAATAATGTTTTAGATGATTCACAAAGTTTTATACACAAAATATATTAAGTTTTTAAATTTATTTAAACCATTGATTTAAATAAGCCATTAATTAAACAACAAATTAAGTTTTTTAAATAATAACTTTGTGTTTTTAATTATGAAAGATCTTGTAATTAGTGGAAAAATCTCAAAGACAAAAAAAAAAAGTTCACTTTTTTCTTGGTGATCACAAGCATATGGGAGCAAATGGAGCATGGAACTCCATTCATGAAAAGCACCTTAAACAAATGTTATTGAAGTGGAAAATAAAAATAAAATAAGAATCATAATTACAAGAGTGTTTCATTACTGTAAAGGGTCCTTTAATATATGGTGTGCATGGCCCTCAATGAAAGTGAAACTACCCCTCCATGAGGGCAAAAAGGGGTTGTCACACCCCCATCAAACTTCAGCTTTATTTTCCCTTTTTTTCTTTTCGATACTTCAAATTTCTGTTACAAGATTTGAACCCATGATATTTTTTTAACTGACGGTTGGATGGTTATATCAAAAATCAGGTACATGTCCTACCACGAGATATGTTGGGGAAATCGACTTTTGGGTTGTCCATGTGGTTGCTGAAGTGGTTTCCCATGAGATTAGTTGACCGGTTTCTGTTGATAGTGTCATGGTTGATACTTGGAAACACAGCTAGGTTCGGACTTGACCGGCCGGTGGTGGGACCGCTCGAGCTCAAAAATCTGTCAGGAAAAACACCAGTGTTGGACGTCGGGGCCCTTGCCAAGATCAAAAAGGGGGACATCAAGGTAAACCTAGTTACTATTTGTGCATACTTTTTTCTTTTACCTTTATTAATGTGCTTCTCATTTCCTTAAATCCCTTCATATATATATATATATATATATATATATATATATATATATATATATATATATATATATATATATATATATCTTTGTACCTTGATTTCCCTTTTTCCTAAAACCTATAATCATTGGATTTAGATTTGTTTTGATCATAGTATCTATATAGCACAATATCTCCATTTATATCCCAACATGTTTTGTACTCCATTATCAATTTTTCTACTTTCTTTTAATTTTAAGTGTATCTAAATATATATATATATATATATATATATATATTATACAATTAATGTAGATGATTTAAAAGAAATTTAAGCACAAGTGATGTTTCTATACATGTGTAAAGGCCTGTTTGTTAGCAGCTTAATGAGACTCACAACTTATTCAGTCAACTATATATAATTGTTTGGTAGTGACTTAATAATATAAAAAGTGGCTTATTCAGTAAGATTTCAAGGGGAATCTTTTTGCAGAAAGCCAAGTTTTTTCCAAACTTGTCCCTCCCATTAAAAAACACGTTCCTTTCATTTATGAAAAAACTCTTTCAAATAAAAACCTTGTAAATCTATACAAACAGATTAATCCACACATGCAACTTTATTCATACAGAACTTAATGAAAAACCAACCAAACAACCCATAAGCAATATAGAACCAAAACCTTACAATTCACACACACATTAACTATTATCTTAGTTTTAATATAACGTATTGACTTGTCACATAATTTAATAAAGATAGTCTACTAGCTATCAATTATGATATATTTTCTAAGATATTCTAGAGTTTTCGAACATGTTAGACTAAAAAACACTTGGGTCTTTTAAGAATTTTCTAATATAGTCAAAACTCGTCGGATTGACTCGAACCATAAATACTTTTTTGTTCATTTCTTTAACTTTTATTAATTATTTTATATATTTGGATTAGAAGACCATATTATAGTTGTATATCCCAACTTTTGTGGTGACTTTCGAGCTATTTGATCCATAGAATTTAAATCGACTTATTTTTTTAATAATGATTTTAAGCAATTATATAAATTCTTTTAATATTGTACTAAGTTTGTGTTTTTAATTAATGTTTGTAGATACTTCCAAGCATTGAACGAATAGGGCATCATGGTGTACAATTTGTGAATGGCAAAATAGAGAATTTTGATGCAATTATTTTAGCAACAGGATACAAAAGCAACGTACCATATTGGTTAAAGGTACTTTTCTCTTTATTTTTCCTATCTATAAACAACTTTTTAGTTACAAAAAAAAGACTAAAAAACGTTATTTTTTTTATGTTCGTACAAGAGCAATTCATGTCTAAAATGGGATTATTTGAAAAGTTAATGGCTCATTCTTGAAAAGACGATATCTGAGAGTATATGTATGTTATCGTATTCAGGAGAAAGAGATGTTCTCGGATAAAGATGGGTTTCCTCGAAGACCGTTTCCAAACGGTTGGAAAGGTGCAGACGGGCTTTACGCAGTTGGGTTCACCAAACGTGGCTTGCTTGGTGCATCAGCGGATGCAAGGCGAATAGCAGAAGATATTGGCAAATGTTGGAAGGCGGAAGCCAACCATGTCGTGACGACAACCAAACGATCGTTTTCATTGCAACCCTAGTTTTGTATTTTTGGGGTTATTTTTTTGGGTTTTTTATATATATTTTTTGTCTTTTTTCTTGACTCATGTTAGATAACACACATTCAATTGACCTACAATTGAATGAAATTTTTTTGTTAGCACAAAAACCAATTTAGTTGCTTTAATTAGCAAGATTCCATGGAAATAGAGAGGGGCAAAGATCGTTGGGTTGTTTTAGCTTCTTGATAATTGCAAGTGTGATATTAATCACGATCTATGAAAATCAATCAAATCTTACAGATTCGTAAAAACTAATTCCGATCATTCATTGAGTTCTACTTTAAGATATGATTTAATGTGTTTTACATGTCATGTTTTTGTGTGTGTCAGTGTGTTTTATGTATTAAACGTATTAACATGTTTTTTCACATGTTAAACAAAACATATTTTCATATATGAAACAACATTGTACGTCTCACATCTATTGTTATATATGTGGTGGTGGTGGGGGGGGGGGATATACAGACACAAAAACATATAAAATAGGGAGGCATATCGACTTGTTTTTGCATCGACAGTGTAACAAAAAAGTGATGTAGCGATCTCTAGCTTTCTTTCCATTATGAACTATGTAACGCCCGGAAAATCCCTCGTATGTAATCTCCGGTAAATCTGACTTAGACTTTCTTTTTTATCATTAATTTATGCCTAACGTTGATTGGTATGTCCTACCCTAGGACCCTTTGGATTTCTAACCCATTAACCGTGCAAAAACGCAAAATTTATAGCCTCTAGGGGTGTGGGTGCGACATTGACCCGTGACTGTGACACGGGCACTGTCGCCTGGTCATAGTCGCACAGGGTGTACCGAATGGTACCTGGTCCCTGCGACATTGCCCCTGCGACAATGCCCATGAGCAAAGTCGTTGGGCATTGTCGCCCGCATGGCCTGAACTGCTGATAAATTGTGTTTTTATGCCTCATTTCTACATTTCACTTTAGAAAACAGGGGAACATTGTTAGGAGGTGATTTTTGAGCAACCAAACACTCATCTCATCAACATTCTAGGGTTTGTTTGTGGATTCATTTATTGCTCATTAAACCATCATCCAATGCCATTTTATTGAAGTATTCTCTCCAAGATCTCCTCTTCTCAACCAAGACTTCATCTCTCAACTTCTAGGGTTTTGCTATTTTCTAGGTTTTAACCCAAAACCTAGATTGTGAGTTTCTAAACCTTTTGTCAAAACTGGATACACATCACATTTTATATATTATTGTCATTCATCCTCATTTGAACTATCCATTCATCATACTTAGTTTCTTGTGAAATCCTTATTGTAAGTCTAAGTCCTCATTTTGAATATAGTTGAGCTTCTCTAAAGTGGCTTTGGGACTCCTTCACCTTAAATAAATGGGAAACATATTTGTATGGGGTGACCTTGAACAATGGTCTATGTGGGTGGTTTGACCTAATTTCGGGTTGTTGGATTACTTGATGATTACCCCATAATAAGTTGCTTATTATTGCTTGATGAAACATATACTATGGAAATGGAATGATATGTTATCTGAATCACCATGAAGTAGAATTATGGTTATATTGATGCTAATTCATTCATACTAGCCTTGTTATAGACTATATGAAATGTGAGAAAGGTATGGTCTACTATTTTACCTATGGTTGGTATTGTGATTATTCATGTGCATTATGTGCCTTGAGATCTACTAATAATGATGTTGGAGGAACCAAGTCGGTAGACACTAGGAGGATATAGTCTTGGGTGCCACCGTGACGGTATGTGCCTATACCTCCGCCATTCGAGGTAATGCCATGGTTGTAGTCCTCGGATGTGTCGGGCCTTTTAGGTGTCACTCATGGTAGTTGGCATCAAGGTGTATCGACTCTTTGGGTGGAACTTGATTGGTGCTATGGGTCTCCTCCATTGACTCCACATTTGATGAACTTATTGTTAACTGCTAATAAAAATTGTGCATGTATTTTGGAATGTTATTACTTGTTCACACTCACTAGGCTTTTTGGCATAACACTTGTTTTGTGTCGATGTGTATAACTATGTTCTAGTGGCGCCACTTCTAAGCAGGTCTAGTCGGACTTGGGTGAGAGTTTGGGGAAGGTACATTGGGACGCACTTTTTGTGAAGACATTGTTTTGGTCTATAGACGACACCCTTTTTATAATCTCCTTTTTATCATAGAAATTAAATTAGTTGGTTGTTGTCTATTTCCGTTAAATTACAACTGTAATTAAACGGGTTTATTTATTCCCCATTTCTTTGGGAGACTCTTGCTATGACAAATTTTATATATCACATGTCCGTTTTCTGGATTTTTGTTATCCCTATCTTTAGGGCGTTACAAACTATACACTCATACAATGTATATCTTGTTGCACTCATAAGATACTTATCAGATAAGTTGAGATTCTTCATCATCTTCCACACAAAATAAAACATTGAGTTTTCGACTACTTGGGTAGCAAAAATATAACTCTAATAAAGTTCGAATAACAACTACAAGATTTTATAAAAACTTTAAGTATTTTATTATATTTTTGCAAATATAACGATTAATTTACGACCAAAATACTACTACCGTCTAATCTATTTATTTATGTGGGTGGGTAGTTCCATATTAATTATGTTCTCTACGAATTTAATGTATAGAGAAATCTAGAAACATAAAAAACTTGTAATCAATTTCAAAACGGAAGTGATACTTTCGTATCAAAATTCTATACAAGCGCTAGGTGTTAGGACCACTTCCCTTGAATATTTATGTGTATCGGTTTAAGATGAAGTCTGATTTTGACTTGTATTTATGTTAAAAGCATAATTATGGGGCTCCAATTTATATAAATAAACCAGACTAAACCAAAAACAAGTCTAGTAAATCCTATATGAAATCAATGTATAAAATTTTAACTAAAATTTTAATAATGTAGAAAAGTATTTGTTTTGAATTAACGAAGAAACTCACACATGACTCAAACTCACAAGCTTAAGGATGTAGAGAGACTCAGATTGGTACCAAATATCGTTTCACCATGATAAAAAATTACGAAGAAACCATGATCAAGAATCCTCATTTATCACACTTCAAACATAAAGTCGATATGTCAGGAATGTCATAAATCTCTTCACTTAAATTACTGATTATATCCTCGTTAAACTTCAAAATGAACCCATATAACAAAATCATCAGCCCAATAAATTGTGTAAATTAATACCCATAATTTCTTATAATTAACGCGAACTTTTATATGTGGGTATTTTTTTCATTCGAAACATTCATTTTTAGTATTCAAAATAATACCCATAATAATGTCTCTTTAATTATGTTAATTACTTAAATAATTTTTAAAAAATTAAAATAGAAAATAAACTGTTTTTCTCTTTTTGAGGCAACTTGTTAATTAAGACATAATAAATTCAATGAATATGACAAACCCCACCATAAACTAGACACCCCATGTTAATTTTTTTGATTAATCAAAGAAAATGATTGTGATTTTATAATGAGTGTGGTTTACTTTCACAAATATTCGTTTTACTATTAATTACTAGCTAATTTTGTTGTCGATTTTAGAAATTTCCAAAATTTTAAATAAATGGAAATTGGATAACAAAAGATGTGACATGACATAATTTAATAATGAGAACAAAAACCGTGTCTTGTACTTTCATGATTCTTGAATATTATAGTTTTAATGTTATCAAGCTGGATACAACAAGAAGAACCTAAAGTCTTTTTTAGGAAAAACATGTATTTCTTTTAACATACACTATTTCGTCTTACGATAAACTAAGAGTACAAACTTCATCTGGAACCAACCCGATTCGACAGTTTGAACTTAAACCGTTATAAAATATCCATCAAATTTATGTTTGGTTGAAAGGCAAAAATATATGACCCACATGAATGATCCATGTATAGGGGGAGAATTGATGGCCCTTCATATACATGCCTGAAAAGGCCAACACATGCAGGCCTGAAACCATTCACTAACACCATTACCCACACTACTATTTTTCTTTTATTTTTTTTAATAAATATGTAACATCCTAGGCTAACTGTATCTGTCCGCTTTATCCACACACTTGAACTCATGGTTTTAAAACGCATCTGATATAGGAGGTATCGAGTCCATTATAAAGCAACATTTGTTCCCCTCTCCAACCAATGTGGGTTCTTACAAAATATAAATCAAATTCTCATCAATTATTATATATATATCATATCATCGTAAAATGATATTTTGGTTAAAAAAAAAATGACACCATATTTGCGTCTCTATCAGAGCTGGTCATAAGGTCAATAATATGTGGGATGGGAGGGACCATCGATGAATGATTCCTTTTCTTGAACATTCGCCCTTTTCCCCATCATCCAACTTAATGGTTGGAAGTTACGACTCATACGTGTACTGTTCATTTTGATTTTGATTTTAAAATGAAATTGATCTTAAATATATATATATATATATATATATGGGTTGTTTCATTTGCAACCCTTAAAAATGTTGCAAACCTTGCAACCCACATTTTAACCGTCGGATTCATGATCGGCGGTTACAATAGATATGGGGCCCAATATTTTTAATTAAGAAAAACAGAAAAATAAAAATAAAATAACCGTCGATCATGAATTCAACGGTTAAGATGTGGGTTACAAAAGTTGCAACCTTTTTAAGGGTTGTAAAATATCCTTCCAATATATATATATATAGAGAGAGAGATGTTTATAGACTTTTAAATAAATTTATTATTACTTAATAGCATATTTTTATTATTAAATTGAAGGTTTTTCTATTATATGCTTTTTAGGCATATAAAAGATATAGATTTATTTAAATAAGTTCCAAATCCTTTTTTTTTTCTTTAAATAAGTTTTATAACAAAAGACTTTTTATTCTCCATTCTCCTATTATTATTTATGTTATTGTGGCTTTAAATACATGAGGAATGGAAAAAGAGTTGACATGGTAGGAAGGAATCTGGATTCTTGACCACTTTTAATCTTAAACTCGCCTTATGAATCGCGTTTGATACGAGAATTGGTCTGGTACATCACGGTGTATCTAGGGGTGTGCATCGGGCGGGTTCGGGTGGCCAAATCAAAAACCTTATCGGATTTCGAATATGGAAATCAAGACCCGAATTTTAGGTTTCGGATTTTGGATTTCTTCGGGTTCGGATTGGTTGGGTTTTGGGTTGATGTCGGTCGGGTTCGGATATTATTATAATGTAAAATGTATATATAAACTCAATCGATTTTGAAGAAGAATTCAATCGATTAAAAGATTAATGAAATCGATAATAAGGTGCCGTTTGTTTTTTAAGAGATCTGAAGTCTTATTTTATTTCTGATTAATAAGAGGTGGTGCTGAATTCTTAAATATGAATCAACAAGATTGTATGTTTCTGTAACGTCCAGAGGCGTCTTGAGATAAAGAAGAGCATATGAACTGAGGCGTCGATAAGAGGTTTTAAGAAGTTAGGTTACCACTTCTTATTTCAGACGTTGTTAAGAGTTAAGAGGTTCTGAAAACTTGAAAAAAAAACATGCAGTCTAAATCTTAAAAGGTCTGAACGATTTAGACTTAATAGACATTAAAAACTTTTTTTTTAAAACAAACAATCCCTAAGTTTAGAAATTAGAAAACACTTCGACCTACTAGAATTTACGATTTTCAAAAGATAATTAATAAATAAATATATTAATATAATATTTAAAATATATGTGTATATTATTTCGGGCTTTCGGACGGGTCAAGTGGCCAAAGATCAAACCCGACCCAAACCCAAAAAAACCGCGAAAAGTCGAGTTTCTGATTTTCGGATTTCGGGGTATTCGGATTTTGCACAAACACCTTATTTTCGGTTCAGGTTCGGGTTTGGGTTTGGGTTTGGATTTCGGACTATTACGCTGTGTTCTCGAAACTCATTTAACGAAGGAAAGGAAAGGAAAGGGAGGGAAATGAGAGGAAAGTGAAAAAAACTCGTGTTTTCGAAAATATTTTAGGAAAGAAAGGAAAGGAAACGGAAGGAAAGAATTGACAACTTTCCTCCCAAACCTTTCCTCCCAAATGTGGGAGGAAAGGAAAGGAAAGGAAAAAAAATAAAACCATTTAAAAAAAATTAATGAAATTATTAAAATTACAAAACTACCCAATCTTTAATTATAAGCATATATTTTTATAAGGGTATATTTGTAAAATTGACATCTTTCATTTCCTTTCTCTCCTGTTCAAGAACATGAAAAACTATTTCCTTTCTTTCCCTTTCCTTCCATTTCGAGAACACTAATGAAAAAATTATTTTCATTTCCTTTTTCTTTTCTCTCCCTTTCATTTACTTCCATTTCTTTTCTTTTCTTTTCAGATTAGAAAACACAGCGTTAGGGTTTTGCACACCCCTAGGTGCATCTCATCGTAATATATATATATATCTGACTGAATAAGTTGTGAGTTTCATTAAACTGCTAACAAACAGACCCTTAATGAAAAACCAACAAAACAATCACTCACATATCCCATACAGAAAAGAGCATGAATAAAATTCACCAATAAAAACCTGTTCGTTCTATCACCATCACTTTTTTCACTTTAAATATCTTCCCCCACAGTCACCCATCGTTCTCACTCCTCTGTTCTCGTTTGTTTATTTACGAGAGATTTAAAAATGTAAGAACAAAATTGTCTTAAATTTTTTATTCGTTTATAATTTCATTTTCCTAACACGTGGTTGTTTTTAACTTCTTACGACCACCCACTTTCTAAAAATATAAATGATTTTATGATAATATTTTTTTTTTCTAAAAAAGTCATGTTTTATGTGATGGATTCCGATGACACCAAACCTTTTAAATACGACTTATTTTAGCAAAATAAAATTTTTAAATTTACATCAAATTAATTAAAATTTTATTTTATTAAGAATTATCAATCACTTGATCATAAGATAAGATGTGTATATATAAATATAAAAAAAAATACAGAAAATAAAAATTCTTATATAAAATATGAAGTGTAAACATATGAACACATGCAATTGAATTGGAACTTTTTTTGGAATTGGAATGAAATGTTTAGCAAACTAGCTAATGAATATTAGTAATAATTAATTATATATATATTTATTAGTATTTATAATTAATAGTAATAAATAACAACTTATATTAATCAGAGGTATAATTGGATTAAGTGGCAAAAAGCTCCTAAAACGCTACTCCAACTAGCGTTTCAACAAGCTAGTTTATTTCCATCCAAATGCGTACTTAAAAAGTTAGTTTATGTTTGCTAAACAATGTCAGAGTATTTGTTGATTAGGTAGCTAGACCACTTTAGAAAATAGTTTTGAGATTTCAGATGTGTATACGGTAAATTAAAAAGCCAATTTGACACGTTTGAAAGTTTGTAACTTTGCATATGTATGGGTGGTCTGAATTAGAACATGAAAACAAATCAGATCCGAACAAAAAGAAACAAATAAAAACATATAATTATATATTGATTCAATTTCAATTAAAATGAATATAGTTAAAACCATATTTTTACATTGGTAAAGATAGTATAACCCATTAGAGGAGTGTTGTGGAGGTTCATCAAGTTTCTTGTTTCATTAAATTTACAAATCACAACTACTATACTTCTATACTCTATTATAAAGCACGGATAAAAAACTTCTAAATGCAAATTATTAGGCACAAGGTAGCATCATTTTTTGCAAGATTTTAAAAATCTCTTAATTTACAAGTATCAAAGCACAAGATACATATTACTATTGCAGACTTCTAACACCCATCAATTTGGTATGTATAAGACCTTCCTTTTATGCAGATATTTCCATGTATCACTATTAGTTAATATATTATATTACGATAAATTTGTTTTAATTATATTATTAAATATGTAATTGGTTATTTTTTCTAGATGTCATTAAAATATATAAGTTAATCATTGAATTATAACAAAATACTTAATTTTTTATATATATAAACAACGTTATATTATTAAGTATAAATTAAACAAATTTATAAAGAAAAACAATATCACTTTCTCAAAACCATCCAAAATCGTACTGTAAATCGACAAAAAATAAAATGAAACATTAAAATCGTGATATATCTCGCTGCATTGCGTGGGTATGCTTATAGTATTTTTATATTTTATAAAAGAATCATTCCGATTTTTTTTAAATAATAAAAATACGAAATATAATTAAAATTTAATTAGTTCGACCCAAACAATAAAAATCAACTTTCATCTGTAGAAAAGGCCATTGGGACATTCAGCCCAACATGGCCCAAGTTTTCGAAAAAGCAAACCCTAATTGCATACCATAAGAACCCTAAAAAACTATCAACTGACGGCTTTCATTATTTTTTCTTTCTAATCTACTAGTTCTAGGGTTTCGTTTATTCTCAATCTGCAGAGATGGTAATCCTCCTTCAAGTCTCCATCTGTCTTAATGCGTTTGAATTTGATTGATTTTTTGTACTGATAACTATGTTTGCCGTTTGTTGTTTTGGAATTTGCTGATTGAAGGGTAAAGGAACAGGGAGTTTCGGTAAGAGGAGGAACAAAACACACACACTGTGTGTGAGGTGTGGCCGGCGAAGCTTTCATCTGCAGAAGAGCCGATGCTCTGCTTGTGCGTATCCTGCTGCTCGCGTCCGAAAATGTATATCTCGTTGTCTCTATTTGTTTATGAATGTATATACGATTTCGACAGTTTTATATACTTGATTGCTTTTATGAAAATGCTTGTGGTTGTTTGTGGTTTTTCTTTTATTTTGATTTGTGATTAGACGAGATGTGATTTGATGGAGGTGTGCAATTGCTAGTTAGAGCAATTTAAGGTAATTGCTAGTTAGAGCAATTTAAGAGGAAGTAAATTTGGTTTTGTTTTCGATATTTTGCTTATTTGGATCTATCATCTGGTTAACAATTGTTGTATGCAAACATGTGATATTGTGGCCGTTCTAGAACTGGTTTTTTTGTTGATAGTTTTTGTCATGGAGGTTGGAGTGAATGTTTATTATAAACCATGGACTTTGTTCCTGTACTTGGTTCATACGTGCTCATCTTTTTTCAGGTTCTATAATAATGTTGTGGCATTGAACGTTTTATTGCTTGTTTTGCCTTATATAACAGCTACTCCAATTGAATGTTAAAAAAGCATTTTGCTGGTCTTTAATCTCCGATCGACCAGCAAAAAGAATTTAATTTTGCTGGTGATTGGAAAGAAACGACAAATATGCCGCCTTATGCTCAAATGCCATAAATGCTGTGTGATTGGAGATGATGCGATTTTTGGTGTCTATGGCCCTACCAATTTGCCATTCTTTTTGGTGCTAAGGTTGGAGTTGCTCTAACCTTTACACCAAAAATATCTGCAAATTCATTGGACCATGGACACCAAAAATTGCTTCAAATCCAAGCACACGACATTTATGCCGTTTGAACAGGAGGCTGACATAATTGCCATTTCTCTCCCATTGGCGGCAAAAAAACAGTTCTCTTTGCTGGGTGGTTGGAGTTTTGTGTACGGCAAAAGCGCTATTTTGGCGTACGATTGGAGTTGTTCCAAATGAAAATTATCATCTGAACAGGCAATCAGGTGTGATGTTTATGCTATCTTTAACCCATTTTCTAGGAAGAGGTACCTAAATAAGAACCACTAGGAAAAACAAAGTTGCCATGTTCTGTTACAATGTGTATGCTAACACCTCAATTTGTATACATACTGTTTACTCTCTAAGTTTCAACCTGCATGCACTTTATTTTGATAAATGATCAAGACCCCAAAGGCCCAAAGCACTAATCTTTAAGCTGGATGTGAAGTTTGTGAGACATTTTTGAGGGACTGTTACTGTCTAGGCTCTTCTTTGTGTTTGCTGTTGTTTCTATTCGAGATGATTTTTTTCATCCAAGGCTAGGCTCTATGGTATTGATTAACATATATTTGTTTCACAACATCAAAACTTTTTTACGTGTATCTTTTTGTCACGAACACGTAAAAAATTTACATGGTGAAACATTTATATGCTAACAATTACCCTAAATCCTAGTATTAAGTTAAAAAAGTTATGTAAAGCAAGACATCATGCCCTAATTTTCACGGTTCTCCCAATGTTGTAGGCTCTCAAATTATTAGCCCCCTAGACACCACACACACTCTATGCACCCAAGCATATAAGTAGTCATGGCCTAACATGCATCCAACATACATGTTGTAACAAACTTTTGTCAAACAGCACAACCATTTCCTGCAGATTATTCATGATTGTGGATTTAAGTTTTTGAAGTTAGTGGATATACGTATAGAAACATGTGAAATTATACCAAGTTATGAGTATTTACAGGACAGTGAAGGAAAAATCATGGCTTCAAATTGAGCAACAATCATCCTACTTGCATGTTGTAAAACAACTTCTTTAAATGATACCTTCATTTCATGCTGGATTTTGGTGATTGTTTTTATTAGCTTGTTAGCTGATTGCTGGTTTTTTACTCCCATGTGTATGTGTGTGACATATATAGAACTGTGTTTGAAACACGTAACAAGTTTATGTGCTCAGAATACTCCTTGTTTGATACTTAATATAGCCATTTGTTGGTTGTATCGAGTTTGTTATTGGCAAATTAACTGATGGTGAAACTTGTATTTTGCATTTCTGAGAATTCCAAATGTAGTATTTGTTTAGAAAATGGTAAAACTTTTTGGATACACATTGTATTAGAAGTTGAAAGCACATTTTTATGTTTCATTTGGAAAAACGAGGTTTTGTTGCTTTTTATTACGGACTTTTACACCGTTGTTTTTATGTTTCAGACAACTGGAGTGTGAAAGCAATCAGAAGGAAGACCACAGGAACCGGTCGTATGCGTTACCTTCGTAATGTTCCTCGCAGGTTCAAGAGTAACTTCAGGGAAGGTAAGCTGTTTTCTCTTGATTACTAGAGTCACATCACATGTACTCCCTTCTCTTCCAAAAATAATTGTCATTCATTTATATTTTAGTTTGTCTCAAAGTAAGGGCCTTTTTAACAGCTTAACAGGACTTGCAACTTATTCGATCAACTATATATGATTGCATGGTAGTGGCTTAATGATATAAAGAGGCTTATTTAAGTAAGATTCTAGGGGAAGCTTTATGCAGGAAGCCAAATTTTTAACAAACGTGCCCCTCCCAATTAGAAGACATGCTTCTTCCATCTATGAGAAAACCCATTCAAACACAAACCTCTCAAATCTATACGGACCACACTGCTAGCTTTATCTGTACAGGACTTAGGTGGTGCTGTTCGGTTCGTTTTCTATTAAGACCTGTATGGGTATAGTTGTCTATATGGATATAGTTGTCTGTGTGTTAACAGATAAATTGTTGTTTGGTTGTTGTGCTGAATAAACCGTGTGAATGTCAGAAATGACCATTTTACCCCTGCTTTTTGTTTTTTTAATTAATCCTAATTACAAGATACATTTGTATGTAGTCTGCAACCAAAATCCATATACAAGACTTGTAACCTAAGCTAAACCCAAAACTCTGTTACCACTTACCAATGCTAAGATCGAGAGAAACAAAGATATTATCACTTTCATTTGGAATGGGCCATCAAAGATTCTTCCCAACACTCCCATGAATTCTATCTTGGACAACTCACATAACACACAGGGATATGTAAAATCCCATGCCCTAACTCACCAAACTTCACACGAGGCACGCCTCCTTGTTCCAATTCCTGATAATTGCTGCCTCAATCTCAAATCGTCCCTACTGTGAATAATATCCACCACATCGACACTGTTCTAAGAAATTCCTGCCTTTAACTTGGAAGCTGCTAAACTTGGCGGCACAACACATTACAAACGGGTACTAAACGAGATCGTAGAGAGTGGCGTGAGAGATGAGATGCCGGAGAACGAGAGAGTGATGGGAGAAGAAGAGACCACCGGAGAACGAGACTATTGGAGGATGACAGTGACAGAAGAGAACGAGATCGATCGTCAGTCTATGCCATGAGAGAGTGTGTGGTCGACTGGTCCGTTCCTTTTTGCTTGAGAGAAATAAGAGAGACACAATCTCTGACTTTTTGTTTGATTTGGGCGTTTTTCACAGAAGGGCAAAAATGTAATGTTTTTGGCTGAATGTATGTGACTTCCTTCTATGGGCTGAGCGAATAAGCCCTTTTCTGACCCATTAAGCCACTTCCGAACATGTATGTATGGCTTACCGAATAAGCCATACATGTCATACAGCCCATTAAGCCGTTATCGAACAGCCCCTTACTGGAAAACCAATCAAAGAGCCCCCAAAGTGTCCATTTTCATAAATTAAGTGTCGACTTTTCGACTGTACCCTTAATTGTTATGTATAGAAATTGAGGGTTGGGTTTCAGTGAGAAGTTGAGTTAATGGTGAAAAACGTGAGAAGTGGTTATCGACCGTTGAATGAAAAAATGGGCGCACATTAGGATGAGATGCACCAGATCAATTCTCTTCATGGGAGGGCTTGAGATCAAAAGAGATCAACAGTTCAGATTCCCTTCTCACGTTTCTCACCATTAACTCAACTTCTCACATTATCGTTCGCCTAGAAATTGATTGCCCCTCTATTGATAAAGGTCAAATTGTCATTTAGTTAATTAAAAAATGTAGTAATTATAATGTGCTTTTTTCATAGTCAGTGAAAGTAATCAAGGTTGTAACGATTGTTTTTAATAAATATTGTTGAACAGGCACTCAAGCAACCCCAAGGAGCAAAGGAGCAGTTGCGAGCGCTTAAAAATGAAGTGCAATTTTGTCTGTTTTTGTATTGCTGCTACTATTTTATATGGTTCTCAGAAAACCAACCTCTGGATATTTGTTTCTACACTGTCGTCGTTCTTCATAACAATTTTGTTAATTCTGAGCACTAGAATGCTTAATTCTCTATTATGGGAAAACGGTGGCTTTCTTTTAGTTCTCCCCCATTTTTTGTGTTTTGCATACCTTGCTTCCATGGTATTATTTTCAAGAATAAATTCTTACACTTGTAAAACAAATGAAATAGACGCAATTTATCTCTTGATGTATATATAGATCAGTAGTAAAACACAATAAAATATAAAAAAATTAGTTTTTCTAGTATCTATTACTACCTCTATTCCAATATAAATATCTATAATAGAAATGATATACAATTTTAGAAATATGTAATTATTATTTTTTTTATAATTAACTAATTTACACAATTACTCTTCGATAAAAAAGTGACTTTCTCTGGAGAATTGGAAAGTAGAAATTTGCTCATGCCATTATAGCAAACACTTAGGGGTGTTTGTTTTCAACTTAATGAGTGGTTAGTTTAATTGTTTAAGTTATATTGAGGTGTTTGATTTTAACTTAATCCTAAGAGATTTACTTAACATGTTAGGTTAACGCATTCTATCTTAATGAATTAAGTTAAAAAATTTTTCTTCCCAAAATTACCTTGTCCTATAATTTTTTATCACACATCTCATTAAAAAATAAATAGTTCACCAACATGCATAAATTAAAAAACGTGTATTCAAACATTAATACATTATTGATTTAAATATATTTTAAGTTATTAAGTATTATTTTGACCTAATTAAATTCATATTATTTATGTTATTTTAAATAATTCATATTATTTTAAATTTTTTATCATTTTAAGTATTTATCAAACAGTTTTTTTCATTTCAACACTTATGTAGACATAATTAATTAATTTTAAAATGGTAATTTTTTGTGTTCAAACTATTTATTCAGGACAAAAATCAAACAACACCTTATCTTAATTTATCCAGATAAATTAATGTTTATAGATAACTTAATAGATTCAGAGCTTAATAGATAAAAAATCAAACAACCGCTTAAACTTGTCATTTGATATTGAAAATAAATTATGCATGACTTTTTCTATTATTTTCATTTGAATCTGAAAGTAAATCTTAATAGCCAAGGGAAATAAGATATTTATTTCATTAGTTCATAGTACTTTTTTACTAACCTGTTGGTATATCGAGAAAGAAATAATATATTCTTGTTCTTTTACAAGGGTAAGAATTTATTTGTTTAAAATAAAGAGTAAACTACAATTTTGGTTCCTGAGGTTTACCAAAAAATACGAAAGTGGTCCCTGAATTTCAATAAGTGCAGATTTCATCCCTGAAGTTTCGATTTTGCTATGAAAGTAGTTCCTCGTGGCGTTAGATCCGTTAAAGTGTCCATTAAGTCGGGGGTAATTTCGTTCTTTTACACGCTTCTTGAATCTTCATCTTCAACCTCATGAACACGAAGAACACGATGAATGTTCATCTTCTAGCTCAAGAACACCAACAATTTAAAACCCAAATCAAACTCAAAAACCAAAAATTTTAATCAAACCCAAAGTTTAGAAACCTAAATCAAAAATCAAAAGGAAAGAGAGAGAGAGAGAGATACAGATCTGAGAGAGAGAGAGAGAGATACAGATCTGAGAGAGAGAAGAAAGAGATCGAGAGAGAGACTTGAGATATAGATTTGAGATCGAGATAGAGAGAGATATCGAGTTACAGAGAGAGAGAGAGAGAGAAATCGACATACAAGTGAGGTCGTCTTCTCCGGCATGGTCTTCTTTTCCGGTGAGGTCGTCTTCTCCGACGAGCGGTCTGCGTCTTCTCTCTCTCTCTCTCTCTCTCTCTCTCTATATATATATATATATATCTCGATCTCTCTCTTTGTATCTCAGATCTGTTCTCAGATCTATCTCTTCAAAGATAATCTCTCTCTTCTCTCTCTCAGATCTAGCGTTAGCTCAGTGATTGGTTGTTTGGCACATAAGGGATACAGAGATCGAGATACAAAGATCTCATATCTATCTCAAATCGATCTATCTCAGATTTGTATAATTTAAACATCTCAAATCGATCTATCGAGATACATAAATCTCAGATCGAGATACAGAGATCTCAGATTTCCATACCTATCTCAGATCTGTATCTCTCTCTCCCTTCTCTTTCTCTCTCTCTTTTTTTTTTAGAAGATGAACATTAATTTTGGGTATTGAATATTGGTTTAATTTAGGTTGTTGATTTTTAAATGTAGGTGTGATTTAGGTTTCTAAATTTTGGATTTGATTTAGGATTTAGTTTTTACTTTTTAGACATGGGTTTGATTTTGGTTTTTGGTTTGATTTGGGTTTTAAATTGTTGGTATTCTTGAGGTATAAGATGAACATTCATCGTATTCTTCGTGTTCATGAGGTTGAAGATGAAGATTCAAGAAGCGTGTAAAAGAACAAAATTACCCCTGACTTAACGGACACTTTAACGGATCTAACGCCACGAGGGACTACTTTCATAGCAAAATCGAAACCTCAGGGATGAAATCTGCACTTATTGAAGTTCAGGGACCACTTTCGTATATTTTGGTAAACCTCATGGACCAAAATTGTAGTTTACTCTAAAATAAATATACATACTGTTCTAAACATGAAAGTTCGTTTTCATTAGATTCGATTTTACTAAGGCTATGTTTGGCAAAAATAAGCTAATCTAGTTTTTCAAAACGCTACTTTGAGTAGCGTTTCAATAAGCTAACTTATGGTCATCCAAACATGTACACTAGCTTATAAGCTAGTTGATAAGCTGGCTTATAAGCTAGCTTATAAGCTAGTGTACATGTTTGGATGACGATAAGCTAACTGATAGCTTATCAGCTAGCTGATTGAAACGCTACTCAAAGTAGCGTTTTGAAAAGCTAGCTTATCAGCTACAAGCTAGCTTAGCTTTTTTTTTGCCAAACATAGCCTAAATCCAATGATTTATTTGTTTGGTTTCAGTAGATGCAAATATTTATTATTAAAAAAATTTATTTATATACAACTGTCTTAAGGTAACCAGTGAATATTTCTCAATTAGTCAAGAGAAAGATGAAAACAAATGTCATCAACTAACCCTCCTCCTGGTTTTTATGTTGTTTGAAACACAAACTTTTGAACCATTTCTTCTTCCAAGCAGCATTCTGTTGCTGCTCAAGCCATGAAAGAAAACAGCTATCCAATAAGCAGAAAAGGTTCACATAAAGAAGTTGGTACCGAACCGGTACGAACCGGAAGTTAGCAACTTGAACGATTGGCCATATCCCGCCTTCAACAAGCAATGCCGGAACAAAATCTCGTTTCACATCTTCCTTCACTTGATTAACGGTCTTTCCCGATGCAAAACCCATGTAACTGAAGAAAACTAATAGATCTATCGGCCCAAATATGATACCGTCAAGTGCTACTTTCGTTGCGACAAACCGCATAGATTTGGGTTGGTATTGGAGTCTCAACCTTAAAAATCGATCTAGACCTTCGTACCTGCAATGCAACAACCATAATATCATGTTATGGCACATTCATCAAGGCTCAGGGATGTACTGGAATGGCAATGCTATTTGCTGTTTTGCACCCCGTTTAATGTCAAAATCAAGTCAAGTCATTCGTTGGAAATGTAAAAAGTAGGTTTGATGTTGATGTGTGTGACAGTGTGAGGAGGAAATTACTAGGTAGGGAGTGCATTTAGTAATGTAAAAGGATGCAATTAGCCTCTGTTGTATTCGAAAACTCTATCTTTCCCGGGTTCAAATCTACAGCTGCCAAAGCCCTTATGGCCCTCTTATGTGATGACTCCAGGCCGTTTATTGGTCGCCTGGGGGATTAGTCGGTGCGTAAGCTGGTCCGGATACCCACGGTTACTCGGAAAAAAAATCATGTTATGGTGAAAAAAAGGTTTCAAATTCATTCAAATGTAACCGGGAGGGACTTCTATTATAAGAAGATTATTAAAAAAAATTAACTCAATAATCTTCAAATGACTTGTGTTTCGGGTGTAATTCCATAAAACCTTGAAAATACACTAGAAGGTTAATTTGTAAAATCAGAAAGATTTACTAACCAGAAGTGACCAACCGGTCCAACGAATGCCATTCCAAATAAGCTCGTTGTAGCCACACGTTTCCATTTGATACGTAATTCTTGATCTTCCTTCTGTTGAGTTATCGGCATATTATCAATATGTCATTTAAATTGACCATCAATATGCTTGACTTCATCATTTTATCGATTTCCTTGCACATTCTATGCGGTTCAAAAAATCCAAAATGACATAAATCTTGAACGAGCTCCCAAATTATCGAACATATTCATGAATGAATAAAAGAAAATCTTGCAAGAACATGTGAATATGAGAAACACAAGATGAGAAAGTTAACAACTAGCTGCCAAATCAAAAACCACATTAGGGGCTAATCAACACCTCAAATTCAAAAAAAAAGAAAAAAAAAAGGGGTAGACACCACCCTCTATGGCGCCTCAATGCACCGGTCCTACAGTCATCATGGAGAAGGTAAATTAGCACATGCATCCCATTAGCAGAGAAGCGGTGCCCAGGCTCGAAGCAGGTCCTCACTTATAAGGATTACACTCACACGAAGTATTTATAATATTTTATATACAACCCAATTTTTTTTTTTCAAACGGTGGCACCATTTGACTTTAATAAACAAATATAGGGATATTTTTCACAAAATCATCATTGGTCTGTTGATTAGCTCATCTCTTTTCATATGTGGGGTCATGTAAGTCTTTTATTGCAAAAAAAAAAATCGGAAACATAATAAATTTGACATTAAAAGCTAAAAACTAAGAAAATCACACTAACGGGATTCAAACTCGAGTCTAGATAGGAAGAAAAGCCTTGCAAACAAACTCTACCAAAGAAAACTTATGACCTTATTGTAGTTTCAAAATACATACGGTGGCATACAACAAATTGATACGGTGTCACTTTTCACGACCCAATATTTTTTAATGCTACAACAGAGGAACGAAATGGTGGCACGTGCACCACAAACAATAAACAAACTCGCACATTTGGACCCCTGACTTTCTTAAAAGTCAAAGGTCCGGATGGCCAAAGACCCTTTGATATGCTCTATCATTGTTCTATATCAAATTTTCAGCCACATTAGGGTTCATCCTCAAATACATCTGGATTACAACATATTTCAACAATTAAGAAGGCATTTGATCCTAAACACACTCGAAGATACTTGCAGCAAAACCAAACCATTTGATCACAACTTTTACCAACAAAACCAATCGATTCAATCACAGAACACTCTCACTGAGAACAAAAGGAATTCGATCATTCAATCACAAATACTCGCAAACCAAATCCAATCTGATCGCCAAAAAAAAACAACAAATATCCAAACCTAAAACACAACGAAATGCCGAAACTACAAAAGAACGAAGAACACTTACAGAAATTAAACCAGATCTGTTCTTAACGGCAGTAGAATAAGTAACCGCCTGAGCTGCAATATCACCGATTCCCCAAATTAAACCGGAGCTGATGATCTGCGTTTTCACCGGATGTACAGCTAAACAGTTTTGAAACCATCTCCAAAGCTTCAACACCACCATAATAACGATCCAGATAATTTCTGAAGCAAAAAACGAGAAATAAAGTGGAAAATTTCTAGGTATTTGAATCGGTTCAACCGAACGAAAAAACTGTTTTCATGTTTTCAAGCGATCAATGTAAAGGTTATGAAGAGCAGCTTTGGTTTTTGACAGAAATTCGTGCAGGAAATTGTTTTCTCGTGTTTTGAAAGGGGTTGGTAGCAAATGGAATCGAGAATTTGTACCAGAAACAGAAAAAGATTGGTTGAAATGCAATTTAGGGGTTTTGTTGAAAGAAATTTGAACTGTACGGTACCAGGGTCTTCTTTGTCGTCTATGCGTTATTTACAACTATTTCTTACCCCCAAAATTAAATTACAAAAAAGGTTGAGTTCCGTTAGAACAACTATCTAAGGTAGCGTTTGGTACGCAGACTGAACGAGACGGGACTAACTGTCTGTAAATCATATGTTTGAAAGAGAGTAATATTGTAATTTTACATTTAGTCCCATGTTGTTCCACCTATTTTGGTGGAACTAAAAAACTTAAGTTTTGTCCCATGAAATTTGATTTTTGTCCCATGTGATTTTTGTCCCATGGCATACCAAACATGAGACTATTTTTTTGTCTTGTTCTGTTTCGTCTAGTCTGCGTACCAAACGCACCCTAAAGGTACAAAAACACAATCAACTTTCGTAGCAAAAACACTGTGAAGATACAAAATAAACATTCACAGTGTTTTTGCTGCGAAAGTTTAATGTTTTTATGTGATTATGTAAGTCTCATGAAAACATATCGGTTCTACATGATATCAAGTCTATATAATATTATATATATATATATATATATATATATATATATATATATATATATATATATACTAGTTGTCTACCCGTGCGATGCAGCACGGGTGAATCACAATTCTAGTTTTCTCTCAATTTTTTATAAGTTAGTATGATTTATTTGCAATACAGTTATTACCATAAAATATGTTTATTTACAAGATATATAGGAAAATAATCGTAAAAGTGTCGAGTTTCCAAATCCATATACTTACAGTACGATATGACATGTGAATCATCAATCCGTAAGCATGTTCTGCAAAAAAAAGCATAATTATTTTAAATAGAAACATATTGTACAGATGTGTAATAGTAATTAGTTGATTGTACCTTATTCATCACGTAAAACTTCTTTATACACAACGTTAGATGTGTAGACTCCAACACGATTGAATTTTTTCACAGGCTTCACTAATACCTTTGTATTGCCCCGTGATATCCCTCTAGACAACGCCACATAAAGTTGGTCATGCAAGAAAACTGATTCTGGTAGATAAACACCTACGTTCGGTATTGTCTGTCCTTGAGCTTTATTGATTGTCATAGAAAAGCTAAACCGTGCTGGAACTGTTTTCGCTTCAATTTGAATGGGAACATGTTATCCTCAGATGGACATAAAGGAATTCTCGGCAAAAATACCCTCTTGTCAGCATGCTGACCAATGGCTATTTCTGCATCAAATAGTCTTGAACAATTGCTACCATTTTTTCTCTCTAACATAGAATGAAATATTTGTTAAGTAGATTTAAAAATGATGATAACTTTCACCATGCATTTAAAAAATTCATATTTTTAACTTACATTTTGATCAAGTAAAATAATATATATACATTCTTTTTTGACATCTTCCAAAACAATCTCCACACGGACAGTTCTCAAGTTTCACCGTTTCAAAAATTCGAATCATAGGATCATTAAACAAAAAGGGCCGCAATAATCATGAGACAAAATAAATATATAGAGAGAGTAATGTTTTTGCTGCAAAAGTTTAATGTTTTTATGTGATTATGCAAGTCTCGTGAAAACATATCGGTTCTACATGACATCAAGTCTATATAATATTATATATATATATATATATATATATAGAGAGAGAGAGAGAGAGAGAGAGAGCAAGGGCTAATTTCAAACAAGAATACGGTTAACTTATAAGAAAACGTGAGAAGGATTGGGTTCCGGTGAGAAGTTGAGTTAACATGACAAGTGGTTATCAACCGTTAGATAAGAAATGAAAGTACATTAGGATGAGATACACCAGATCAATGCCCTTATGAAGCGCAATTCAATGGTGAGTTTGAGATTATAAGCGATCAAGGGTTCAGATCCAATTCTCAAGTTAACTCAACTTCTCACACGATTCTTTGCCAACGTGAGAATTCCTATATCACAATTGATTAAAAATCACATGATTTAGGAAAAGTAAACCTAAGGGCGCACACACTTGGTCAACAGTTGGCCCGACGACCTTGGAGGTTTGACCGTTTCTTAATCCTGCTAATATAATTAAACTGTCATTTTGGACTGGTGTCGTTAGAAAAAAGAAAGGGTAGTTAGAGTTGGGAAAGGAAGGGGGTTAATTATTTAGTTTATTTATCTCTACTGTATTATTAAAATTCTAATTCGGTTATTCAGTTTTTTGAAAAGTTTTGAAAGCCAAAATTTGCTTTCCATGATCTCTTTCCACGTCTCCTCTATTAGGTTCTCAATCGAAACCCTATGCTTATAAATACACTGATTCTGGCGATTCGTCTCTCGGTGTTACCAAATGTTCCGGCAGCATCTGGACCGAAAAAAGTAGGTATTTGTGGATGGATTTGAGCGCAAGACCTGTTGATTACAGGCCTGCGTTATCTGGTGATGGAGTTTTCCTCTAACTGTAAGAGAATCAGGTCGTTACTGTGAAATTTCCTCTAACTATTTGATAGATGTTTATATGTGTATTCTGTATGTATATATAGATTTTTGAGGTTGAGATGATTACGTCTGTTTTTTTTTTTTGTTAATTTGGAAAAGTATCCATAAAATCAGAGGTAAGATTGGGTTGTATTTCTCACACCAATGATTTAACAAGGGTTTTCTCGCTTTCCAGAGGCTAGAAGCTCTCCACATGATTTAATTCCATAAATCAGGAAACATGGTTTCAGTGGTAAAGGGGTTTCTTTTCTTTTCATCTTTAATATGAATTTGATGTTTGTTTGATTTCTTTATTTGAAGATTGTCTTCTCAATTTTGTTTGAATTTTGAATTGAGCCTGATACACATTATGGAGTGGTCTTTGACGATTTCAGTTGAGCAATTGCGAGTTTGGATTCTGGATCATGACTTGAAAAGATGAGGAAATTAAAAAGGTTCACATAATGACTTTGATTGATTCATTAATCTAATCCATTTCCCCTCAAGAATGCTCTCTGATTGTGTTCTTGTTTTGCTTGATGTGTGATGATGATGAAAATTTTCAGTCCTTCATTCATAAAATGTTGTCAATGAGGCTAGATTATGGAGATGAAGGGAAAGCATTGAAATTTCTTTTGATCCCACATGTTGTTTATTTCTCCAGCATCCACCCTCTATTTTTTGTTTTAAATTTTATGATTTTTTTTTTGGCTTAAAAGTTGTGTGACATTTAAATTGTCGTTAAAGTCTCACCTAAAGACCTGCAATTTAAAGATCAGAATTTGATTGTTTGAATACAACAAGTAAATGAAAAGAAAAAAAGTGAGAATATGTTCAACTTTTGTGTAATATATGATGTTACTATAGTTGCTAAATACCTACATTTTGTTGTTATTATTTTTCTTGTGCAGGTGGTAGAACTGTTCCTAGGTTCAGGAACTAACACCTGAAAAACTAGGAAAGGTAATTTTGATTCATGTTTTCTTCATACTTTTTTGTACTATTGTGTTGTTTGGATATACTGGGCAAGTTTGTTTATATAACCTGTTATAAGTGACAAGGGTGTTACATTGAGTTGATTGAAACCATGCTAGCAATTTATGTTATTTTATATCATATGACAAAGTTTAAGGAGCTAGAGATGTCAAAGAGTTTGTGGCTCGAATCTGGATGTGAAAATATACTAGTCTTTTATCTTTAGTTTCTTGATCTCTAAAATGATTGGTTTCTCAACTTAATAAAATTTTGCAATAAGAGTTTTTTGCATTTAAGCTTATGATATTAGCAACATGACAATCTGAAGAGATCAATTTCGAAGAGAATTTTGTTGTGTTGGACAATTGTGGTGTAACAACCTACGTGAACCCCATAAGGTGTTATTGTAAAATATCTGATATTAAGTTGTGAATGAACAAATTTCCAAAATTTCATTACTTACATTTCAACAACTATATTACAAGGGAAGACTTACAACAAAAATAATAATCTAACAAACTAGTTCGTCCCATAACGAACAAGTTAATACAACATAATATTAATAAAAGTGCTCTACAACAATCTAATATAAACCCTTCACCTTGTTAAGTCTTGTGTGCACGCCACCTGAGATATACGACACATGTTAGCTTACAAAGCCAAGTGAGTTCATGGTTAGTTCTATAAACACTGAAATAAACAATTCAATAACCACTATTGAATAAAACTAAGAACTTAAACAATACATTGTGTAACACTCTAAAAATAGGGATAACAAAAATCCGAAAAAAACGGACATGTGGTGTAACACCCTTAAATCTGGAAATAACAACTTATTAAAAGATTACTAAATACATCAATAAATAAATCATCTTCAACCACAAATTATGACTTAACCTCAATACAACCATTCATTATATACAAAAGTCTATGATAAGGACGGGTGCTACTAAAACCCCATAATAGTTATTATCTCCAACGTTGCGGAAGACTTCACCAACTACTTACATTTGCACAAAGCTAAGGCTCAACTCTTCATAGGATTGCTAGGACCAACTCCCAACCTTGAAACCTGATGCACATGCCGACAAATAAAAAGGTTAGGCTTAACGCCTAGTGAGCTCAAGAGTTTTTCAACATATATATAAAATAATCGTTTAAAAGAGAAAGAATGCGGTTAAAGTTATAGCCCTTCAATATGATACGTCTTATAAGATAAAACGACTCATTTTCCAATAATATGCAATTTAGACAAAGAACACCAATTTAGACATTTTCCAAAACCAACTACTTCGAAGATAATGACACCAATGTAAGCCGCCCATTCATAAATTAGCTTTAATCCAAAACTCACGCAAAGTGTAAATATAACTTGAACTCTCCATTTAAGAAGATACGGTTAAACCTTATATCTCAAAACACCCAAAACACGGGTGGGGCATAATATTCAACCCATAAATCAAGGGTAAAACCCAAATATACAAAACGTCACCGAAAACTTGGATAATAAAACTCAATACCCAAAAACAACACCTTTCGGTGACGGGGGATTCCCGATTCCATAAAATGTGACGGTCCACAAAGTAAGCCCATTTTATGTTGTTATGACTAGTCATATAAACAAAGTACACGCAAGGGATGTCAGGCTCAGTAGCTTTAAACGTACACCCACGAAAACTCGAGTTCAACCTCGTCGGGTTCCTATGTCGAGCCCCTCATCCAATATCGTAACACTTGAGCACGCAGGACTTATACCTCACCCGGAACCTGGCGCGTAGCACGTAGGACTTAAACCTCACTCGGAACCTAACGTGCAGCATGTAGGACTTAAACCTCACCCGGAACCTAACATGCCTCGACGTGGAAAACTAATCGTCCCAACGCCGGAACAATAATAAACCAAATACGGGGTCATGACTCCCAAATGCATCCAATAAGCCAAATAATACGCATAAGGCCCAACAAGGCTCGAAGTCGAGCTACCAAAACTGGACAATTGTCCAAAGACCCCAAATCAATTAAAAACACCAAGCCACAGGCTTAGCAACCCATTGACCAATTGGTAAATGAAATAAATTACAATAAAACGCACTCGACCAACGGATATGTAAACACCGCGACTAAAAGTGAGATTAGTTCAAAACTCAACATTAGTTGAGGCAACCCATTTTCCAAATGAACTCATAACACAAAATATGCATTTTCCAAATTTAACTGCTGATAAGAATGAAAATCATAAAATGAGACTATAAACGCTCTTTCAAACACCTCACATAAAAGTGCAAGTAATACTTTATAAAACACTCCATTTCATGATGATGCATGGAACCGATAAACATTTAAAAGTGTATTTTCTTTGACCAAAGATCTACTTATGCAATAAGACCTCAAAACACATTCGTTTGTAACACATTTATCAAAATGCCCAAGAATCCCAAATGTGGGTGTTATACAAAGTTGTAAAGTTAAATACTTCAAATAATTAAGATCAACAAATAACCCAACATTTGATAATTTCATGTAAAACGCATAAACACTTTAAAATAGACATTTTGGCATGTACACCGTTTTCACAAATCAACTTGAACTCACCTTGCTAGATTTAGGCTAAATCTAGATTTTCCCCCAACTAGAGCTCCTTTGAAGAACACTTGGATTCTCAAGACAAAACTTCCAATAACCTAAATCCATACATATTCAACCATAAATATACATAATCAACCACAAAGAATCGTTTCCCAAACCATATACATGAATACCTCAACTAATACCGAAACCCTAACTTCCATAACCGAAGAGAATAGAAGATTACCTTAACCCAAACTTGAATCCACCAACCGAAGCACTTCTAGTTCACCAAAATGGTTACAAATCTCCAATCTATGAAAGGAAGCACAAAGGGTGGGTGAAACCCTAGAAAACTTGGTGAAGAAGATGAAATGGAAGAGATGAGGAGATTACCACCACAAAATACTCTTGTATACTCCAATAGACCTCCAATATCTTGCTAGATCCTTGAAGATATCTCAAAAACTAAACCGTGGCACTTTGAATCACCCAAATCGGAGTTGTGGATCAAAAGTTATGAGGAAATGAAGTTTGGTGGCTGAAAGTCGGGTTTTTCGATCGACCAGGGGGTTTCGCGGGTTATGCCGCGACCTTAAGTCGCGGCATAAGTCACCCTTGTTCTCCTAAGTCACGAGATTGCCCCTAAGTCGCGGCACAACTCGCGTAACACACTGTTTGTCCGGTTTTCATTCTCGTTCACTGTTTTGGCCATAACTTCTTCGTTATAGCTCCGTTTTCGCTCCGGAAAGAACCGTTGGACTCGTAATTGAATCCTTCATCCATCTAGACTATAAAATCTAGAATTCAAGTCCAATATTAAATATCTTATTTTTCCTTGATATATTGGTTTCTGTATTTACTTGAAGTGATACATTTCGAAAGTCGGGGTGTTACATGCGGTATTTAAAATTGCCAAAGCAAGAGCCTCCCAAAAAGGGGGATAATATACAAACCTGTTTAAATACAATCGTAATTAAACGGACAATAATTAACAACCAACTAATCTAATTTCCATAACTAGAAAAGAGATTACAAACGGGGTGTCAATTATAAACCCAAAGGTTCTCCTACCAAAAGTAAGTCCAATTGCAAAATTCTCAAATCTCTCGCCCAAGCACTATGCCCGCTTAGAACCGGTGTCGCTAAAACCTGAGATACACATCGACACCAAACAAGTGTTAGGCCAAAAAGCCTAGTGAGTTGAACAATAAATAGCATGGTAGAACATGTATGACTCTTATCAGCAGTTAACCAATTTTCAACATGTATGGAGTCAACGGGGGAGACCTATAGCACCAATCAATTCCACTCCAAAGAGTCGATGCACCTTGATGCCCTTAACAAGGAACACCCCAAAGGCCCAGCACACCCGAAGATCAGACCGTGAAGGAAACTTTCCGAGTGGCGGAGATCTACTGGGCACATACCATCACGGTGGCGCCCCGAGACTACATCCTCCTAGTGAATTTGCCTTGGTTCGTCCAACATAATGCATTTAGGAGGTCCTTAGGTATATTTCAACCAAATATAATTCGGTACCAACCGCGGGTACAATAACACCCTCCTAATAGCATGTGTCCAACATAGGACTTAAATATCCACATAAACACGTTGTAGATACAATATCACCTTTTGAGTATTCCAAATGGAAATCCTCAACATATACCAAACATGTATTCATTAAACATGTCAAATACCCATAGTGAGTACACATATTAGAAACCCCAAATAATTCCACAAAATAGGATAAATCATAAGATGATACTTCTATATCATATTTCTCACATAATCTCATGTAAATGCCATCAAATACTTGAACCCGTAAAAATGACCATTTTGAGCAAATATGTGATAATAACAACAATTAAGCAAATATGATGTGTATCCAGTTTTGACAAAAGTTTAGTAAACTCACCTTGCTAGAATTAGACTAAATCTAGATTTTACTCACTTAGAGCTTTCCTTGAAGAAACTTGGTTCTTCAAACCAAATCTTCCAAAACCTAGTTCCATAAGGTTCCAACCATAAATAATCATAATCAATCACAAAGAATCATTTTCCAAACCATATACATGAATACCTCAACTAATACCGAAACCCTAACTTTCAATACCGAAGAGAATAGAAGATTACCTTAACCCAAGCTTTAATTCACCAACCAAAATACTTCTAGTTCACCAAAATGATTACAAACCTTCAATCTATGAAAGGGAGAACAAAGGGTGGATAAAACCCTAGAAAACTTTGGGGAAGAAGATGAATAGGGAGAGATGAGAAGCTTACCACCACCAAATACTCTAGTACACTTCAATAAAATTCCAATCTCTTTCCATATCCTTGAAAATCTCTCAACAACAAAACCTAGCAACTTGAATCACCCAAATCGGAGCTACGATGAGAAAGATATGAAGAAATGAAGTTTGGGGCTGAAAATCGCGACTTTAACACCCTGAAACCTCCAGGCGATTATGCCAGGCTATAGTGACAATGTCACAATCGTCGGGCACAATCGCTGAGATTGTACCAAGAGTTTTAGGGCTTTGGCGATCATGACAGGCGATTGTGACACTGTCACAATCGCCGGGCACTATAGCCGAGCACGTACCGAACACTGTTTTGGCCATAACTTCTTCGTTTTAGCTCCGTTTTCGCTCCGGAAAGAACCGTTGATCTCGTAATTGAATCATTTATCCATCAAGACTATAAAACCAAGGATTCAAGCCCAAAATCAAATATCTTATTTTTCCTTAATATATCGGTTTCTGTATAAACTTGAAATGATATCTTTCAAAAATCGGGGTGTTACACATTGACACTATCTTAACACTCCATGGTGTTCTACATTAGGTGTGACTTGGTGCATCTTGATGCACCACTCATATGAAAGACCAATTGGAACTAGTCTTGAGAAAATATTATTAGTGTTGAGTGTGGTGCTTAGGGAAGCACACACTTAACTGAGCTATCGTCACTAAGAACGATGCCATACTAGTTGTCGTAATATTATAGGGATGTTATCCGATTATAACAACTCATAAGGCCAATCACATAAGTGATTGTATGATTATTACTAACAAGTAAGATACAACAAATTTCTAAGCAACTAGTGCATACTAATACACATGCTATACTAAACTGATAACTAATTCCCAACAAATAGTGAAACTAACATTGACAAACTATAACCACTATTGAGCTTTAGTGCATTTCGATGCACCTATTGTACTAGACTTCTTAACATTGGTTTTCTACAATAGAACCAGTCCTAACAATTACTAAATACTATTAAAGTTGTGTGTACAAACATACACGTACTACACTGAAATTTGGCATAAAGTGGATATTAATATAACACAATTTACTATCCACAATGTAAGCTACTTAATTAAATAATCGAACGCATGTAACGTAATTAAAACACATAACATAAACATGTTCAACTGAAATTACGTAATTAACCATATAACTGTATAACTGAAACATATATAAAAATACTACATTACTGATACATATTAGTCGTATATCCTCCCCTTTGAGAAACGAGTCATGAAAATTCACCTTGATTTCTGAATAATTGAGCTACGTAGATTTCTGTGAACTTGGTACGAACTAAACACCTAAATAATAAATTTAGGCTTCCACAGTTACGCTAAATAATTATAAACTAAATATTAACGTAAAAGGTTTCAACAAAACCCATATTCTTACTTATCTAGACTTATTTAACAACCTCTAATACTATTTAATTTACACTCTTAATAGTAATTGTTAATTACTATTATTAATGACAATTAATTAATAGTAATTAACTAATTATTTGGCCAATTTAAAGCCCTTGGCCATCTCGTGTCAACATATTCATGGTAGAACATGCATGGCATGCATGCATGGATGGCTAACAAAGCCATTTGCCTTTTGTCCATCAAATGTCGTGGCCATCGTTGCTATCGTTCTCGCAGTATTGAACCAAGACAAAAATCAACGGTTTCTGTCCCTCGCTCGTCCGAATAACTCGAGGCTTCTACCCTCTCTTATCCATACTTAATCTCAGCGGTGGGAAGACCACACCGGACAAGGGTCCGACATTTTTACTAGGCAGAAACTGTGGTCACGACCACTTTTTCGCCCCTTTCAATCTCATCGACGCTAACCCAAAACCTATTAAAACACGAATAATCACATCAATTAGACTTATTCTCGACACTACCCAATCACTAAACGGAATAGGGTCACGATAACAAAAATAAACTAAACAAAATCGAGAGAGATTCCCTTACCGGAAACCAACGATCGAGTCTCCAAAACATTCTGCACCAAACTTGAATTGAGCCTTTCAAATCTTTTTTTTTCCTTCTAAACTCCTGTAAACTTTCTCTTGTTTTCTTCTCTTCGACTTCACAGGAACAAAAGAGGAATTTAAACTCTTTTTGTTGTTGTTGGAGATAAACTCAATAAATATTTAATGAGGCATCTCCCCTGACTAAGGGGTTGTTTGTTTTTTTTAAAAAACCTCTTAATGACTCTTAAGTTTGAATCATTTAGACCTTTTTACACACAACCTCTTATTAATCATAATTAAAATAAGACTTCAGACTTTACATCTCTTAAAAAACAAACGACACCTAAGTCTCTCCACGTCTCATACTTTGACTTTTTCAATCTCTATTCTCATCCTTCAATTTCTACCATCAACCCCTTTCAGTCCATAACTTTTACATACTTTGCAAACAACCCCTAAGTTTGGGGTGTTACATGTGGAATGATCTTTTGCTTTTTTCAGAGGTTTGTTGAGATTTAACCTAAAAGTTAATTTGATGATCGCTGTTGCCTATTATAATACTTTAATCTACTTCGAGCCTTTGTTTAGCCAATTGCATTCATCTTGATACTGATTGCAGATTTTTGGCTTGTTGTCACTATGCTTCTTGTCAAGAACAAAGTAAAGATTTCAGGAACTTTTGGTTAATTAATTATGTGGCTCCAGAAAGATCATTATGTAATAATGAGTTTTTGCAATAATCTAAGATGGCTTCTTCAAAACCAAAGATTTCTTTGTAGGTAAGCTTACAGATAAAAACAATGATTACACATTTGTACAAATGCATAGTCAACGTTTACACTAAAACAAAATAAGAAATAAATACATAAAATGACGTAATTTCCTCACGTGCTAGGCACATTGGGTGACTTAACTGGTTATTTAATGGTCGTTAGCGATAGGCACCACAACCATAAGAAAATTTAAACAGAAAGGAGAAATTTGTAACAAAATAAACGATTAGGAACTACATTCAGAATTTTGGTTAAACAAAGGGACTTAAAAAAGATTCGGAAAATGGGGTCTTAATATTGGGAGTTTAGTCTCTATTAATCGGGGTCTTGTGGGTAAATGGTGGTGGCGTTTCCTTGTTGAAAAGGATGCCCTTTGGGTTCACGTAATAAAAAGTCTTTATGAGAGGGGGGGGGGGGGTATGGGGTAAACCGTTTGGCTTTGATGGTGCAGGTAATACGTGGTCGAGTATAATACGACTCGGTGCAGATTTGGACAGCAATGGGCTGGGATTTACTAGTTCCTTTGGCAAGAAGATCGGAGATGGAAAGGAGACACAAGTATGGACGGATAGATGGTGCGGTGCCGAGAGATTTCAAGACAAGTACCCAAGACTTTTTCGATTGGAGGAAGAGAAGAACACGAGCATATATAGCGGAAAAAGGTGATTGGGTAGACGGAGAATGGAGATGGAAATGGAAGTGGAGGCGACAACCCCACGGAAGGGAAGTAGGGGAACTCAAAGACCTTACTTCCCGACTTGTTGGAGTATCAGCGATAAGCGATAAGGTGGACAAAGTGGAATGGTTCCTTGACGAGTCGAAGGAATACAATATGAAGAGAATGAGAGAACTACAAGAAGGGATTAAGGAGCATTCAAGTGGCAACACGGTTCAAACGAAGTGGTCAATGATAATTCCAAAGAAGGTATGCATATTTATGTGGAGGGTCCGGTTGGGCCGAATCCCGTGTAGATTAAACTTGGACAAAATGGGAATAGATTTGGACACGACGTTATGCCCGCGGTGTGGGGAAACGGTTGAATCTTTGGACCATGCGCTTGTCACATGCCCGAAGGTTATAAGTGCTTATGGAGGCTTACGGGAAGGTGGTGGAAGAAAAATCTAGAGGGGATCGATACAATTCAAGATGTTCTACAAGAGAATGATCCAAACGAGGACAACCTGAAAGGAGGTGCGGTATGGTTGGCGGTAAAATGGGCGATAATGTATTTCAACAAGATGGTGTTTAAAGCGGATAGGCGGAAGGTTACGGATCTCTTCTTCGAATATCAACAGAGAATTTTCGAGTGGATCACGAAGAGGTCAAACAAGTATAAGATGGTGTTTCGTGGACCGACAATAAAGTAACGTAAAAACGACGACAACTCGGGAACTTGAGCTGAACAGCCGAACCGTTGTTTTGTTTGTATCTCACAAACAGTGGCATCTCGGCCTTCGCTCCTGCATGTTTTCGTTTTGGTAGCGTATTGTTTGTGTACCCCACTGTTCGGTTTCGTCTTTTGGTTCTGTTAGCTTGGTTCGTTGATGTATTTGGTTTGTACCTGCTGTTATTTTTGTTGGTATTAAATGTGATGTGCGGTTAAACAAAAAGAGGACGATTTATGTAATTTATTTAATAAAAAAAATACATATATATTTATACTAGAGCCAAGTCACGTTCACACATTCCTATCCACTAAGGCGCGTTAAGAAAGCGACCCCGACGCGTTTGAGACTAACACGCAACATTCACATAGTGACATATAGGAACAAGTAAAATAGTTAATTTACAAGCAAAAATAATAATTATAATTACACAGGATAATCAACACATCACTTATTTTTAATTGAACTAAATGAAATATAATCAAAATTAGAGTTAAACACATTATATAAAAAAGATAAAAAATTTGATATTTTTAATTTGACATCTATATTGTTATAGTCATGGTTTTAAAAGGTGGAATCATGCCTCAAGACGTTTTCCCTCGACTAGGAGAGGCGTAAGCCTCAAGGTGGTCCGAGACGTAAGCCCAAGGCGAAAATATATATACACCAAAAGGGTTGGGTTCCAGTGAGAAGTTAAGGTTAACGTGAGAATCGTGAGAAGTGGTTATCGAAATGGATGCACATTAGGATGAGATGCACCAAGGTAAGATGTACCGAGATGTATATATACTAAAATGTGTTATATACTACACAAATATATAATGTTGAGTTCCGGTGAGAAGTTAAGGTTAACGTGGAAAGTGTGAGAAGTGGTTATTAACCGTTGGATGAAAATGAATGCACATTAGAATGAGATGCACCAAATCAAATTTGTTCTAAGACGCAATTCATGAGAGAGTATTTGATTAAAAGTGATCAACAGTTCAAATCTATTTCTCACGCTTCGCACGTTAACCTCAACTTCAAACACGATCATTCACCTATATATATTGTGTGTATATATATATATATATATATGGACGAAAGATCATATGAGAAGTTGAGTTAACGTGAGAAGCGTAAAAAGTGGATCTCAACCCTTGATCGCTTATAACATCAAACCCACCCATGAACTGCGTTTCATAAGGGAATTGATCTGATGCATCTCGTCCTAACGTGCAACCAACGGTTGATAACCAATTCTTAGTAATATATAGGAAATTGATCTGATGCATCAGATGCGGTTTTAGGCTACCTCACCTCAAGAAACATCACAACGCGCCACAAACGATTTTTAAAACCATGATTATACCATCTAAATGCTTTGTTATGTTTTTTTAACCTTTCCCTAAAATTAAAATTGTATTAATAACTTAATGGAAAATTGGCACAAATAGTCATATTACACCTCAATTTTCACCTCTTAGCCATGTCTCTCCCATATTTGCAGATTTGGCCTTAGGTCCGCAATGGAGGACCTAGGTCTGATTATGGACTTGCATTAATGTTTGTTATGGGGATTAGGGGTGTTCATCCAAACCGCCCACACCGCACCACAAAACGCGGTTTAGGAATTTTGCGGTGCGGTTTGCCGTTTGCATTTTTACCAAACCGCACTATGCGGTGCGGTTTTTAGTTTTTAGTTTTCAAACCGCACCGCACCTTTTATATTACTTTTAAAATTTTAATTTTAAACATATATATGAATATATAATAATTTAATTTAATATTTATATAATTGGGCTTATGCTTTTAAATTTTAATTATGAACTTTAAGTATTTATAAGTCTTCTTAAAAGTTTAAGGTCCAACAAATGAAAAAATTGGGTATTGGCAATTGGAGTCAAGATAAAGACGAAAGAAAAAGTTGGAGACGTAACTTTATCCGTTTATCGTATTGAAACAATTTATTTTTTTAGACTATTTATTTGACTATTTTTAATTATGCATTTTGGAGTTGGATATATTCAAACTCTTTATTTTTTTGGACTACGGTCACTAAATCGTTGATTTTCTAATGTATTTTAAACTTATAATTTTTTGGATTGTACGCATAAAGTGCGCTAAGGACAAACTGCACCGCATTTCGCGGTGCGGTTTGAGGTATATGCGATACGGTTTGGGAAAATACTCAAATCGCACATGCGTTGCGGTTTGCGGTTTTGGCCCAAACTACACCAAACCGCACCGCAAACACCCCTAATTGGGGATGACACGTGTCGAGATATACCCTAGGTCCGCAATGGAGGACCTAGGTCTGCAATATCCCGACACGTGTCATCCACATAACAAACATTAATGCAAGTTGCGGACCTAGATCCTCCATTGCAGACCTAGAGTCAAATCTGCAAATACGGGAAAGACATGGCTAAGAGTTAAAAATGGAGGTATAATATAGCTATTTATGCCAATTTTTCTAATTTAATATACTCATTTGATAGCAGCAGACCAGCAGTGACACCTACTCCCTTTTTCGTCAACGTCAACTAATACGAACAATTCTCAGGCTCAATAAATAACCAATTTCTACGTCTTTTCTTTTAAATGATAGTTTATCGTATTATCTCTTAATTGGATGATTTAATAAAAATAAAATATAATTTAAAATTTGTAAATAAAATAAAGAAAAGATATATTACTACATATTTAATAGAATAAGGAATCTTAAGTACCTTTTTATTAGTAGCTTAATGTGTTTAATGAGTCAACTTTGATAATGGCTTAATGCAGAAAGAAAAGTTTTTTTCAAATCTACCTCTCCTAATTAAAAATACGTTCATTTTATCTATGAAAAAACTCTCTGAAACAAAAACCTTAGAAGATAGGTGAGTTATATATGTATAGAAGGTAGTTACAAAAACTAATGTAACACAATTGAAAGTGTAAATGAATTGAAGGGATATGGATAGTTTTGTGACATAATTTTTTCCGAAAAACCCAACCAAACACTTATAAAAAGCTATTTTGTCTGTTTGCTACATTCTAGCAAACCTGCTCCCAACAAGGAAGGAGAAGCTGAAGCTCTCTATAAATATCATCCGCCATTTTTCTCATCTTCTCAAACCTTTCTCCATCGTTTCAGTTCTACTTTCAGTTTTCCGACGCAATTGCTTCTTCTTCTGATTATTCCAGTTTTTGAGAAATGAAGCTGTTTCTGTTGATTTTGTAGCAAGACATCGCTAGCTACTTGATTTTTCAAGGTATGTATCGTATCCTGTTTATTAATTTTGTTGAATTCCTTTTCGAGATGAATGTATTCATTCGGATCTGGAATTTTGGATTCGAATTGATCGATCGATCACTTGAGTTCGTGTTCAGTACAAATGCATCAATCATAACTTCCATTTTTGCGTTAACATTGGAGGAAATTAAAGTAAAGAGAAATAGGATTACATTTCAGGAGCTGTAAGCTAGCTCCGATTCTATTGTCGGTGCCGCTGTTAATCGTCAAAACTTTGGATCTAAAACTTTCTCCGGCTTAATTGTTTTTTTATCTTATCATTAGGTACGTAAAACAAGTTTTCTTCTCCAACTAAATTGTAGTAATAAATCTCAAGTTTACAGTCATTGCTATATAGCTATTCGTTCTTATTGATAAGCGACTGTCTGAAAATGTTAGTCAACCTTCTACAATTTTGGGGGTTTTCAATGTCCGAACGTCTCCTCATATCATTGTGCAGGGTAATTAATTAGAAGTCGTACAAGATACAATGGGCGATTCGGATGGCATGATCCAAAAGCATCCGCCACAAGAACATGAATCAGCACCAGCACATGAACTGGTTTCGGAGGCACGCGAATCAGTACCACCAGCACTGGCACAGGAACTGGCATCGGCTCTAGCACAGGCATTGGAACCGGTACTACTGACACAGGAACTTGAACTGTCATCGGCACAGTCAACGGAAACGGCACAGGTACCAGAACCTACACTGGAACCAGTATTGGCACAGGAACTGGAATCCGTATCGGTGCTAGAACAGGCACCGAAACCAGCACTGACACAGGAACCGGAACTAGTATCGGCACTCCCACAGGCACCAGAACCGGCACAGGCACAGGCACCTGAACCGGCACAGATCAATCTTCCTTGTCAAGATCTACTCAATGGTAAGTTCAAAGAAATCCTACCAGAATAACACGAATCCATGTATAGTGATTCGTCTACAACTTGACTTTCTGTTGATGAAAAACTGCATTTTACATTATTTGAATTCCCTCTATAGTAACATTGCTTTATGGTACGGAGGACCGGGCATTCGTATTCTTGGAAACGGGGCCTTTATATTCTTGGAAACGGGCCGTTGTAAACGAACCGAACGTTCAGCGAACCATTCGGCGGAAAGTTCGTTTGCGTTCGTTTATTTAATAAATGAAAGAACATAAACACATTTTTTTGTTCATTTAGTTAAATGAACAAACATTAACAATGGTATCGTTCGTTCATTTTCGTTCAGTTATGTTCGTTTATGTTTGTTTATATATATATAAATATATATTTATATACATTATGACATTAATGTGTCAAAACATTAATTAAATTAATTTTTTAAAATTCATTTTTTATACCTCCTAAGTTTATCCGTTTTCTTTATTTTGTTATGTTATTTTTTACAAACGAAATGATGAGTAACGGTGGTTGTTTTTTATTCATTTGTATTCGTTTATGTTCATTTATGTCCGTTTGTTTACGTTCGTATATGTTCATTAATGTTTGTTCGTTTACGTTCGTTTACATTCGTTTAGCTCTTAATGAATGAACGTAAACGAACACGAACAAACATATTTTCTTAACGAACGAACATGAACACAAAAAATTTCGTTCGTTTACCCATTCGTTTGTTCGGTTAAGTTAAACGAACGAACACGAACAAACCTCCGTTCGTATTCGTTTGGTTCGTTTACAGTCCTACTTAAACGTGAATAACTTTTGTTATGGGTCTCCGTTTCAACCTAATATACCGCCGATTCGAAGCTTAAAACAAGGTGCACGCCCCTGGGTAGGTCCCAAATTTTTAGCCAAAAAAGTCTTTTACACATGTTATGAACTTTTTTGTGTTTTTTTTTGCTATTTTCCGTTTTCTATTTGGGCTTTTATGTTTGGCCCATCATCTCTTTGCAGGCCCGTTTCATTTTGAACTATATATGGTGTAAAATGGGGGTCACTAATTCAATATCATAAACTTCATTTTCATCCTAATTCCGGGTTCTTTCTGGATCCGAGTTTGAGCCTAAAGCTTTGACATTCCATTGAATCAACAAGCTTTATTTCTGGATCCGAGTTTGAGCCTAAAGCTTTGACATTCCATTGAATCAACAAGCTTTAGAAGAAGTGATTTCCGGTATTCAATGAATCAACATGTTTAACCTTCGGTTCAATTATCGTATGCTGCATCACTTTAAAAAAAAAAGATATCGTGTTCATCTTTGAAGAAACAGGGCATTAACTTACATTGTTAAATGCTTAGATCAAAAGAGGAGAGACTTCATCAATACTTGTGTTCCCCTATATGAAGCATCGATCAGAGGAGATTGGAAATCTGCGAATAAGATCCTTCAAAACAGAAGATATCTGGTGAGTTATAGCATCACCGAACATTGTGACACCGCGCTTCACGTTGCAGCATCAGCTCAAAGCAACCCCGAAAGCATCAAGTTCGTGCAAAATCTTGTGGGTATGATGGAAATGAAGGACTTACAGCTTCAGAACAAAGGTGGCAACACTCCCCTTTGTTTAGCAGCTGCAGCTGGAAACGTCGATATCGCTACGATCATGGTGGACGTGAACCCGGAGTTGCTGAAAATCCCTAATTGTAGCAGACAAACACCACTCTATATCGCGGTTTTATTTAGAAACCGTGCTATGGTAAAGTATCTCTACGATAAGTCTCCACAAATGAATGCTCGTGGTTGGACACCTACAGAAAAGGGATGGGTTTACACCAAATGTGTCGAAGTTGATCTCTTCGGTAAGTATTTTAGTTGGTAACTTACCTGTTAGAGTCCCAAATTGGTTAGACCTAAACCATTCTCCTCTGAATACGTTGGAATCTCCCTTCTTTTGGAGAAGTGGGGTTCCACGTTGGTTAGACTTAGAGGCCGTTTACTAAATGTTTACCGGGTAAGCGTTTACCAATATCATTTACCTTATTGATTGAGCATGGCGATGACCAAGAAGCTTACCCGGTAAGAGACAACCGAAGGACCGAGAGTCTTACTCGGTAAGTGTGGGAAACGACTCTTACCCGATAAGCGTTTACCGTGTTTAAATTTTTTTTTGGAAGGCATAGCGGCATCGAACCAACGAACGACTACCACGAACACACGCACACACGCACGCACACCTCCCCGGCGGTATCGGGCATCCACGGGCAGCCCACTAATCCACCGTTGTCCCGGCCCAGCTTACGCTGAACCTAGAGCCCAACCACAGTCTTAAGACTGGGCTGGGGGCAGCCCAGTCGTTGACTGGACCGGCCCAAGGACTGGGTACTCCTCATGCCCTCAGAATGACTCCCCTTGGATTACCGGGTTTAAAATGCTTACCAATAATCCATTTTCATGGTCAAAGATGTTTCACGGTAAGGTAAATGAAGTTGAATCTCTTGCCGGTAAGCGCTTACCCGGTAAGAGTTTGGTAAACGGCCCCCTTAGAACCGTTTTTTCTTTTTCTAAATAAGTAGTTGCAAATTCCACAATGTCCAGGACCATTGTTCACAAATTTTGGTTGGCTTTTGTTGCATGATGTTTTTCCTTTCAAATTTTTTGCAGATATGGCACTAAAAATATTTGGAGACCACCCCGACATTCCCAAAAGAGAAAATGCACTCGGGCTTTTGGCTCAAAAGCCTTGTGCATTTAATGAAATAAAACCGCATATTGTGTGGAGAATGGTCAATTCAAGTATTTTTCATACTACCTTTATCACATATATATTTTTACTACAGTGGAATGTTCAAATAAAAAAACAAAATATCATGAAAAGGTAAGAAAAGAAGATTAAAGGAACATTCATACCTGAATCATTGAAAAAAAAGGGAAAAAAATCTATTTGAAGATTCATATGTGAACCGACGTTACAGATTATTCATATTAGTTTTTACATCTATCTTCAAATTGATTTTTTCAATGAATCAAATATGAATCTTACCTTAATCCCTGTTTCTTACATTCTCACGATTCTTAAGCCCATATTACTACATTTTAAGTAATTTTCTTCATTTTTGGCAGTCACTTGTTTTAAGGTTGGACCTGCTGCAAAAGAAACCCAAGCCATGGAATTACTAAGAAAAATTTGGGCAAGTATTGAAGAAAAGCCGAAGAGCGAAATAGATGCAATACTCAGAGGACCCACATTTGTGAAAGATAAGAACAGAACATACCCCTCTCGAGTACTTTTTGTTGCTGCGGAAATGGGCAACACGAAATTTGTGGTTGAGCTCATTCGTAAATATCCCGATCTTATATGGAAGCAAAACGATAATAGCCAAAGCATCTTTCACATTGCTGTCTCTCATCGTCGTGAAAGTATCTACAATCTTTTATACGAGATAGGCTCAACGAAGCATTTCATAACTTGTCTCAAAGACCAAGAAGGCAATAACATGTTGCATTTGGTTGGAAAGAAGGTAGAGAAAAACCAACCTCCGGATGTGTCGGGAGTGGCTTTTCAACTGCAACGTGAATTGTTATGGTTCAAGGTACATCATTCTCTCCACAATTTTGAATTACTAGTCGTATATGCATTGAGGGCGTTTGCTTTCGGTTACATTGAGGGGTTGTTTGGCAGTTGCTGAATGGTTTGATGCAAAATGATTAAGTGGTCATAATGATTAAGGGGCTCTTATGATATAATGCAAAATGAAATATTGTTGTTTGGTAATTGTTTAAAAATGAAATTAGAGCGCTGAATGGTTAAGTAAGACACAAGATACAAAATCATTTAGAGGGTTTTGGAATAAGTGGCAGACTTTTTTTCTTTCCAAACAAGATTCACCTCTTAGCGATTCAGAGGTTGTCTCTTAATGGAATTATTAAGTGGTAAACAAACAGCGGTTGTTGATAATCTCATATGTTGTGTCACAGGAAGTAAAGTCGATGATCCCTCCTCATTACATAAATCAAAAGAATAAAGCAGGCAAAACGCCACATGAATTATTCACCGAGACCCACAGAGTTTTAGTTTCCGAAGCTGAGAAGTGGATGAAGGGAACGGCTAGCAAATGCATGGTGGTTGCTGCACTTATAGCCACCATAGTATTTGGAGTCGCTTTTACAGTTCCAGGTGGATATAATGAAAAGAATGGCTTTCCTATGTTCTTCCACGAAGGACCCTTCATAGTGTTTGTCGTATTAGATGCCATTTCTTTGATCTTATCCGCGACTTCAATCCTCATGTTCTTATCCATCCTTACTTCTCGTTATGCCCAAAAAGATTTCATAGAATCATTACCCAAAAAACTAATGGTAGGTCTAGCAACACTTTTCTTATCTATCGTGACCATGATGATTGCGTTTAGTGTCAGCTTTTTCGTGCTATACCGTCACAAGTTTATCCCGGTAGCAATCGTGATTAGCGTGCTTTCTATTATACCTATCATTGCATACGCTAAACTACAGTATCCTCTTTTAGTGGATGTGTTTCGGTCAACATTTGGTTCGAGGTATCTCTTTAAGCCGAAGGAACGAATACTTTACTATCAAAACCCAAAGTCCTAAGTGTTGTATTGATTATTAGTTTTAAATTTAGTTCTAAATTTATTTGTAGATTTTGTTATGAAGAGATGTATTAAATTTTTTATTATTTGTATATGAAAGATCTATGATTTTTATGATGTATTAAACTTTTGATTATTTGTATATCAAAGATTTGTGTTTTTTATGTTGAAATGTTACATAAACTATTTTCCTCACTTTATTTAGGAAGCATTTTGTTACAATTAAAGAATGAAAACGGAATAGAAAATAAAACCACCGGACATTGAGAACATCTCTGATAAATTCTTCAAATTTTATTTAAAAAGAATAATTAAAATTCAAGATATTAAAAAGAAATTAAAACTCCAATAACTTCTTAATTTTGAAAATTACACATTAATTATATTATTAAAATATTTCTTATATTTAATAAAGTATTAATTTTCTTGTCTAGACGTTAACTTTCAAGTATTCTTTTGGTGGAAATATAATAAAAGAATGTTTCTCCCACATAGTATTCACTTTTTGGAGAGTTCTCCAAATTTGGATATTTAACGTTCTATTTACTACTTTCTCCATTTTGAAAAAGGTTTCGTAGAATCTATTGGATCAAAAATTTTGTCCAAAATCTCCGAAATCTCTATTTTCTCCATTTTAGAAAAGTTATTGAAGAATCTTAAAATTGATAACGGCTCATTATTTATATGCAACCAATCGTTTTTATTCGTTAACGTTTTCATTTTCTTCCATCCAAAACCCCCAACCAAACACCCCATTAGTTTAGTTATTTGAATTCGACTTTCTTGTTTGTTGGTTCCAATTGCTAAAAAAACCCCATCATGCTTATTTTAAAGAACCTTCACTCAATTTGTTTTTAGAGTAAACTACGATTTTCGTCCCAATGGTTTGATGTTTATACGATTTCCGTCCCTGATTTTTAAAAACTGTTTTTTCATCCATGTGGTTTGCAATTCATTTCCCTTTTCGTCCTTAAGACTAACTCTGTTAAAAGAGATCCATTAAATCAATGGTAGTTTGTTCTTTTAACCTCATCTTTTCTTTTTCATTAAAATTCAATATATATACATATATTACCCATGTCTTCTTCCCAAACCCCCTCACCATCAAAACAAAAAATCCCGCCTCCATAGTCCAGCTTCCTCCTCCACCACTCTGCCTATTTCCCTTCTTCAACGAATAAGGATTCTCCTCCTACCAAAGGGCCTTTGGCCTAGCGGTATCGGAGTCTTTGGGCTCGTAGGAGGTCAGGGGTTCACACCTCACCAAATGTGAGGAAGGTGTGTGAGTTTAATTGTTGCATTTGTCGTATATAAATATTATATACTTCAAAAAAAATAAGGATTCTCCTCCTTACAGTAACACCGATTTTCGTCCCCTACCCTCCCCACTTCGTCTTCCCCAAAAAACTGTTAAGTACGGGGAATCTTGAGCCTTGAACAAAATGAGAACAAATTTCATTTTAGGTAGCTTTTAGTTTCAAACTCACTAGTAACTTTCTCTTGATTGAGGTAATACAATGGATGGTCTTTGGCGTTCTCTCTCAAAACCTTGCATCTCCATTTGGGTTTTATTTCCATTTGCAAAATGGAATCACATCTATAAAAATATTTAATGGTTTGCTGGATTTTTCTTCAACTTTTATTTTGTTGTTTTATTTATGGAGATCTTGGTTTGGTGGGTCTCTTCCCCCTAAACATTGTCGAGATCGAAGAACAAAATTGATGTTGGTTGATTTTATATTAATTTTGGAGGTGAAATAATATGGTGGGGTTCATTGGAGTTTGTTATATTGGGCTGAATTTAAGTTGGCCCTAAAATTATAAAAACAATCTTGGGCTAAAAAATAAATAATAAAGAAATAAAATAAAAAATTAACTAAAAAGTTAAAGAAACGGGTAAAATGACGAAAATACTTTTATGTAACTGACTTTTTTTTTAACAAAGTTAGTCTTAGGGACGAAAAGGGAAACGAACTACAAACCATAGGGATGAAAAAACGGTTTTTAAAGACCAGGGACGAAAATCGTTATAAACATCAAACCATAGGGACGAAAATCGTAATTTACTCTTTTTTTTAGAGAGAATTATAGTTTTCGTCCCTTAGGTTTCCTACTTTCTTTGAAAGTGAGACCTATACTTCAATATCTTAAATAGTGGTCCAGAGGTTTGAATTTTGCTCTAAAAATGGGACCTGGCCACTAACTTCGTTAAAAAAACTCAGTTAGAGTCAGTGGAAACTTCGTCCAATCAAGTTTTTATCTAATTTTGTAATTATTTTTGTTTTTCTTTGTACAAATAAATGTATATACATATCACAGGATCATGACCACCGTTCCCCTACACACTTCTATCTTCGACCGACCATCGTCCCCTCCACACTTCAATCTCTGGCCATGACCATCGTCCCCTCCACACCTCCACAACTCATCTCTAGCAACACCCTTCCCCCACCTCCATCATAACCCACCATCGTAGAATCTCGTAACCATAGTAACCCACCACCGGAGATGAAGGGTGGTGTCAAATGTCGATCTCTTTGTCACAAACAACCCCAACCCATCTAATGAATCGTCACAAGGATGTATCATCGAAACCATGCAGACGATAGGACAAGAACGATGCCATAAGGAAGATGGTAGGTCACGATGGTGATGCATTAAAGGGGTGTCGTTGTTGGTTCTTGATCAAGAATGTAACACCCCGATTTCGGAAATGTATCATTTCAAGTTTATACAGAAACCGATACATCAAGGAAAAATAAGATTTTTGATTTTGGACTTGAATCCTAGATTTTATAGTCTAGATGGATTAAGGATTCAATTACGAGTCCAATGGTTCTTTTCGGAGCTATAACGGAGCTATAACGGAGCTATAACGAAGAAGTTATGTCCAAAACAGTTTCGGTACGCGCTAGGCTATAATGCCCGACGATTGTGACAGTGTCACAATCGCCTGTCAAGGTCACCGGAGCCCAGAAACTCTCGGTACAATCTCAGCGATTGTGCCCGGCGATTATGACATTGTCACTATAGCCTGGCACAATCGCCTGGGTGTTTCAGGGTGTTAAAATCGCGATTTTCAACCCCAAACTTCATTTCTTCATAACTCTCTCATTTCAACTCCGTTTGAGGCGATTATTTTTGCTATGGTTTCGTATTTGAGAGCTTTTCAAGTATAGATTGTTAGTTTTGGGAATATTTAAGAGTATTTGGTGATAGATTGGAAGCAAAGGTCAAGAGTTCGTCATCACCACCTCCATCTTCAAGAATTTTTGGGTTTTCTAGGTTTTCATCAAAACCTAAGTGGTAAGTGTATTCCTTCCATTTCTAAACCATGAAATAAGTTATAAATGTTCCATTTATGGTTTCCTAGTGTTTGATTTCTATAAATTTTGGTTTGGATAATTTTGGGAGTTTTGGGTCAAAATTAGGTTTTTGACCAAAATGGAGATTGTGATACAAGATGTTTGGGGAACGATTCCATATAGTTGAATATGATTATTTATGATTGGAAACTTGTGGATCTAGGTTTTGGAAGATTTGGCTTGAAGATTCAAGTTTCTTCACTAGGCGTCAAGCCTAACCTTTTTATTTGTCGGCATGTGCATCAGGTTCCAGTTGAGAGTTTGTTTTCTAGCAGTAGCGAAGAGATGTGCTTTAGTTTTCACAAGGGTAAGTAGTTGGTGAATTTTTTTGCAGTTGGAGGTAGCGACTGCTATGGGGTTTTAGTAGCACCCATCTTTATTATAGACTGTATGTATAGAATGAAATGTGTGTATTGAGGCAAATTAATAATTTGTGATTGGAGATGTATCATTTATCGTTGTTTTTAGAAAATTTTAAATTAGTTGCTATTTCCATATTTGAGGGTGTTACAAAGAAGTTTGATGGAATTATTTGAGCTCTCATTTTTACAGGGACGATGTGGTGATCGTTGAGCCAAACTTTTGTTCCCATCCTTGTATATGGGTAAAAGGTCCCGTGAGTTGTGTGTATACATATGTATATATATACACAATATATATATATATATATATATAGGTCTGTGTGTTGTATATATAGGTTTGTGTGTTGTGTGTGTGTGTGTATATATATAGGTCATGTGTGTACTGTTATACATATATATGTATATATATATATATCCAAACCTTCTCTCCATCCATGGAGTTTTACGGTGATGGTTTGGACAACGAGGGTCCTGTTGAACTGGGTGAACTTTTCTCTATATGATAGATCCAACAACTAATATGAAACACCCTAGCAACCTGTTATTAGTAACTTACCTGTTCCAAAACTTGAATTTTACAGGATATCTGGTCATCTCTTCTTAAGTTATGGTATTGAAGGATGGAAAAGTTTTGAGGATATCGAATGCATGATCAATGATTTCCTATCAGATTTCAGTTTATCATCGTCCTTCCCCCGCCTCTATCATAACCCACCATCGACTATCCCCATGCTACCCAGCCACATACAATTAGAAGGGTCAAAAGGGTAATATCCCAGCCACATACAATTGTGCAAGATGAAGGGAGAAAAATTCCAATTTCTAGTGAGATTTTCCGGGGAGGTCGCCGGAGAAGATGACCGGTGAGGCCTCCCTCCCCACTCTCCCCTATTTTTTTCCCTCCACACCCCCTTGAAAAACAGGCAGAAAGATGAAACCAAATGGGAAATGTTTTAGTTTATTTGGATTTTGTAATGTAATCAATTCCACTCATAGAACATGAGGCAATTTCAGAGGGGATGATAATGGTGGTTGCCTCTGTTCATAGCAAATTATGATTTTGACTTTATTTGGTCAAACATCCTTGTTTGGTTGATTTGAGAGGGAAAAAAAGTGATCTAACCAAAATATCCCTCCCACTAACTGAGTTTTTTAGCAGGGTTAGTGAGGAGGTCGTCCTTTCAGAGCAAATACCAAACCTCGGGGACCACTATTTGAGATACTGAAGTATTGGTCTCACTTTCAAATAAAATATGAAACCTTAGGGACCAAAACTGTAATTCTCTCCTTGTTTTTATTATTGTATAAAGATGTTTTAAATGTAATTATACACATTCGAACTTTGATATAAAGAATGACACATGACGGAACTACGCAAACATGAAAGAAATGCTTTAGAGAAAATAATTATCTTTTTATAAAAAATAGTCATTTATATATTTGTCAAATTCGTTTAAAAATTCTAAATTTAAAATGTAGGTTGCGTAAACAACTGCTCTACTTCTTATAGTAGATGTAACCTCTGTATACATCCCTTTCTCACAACCCTACCTCTGAAAAAGATATATGAATTGGTTTGATAAAGTTAAACTTAAAATGGTGGAATTCTCAAGCTTAAGACAAGGTGATTGAAAGAAAATTTGATATTGCACGATTTAAAAAGACTATAATTAAAAATGGATTTTTTTTGAAATTCAAAATCAAAACACCAAATGATGAAATTTGGCCCAACCTCTTGATCTGAAATATCCAAGAGGATATGCACAACTATATTATTTTAGAAATTTTGAAGATTTGAGAAAAGTTTGCTCCAACGGTTATGTTAAACTCTCATATGAAATAAGAAAAAATATGAGTGAGAAAAAAGAAATATCTGAATTCGAAAAAAGAGAAAAAATATAACATAACTGTTGTAGATGCTCTAACACATTCATAAGCTTTGTAAATCTTTGTGGGTCAAAGATTGTGCAAAACCAATGTAAAAAACTTTATCTGAGGGATTGTTTGGCAGTCGCTGAATGATTTGGTGCAGAATGATTAAGTGGTCAGAATGATTAAGATGCTCTTATGATATAGTGTCAAATGAAATATGGTTGTTTGCTAATTGTTAAGAATGAAATCGGGGTTCTGATTGGTTAAGGCATGGTCAATATACAAAATCATTCAGAGGATTTTGGAACCATTAAGAGGCAGACCTTTTTTTTGCTAAACAAAATTTACCTCTTAACGATTCAGAAGTTGTCTCTTAATGGAACCATTAAGAGTTAAACAAACAGCCCCTAAGTGATATTAATGCTATAAATAGATCTTTGGTCTTTGTTTATCTAAATTAAATATCGAAATATATTTTATATGGCGTACTCAAATGAGAAATCTATATATTGTGATAATTATGAGAACTTTTACCTTAAGATATTTTTTCACATTGTGTAACAATTACATGTTAAACAAATACATTATGAAACAAATATATGTAAATCAATATTTTAAATCTTAATTTATGATAAAAAAAAATCATATAAAATAACACATGATACACTAGTTTACAACATTATCATAATTTCATGGGTTACAGATTCTAATATATATATATAGACTTAAGTTCGCGTGAGACCAAACAGTTTCCGTGAGACCGGTGAGACCAAACCTTAAAACATGAAATTCACACCAAAAAATTGTGAAGGTAAAAAAAATCGAACTTTTCATAGGGAAAACACCGTAAATGTTACGTTCACGGTGTTTTTCGCTGTGAATGTTCGTTTTTTTTTACCTTCACAGCGTCTTCACTGTGAAGGTTCGGATATACCTTCACAGTCTTTTATCTGTGAAGGTTTGATTTTTTTTAACTTGGATTAGGTTTTTTACCTTCATAGTGTGATTACATTATGAAGGTTTGAATGTTTTTTACCTTCAAAGTGTTTCGGTGTGAAGTTTCATGTTTTAAGGCTTGGTCTCACGCGGTCTCACGGAAACAACTTGGTCTCACGTGAACCTGACCCTATATATATACACGGGGCCGAGCCTACTTCTTGCTTCCAAATCACCCTCACAACAATAGCCCAACCCAACACATTTCATCCATCAACAATGATTTCGAAACCAAATGGTTATTGGTCCAACAGTGTTTAAATTATTGATAGGGTTCAATTTTCGGTCAATATTTAAACTTCCCAAGAGATGAAAAATATACATAAATATTTACAGTATATACAAACTAATTTACGAAAAGACGAGAAGGAATGTGAGTCAGATAATTTATTAATTAAAAAAATCATAAATAAAAAATAGTTTTAGAAATTAAGATAATTATCATTTTTAATTGGATAAATCATTAAAATTCTCATTATATCTTTTAGATTTATTTATTTTGTAACTTCAATTATTTATTAATTTTTTAATTAATTTTTTTTCTAAATATAATTTTAATAAAAAAAATTCACAATTTTAACCAAATATCACACGTGATATCATTATATAAATATTTATGCATATCACATATGATATTATTAGATGTGATAATTATATATATTTTTTAGTTAATCATATGTTATTATGTATACTTCTATTTATAGATCTTTTTGTGATGTAAATATTATCACATGTGATAATTGTATATATTTTAGTTAATCATATGTGATTATATATACTTTTATTTATAGATCTTTTTGTGATGTAAATATTATCACATGTGATAATTGTATATATTTTAGTTAATCATATGTGATTATGTATATTTATATTTATATTTATAGATCTTTTTGTGATGTAAATATTATCACATGTGATTATGCGTCATTTATATTCAGACATATATTATCTTATGTGATATTTACAAAAATCCACCTAGTGGAATCATATGTGATACATAATAATATATCACATGTTAAACGAAGTTAATCACATGCGATTCAAAACGTAAATCTAAAAAATAGAGAAAAAATTGTGAAATAAATAATGAATTAGTTATGGATATCACATGTGATATTTGATGAAAATTATGATTTTATCTAGAAAATAATAATATAAATTTGATAAAAAAAATTATGAATTTATTAAAATTAAAAAATAAATAAATTTAAAAGATATTATGAGATTTTTAAGGATTTATCCAATTCAAATTGTAATTATCCTAATTTTTAAAAAAACTAATTTATTTATGCTATTTTTTAATTAATAAATTATGTGACTCTTATTCCTTCTCGCCTTCTTGCAAATTTACTACCTTCTCGTTTGAACCTACCCCTTTAAATATTATATATATATATATACATTTAAAAAAAATATTTTTGAGCTTCGAGATCACATGGGTTCAGTTTGATTTCTTAGTGAGTTCTAATTTATAATTCACACGAGAATTGAAAAACAAGTAACAAAACATTACATTGAATCATGGAAAAATGATAAGTTGATCAAAAGTTTAAAACAAAAGAGATATGTAAAGTCACCGATACTTATGATCAACAAGTCTAGTAATATTTATTGTTGTTTGCACTGTTTCATAAAGCAATATTTAGTGATCTCTCATATAAAGTTGGGTTCTAACGCCAACTACCCATTTTCGTGAGAATCGTGATAACCCTTTCACAATTATTGATCACTTTTGATTCGACAACAATGATTGCACGTCTTTTTGTGAAGGGGGCATTTTGGTCTTTTGATTTGCTGCATATGGGCACCTTAATATATCTTATCTTGTTAAGGTATGTTTAAGGCATGTTAAAGTTTTCATGTTAATTTATGTTAAAGCATGTAAGGTTTCCATTGTTATGACATGTTAAGGTTCAATGTTTTCATATTAAGGTCTTTGTCCCCTACATCCATGCCTCATAGTTTCTAACATGCCATCGCGTTTTTTGTAAGTCCTCCAATAAAAAATCACCAACAATTTCGAAAAGGTTTTCACAGAAGATAAAAGTTCTTACATTATCCCAAAGAGATGGGACTTTTAAAGATAAAAGCTCTCATATAAAAAAGGTAGAGAACACGACAAAAATTTGGGTCGTACGTTCAAATCACATTTAATAGATATCTTTACCATTTTCATGGATGGACCTATCAAGGCCCTAGTGGGGTCCTGTGCATCCCAGCTCAGACTGGTTTTCGCAAATAGAATTCTTTTCGGGGTTTGGAAGGTGCACTCGCTAAACTTTGAGTTAGGACTGTGTATGAGTCAGGTCAGGCGAAAATATAAGAAACCCGACCAGATTTCGGAGATGGAAACTAAGATCCGAAATGCAATTTCTGATTAGGTAAACCCGCGGGTTTCAAGTTGGTCAAGTTGCGGATAAGTTTAGAGTTTTTCCCTTTTTGTTTTTAAAAAAATTATATTGACACAATACAAGCTCAAAACAATGAATATATCTTAAATTTGGGGAATTGAGGGGGCACAAACAGAAAACTAAGTTTTTTTTTCTTTTGTCTTTTTAGGAAAAGTGAACAATTAAAGAAATAGGAAAAAAAATATAAATATACATGTATTTTCGAATATTTGGACGGGTCAAGTAAAGAAGGTACATACCCTACCCGAATCAAAATACCCTACTAAACTTCAGAGTTCAGGGTTCGGGTTTGCAAAGGTTGTACGGATCGGGTGGAATCAATTTGTTTGGGTCAAGTGGGGTCGTTTTTTCAGATATTTCAGGTTTTGCACACCTCTACTTTGAGGGGTACTCTCGGAAACTAGAAAATATAATAAACATCAACAAAAATACCAAAAATCCTCGAATCAACCAAAAAACTTTAAAAAAAAGTCCTTCAAAACGGTGAGATTCGACTAAAACGCATTGGACGACTTTACGGGCCTCTGATACAGCTTAAAAGTGCATCTGTTCAGGAAGAATTTTGGTTCTGCTCCTTATCATTTTAAAACTTGAAAAACACAAAATTAATTAGGAGCACCATAGTTTTCTGTTTCTGAAATTGTTAATTCACAAGTTTTTTTTTAATTTCCCATTTTATGATTATAAGGTCGTATTCAGAAGTTGCGTTGCGACTTCACCACGGTCCTCATGAATTGACCGATGCATGAAATGAAATCTGACGAGCAATAATAATTGAATTAATATGCTTCACGACTAATCTTTCCAACCACCTCAATCCAATAACATAAAACAAATTCACAGGCACAAAAAGACATTTTTACCCAAAATCATTCTCTACACATTCTGGATTAATTAGTAGCCATGCATACATACATACATACATACATATATATGCAGAGGAATGATCAAACGAGAACAATAACTATTTAAAAGAACACGATAACTAACACAGCGGAGGTTTGCGGAAGGATCGACAAGCGTCTAAACTCTTTTGATAACGAGATTACAAAACGTAAAACTTGGAAGAGAAACTCTTAAAAAACTAAACTTTTATTGATTAAAACTTGATTATAAACAATAACCCTAACATCCTATTTATAATCTAAACTAAGAAAGAGATTAATCTAAACTAGGAAAAAGATAGTTATGGAAACTGATAAACTAAACCTAATCTAAAACTAGAAAAGATGAATATTAACCCTAATTTAAATCTTAAGATAATTAAAAGGAAATTATAAATAATTATAATTGAGATAAGGATGAGGATGAGGAGTGGTCACGTGGGAATTCAATTTGTGGATGACTTTGGAACTTGGATGTTTGCACGCGCCACCATTCATATAACCAAACAGTGTGCTACACGATTTATATGTGGGTTGTACTCGTCGTCATGTAAGTCGCAGAAGCTCCTGTTTGTAATTCTCAACTTGTCTTTTGATCTTTATCGCAACCCCTCTTTTATTCGGTGCTTTATGTTTACCTCTTTTTCGGTACCAAATTCCGAGTCTCTTTTGAGCTCGTTTTTCTCTTCCATCCCATTTTCCTCTTTTCCAATTATTATTAAAAATCTTTAGTAACGCTCGAATTCTCCCTGTATCAAAAAACGAGCAGCGAATATGTTGAGTGAAGCGACGTTTGGTTTATTTCAGTTAATGAAAATGAGAACGGGAACAAGAACGCAGGAAAATGGAAACGAGTTTAAGCTTTATTCACTAAAGTCATTGATGAATGTTATATTACATGGTATTGGGTAATGGCTTATTCCACTTAATTAATCAAATCAGACATTTATTATCGATACTCAATAGATAAATAGTATAATAAAAAATGACGTTTGACGAAATTATACAAAAATGAACGAGATGCTTTAGAGAATAGAGTTACAAAATTGATTTTGTCAAGTTTGAAATCTGAAGTTAAATTAAACTTGGAGTAAATTACATTTTTGGTCCCTGTGGTTACTACTCATTACCAACTTTGGTCCTTCTTTTAAACTAATTACAATTTTAATCACTGTGGTCGTCGTTTTGTTTCACTTTTGGTTCTTCTGACTAACTCAAGTTAAAAAAGTAAGTTAAATTAAGGGTACTTTGGTCATTCAAAAAAGTTACTCACGTTTAAACTTTGTATGTTTTTCACAAGTTTTCCATGACCTCGTTACTTCATGAAAATCTTACGTCGGTTGTCCGGTTTAATTTTACATCAAAAAACGACAAAACACGAATGTACTTTCCAAAAATAATAAAACACGTTATATTTTATAAGAAATAATGAAAATAATTGATTATTCATAAAGGGTAACATTATTCAACTCATATCAGTATCATAAATAGATTTCAGAAACATGCAAATCTCTTTATCTTATCGATCTCAATATTCACTTATTATAGGGTCTCAATAATTTTATTTATAGATCATGTCAATACTTTATAAAACGGGCCATGTGACGGTTGTTTTGTTGATGGATGTTTCTAGTTTTGTCGCATTATTAATTATATAGGGACCATTTTACACAGTTTAAGGATTAAAAAACGGTACCGTAATTGAGGTCTTTTTTAAAGAAAAAAAATACACCATTCATTATTAAAAATCGTCATCTCCCAACCTTTTTATATGGTTTCTAGCATTAAACCGTGTAAAATACCTACACATTTTTACACAGTATTGGTTAAGAACAGTGTAAAAGGGTTGGTTTTTAGTATCCAACAGTGTAAAAAGACCTTTAAAAAAGCACGACACGTTTGTACACCGTTTCACTAATCATGTGAAATGAGTTGCATAAAATACCACTTTCTGTATTAATGACCACTCAGTTGGTGGAATATGTCTTCGAGTCTTCTGAGATCGTTTTTAGGCTTAGTTCGGGATTAGATAAAAGGGGTTCAACTATAATTCGAGAAAGATGTGATCGAATGATAATCGATCCTTGTGCAACATGACCAATTTGGTTAACAATAAAATATAACACGTTTGGTAATTACGAAAGGCTCGTATGGTTCAGAACCCGCATAAATAGATATAACTGAATACAAGTAATTTTTAACACAATTTTTATTCATAGTAACAGTGACGGAACACGAGCATTATACCAAGGTATCTAAAGATAGCATCGTGAAAATTCTTCAAACATATCTAAACAATATAAAACAAAATGAGAACCACAAAAAATTGAGAATCGTGAAAACCATTTTTCATGTGTTAACTATTTCATATTGTGAAATAATACATGTGAAAATACAGTGTTGTTTGTGATTATTATTAACGTTCACTTTTTGTTTCACATTATGCAATAACGATGTATATTCATATGAATTGTTTCCTAATGTGGAACAACACATGATCAGTGATTTTCACAGTTCTCAATATTTTTGTGGTTCTGATTCGGTCATGCCCTTGTAATAATACATGTTTTCTATAAAAAGATATGTGCATATATATATATATATATATATATATATATAGAGAGAGAGAGAGAGAGAGAGAGAAAGGAGGACCAAATGAGAATGCTAATTATTTAAAAAAAAACACCCAAACGGCAAATCACGTACAAAATCATGTGATTCGCCCGTCCGACTATATATATGTATATGTATGTACGAGAGAGAGATAGTTGGTTTCCGAGAAGAATATCGCGAGAAGAGTAAGCATGGATCTTTACCCTTGGAACAGTCGTAAATGAAGATCAATTGAAAATACTCTTCTAAGCTAACTCATGAGTTATTTGGGAATTAATTTGAATCATTAGATCAATACTAAGGGGTCGTTTACCAAACGCTTACTCGAGTAAGCGCTTACCAAGTCACATTACTTTACCGGGTAAATATGGTAAAAGACCAAAAATCTTACCCGATAAGAGCTAAGGCAAGTATTGAGAGTCTTACCCGGTAAGTGACGGCAAAGACTCCTACCACGGCTAGCGCTTACCGGAAAAATTGTTGTATACGATACCATTTTAGTGGATTAAAATCTTACCCGATAAGTGACAGTGTTGAATTTTACCGGTAAGCCCGGGTAAACGTTTGGTAAACGACCCCTAATTAAAAGTGATAAAGGGTCCAAGTCTCTTCTTACACTTCTCACCTTAACTCCTATTCTCACACGATCCTTCATGTGTGTATATATTGTAACGCCCCGGTTTTCAGGTAAGCAATAATTCTTTAAAATGGATTATCGTTCATTGTATAGTTGTTGCTTTTGGTGTTACCTTGAGTCATGTCTTAGTTGGAGGTTGAGTGTGGCAGCCGAGAAAGTTGCAAGGGGCCAACAGTGCTCTGCGCGGATCCCCGCGACTCGATCTGCGCCCACCATTCAAGCGGGACTTTGCCCTTGTGCGACTCCAGTGCCCTGCGCGACTCTCTGTGCGAATCCATCCGCGCCAGCAACCGCGCGCGACCTCTGTGCGTGAATTAAAGGTTGAATTCAGTCCCAAACCTCATTTAATCCTCATTCTCCCTTTCTTAAATGCTCCCAACAATAATTTAGGGCAAGAACGGTTTTGAGTTGCATTAAAGTGATTCAACCACCTTTTCATCAAGATTTGTATCATCATTTGAGGTGTGGAAAGCTAGGGTTCAAGGATCTGCCATCTCACCATCTCCATCTTTAACCTCAAGCTCTAACTTGGGGTTTCTAGCAAAAACCTAATAGGTGAGTTCATACTCCTTTCTTAAACTTTATACATGTCAAAAACATAACATTTTGGAACTTCTAAACTTCTCCTTGTTTATATTTATGCTTGAATGATTTTGACCTAACTTTGGATTTTTGGAGATTTAGGGTTTCTTTCTTTTTCAACTAAAATGAAAGGTTTCACCTTATGAGGTGTAAAAAATGGTTTATGGGCATATTCATGGTGGGAATACTTGAAGAAACATTTTGTGTCACTTTTATGTCTCTCACTCCATGGTTGGGTTTACTTGATAAAATGAGCCTTTGAGAGTAAAATACATGGATATACATTGTTGTGGTCCATGATTATTTTAAAATGGTATTACCCTTGAAAAGAGTACCTTGTAAAGGATTTATATTTGAAAATGGGAAAATGGTCACATGATGGCTTTTGAATGGATTTGGTTCTACTTGGTGTTGTTTACACAAAGAAATGTCTTTTGGGAAATAATTGTTACTAAGAACTATATGTTTGATTATAGTTGATCACAAATGAAATTGTGACAAGTCTAGACTATTACTAATTGATCAATAGGTATAGAGTCGACTTAATTTTGGGTTAAATCCCGATTGTAGCTAGTCGAGACATTGGATCATAGGGTGGCAACTTGGTACGGTTATGTAGGACCGAATACTAGTCGTGGGTTGTAAATGTAAATACTAGCGAATGAGCATGATTATGATCATTGGGTGCCCTCTCCCACATCTGAGTACGAGTCGGCGAGCTCGTGGCCTTGATCCTAGTATGGTGAGCTCAATAACTTGGAAAGTGGCCTATTTTTGTATTCCGCCACAATCCTTGGAAAATTGGGTCTCCCCCGTCATCGCAAGATGAATTTTGGACCGTAAGGTCACTATGTGGTTACTATTACAATTATAAACTCAACATCTTTGAAAGGTTACTTATTGTTGCATTTAAATCACTTCTAAATCATTCATATAACTGTATGTTCTCACTAGGCGTTAAACCTAACACTTTTTTCAAATGACGTGTATAACAGGTTCCTTTAACGGTGGGTTGTTGAAGGTTTGAGCGATGAGCGTGGGTGCTTGAGGCATTTTTGAGATGATAGATATTTGGAGTCTTGGCGAACAAATGACTTTATTATTTTTGAGAATTTGGGTTGACAACCAATGTAATCTAGATAAAATTTATTTAGATTAGTTTGTTGTTGATTCTCATATTCATGCACAAGTTTTGTAAACGCTTTCATACATTTACCCTCTTTTTGGGTGGTTTACTCCGAATACAAACGTCATATTGCCGAGTTTTTTCAAAATTTTAAATTACTCTAAATTTTAGGGTGTTACATATATATATATATATATATATATATATATATATATATATCAGGTTCAAGGGAAAATCTCAAAAAAAAGGAAAATTGAGGAACACCCTGATAGTCATTCATCTAGACGGTATCATTTGTGCACACAAGTAATTTGTAACATGCACACATGCATATGCACAAGTACATAATACACGTGCATAAAAACAAAAAAACAACAACTTAATTTACTTGAATGCACAAATGCATACGGTTCAGGCGTCCATATCAAATGTTACCATGATGTTCCTTAGTTTTTCATTTTTTTGAGATTTTCTCTTTAATCTCCCACTTCTCACACACTCTCTCTCTCTCTCTCTCTCTCTCTCTCTCTCTCTCTCTCTTTATATATATATATATATATATATATATATATATATATATATATATATATATAACGGATAATAAAGCATCAAAATATATCACAAACCTCTCGTTACATAAAACGAAGATGATCAGTAAACCGACGTTGGGGTGAAATTTGGATGGAATTGATTGAAGTTTCCTGGAAGTTTCCTTATGTACGTAAATATGTTTTTACGTTTATAATTTCATGGATTATTTCACATTTTAATGATTTAATAAATTATGATTTTAGTTTTGTTATTGCTAAAATCAGTAAATGCATAATTAATTATACCAAATAATAATTACATGTAAATATGATGGTGGGATTTGGTTAAATCCGTTAAACCCATTTATGGAACGGTGTCTCTATAGAACGTAGTGCATAAATGATGAAGCCAATAAATGCGCAATTAATCATTTAACGGAAAGTTGTCATTCATGTCTTTTTCACAAAGCTTAGGGGGTTATTTTGAAAATTTTAGAAATTAGATAAATAGTATTTGGAAATTGTCAATTCATTCACATTCGCTTACGGTGCCCGACCCAAGATTTTTATCAAATGAAAGTAACTTTAAAGTAAATTAAATTCCGATGTTTTTTTAGCTGAATCACCGTTTCGAGAGATCTTTTTATGTTTTTTGATTGATTTTAAGAGATTTTAAGTTTTTTTTTCTTTTTTGATTTTGATGTATTTTTTCAGTTTTTTAGTTGACGTTCATTATATTTTCTAATATCCATGAGCATCATTCAAAGTTTAATGGGTACACCTTTCATTCCTAAGAAAAATCATACTTATGAAAATAAGTTGAGCAGGTGCAAGGTAGTCTGTCCATACATACATAGGTCTGTGTCCTAGGTGCTTAGTGATGTTCCGAAATAAATTAATTCTCAAGGTCTTAGCAAGCAAGACTACATAGTCGAGTTTATAAAATGTGAAAAATATATAAGTCTCCTAATAGGTTGTTTTATAAGAATTAAGTGTATACGATCAAACAATAAAATGTTACAATGAATATTTATGGCGTTTTTTGGTGTCTTAATGAGTTTTTAAGACAATTTTAAAATAAAATGTCATATTGACTATTTTATATGACATTTTTGAAAAGTAAACATATCTTTTATAGAGCATTTTTTTAATCACAACGTCGTATAAAAAATATAGAACACTTTATTTAAAAAAACGAACTTAAAAACTTGTTAAAACAATCAAAAATGTCTTATAAACTTACTGTAACTCTTTTAGACATTAAGTTTTGTTGTTTAATCTTATAAACTTAATTCCTATAATACAATTTTAATAGATATGTAGACATTTTTTTTGCATCATATAAACCCAAGTTTGTTGTAATGAAGGTAACAAAGATGAGGATGATTTGGATTTGGCTTCACTATATCATCAACTCATTCGATTTAGTATCGTAGACCAGTTTTGATTCATTTCTAATACGTATTGCAATTATTGTAGTATCATAAATATAATAACACAAGCTCATTGCTTTCCTTTTGAACTTTTTTTTAATAGCGGTTCTCAATTATTATAAGACATTAGATATAGGGGTATTCTCATTCTCTGTTGTCTCTGTAGGATTTTGAAATTTTTTTGCATATTTTCTTTTAGAAAACCATGAAAGGTAGATTGGATTTATGTTGATCTACATATCAAACATATATAAAGTAACAATATCGATAGTTTAAATATGCCATCAATTTATTTTTGAAGAATAGTAGTTTAATTAAATACTTCAAAAAAAATCGCAAAACCTTAAACTCATAAGTGAGATATATAAGTATAACAATATATGATTCGAGAATAAGATTTAATCATCCAAAAAATATAGAATTATTTCACTAAATTTGTACAACTGTTTTCACCAATATACCAATACAAGCATGGAACATGCCAATAGCACAAAATTACATTTAATAACAAAACAATATTATATTTTCTTTATTCATTTATTATATTACTAAATTATTTTGTTACTTTATTTAATTACATGAATTTATTGTATTTTTTATTAACTTATTTTATATATTATTTTATTAATATTTAAGTATTAAGTTAGACTATCTTAAACTACTAATCTCTACTTTGGAAATCAAGATCAAAAATAGGTTGTTGTAGTTGGAACGACCAAAAGCGTTTGTCAATTGTCGTACAAATATATTATTAAAGTTATAAACAAGGCGTAGCAAGGAGATGAAAAATCGGGGGGGGGGGGGGGGGGGGGGGCTTGGCCCCTCATTGCTTCAAGAGGCTCCGCCTCTACACGACCATTAAATCCAAACCCATTGAAGTATTACACCAACCTCGAATTCATTTATGTTGTTTGGTGCAATATGAATCAGACTCATAGTTGATAAAGTAACATGTGTCAAGAATGTTCGATCTTGTCATGTAGAAACAAAAACCACTAGAGAAACTATTATTACTGGTTAATTGTTGGTGTCATCTAGGTTTGGAACGGGAGATCGTCCGTGTTCATCATGAGTTTAAGGCAGAAGGAAACTGTTTTTTTTATTTATAATTTCAGTCTATTACGTTTTATTTTTCATCATGATTTAGATTAGAAGATCTTTATAATTTGAGTTATTTAAAAATATGGACATTTACATACAATCCAAATACATTGGAAATTTGAGATAATCATTTACCTCAACTTTCATGTGATAATTTGGAACAAATTTTAAAATTGATCTGGAGTAAAATACTTTATCCATCTTAAAATAAGTGTCTACATTACTATTTTAATTTGTCCTAAAATAAGTGTTAGTTTTCTAAAGTACATATCTATTATCTTATTCTACCCTTAATTATGAGCTTGAAAAATTTTCATCTTTATAATTAAAAGTAATTATCTTTTATTTATTAAAAAATATAATAATTACAGTTTTAAGTTTTCTATATTTTTTTTACCATAATAATTTATGATGAATTCTATTCATATCCCCTTCTATAAGGTATGTAAATAAGGTAGAACGGGTACAGGGGGTTTGTGAGTGAGGAGTGGTAGGAACAGCCATGTCCTTAGACATTGTTTGACCAAAAACTAGTTTTTTTTTTGTACATGTTTGGATGACCATAAACTAGCTTATTAAAAAGTTATTCATAATATCGTTTTAAAAAACTAACTTATCAGCTACCAATTTATCAACTAGTTTCCAAACATAGCCTTAATTTATTTTAGAATGGATGGAGTATTTATTTTGAGTAGATCGAAAAGTTGTTGCCAACCATACGTTTGAAATCAGCTCTCCTACATGATGACGTGGCGTCCACTGGTTTTGCTTATTGAATTATATATTTGATTATGATATTATTATTTTTTATATTAAATCTAGTTGTTGAATACTTATGTACACACGCTATTTAATCATTTATTTACTCTGTAAATACAATTTTATATGTATGATAAAAAATCTAAAACAAATGTTTTTAGTTTTCTAAAATAAAATTAAATATATAAACATATGAATTTTGAAAGTTTTTTATTGTTATAAATGATTTTTTTTAGTTAAATAAATGTTAATCGATTTTTAGATGTTAACTAAAATATTTTCTTTCATATTTATTTATAATTATGTAATTAGTTGAATAGTTTAATTATATATATATATATGCATGTTTCTTGAGTAGATCAAATATTGACTGCCAGCCATATTATCTTCAAAGATGCGTTACTTAAAAATAGAAATAAGCAGATCTGCTACATAATGTGACCGTTGCTTATCAATTCAGGACTAACATGTTGTTAAATATATTTAATTGTGATTTAATTATTTAAAAAAATAGTTGTTGAGAATTTATGCATTACGGTTAATCATTTATTTACTCTTTTAATACAACTATATATATATATATATATATATATACTATATTATAAAGATGGCATAAAAAACTCTTAATTACAACTCACTAAAGTTTATGTACTATCATTTAAAGCTATCTACTTAAAATCTCTTAAAAATAACTACTAAAGCCTAATGTACTACCTGTAAAGCTTTTAACCCTAATTAATATATTTCATCCTTATCCCCCAAAATCCTTATCTCTAATCCCCAAACCCTAAAATTATGAAATTTGAATTCTGATAAATATAATCAAAACAGAATAAACATCTCAATTTAAATATAAAAAATTTAAAATATATAAGATAATTAATGAATTTTAACAAACTACTTAAATTTTTTTTATATAAAAAACATTATATTGTTAAGCCTAAATTAAACAAATTTATATATAAAAAACCATTATCACTCAATAAAAACCATCTAAAATCGCACTGTAAATCAATAAAAAACAAAAAATAAAAATAAACATTAAAATCGTGATGTATTAAGCATTATGTACTATTATTTAATGCTAATCTACTTAAAATCTCTTAAAAAACAATTAATGAAGCAATATGTACTACTTTTAAATGCTTTTAACCCTAATTAATAAATTTCATTCTTATCCCCCAAAATTCTTATCTCTAATCCCCAAATCCTAAAATTATGAAATTTGAATTCTGATAAGCATAATCAAAACAGGATAAACATCTCAATTTAAATATAAAAAAATTAAAATATATAAGATAATTAATGAATTTTAACAAACTACTTAATTTTTTTTATATAAAAAACATTATATTATTAAGCCTAAATTAAACAAATTTATATATAAAAAACCATTATCACTCAATAAAAACCATCCAAAATCGTACTGTAAATCAATAAAAAACAAAAAATAAAAATAAACATTAAAATCGTGATGTATTAAGCATTATGTACTGTTATTTAATGCTAATCTACTTAAAATCTCTTAAAAAATAATTAATGAAGCAATATGTACTACTTTTAAATGTTTTTAACCCTAATTAATAAATTTCATTCTTATCCCCAAAATTCTTATCTCTAATCCCAAATCCTAAAATTATGAAATTTGAATTCTGATAAACATAATCAAAACAGGATAAACATCTCAATTTAAACATAAAAAATTTAAAATATATAAGATAATTAATGAATTTTAACAAACTATCTAATTTTTTTTATATAAAAAACATTATATTGTTAAGCCTAAATTAAACAAATTTATATATAAAAAAATCATTATCACTCAATAAAAACCATCCAAAATCGTACTGTAAATCAATAAAAAACAAAAAATAAAAATAAACATTAAAATCGTGATGTATCTCGCTGCATTGCGCGAGTACGCTTCTAGTTATATTATAAAGAAGGGATAAAAAACTCTTAAATGCAAATTATTAGGCACAAGGTACCATCATTTTATACAAGATTTTAAAAATCTTTTAATTTACAAGTATCAAAGCATAAGATACATATTACTAACACCCACCAATTTGGTATGTGTAGAGTCTTCCTTTTATACAGACATTGTTCAGGATGAATATTCATATAAAAAGGAAAGTTTGGTTGAGAACCTGTTTTTCATTGAGAACTCAAGAACTGCCCAATGTGCAATACGTGTCATTGTTCAGGATGAATATTCATCCATAATAACACATTGATGATGTTATTATGGATGAATATGGCTGTGTTATTCATCATAAGTCATGCATTCATGATGAATAACAGGTCAATACTCTTGATAAATATGTCATGTGTCACGCTGTAAACCATCCCCAGTTCTTAATGAAATTGAGGTTCCTAATGAACCCGCCTATATATCTATGTATATCTATCTATCTATCTATCTATCTATCTATATATCTCTCTATATATATATATATATATATATGTGTGTGTGTATATATATATATATATGATATATTTGTCTTCATGGATTGAGTTCCGATGAGAAGTGTCAAATTTGGTGAGATGTGTGAGAAGTGGTTATGAGCCGTTGGATGAGAAATTGACGAACATCAGGATGAGATACACCGATATAAAATTCACCGAGATACACCAGATCAATTCTCTTTAAAGCCGTAATTCATGAGAGGGTCTTTGATTAAAAATAATCAACAACTTAAAACCACTTCTTACAATTCTCACCAAAAATGGCACTTCTCACGTCACATGATCTCATGCCTTGCCTTCATTTCCATTATATATAGGGAGTTTAAATTACAAACCATGTAATTGTTACAAACAGTATAACCCAATCTCAACTATACGTCATAGACGATCAACGATGTTGATTAAATCGGTTCCCAATAAGGGGTATGCGAGTGAGATATGGGGGATATTGAGTGGGGAGGGGGTAGGAATAACAACACCATTTCTATTTAATTATAAGACTGAGATCTTTTATTTCTCAATTATTTTAATTATTGTAATCGAGATACCTTTGTAACTCAATTATTTTGTTTATGAAATTAGGATGCCCTTATTTCTCAATTATTTAAAGAGTAAATTACTTTTTTAGTCCCTATAGTTTGTTAAAAGTTTCTATTTTTGTTCTTATGTTTTTAAAATTATGATGTTCATCCATATGGTTTATAATTCATTATCTTTTTTGTCCTTAAGATTTAATTTTTATTGCTTTTTTCATCCCTATAGTTTATATTTCATTTCTAGTCCTTCATGTTTAAAAGTAGTGTTTTGGCCTTAGGAACGAAAATTGAAATAAATTGCAAACCATAGGGATGAAAACTGAAATTTTAAAATCATAAAGACAAAATCCGCAGTTTTTAACAAACCATAGGGACTAAAAACGTAATTTACTCTTATTTAAATGTTTAAAACATGTTTAACTTGTAGTTTTGGTAAAGTCTGTTTAAGAAAAACAACAAACTTTACAGATTTGCATATTTTTATTATATAAAAATATTTATTATCTATCTAGAAAAGAAAATCTAACCATTCATTATTTTAAAATAAGTATAACATTTAACACAAAAAGATCGTTAAACCAAATGTAGTTTATGTATAAAAATTACAATTTAATTGTTAAAAAACCATTTACCACTTATTATTAATAGAATATGATGGATTAAATCCCATTAAAATATTACACTTGTTACTTTCAAAAAGATGTTGCATTTTATAATTTTAATATCACAAAAACAAAATCTCTCTTTTGAATAATTTTGAAAATCTATTTTACTTTTTGATTCGTCAAGAACAATTATTTAAAATTAGTTTTGATCTGCTTTTTTTTTTTTAATTTATTTTGCTTTATTATAATTTATAGGTCTTGAAATATTTAATATGTTTGGTACCCATCCAATAATAACCAACTATCAAAAACCATTCTGCTTATCAGGGCCACATATAATTTCACATGCCATCATGTGGTACAAAGAAATTCGGAGAGGACCCACAAAATTTTAAAAAAAAAAAAAAACTCAAAAAACATAAATCATGCTTTTAAAATGTAATTTGTTTTGTTCTAATTTTTGTTATATTTTATTGATTTTTGATTTAAAATTTAGATGAAATTTTTTTAATTTTAAAAAGGTGGTTATAACAACATCGTTGGATCATCTCAATTTAACATCAAAGAGGTGTTAGCCTAGTGGTAAGGCCCTGGGGGATAGTGCATGGTATGCCTATCTACCAGGGTTCGATTCCTAGGGGATGCACTTCGGCGATACCCAGACCTTGGGTCGGCCTTCGGGTCCAGGATTACGGGCATACCAGTCTATGGGTATGCGGGTTCGGTCTTAACCGGGCTTAGTCGTACCTGGACGGGTCCAGTCGATTTGGCTGGGTCAGGTCGCCGCGGATTAGTCGGTGCTACCCAATTGGATGCCCGGATACCACGGGTGTGTGTGTGTGGGCATAGCCCAAGTTGCCGTACAAAAAAAAAATCTCAATTTAACAATTTGGATGAATTCTTTAATTCTTTTTACTTTTATTATGGGTTCTCTTCCTATCTCACCCTCTCTCTTTATTTTACTGAAAACACAAAACCTTGATTATCTTCATCCACTTGTATTCATTATGTTCATCTACATTCATTTACTTTTATATATCTACTTGTATCACGATGATTAAACTTTAACAAACTCGTACATGCGAATATGATTAAGGCATTGTTTGGTAAAAAAAAAAAGCTAACTTATAAGCTAATTTTTTTTGTACACGTTTGGATGAACATAAGCTAGCTTATTGAAAAACTACTCCTAGTAGCGTTTTACCAACTTGAGGAGCTTTTTATTTTTTTTTTCAAATATACCCTTGCTATTTTATTTAAATGACAAAACTACTCATTCTCTTTTAAAAAAAAATGATGTGGAATGCAAATAATGTCTTTTAAACCTAAATAATTGAAATCAATGGCGTAGCCAATGGGTCGGCCTTCGACGTGTAGCTCACTTATGTTGTGTTCTCGAGTTTTTTTAAGGAGGGAAAGGAAAGGAAGAGGAAGAAAAATATTGTTGATTTTCCTCCCAAATGTAGGAGGAAAATTACTCATATACCCATTAATTATATTCCACTACGAAATAAATAATGGTATATTGGTAAAACTAACATCTTTCTTTTCCTTTCTCTCCTACTCAAGAACATGAAAAATTATTTTATTTCCTTCCCTTTTCTTTCTCTTCCTTCAATCTCAAAAATACAAATACAAATATTTCTTTCTTTTCCTTCCATTTCTTTTCTTTTCTTTTCATTCCCTTTCGTTTCGTTTCTTTCCTTCCAAAACTCAAGAACACAACGTTAGTAAATAGGCGGTACGACTTTGCCCAAATACAAGACAGGTCTCTGGTTCAATCTTTGGCTTCTGTGCTAGACTCAACCGGTGAGCGAGCAAAAAAATGCACCCACACATTGGTGTCCTTGGAGGCAGGTTCCGTTTTGGCCAATTGGGTTGTCTGTAATCAACTTTTTATCCAAATAGCTATTAAATATGGATAAGCATTTAACAAATTTTTTTAAACAATCTTGCCAAATATGAAAACACTGATTTCCTTTCATCTATTTAGCCCCCTCTATATTAATTTTCTGACTCCCCCTGATTGAAATGTGTTAGTAGGTTATTATTGTTTTGTATTGCTAGTTATTTTAAATATGAGGTTAAAAGACCTTATTATTTTTGTTGCAACGGATTTTAATATGATTTCATGTGTTAGTGGTTTATTTTAATTATATGATGTTAAAAATATGTTAGTGGTTTATTTTAGTTATATAATGTTAAAAATACGTTAGTATTTTATTTTAATTATATAAGTTAGAATGGAGTAATGTTAAATATTATTTGTTTAATTATATAATGTTAAATTTGAATAATTTTTAAACATGTCATTTTTAGTCATTTTACATTTGTCCGTTAACTTATCAGCTAGTCAAACGTGACTTTTTCATAGTTAGTTTATCAGCTATCAGCTAGCTTTTCAGCTAGTTTGCTAAACATAGCCTAAATGTATGTAAAAGTAGATGAATCTGAATTACGGTGAAGGTGAACCATCAGTTATCTAATTAAAAAAACTCATATAAAAGTTGAGAGATATTCTCACCGAAAATTTTGTTCTCAAATATTCCAAACTATATATTAGCAAATGTCATGTTTATGACTTGTAGATCAAAAATGACTTTGTGAGGTTAGCTCAATTGACAATAGGACTCGAGCCTTAGGAAATCTTTCGCAGATGTAACCGGTTTGAATCCTGTAAAGCCACTTGAAAATTTTCTGATTGTTCTCTAGAACCTTGAGATTAGTCAAAATGTATATAAACCGGTTCAAACACATGTTAAAAAAAAAGTGGCAACACCGTTTGTAACGAGTAAAAATGTATAAATAATAAACGAGACCATGTGAATGCCGTAATTATAAAAGTAGCCTACTATATGGTTTAAAGTTCGAAAAATCCTCAAAGGTATTTCCTCTTTAGTCCCCACAAACCTTTTTCGTTATAGACATGACATTGAGCCATTGAGTGTTTAATTCATCGAGTTTTTAGGGTTGGGTTCCGATTAGAAGTTGAGTTAAGGGTGATAAGTGTGAGGAGTGATTATCAACCGTTGAATGAAAAATTGATGCACATTAGGATATGCACCAAGATGTATCAGATTAATTCTTTTTTAAGCCGCAATTCATGGGAGGCTTGAGATTAGAGATCAACGGTTCAAATCCGTTTCTCACCGTTAACTCAACTTCTCACGTGATCCTCCCCCCCCCCTCTCTCTCTCTCTCTCTATATATATATATATATAGAGAGAGAGAGAGGGAATTTCAAGAGAAAACCTCAAAAAAATGAAAAACTGAGGAACACCTTGATAGCCCTTGATATAAACGGTATACACTTGTGCATACAAGTAATTAAGTTGTTTTTTGGTTTTTATACACGTATGCATATGCATGTGTGTAACACCCTCAAATAAGGAAATAACAACTTATTTAAAATTTTCTAAATACATCAATAAATGAATTATCTACAACCACAAATTAAGATTTAATCTCAATACAAACATTCATTCTATACAAAAGCCTATGATAAGAACGGGTGCTACTAAAAACCCAAAGATAGTCAATATCTCCAATATTGCGGAAGACTTCACCAACTACTTACTTTAGTGTCTAGTAAGGCTTTACGCTTCATAAAACTGCTAGAACCCAACTCCCAACTGGAACCTGTTGCACATGCCGACAAATAAAAAGGTTAGTCTTAACGCCTAGTGAACTCAAGAGTTTTCAACATATATAAAGATGTCTGCGAAAATAGGTAATGCATTTTAATTCATAATCTTTCAATAGGTATGCTTTGAATATGCAAACGACTCGTTTTCCAATAATATGCATTTTAGACGGAGAACACCATTTCGGACGTTTTCCAAATCAAATTACTACAAAAGAATGATACCAATGTAAACCGCCCCTTCATAAATTAGCTTTAACCCAAAACTCACTCAAAGCGCAAATATAAATTAAACTCTCCATTTAAGAAGGTACGGTTAAACCTTATATTTCAAAACACCCAAAACTCGGGTGGGGCATAATACTTAACCCATAAATCAAGGGTAAAACCCAAATATACAAAACGTCACCGAAAACTTGGATAATAAAACTCAATACCCAAAAACAACACCTTTCGGTGACGGGGGATTCTCGATTCCATAAAATATGACGGTCCACAAAGTAAGCACATTTTATGTTGTTATGACTAGTCATATAAATAAAAGTACACGCAAGGGATGTCAGGCTCAGTGGCTTTAAACATACACCCACGGAAACTCAAGTTCAACCCCGAAGGGTTGCTAGGTCGAGCTCCTCATCCAATATCGTAATACTTGAGCACGAAGGACTTATAACCCAATCCGATGCCAAACGTGCCTCGACGTGGAAAACTAGTCGTCCCACGCCGGAACAATAAATACAAGCGCAAGGGATGTCAGGCTCAGTGACTTTAAATATACACCCACGAAAACTCAAGTTCAACCCCGAAGGGTTGCTAGGTCGAGCTCCTCATCCAATATCGCAACCAAGGCTCTAAGTCGAGCTACCAAAACTGGACAATTGTCCAAAGACTCCAACTCAAATAAAAATGCCAAGCCGCAGGCTTAGCACCCATTGACCCATTTATAAATGAAGTAAAAATACGATAAAACGCATTCGACCCACGGGTATGCAAACACAATGACTAAAAGTGTAATTAATTCAAAACTCCACGTTAGTTGAGGCAATCAATTTTCCAAATGACTTATACCCTTATATTCCCTCATAACACAAAAGACATGCCTTTTTCCAAACTTAACTGCTGATAAGAATGAAAATAATAAAATGAGACTATGAACGCTCTTTCAAATACCTCACATAAACGTGCAAATAATACTTTATAAAACATTCTATTTCATGAATGATGCATAAGACCCGACAACCATTTAAAAGTGTATTTCTTTGACCAAGGATTTATTTATGCAATGAAACCTCAAAACACATTCATTTGTGACACATTTATCAAAATGCCCAAAAATCCCAAATGTGGGTATTATACAAAGTTTGTAAAGTTAAATACTTCTAAAAATCAAAGATTAGCAAATAACCCAACATTTGATAATTTCATGTAGAACACATAAACACTTTAAAATAGACATTTTGGCATGTACAACGTTTTCACAAATCAACTTGAACGCACCTTGCTAGATTCAGGCTAAATCTAGATCTTTCCCCCCAACTAGAGCTCCTTTGAAGAACACTTGAATCCTCAAGCCGAAATCCTCCAAAAACCTAGATCCACACAACTTCAATCGTAAATAACCACATCCAACCATATAGAAACATTCCCCAAACATAATACACCAAAATCCCTAACGAGATCCAAACCCTAGTTTCTCCCAAAACTATCAAGTTCGAGATTTGATAAGCCAAATACTAGGGAAACATCAATGGAACATTCATAACTTATTACAAGGTTTGGAAATGGAAAGAATGTACTTACCACTTAGGTTTTGACGAAAAACCTAGAAAACCCGAAATGAACTTGAGGTTGAAGATGAAGATGAAGCTCCTTGACCAATAACTTCCAATCTTTGACGGGTGGAAGGAGGAACACTTGGAACATAAAGATTTGGTGTCCTTGATGCATAAAACTGATTTTAGGGTTTGTTGTTCGTTTTCTAGAGAGAAAAAGGGTGAAAGGGGTTGAGAATAATGAGGTGGGGCTGCTCACAATCGATTTTAAAACAACCAGAGGCCGCAGGCGAACTGTACCGCAGGCACCACTCTGTTGGCGATTGTGCCCAGGGCACTATCGCCAGGGTACTATCGCCCAGAGTGTCCCGAGCCCCGATTTCTTCCATTTTCATCCGGAGCACCCACGATGCGATAAGACTTAAAAGGTAAGGCGTAAGGGATGAAATTATATGATCAGAATCAAGGATTTCTCAAGGGATTGACTTTCACAGACAGGAATTTACGGGTGTTACAATCCTCCCAACCTTAGAATGATTTCGTCCTCGAAATCTAGGTTCCCATGAAATCTCTCCCGCAGGAAGATTGACCTTAACCCGCTGCTAGCACCACCAACACGACCCTTACACCGATACTCACATTGAAGCCCCTCTTGGGCACAATATACTCATAACCGAGCGTACACTTAACTCCCCAAAATAACCTTTTACTCACAAAGTTATGGTCGTCTCCCAACCTTAGGTGACAATTACTACCTCCAGGTAGTTAGTGACCCCAAATTCTCGCTGACCAAACTTTCCTTTAGATTTACGGTTCCGAACACAACGTCAAATATCGCAACCAAACTTCCAAGTTCCTCAGATTTCAACTGATCCATTCTTAATATTGATAAAGATATTCTTCTAAGGCACACCAAAGCGTCCTTCAGATACTACTTAGCCCAGATTCGGTCAACACTCAACTCCGTTCCAACACCAATCCTCACACCAATCCTTTAACACCAACTTTACCACCACGGAAATGCTTAAACATATCGATACTTAATCCTCAACACCCAAACTCTTTCCAAATTCCATCACTGAAAGGTCAATATTTCTCATGGGTCGACCAGGATACATCCAAACATTCCCAGCTCCGCTGACTTCTAAGAAAACAAGTCGACACCTAGGGCTAAACGGTGATCTCGAAAACATGGACATCCCGCCCAAGTTCATCATAAATATTTTAGTCATTTTAAACAATTTCCTGGTAACTTGGTAAGTCCATCACCATGGTAATCATAAAAAATGTTTAAAATTACTAAAATATTACTCATTAAATTGGAATTAACGAAAAAATTAGCAGTCATTAAGAGAAAGACCAAAACCGTTATAAATTGACAAACGTAAAAGACTAAATATAGATTTCCAAAGTTTATGAACGGTATTCATTAAGGGTGCGTTTGGTACACAGACAGGATAAGACAGGATAAGATGGAATAGGACAAGATGGAACAGGACAACTGTCCAACGTTTGGCAAAACATGACAGAACTAGACATAACAGGGGGAAATTGGCTCAAAGAGCCACATTACATTGACATATTGGTATCCTAGCCATTTCTCTATCTTATTGACGAAAATAGACCTAGGTCCGCAATGGCGGACCTACAAGTCCGCTACCTCCAGAAAAAGACAAAAAAATTGTCGGTCCAAGCCAGGTCCGCAACAGGTAGGTCCGCCACTTGACCCAGGTCCGCCATTTCGTCACGTGTCACGATCTCACTCAACGACGGTAGAGGATGGCGGAGGTAGAGGACCTGCAGGTCCGCCATTGCGGACCTAGGTCTATTTTGGTAAATCATGGAGAGAAGTAGCTAGGAGATGCAATTGCTAGAGTAATGTGGCTATTTGAGCCAATTAAATGACGAATTTACCCTGATGAAAAATCATAGACTACATCACATAAAATTAATTTACATCACTAATACATCATGCAATGGATTATCAAAAACATAAAACTAATTTATCACGATTAGATTTTGGATATGGAAATCAAAACCCAAATTTTAAGTTTCGGATTTTATGTTGTTTCGGGTTTGGGTTGGTTGGGTTTCGGATTGATGTCGGTCGGGTTCGGGTATTATATAATGCAAAAAAGATATATATAAATTCAATCGTTTTTCAGATGAATACAATCGATTGAAATATTGATGAAATCGATAGCAAGTTTAAAATTTAAAAAAATATTTCAACAAATTATAATTTAATAATTAGATAAATCTATACTATTATATAAAAATTCTAAAACGGATTGTACAATAACATTTACCACCCTTACACTTACTTATTTAATTTACTTTATATCCCTTACTTTTTCATTTTTAATTTTACACCATTATCATATTAACACAAATAATCATATATGAACAAAAATGCAATGAAAAAATACGTTTCTTTTTTTACAAATTATATCATTATAATCGTCTCGTCAATAGCTTCAAAACGAGCCCAATATTGAATATTTTTTAACTTAACCGTACTATTAAATATCATGAATATTTACGAATTAATTTGTTTTCTATCCATACGTTTTATTTTTTTTCCACCGTTAGCACATTAAAAATACATAATCGTAAAATATGTTTCATTCTTATTATAAATTATATCATTATAATTTTTTCCGTCAATAATTGTAATATAAATTAATTATTGAATTTCTTTATGGGTTTAGGGTTTCATAAATTGTGATTCTTAGGTCATGATTGATTGTTGATGATATGTTTATAAGAAAGTAGCATTAATTGTTCGTTCTTTACTTACATTCCGCTGCATCGCACGGGTATATGCCTAGTATATATATATATATATATATATATATATATAATATTTAAAATATAGATGTATGTTATTTCGGGTTTTCGGACGGGTCGGGTGGCCAACGATCAAACCCAATCCGAACCCAGATATCCTCCCAAATGTTGGGTTTCGGATTTCGGGGTATTCGGGTTTTGCAAAAACACCTTATTTTCGGTTCAGGTTCGGATTCAAATTTCAGACTATTCGGGTTTTGCACATCCTTAGCTTGAAGGCGTGGATGATGAGAAGACATGTTTTAGGTTTTGGTTTTTAACAAAGGGTATATTAGTCAAAATATTGTTGTTTTACTTAGTTCCAGGGATAAGTGTGTCTCATGCTTTTCCACTTAGTTCTAACATGTCCCACATATGGTCACACCAAACATGGAACAGGTCTGTTCTGTCATGTTTCACCCTATTTTTCATACCAAACGCACACTAATTGACAAACATAAAAACAACAGTGAAGGTTATTTATTTATTTTTTTAAGTTTGCCCGTGACCCACAAACGTACATTTCTTTTCTTATTTATTTATATATGCGATGACCAATGACTTGATAGTTTTCATTCACTTCCACTTTTATATCATTACTCAATTTACATGTGCATACATATATATTATGTGGACCGAAGAGAGCCACACATTGGCACGAGAAACACAAGATAATAATACACAATTACACATAGCAAAAAGATAAATGCACCAATTAAAAAAAAAGAGCACATTTTTTTTTGGCGATTCGATGTCTGAGTTAGGGGCCGTTTACCAAAATGGTTATTGGGTAAACGCTTATCGACAAAGACATTACCTTCACTTACCTTATCGTATAACATTTCTGACTATTGAATTTGGTTATTGGTAAGCGTCTTAAACCCGATAAACGCTTACTGGGTAAGAGTCATTTCTCTCACTTATCGAGTAAGATTTTAGATTCTTGTTATGACTCTTACCGGGTAAGATTCTAAGTATTTTTCATGCTCAATAGGCAAGAACTGTAAGGTAATTGATACCGGTAAGCACTTACCCGGGTAAGTATTTAATAAACGGCCCCTTAGTTTACATGCACCTCAATTAATTCTATCGGACTATGGAGAACAGTTAGGAACATCCTCGGTGATCTCAGAAGGACTAAAACTGGTGACCTACGAGAAAGAGCCCTAAAAACTTAAGGACATGTTTGTTAGCAGCTTAATGAGCTTAACGTGACTCACAACTTATTTGGTCAGTTATACATGACTGTTTGGTAGTGGCTTAATGATATAGAAAGTAGCTTATTCAGTAAGCTTCTATGGGGGAGCTTTATGCAGAAAACCAAGTTTTTTTTTTCCAAACTTGACCATCTCAATTAAAAAACACGCTCCTTCCATTTATGAAAAAACCATCCCAAACAAGAACCTTCTACATCTATACAGACAAACTAATCCACACAAACAGTTTTATTCATACAGGACTTAATGGAAAACCAACCAAACAACCCATAAATCTTATTACTAAGTTGAGTTAACGTGTAAGGTTTGTAAACGTATTATATGCAACTATGTTTGTTTGAAAATCATTGTACGTTGGTTTAAAAGATTGTTTTACTAGTTGATTTTCCTTATTTTTGAAAAAAATTGCGTTTCAAAAAATATTTGTTTTCAATAAAATGTTAGAAACTAGAATGTTTACCAACAACCAATTTCATGTTTGTTTGAAAAATATTTGTTTCCAAAACTAAAGCAAATTTCGTCGGTGATGGCAAAAATGACATGTTTATTTTTTGTGAAGAAGGTTGAGTTGAAGATTTTTGTTTGGCATTCTTTAAATAATACGAGACATTATTGGTCATTTTTGTCAAATGAAAATCATAGAAATTCGTATTTGAAATAACAAAATTCACTAAAATGTAATAAAGTTTGGTTTAATTTTTATTTAGTGTAACAAAGTTTTTAAACAAAGTTCCAAATTTTCATATTAAAGGTGATGAAGTTTCAAAATTTCTAAATAAATGTAACAAAGTTTCAAAATTTTCCTATTTAATGTAACATTTGGTGATGTGAACATCAAATTAGAGTCCACTTTGTTGTAGTTCGTTCATAATCGGGGTCCACATCACGAAATGTTACAAAATCAACAGATTAGTGATCAAAATTATTACAAAATTGAATATTTTTAAACTTTATTACATTATTTTGATAAAAAAATTATTTATTATACTAACTAGAAATTAAAACAAGTTTATTACGATTTAATACATTTCACCCTTTTATTAAAATGTTTTCACTGAATGTTTAAAAACATTATTTTAAGACATTTTATCGAATTAAAAAAAATTAATCGTAAAACCAAAATGATATAAGATGTTAGTTTTTTGTATCTATTTAATAATAAAACGTACAAAATAATTGCGATCATTAAAAATTACATATTAACGTATAATAACATATTATATATACAAAATCATATAAATGTGAATAACGAGGTGAAATTAATGCCCGTGCGTTGCTGCGGATGGAAAGAAATATTAAGACCATAAATTTGAGCATCACCAATTATGAGAACAAAACATTTTGTGTCTGTTAGCAGCATCACTATAATTTACAAAATGCCCTATGAGGATGATGTGTGTGTATGATAGGAAGCGAAAATAAATTGGCAAATGGTACATTACATCATTAAACTTAAAAAAAGTTACATTGTTATTAAACCTAAATTAAATTATAATAAAAATATGAATTAAACAAATTTTACATAGGTTTTTGGGTTGGAGAAGACATAATAATTGAGATGCGATGTATGTTAAGGGATCTTTATTTTATGCTTATATAATAAAAATACTTTTTATAATATAACTTTTATTTATTTAAATTAGAAAATGAAAAAGTTATAAATGATCGAAATGTCATTTACTTAACGGTCAGGAGCTAACAACTTTTAGTTTCGAGGACCAAAACGTTACGCAAATGCAAAATCGAAAGTCTATTTTGGAATCAACAAATTATGGGGACTAAATCGAAGAGGAAAATAAAACTATAGGGACCAAATCTGTAACTCTACAAACATAGAACTAAATCTAACAGGGAGATAAAAGCTCAAAGACCAAATCTGTAATTTACTAAAAACCTGAAGGACCAAATATGTAAGTTAAAAACCTCAAGGACCAAATCAGGAAGTTACTGTTCATAAACAATGAAATTTCTTCCTGATAAATGTCACTTACTTATAATATCAGCATTTACGTTTATTAAAAAAAATAATTATCAGCATTTATGTGTTTTGCACGAATATGAATTAAAATAATAGAAAATAAAATGAAGCCACCACGGCACTGACTCACTGACTTTCTTTTTATAAAGGAAAGACAAAATTGCACGTAAATTAATTATTTTTTCGAAGTCAATAATTTTATTTGGTAATATTTTATGGTTTAAAGTTATTTATTATATTTATCATCGCTTAAGATACGTTTTTAGACTGTAATAATTGTTTTTATAAATATAAGCTTAACATTTCGAAAATATAAAAATTATTATTTTTAAACAAATAGCGAAAGTAGAAGAAAAAAACTGTAAGTTCTCATCAATTATAACTCATTTAAATATAAAGAATTATATAGAGATAACTATAAACATGACAAATAATATTTACTCCTAAAAATAAATTATAACGACATGTTTTTTAATTTGGAAAGAAAAAAACAGAGAAAATAAAATAACTTTTCATGTTTTGAAGATGATAGAAATGAAAGAAAATATGCTAGTTTTTATAAATATACTTTTTAAAAATACATATTTTTAATAAAAAGTTTGGTAGTTTTGTAATTTTAATAATTTTTTTAAAGAATTTTAATTTGTTTCATTTTATTTTCCTCCCACATTTGGAAGAGAAGTTTTGGAAGGAAACTTATTATTATTTTATTTCAGTTTCATGTGTTTTCTCTCTCCTAAAAAAATTTCAAAAACACAATTTTTTCACTTTCTTTTTCTTTCCTTGGTAAAAAAAAGGTTTAATAAACACTGCATAAGAGTATCTCTAATAACTATGCTAATATAGGAAAAAAAAGAGGGTTTTTGATACTACAACTATGATATCTTGTATGATAAAATAGAAAAAATAAGAGAGAGAAGATAAAACTCAAATTTGGAAAATCTCTAAAACCCACTTTTTAAGAGAAAAAATATATTTTAATCTTTCCACCAATAAGAGACATTGAAGTAAAATGTTTAGGTGAGAGAAATAATATTTTATTAATATATTAATTATTTTAATAATATAATCAATACCATAACCACTAAAACATAATAGTTATTGGAATTGGAAGTGATTTTTTTTAGAGTTTTTAACTTTTGATACTTTATTTTAGAAAAAAATAAATAAAACGTAACCATTGTAGATGCTCTAAACGTATATATCTATCTCCATCGTCGCATTATTTTGATTATGATGCATCTTTCTTCAACAATATGTACACTTTTAATGCAGGTTATCATTTTGATAAATGGGGTTGAATTCATGTGAGAGTAATTTGTTTTTCTGAGATCTGTGAGATCACATTTTAACACTTGAAACTTCACAGTAAAACACGTAATTTTTATCTTTACGATATTTTATTGTAAAGTTTCAAGTGTAAAAATGATATTTACACTTTACCCCCTTCTATAAATGATATTTACACTTTACTACCTTTTTTCCTAATGTGAGGCCGCACCTCCCCCTGTGTCTGAACGACATTTAAATTCCTGATTCTCACACCACAAAACACACATTAACCCGCACAAGCAAAATTTCTTGGCGTTCGGTGCCACAAATCTTGCATTTCTTCTCAAAATTTCTGATTCTTAATTTCTCTCTTCAATTGAACAAGTTCAATCGAAGAGAAAGAAGAACAATATCGAGAAATTGTTGTATTGTTGCGAGTTAGACACGTTGGGGGAATAATTTCTTGTGTGATTTTTACGAAACTTTTGAGGTTTTTTTAGGTTTATATTGTTGTAATCCAATGACGGAAATTGGAGCGCATAAATGGAGGATTATGCGATTTGTTATGATGATGCTGACGAACTTTGTTTTAGCTTCGATGTTCGCATCGGCGGAAAGAAGCGTAATGGTAGATGACGTGGCGTCAGTTGCAGGCTATGGTGATGGCGATGAGTCGAGAACGGGATATTTTGTGAAGTTGGCGAACTCTTTGTTTCAAACAAATGGATCTGGTTATCATCATGTTTGGCCTGTAAGTTTTTTGATCATCTATGATTTAATTTCAAGTGAAAATTGTTTGGCCTGTAACATTTATGGAGTACTCGTTATGAACAAACAGTTTCACTTCTTGCTTTTTTTTTTTGAAAAATTAATATATGTTATAGAAAAAATAATAATAGTAGCTACTTCACATGATGTGAATTGAATTAGTAAAGTAAATCAGTTTGTCATGACTTATGGAATTGAAAGAAGTATTCTACTTCTTTCAGTTCATATGATTTCAATCGAAGTGAAAATAGATAAAGAAAATGAGGTTGATTTTAAGGACAAATCTAAATTAAATCGGAGTTTTAACACATATTTCATGTCATCCTAATTCTGGACTTTGTTCGTAAGATTGATGTTTATGTTAATCCATGGTCAAAGTTGAATGGATCAATCAAGTAGGGAGTGAGTTGGGAACAGATCAACCTGGGGCCAGTGCTTATTTTGCCTGCAATTAAAGCTATCTTGAAGTGTGTACAAACATTTACATTAAATTTTTGTTTGCAGGTTGTCATTTCATTTTTGTGTGTTTAACTTCTATCTTGAGTCTTATTTAACATTGTGAAGACAAAATCCACACAGTCAGAAAATGAATCTGGAAGGGAGCCACATGAAATTATTCGAATTAAACCTTTTTGTTACTTTTTTTGCAGTAAAAATAAGCACACACATAGTATATCCTTTTAAAAAGTGACACTTGCTGTTGCTGCACTCCTAAAAGGAGAAAGGTTTTGACAACCGTGGTCAGTGAACATTGAGACTATCTACTCAACATAAAGGTTGAAGATTCCTAAAATTGATTATCTTTGAGATAAAAATTGTTTTTTTAACAACAGAATGTGGTATCCCTTTTTGGCCAATTAAAATGGCAATTAATTTTCCATTTTGCTTGCAACATTTTTCAGGAAAGGGTTTCAAGCTAAACATACTGTTTGTTCATTAATTATTCCCAACAACAATCAAACCCAGGGGTGGGGTATTTCCGGGGACTATCTGGTTGTCATCATTATGATTATGCCCTGTCAAGTTGTGACGATGTTGGACCACGTTTTCCTTTAGTCATGATTGAATGGTATTTAAGCACCTGACAAATGGATAAATTTTCTGTATAATGCGTATAAAGTCTAAGTGTTGCAACTATCAAATGATGGAGGGAGTACCAGAATTTTACTGATTACTTTCTAGATAGTGTGGTTAACTTAGACATTTACTTGGATAAAATAAAATGTTAAATACATTGATATAGTTATGTGGTATTAAGCAAATAAAGAATCATGTTCAAAAGCATGAGGATCATGCTCTTGAAAATCTCCCCTTCTAACACGTAAACCTCCCCATATAGACCACCCGATGATAATAATGTGCCCAGGATATGAACATAGAAGAATGTTTACATGAATCAATGCATCTTTCTTTATTCTTGGTGTGATTGACCTTGCCTTATGTATCAAATAAACTGTTAAATAATTCAAGAATGAAAACTTAACATGAACAATTATATCATGTGGTTCACAGGAAATGGAACTTGGGTGGAGAATTGTTCTTGGTAGCTTCATTGGATTTTGTGGAGCAGCATTTGGGAGTGTAGGTGGAGTTGGAGGCGGTGGTATATTTGTGCCAATGCTTACCTTGATTATTGGTTTTGATGCAAAGTCTGCTACTGCTATTTCAAAATGTAAGAGGAAAGCATATCCTACATATATCAATTTATTCATTTAGATTCACATGTTCCGTTTTCAATGGATGAACTGTCTAGTTATGATAGATTGATATCTACAACGTCGAGAGCTCATGCAAACATATGAAAATTTGATCTTTAAATCATTACAACATAAGCATACCTTAGCCACATTCACTTTTCTATGTATGGAAATCCTTATTATTGTTATTATTAGTATTTTGTATCAGAGGAGTTAATTTGCTACTTCCAGATGACATATTGTTATTATTTTAGGCTCCTTTTGTTCAGCCATGTGACCACTAGCACTGCCATTTGTGTCTGTGTTGAGTTTTAACAAATAAATGCATACTTATAGATAAATGAAAACATGTAAGGTTTTAAAGCCATTACACATTCTTGGCTTAGTTTAGCCTTGTAAAATATTTCTCTTGCCTACTAACACCCATGGAGGGAGAATATATTTTTAGTTACTTGAATGGCTCTTTTTATAAAGCTTTCTAGAGTGACGATGGTCCTCTGTCTATGAAAAAGGTAATAAAAAAACAAGAAACTGTATTCATTGTATTTGCTTTTCTTCTCCAGGTATGATCATGGGTGCTGCAGCCTCAACTGTTTTCTACAATCTTAAGCTAAGGCATCCAACACTCGATATGCCCATCATTGACTATGACTTGGCACTGCTTATCCAACCAATGTTGATGCTAGGAATTAGTATTGGAGTTTCGTTCAATGTCATTTTTGCTGATTGGATGGTCACAGTTCTGCTAATTATTCTTTTCATAGGTATTGTTATGCTTCCGCACAATTGTGTTTATCCCTTTGATGTTTGCCAAAATGACCTTTTATCAATAAATGGTAAATCTGCAGGCACATCAACCAAAGCCTTCTGCAGAGGTGTTGAAACATGGAAAAAAGAAACAATCATGAAGAAGGTAAGAAACAGTTTAGTTTTATGGCTTGATGGTATTTGGATGCTTAGTATTTAGAAGCAATATATGCCTCCCTTAAAGTACAGAATTTTAATAAACCAATTGAAGAAGCAGACATAAATATGGTGTCCACAAATTCAATTTGTTTCATTCTCACGAGTTTTTCCGTTTCAGGAGGCTGCTAAGCGCCTGGAGACCAATGGTAGGTTCATTTGGCCCTTCTCTCAATTCACGCAACCCCACAAAAGATATGTTTATTACAAGACTATTTTCTTTTTGCTAACTACTTTCTTATCTACTATGTCAGGAGATGGTGCTGAAGCAGAATACAAACTTCTTCCTGGTGGTCCTAGCAATGGAACTAAAACCAAACCTGAACAATCATTGAAACAAGAGGTGAGAGCCCCTCTGAAAAGCTTGCTTCCATTCTGTGGTCTTAACATGTACAATATATGAAAATCTCAGGTCACCATCCTCGAGAATGTTTGTTGGAAAGAACTTGGACTTCTTGTCTTTGTTTGGGTTGCATTCCTTGCTCTGCAGATTGGGAAGGTAAGTTAGAGCAGAATTTTTGCATTATATTCTCCTCAAGCATATTCTTAATTTCATATACCTTTGTCATTCTATGAACTGATCAATTGTGTACGTTGGTGACAGAATTATACATCTACATGTTCGGTATTGTATTGGGTGCTGAACTTATCGCAGGTATCCTTACAAACCTAAGCACATATGCATATGACTATGATGTAATTTATGGATTTGTCAAGAGGTAAAATAGATAAGCCATCATTGTACTTTCACCCTTTTTCAGTTACACACCCGATCAAAAAGATTTGTTAGTCACGTACTTACATTCTTCTCATAATCATATCAATGACATCACTTTCGTCCAATTTACATCAAATTACTTGATTTGAATCATCAAAATGGTTGAGATTTGTTAGCGTTATCTTTGTCTAGTTATCCTTTCTCTCGTCCTCTTTCCCGAATTGGCCGTTCCTGTTAGTTAATCTGACTAAAGTAGATGAAAGTGTAATTATATGATTGTGAAAATATAACTTTGTGATCGGTAACTCTTTTTGTTCTGAGTATGCAACTCAAAAAATGGTAAACAGTACAGTGATGTTTTAATCTAATTTTCCATATGCCTGATTGTTTCTTTCAATCTATGCCTCCTTATATCAAAATGATTCGGGCAATGCTGACTTGATACTCAACTTCAAAATGTACTCTTGTAGGTTCCAATTTCTTTTGGGGTATCGGGGTACGAGGCAGTTTGCCTATATAAGGGATCCAGAATTATATCATCAAAGGGAGATTCATCCACCAACCTCGGTGTAGGACAATTAGTTTTGTATTGCTCATGTGGCATTCTAGCTGGTTTGGTGGGAGGATTACTTGGTTTAGGTGGAGGTTTTATCATGGGTCCACTCTTTTTGGAGCTTGGAGTACCTCCCCAGGTGAGTTTCTGTTTCTTCTATTTCACTAGGAACCTCAAAGAAACAATTCCATAATAAAGGAAAACATTATTTCAATGAAAGCTTAACGGAAAATAAAATTGTACATAAAAATTTGTTGGGCAATTCATATTGTCTGGTCTTGAAGTTTCTCGAAAATGTTTTGCAGGTTTCAAGTGCCACAGCCACGTTTGCCATGACTTTCTCATCGTCTATGTCTGTTGTAGAATATTACCTTCTAAAGCGTTTTCCCGTTCCTTATGGTAAGTGCACCCTCCAATCCATTCGTTCAATCAATCTGAGCTCCCCATGATTTAATGGTTTTAAAGATTTCTCATTTAGTCGACGTGAGGTGATATCAAAATGAACTAAAAGAATGGAACCAGAACTATTCTTATTTTTGGTGTATTTGGCAGCCCTTTTCTTTCTTATCGTGGCGACAATTGCTGCTTTCCTCGGGCAACATGTCGTTAGGAAGCTGATTATGATACTAGGACGGGCGTCATTAATCATATTCATCCTCGCCTTCACTATATTTGTTAGTGCAATATCATTAGGTGAGTATCTTGGTTTCGTCACTCGAATATACTTGTAGGCAAAATTATTGTTCATATTTATCAACCTCCCAAAATAATTAAAAATCCATTTGGTTTAACAGGTGGAGTTGGAATTTCAAACATGATCGGGAAATTTGAGCGACATGAATACATGGGATTCGAGGACTTATGCAAGTATGATGTTGAAAATTAGGTAAAACTTTTCTGCAAACTAGAACTTATTCGATTTTTTTTATGGTATGGTGACCTGTATCTATCTATCTATATATATATATATATATATATTATGTTTGTGACTTAATTCATTTGTGCAAAATCCAGTTTAGAGTGTAAGGACAGTGGAGTGATGGTCCTGAAGCCATATCCAGATTTGATTGCTTATCTTTGGGATTTGGATGTTGAAGTTGGCTTCTGGGATATTCACATGTGAATACACTGATGATGATGATTGTGGCACTTTGTTACAGACTTCCTTTCATGTAGTCCTTTTAGTGAAAGCTTTGTTTAGTAATTCTGTTCATAAGTTCATTTGTCTGTAATTTAATGTTTGTTTTAAGTTGATTCCGATTTTGTTTTAGAAATAAAAGAATAGCAAATTTGTGGGGTTTTATGTTCGTTTATCAATCGTTCTTGAATCGGGATTCATGAAACCAAAAGAGAAATTGAAATGGGATGACATTTCAGAACAACCTTTATCCCAATCCTTAATAAGATGTGATAAGTTGTTGCCAAGCTACTATCGAAGATTCATTCAAGATTTCTTCAAGATGGTCATTGTGTTAGAAACACGAGGAAGTGTTCCAGACGCTAAAGGAAAAGTTAAGTGCCCAGATGCATTCCTTTCGAAAAGTAAGGATTTTGTACAACAGTGCTTTTCAGATTAGGTTTGAGATGTGTATTACTGAAGGAGCACGAAAAGAATTATCCAACCATAAGACCATCTCCAACAGCTACGCTAAAGTTTTTCTAAAATAGAGTAAGGGCCTATTTGTTAGCAGCTTAATGAGCTTAATGCACAACTTATTCAGTCAGCTATATATGACTGTTTGGTAGTAGCTTAATGATATAAAAAGTGGCTTATTCAGTAAGATTTCAAGGGTGAACTTTATGCAGAAAGCCAAGTTTTTTCCAAACCAGTCCCTCCCATTAAAAAACACGTTCCTTTCATTTATGAAAAAACTCTCTCAAATAAAAATATTCTAAATCTATACAGACAGATTAATCCACACAGATTCCTTTATCCATACAGAACTTAATGGAAAACCAACCAAACAGCCCCTAAAAAGGATTAAAATCTCTAAAAAAATTTGCATTCAACTCCAATAGCTATGCTATTTTAGCAACTCTAGTATTATCTTATTAATATATTCAATTTATTTAATTATATTATTAAAATATTCAATATATAAAAAGTTGGGAGGGAAAAAATTTGCTTTTTAGAGGTAATAATTAGTTTTGTAAGAAACTTTCTTGTTAGAGATTTCTCTAAATTTAGATATTTTTATAATCTCTCTCCTCTATTCTCTATTTTAGCATAGAGGATAGTATAGTTGTTGGAGCAACAAAAATGCTAAAATATCAATTTTTTCTATTTTAGCATAGTTGTTGGAGATGTTCTAATTAGTTGTGGTGATATTTGACTCGAGATTTCGAGGCAATTCCTTTACAACATGAAGAGTAGGATCTTCACATTTCACAAAATTTTATTTTGTTTTGTATATACATACATTATAATATTATATATAGATTTACATGTATATTTACCGTCATAGGATATGCCTTGAAAAAACGTTCTTTAAAATAGTCTAAAATATAGACTTGATTTGTATCGTGATGGGTTCAAAGTTAAACAGGTTAAGAGTGCCTAACCCGAACCTGGTCCGTTAAACGGGTCAAAAAATCTCAACCATAACCCGACCCGCCTAATCCGTTTAACATTTATAAAACTAAAAATAAAAAATTCATAAAAAAATATAAATCCAAAATTCAAATGAAAGCATTAGAAATCCAAATTTTATAGTTCAAACTTACAAGTTCTAACAAAATCTAAAATATTAAAAATCAAAAGCATTAAAAAAAACTTATAATATCATATATATATATATATATATAGGATGCGAATCTTTTGCAACCCAAGCGATTTGTACAAACTATGCAAACCAATCTTAGTCGTTCATCAAGTCTAATGAATATATGATTATATTATGTTTCCTAATTTAAAATCATGATTATAATGAATAAACTTAACATTTCCTAATTTAAAATCATGATTATAATGAATAAACTTAACATTCTCCATATATATCACAATCATTATTAATGAATCATAATCATTATCCATAAATATATCTATTGTTTCCTAATATAGTGGTTTGCATAGTTTGTACAAATTGCTTGGGTTGCAAAAGAAACACACCATATATATATATATATATATAGTGGAAAGATATTTTGCAACTCTTGAAAAGGTTGCAACCCTTGCAACCCACATCTTAACCGTCAGATTCATGATCGACGGTTATTTTATTTTTATTTTTATTTTTTTTTAATTAAAAATATTGGGCCCCATATCTGTTGTAACCGTCATCATGAATCCGACGGTTAAGATGTGGGTTGCAAGGGTTGCAACATTTTCAAGGGTTGCAAAATATCCTACCCCTATATATATATATATATATATATATATATATATATATATATATATATATATATATATTATGTCGGGTTAGTGTGTCGTGTGAGTTTTTATCAAGTATCCTAAAATATTATACACCCATAATTAAAATACTAATAAATTGAACCACAAATGAGCATTAGAGGGTGTTTGGGATTGCTTATTTGAAGTGTTTTTAACTTATTGCGGTGTGACACCGGATATAAGCATTTTCTAGTGTTTGGATGGAGAAAAATTCAAAGTGCTTATAGCGGTACTAAACCGGAGATAAACACTTTTTTCATAAGTCATTTTGTTCTAACGTATCAACTTATTTGAAAAGTGCTTATGACTTTTTTGGGTATTTTATATGTATAAGGAATCCAAACACCTTTAAATAACAACTTATTAGTTTATTACGTTTTAGTACCATAATAAACTAATCCAAACACTTTTTAAAAAGCTGCGGTTTTGACACCACATAAGGGAGGTGTTTGGGATTGCTTATTTAAAACAACTTATGCTTATTTTAAAAAGTGTTTATCAACTTATGCGGTGTCAAACCGGAGTTTTTAAAAAAATTGTTTGGATTAGCTTATTGTGGTACCAAAACGTAATAAGCTAATAAGTTGTTATTTAAAGGTGTTACATATAAAATAAACAAAAAAATGATAAACACTTTTCAAATAAGTTGATAAGTTAAAACCAAATGACTTGATAATCAAAATTTAAAATAAGTTGTTTTAAATAAGCAAACACCCCCTTATATGCTTTTTAACAATAGCAAGTATATTATATATCTTTCAAACAAGTTGTTTTAAATAAGCAAACACCCCCTTATATGCTTTTTAACAATAGCAAGTATATTATATATCTTTCAAACAAACCACATAGAAACCGCAACATTCAAGAATACGAGTTTTGATGCATTTATCCCCTTGTTTATGAGATTTGAGAATGGATGGAATCATGGAAATCAACAGTTTTTAGATTCAATGACTGCAAAATCTTCTCGCACACAGTAATCGTAAACCTAATACCCGTAAAAATCTGTTTTCTCATAAGCCCTTTTTAGGGTTTTTCTCGACGTCCAATTTTCAAGGTTTTGTAGACTACAATTGGGGCAGCTGAAGAAACTTGATTCTCTAAACAACTGGAGGATGTCGGGTTATGGTCGTCAAGGCGGCGGCCGATCTGCTTCCGGCAAATCGGACGGCAGAAGGAGGAATACGAGCGGTGGTTCTCGAATGGAGTGGAAACTCAAGGCAAAGGTATGAGATGACTTCGAAAAAATAATTCAGTTTATGTTGAAATTTGATATAACAACTGTTGAGATTAATGCTCCATATGATTGTGATTTGTGAATATAATCATTCATGTTTTGAATCTGAAATAGAAACATGTTTGTTCAAAGGACTTAGGTTTCTATCTAGATTATGCTTAATGTGTTTTATTATGTATTAACTTGCATGTTGTAGGATTGAGATTTTATGGGATGTATTTTTGAAGCTTAGATACTCTTCCGTTGGTTTTCCGTTCATGTTCCATATGGATAAAGCTGTCTTTGCGGATTAATCTGCCTGTTTAGATTGGAAGGTTTTGTTTGGGAGCGTGATTTTTGGGAGGGGAAGGTTTGGAAAAGACTTGGCATTCTAAATAAAGCTCCTCCTAAAAGCTTACTGAATAAGCCAATTTCTATTTCATTAACTATTACCAAACAATCATGTATAGCTTATCGAATAAACCATCAATGTCATTAAGCTCATTAAGCTGCTAACAAACAGGCACTAACCGGTATATGTGGTTCATGAAACATGCAAACTTTAGGGTCTTCCCCCCCCCCCCCCCCCCCCCCCCCTCCTCTCTTTCTTTTAGGGAGTTGACACCATTGGCTTCAAACTTGACACATGTTAAACCAGCTCCAAGCCTTGTTCATTAGGCTAGTCTAACCTTTCTTAGATTGAGAAGAAGTTTTGTAGGTTCAATTAGAAATGATTCCATGTAAAAGAAAACAAAACAGGTGGATCAAGATTCAAGGCTACCAATCTTTGCTACTTTTTGGGAAAAAGACATCTTTGTATGCACTCTTTTTTCTTTAATTTTTCCAAAAGTTTACCTGTAACTCAAATGTATCAACTCTCTAGTCAGAAAGAAGTAACTTGTTGCTTACCATCTCTGTTAATTTGACATTTTGATGAATACACACACACACACACACACACATATATATATATATATATATATTCCAGGTTGCAACGGATGGATCTTTGGGTAGTGCTTCTTGTTCTTCAAAGGATAATTCGTTGCCGAATGGCAAATGCGCCTCAGGGAAAACATCAAGTTTTAGTCCTGAACCAGCTTTAGATGTTAATTCACCGCAAAAATCTTTGTTGCCACTCGTCAAAGATTTGGCATCCGATATGGAAAATCTTAAGCCGATGTGTACAGATAACGACCCGAAACATATGGGATCTGTGTTAACGTCTGATTATAGCTCAAAAGAATCTCTTACGCTTTCTTCTCAGTCAGACCCGAGTCATACGCATCCAATTAGAGCAAAACCTCATTTTTGTGCATCAAAAGGTCCAACTGGGAGAGGATCAGAAACGTACGCTACGCCCATTAAGCCTTCTTCCGTTATTTGCTTCCCAATGGAGGACGGAATTCCCGAGAAGGAAAAGCAAATTGGGGATAAATCTGAGGATAAAATGGATAGTAGTAGAAGACCAGAGGATGGCGACCGTGCTTCCCCTATAACGCGTTTCGACATCTGTCCAAAGAGTTCTGTTGGAAAGCTAAAAACTCCATTACATGTTATAAACAGAGAAAAGCGGAATCAACTGAAACGGTCTGAGGAAGGACAAAACATCAAGGTGTTGAGGCCTGGGATGGTACTCATGAAGGGCTATATTTCTTGTGATGAACAGGTATCGTGTTTTTTTTCTTTTTTAAGATGATGACTGAAATTTTTATGATTTATAGCTTGCCTAGACTTTGGAGCTGTTAAAAATGGATGTTATGCTTCTTTCTTTGGCAAATTTAGTTGTGAATTTTTGTTCGACAATAAGGGGTTGTTTGGTTGGTTTTTATGTTTACTTACAGTTTAACGAGATTAATGGTCTGGACGGCTTATTCGCTCACCATACATGAGTGTTTCTTTATGGCTTAATCGTTAAGCCATTAAGCTAAAATGGCTATATGGAATAAGTCAGGACCCCTCACTTGTCCCCGTTAAGCCATCCCTAACAAATTAATACCAGAAATGCCCAAAATAATCCAACCCTCTCTCTTTGCATCCTTCAAACTCATTTGTCACAAGTCCCTCAAACAAATTTATCCAGACATACAACTTAACCCATACAGGGCTTAATGTAAAAGAAAAGCAAACAACTGTCTTTTGTGAATTAATCTGTATAGCTTGTGAAGATTTTTGTTTAGGAGGGTTTTTTCTTAGATGGAAGGAGCGTGTTTTTTAATTGAGGGAGACAAGTTTGGAAAAGACTTGGCTTTCTGCATAAAGCTCCCCCTAGTAGCTTACTGAATAAGCCACTTTTTATATCGTTAAGACACTACCAAACAGTCATGCATAGCCGACCAAATAAGTTGTGAGTCTCATGCTAATAAACAGACCCTAAGATCACAATGCGGAAATTTTCTAATCATCCCCTAGAGATGTTAATAAAAACTTCTACAGGTTACAGAAAAATTTCTAATTGGCTTTTCATGATTGTTTCTCCAGATCAGTATAGTAAAAACTTGCAGGGAGCTTGGTATCGGTGACGGAGGTTTCTACCAACCTGGTTACCGTGATGGATCGAAATTACATTTGAAGATGATGTGTTTGGGTAAGAATTGGGATCCTCAGACTAGTGAATACAGTAACACGAGACCAATCGATAATTCTAAACCTCCGGGAATTCCTGATAAGTTTCACGAGATGGTGAAAAAAGCAATACGAGACGCCAATGCTCATATTCAGAAAGACAATTCTAAAACAGATGCGGGAAATATCATTCCCCCGATGTCACCAGATATCTGCATCGTCAATTTTTATGCGAAAAACGGCAAGCTTGGTCTTCATCAGGTTAGAAATTCTCTTCTTTATTGTAAACCCGGAATGGAAAATTAATTCAATTACTCATTAAAAAAAGAAAATCTTAAAATTATGTAGTATACGGCGACGGAGGGAAGGATCATGCGAGAAGTTGATCGGTTTGTGAGAAGGCGAGAAGTTCCAAGATCACACATGATTACATGTAATACGAACACGTAATCATATATGATACAACACGTCCAAAAGAGAGTGGACGGCTTGGAAAAGTGGCCCGCTATATGCTGGTCAACATAACGTGTGTTGTATCATATATGATTACGTGTTTGTATCACATGTAATCATGTGTGATCTTGGAACTTCTCATAAATTGACTATCTCCTCGTTTGAACCTGACCCTATTAGCAAGGTTCAATGCTTATTTTTACTTGAATGTGTTTATCAGTTGGTTTTATGGAATTCAAACTTGGAGTTAAAGAAAGTTGTATGTATAACCACAAGGGTTGTGGCATACTGGTTCCTGCCCTTGGGGATGTGGTGGAATATCACATCTGCCCAGGGTTCGAATCCAGGCGTACACAACAATTGTGGCCACTGAGGTTTAATAAGGGTTGATGTCTTACTGTCATAATTTGCCAAAGGATTAGTCTAGGCATAGCCTAGGACACCCTTCCCAAAAAAAAAGTTGTATGTATGCAGTAACAAGTTGTAAACTTGGATAATTAAGGTGTTATGTATTACTAATAAGCAGTATATAACGATTAATAAGTTGTTTTTAAGAGTTTTTACCGAGTAATGAAAAACCCGTTGTGACTTGTTGGTTTCTTCAGGACAAAGATGAAAGCGTGGAGAGTATTAATAGAGAATTACCCGTTGTCTCATTCTCGATAGGTGACTCTGCAGACTTCTTATTTGGGGATGCCGGGGATATTGACGAAGCAAAAAAAGTTATTTTAGAATCTGGGGATGTTTTGATATTTGGTGGGAAATCGAGACGTATATTTCATGGTGTCACGTCTATTCATCCTGATACTGCATCCCCGTTGCTGCTAGAAGCAACAAATATGAGCCCAGGTCGGTTGAATCTCACTTTTCGACGGTTCTGACCAACTTTAAGGCTCGTTTCAGAATCCGTGAATCTGAATGTATTTTTGTCACGAAGCTCATTTTGTGGTTACGATTGAATTCGAATGTTAGATCGGTTATTTTGGTATGTTTTTGGGAACTTTTGTTGGATTTATATGACACAATATAGCAGTGATGGTATTTCACATGTGTGATACTGGCCAAGTGTAGTAGGGTCATTTAGGAGCTGTTTGGAAAACCATAATTTGTGTTTATAGATTGAAATGTTTTTTAGATCTTTTATTGAAATTATTGGGATGAATAGGTTTGGAAAAAACTTGGTTTTCTGCATAAAACTACTCTATAGAACCTTACTAAATAAGCCGCTTTCTTATTAAGTAACCACTAAATAGTGATGTATAGCTGAATGAAAATTTGCGAGTCTCTTAAATTAGGCTTTTAAGAACTTAAATATTCTGAATACATGTAAAAGGACGGTAATTGTTTTTTATAAATATTTAAGCTTTCTAAATGGATCTGGCCAAATATTAAAGATATTATTAAGAAAGTTTCTAAATCATACAAATATGAGTTACTTCTGGTTATATTTTATTGGTAATAAATCACAGTGGAATTGAGTTAATTATGGTTGTATATTTATTGATAATGAATTACATGTGCATAATATATATATTGTGATAACAATTAAAAAACTTACCTTAATATATTGTTTCAACATTAATTTTTTTATTAAAAGCTAAGATTTAAAGTATTGATTAACATATATTTGTTTCATGTTGTGTTTGTTTTATATGTATTATGTTTACAAAGTGAAACTCTTTTACATGTACTTTTTGTTTCACAAAAACGTAAAAAAAAAATTCATATTGTGAAACAAATACTTGTAAAACAAACACATTGTGAAAAAAAAAATATACGTTAATCAATACTCTAAATCTTAACCTTAAATGAAATAAAAATCATATGAAATAACACATGATGCACCATTTCTCAGGGTTCTCACAATTTTGTGGGTTCTCAAATGATTTGGCCCCATGAATCACAATGGTTCAGGTAAAAGCAATGTTGGGTTGTTTTTACTTCAACCATGGATGACCAGACCAGCTCGTACACATCTCCACTAATCTTAAGGGGTTCTAGGAAACAACCAGAAAAATCTCCACATGACCTTAATGGGACTCGAACCTATGACCATATTGGGTTGATCGGTTTGGTTTGGTTTGGTTTTGATGTGATTTTTATAAATCAATCAAATATGACAAGTAACATTAGGCAAAAAAAAAAAAAAAAAAGTGTACAAGAGCTATGAACATTTGGCTATGATCAAAAACAGTTTACCAGCCTCTCTCCATCACCATTTTGTTGGTTCAATTTGATGTCTATGTAATTAGTATTTGTGGGCTGCAAAAATCTTGAAAAAGGTTAATGTGAAAGTTGGGTTTCACACTCTTTGCCTGTAAGAGTTCATATGTGAAACTTCTTGATATTCATCTTCGTCATCATCGGACAAATACGACGTTCCCATCCACGATCTAAACCCTTCATCCACCCGTCTCTCCATTTCTGGCGTGAATTCGACAGGATTAGCTTCCAACATTTCCACCCCGATCATCTGTCCACCAAGATCGCCATCATCAAGAACCATGGTTGTTTTCATTCTAAGCAGGGAGGCTGTCATCCCGTATAGAGTTACTAGTCCCCATGATGCAATCTCGTAGCACCAGAATAATGGTATCGAACAGCCGCTCCTCCCAAGTGTCAGGAGACTCGAACCAAGAAATATCGCGAGAAGACTAAAAGCGATTGCAAACATGAAGTTGAGAATGAATAGACATTGCACACCTCCTGCAAAGACACAAACGAGAGTGTACATAAAATTATCAATGCTATAAATTGTCGGAGTCCCACGTCTGCTAGACTTGAACCTTTCTCGTCCATATATGTTGGAACCTCGGTCTTTTTGGGCTAAATGACCTTCTGTCATGTATTTTTTGAATACATGATCTTCTGACAAGTTTAAGAATGTCATTACTTATCAGAAAAATGCCACTTTCATATACTCAAGAATGCCGATAAACTTCTTGAAACTTGTCAGGAGGTTATGCATTTGAAAACCACTTGTTAAGAGGTCATTCAACTAAATAACTAGGGGTGGACCCATTAGTTCCCAAGCAGTGTCCCGTGCACCCGCTCAACTTATCTGCGTAAATAGTTTTTCTTTTTGCCATATGAAAGTTGCATCCTCTAAACTTTGAAGAGTGCTCTGGGATATTAGAAAATACAAGTAACATCAACCAAAAAAACAAAAAAAACCACTCAAAAGCAACCCAAAAACTAAAAAAGTCTCTAAAAAACAACTGAAAAATAGAAAAAGTTTATCAAAATCAACAAAAAAAAAACGAAAATATTCATCGAAATCAGCCAAAAAAACATTAAAAAAAATTCCCTCGAAACAGTGGAATTCAGCTAAAACACATTAGACGAGCTTGTGGGCCTTTGATCCACCTTAAAGGTACACCTGTTCAGTAAAAATCCTGGGTCCGTCGCTGTAAATAACCTGAAAAACCTTCCCTCTCTTCTCAAGTGTTTTGGAAAATAATATAATGGGTTTCACATATTCACTAATTCTCACATATAAATCAACAGATTGAGAAAGGTACCTCTATTTGGAGCACAATAGTTATTTTCAACCACCTTTAGGCATCCATGTCTTTTTGGAGCAGTATAAGCTACAGTGATTCCTGCATGTCAGTAATTTTTACTGATTAAACACAACTGGAGTTTGTAGTTTGCCATCTGGAGTATTTTGCAAACATGATCCATTAACACATAATAATCCAGTTGCAAAAATGCTGATCAATTTAAAAAACACAATTTCTAAGATACCAAAATTGCAGATGGAAGTTTAATTCTCTTATTCAATGAGTTAGATTAGCAATCCTTTGAGGAGATTGATCCTATGAATTAAGGATTACCAAAGTTTTCGTGCACAAATATGAGATCAAATGAAAACAGTGATTAATCCTTTAAAAACTATACAGATAGCTAAAAATCAAAATAATTACTCGATTCATATACATATAATTGATTAATTGCTCGATTCATATACATATACTTGCTCGATTTATATACATATACTTATATAAACAACCACCGATCAAAATTACTCACCTGCAACAAGGTAAACTGCCGATAACGAGAACAGGATTGCCGATGGAACAAACACAATCATCCAGTAATAATCAACAATCTCTTGATCTGTAAGATTGAAAACACGATCCTCTTCAATGCTGCGGATATAAGTTGTTTCCGTTTCCATTCGATGATGTTTACAGAAAGGCCGCTTATGAAGATCACTAGGAAACACTATTTTCAAGCTGATTGCAGTAGAAATTAAAATCAAAAGCATAACGAAGATGAAGATGAAGATGACGATCGGTCTTTGTAGCTTAATGCAAGCTTTGTCTTCGTCACGGAGGTTTCGTACTGGTGTTTGGGCATGAATACTTGCCGTAGAGCATCTCCTACAATCGCCATATCTTCGAATTGATGTATAAACCCTAGGTTTATATGAATATATATATACGTATGTGTGTGTATATATATCACATGAATACAATTTGGTTGGGATATATACCTTTCTATGCTTCCTATGCCAGTAAAAGTAGAAAATATGCTTTAAATTGCATTTTTTCCAAATTTATTCCTTATTTCTCCACAAAATAAACTATTTCTTCCAAATGTATCTTTTAATATATTGGTTTTGTTCAACCATCATCAACTAACTTATTTTTTGAAATTTTTTTAAAAACCCTGTTTAAATGATCATAAACTAGTTTAATAAAATGTTATTTACCTAATTAATTAGTATTTAATTTTTATTAAATATTACTAATAACTTTTATTTTTTTAATCAAATTATTAGTTATATTTTTTGTATTATTTTTATTAAATATTATTTATTTTTTGAATTCTTTATTACTACTTATTTTTATATTGTTATTACTTAAATAGATTTAGTTGACTAAATATCAAATAAATAATTTCAAAAATGTTTTTGTAAGTTATATAAATATATAACGTTATATTTTTAATATTCTGTAAATAACAAACTTTAATAAAATATTTAACTAGTGGCTTGTTTTAATTATATGGTGTAATGTTAAAAGTGAGTAATTTATTAACATGTCCTTTCAAATTTGTATATTTCGAAAAACTAAAAGAAAAATCTTCTCGATCCTTATTATGAAATTTTAAATAATTTCAAAATAATCAATCCGATCTAAATCAATCAACAAGTCAAAAAGTCATGGCTTTCTAAAATTTAATTTGATTACATATATCGATGTTGCTATATACATACCTATCTATCTATATCTATATAAACGCAAAATATGGTGTTGTTTAGGTGGCACAATGAAAAACCAACATTGGTATTTATCTATTTTTTTAGAATTTTGATTTATTTTCAAATAAAAGTCATGCATTAATTGTCTCTTATTAATTACTAAACTTTTCATTTTTCATTTTGAGATATATAAAAATCATTAAAAACATTTATTTTTATTTAGCTTTTATTTTAAAATTTTAAAAACCAATTAATACATGTATTGCAATTTAAAATTTAATGAAAAATATTTAAAAAAACCACTATATTAATATATTACAATAAATAAATCGTACAATGAACTTATTTATTTATTTAGTAAGCTAATAATGATTATAAATAAAAAAATTTGTTAAATAAGTCTATTTTTCCCCAATAAAATAACAATGCTTATAAATAAAAACTTTTATTAAATGAGTCTAGTATTAATAAAAGGAAAAAAAACTCAATCGTCGCCCAACCCACTTCCCTCTCCACCTAAAAACAAATGTTGCCATAAACTTGTATTTTTTACCTCAATTTGGTTGATTTGGTAACTGTTAATGTGTTAATTGATAGAGTTATATAACCAAATTACTCACCAACTAATAACAAACTATATCAATATGAATTGAGTTTTTATATATTTAATAAAAGTTACAGCTTTTGATGGTTGATTTTGATAGTAAAAAGAAAAAGTAATTACTTTTTTTAGAACCAAAAAAATTAGTTTTAATTACACAATCTTTAAAAAAAATTAATTTTTTGAGAATCCAAAAAATTAGCTTTTAATTACACAGTCTTTAAAAAAAAAAAAAAAAAAAAAAAACTTCTTTGAGAACCAAAAAATAAGCTTTTAATTACACAATTTTGTAAAAAAATTAATTTTTTGACTTTTGTTAGAGGTAAATGGTCTCCCAAAAAAGGTTATTCTTTTGACTTTTGTTAAAGATAGGGGGGGGGGGGGTCCGTAACAACACCCCAAAAAATATGGTGCAATTAGCCTCCCCTTTTATTATGGTTGTCTATTTTCCTTCTTTTCGATAAATCTATTTTCCTTCTTTTCGATAAACTTTAGTAGTTATGCTACTGAAATTTAAAAAATAAAATATTAACCGACTTTTAATTGGTAATCATTTATTGTAGGATGAGCATCACCGTGAAATGATCTAGAAGTACGGACCAGACACGAGTACCCATCCACTTAAGAGATATTGAAGTATGGAAGCGTTGTGCGGGAGGAAGGAAAAGGGGTGGATGTTTGGCATCAGTATGTGCGGGGATCAGACTTGGTTCGTCAATCATGACAAATATCGATAGACCGTATGTCTGATATAGTTAAGCGAGGTTAAGTTTTTTTTTCTTTTTTTTTTCTTATTTAATTGAAACATATGTCAGTTTACTCATTATGTGTTTCATATTTGTAGGTGCAAGAATTAAAACCTTAGAAGAGAGAAGAGGAGCGAGCATTCAAGAGAGACAAAGCCCGACCAAAGGCTATCGAGGCGATGCTAGTTTACATTAAAATCAGGTCACATAGCAATGCATTTAGCCTACCCTAATATAATATTACAATAGGCTGCAATGTTAACCGACACCTAGACTCCAAGAAATTAAGGAGCTGTTTGGTTATGGCTGAGAAATGAAAATGGAAATGAAAAAAAGAATAATATTGAGAATGAACTTTCATTTCCCCTGATAAACCGGAATGAAAATATGGGTTTATTGGGGAATGAGCCCATTATATATAAAAAACAAACAATTTTTTTTTATTTCCATTCTCATTGATTACTGCTTAATATCTTTAACCAAACATCCCTAAAATAGCTAAAAACCGTTGAGCTTTCCATGAAGACATATTGAGATTTAACCTTGTAGGTTAGCTCAACTAACAGTAAAGTTTGAGCTTTTAAAGATCCTCCTCAGAGGTTAATGGTTCGAGTTCTGTAAGACTACCGGGGATTTTCCTGACCGTTCTTCGGGTACTCTGGGATTAGTCGAGGTACGCACAAGCAAACCAGGACACCCATTGGTTAACACCAAAAAAGAAGACAAATTGAGATGCATATAATATACATATTGAGCTTTTCAGGAAGACAACATTCTCCCTTCCAAGTTCTATCACAGCCACAGAATGTACATAATAAAACCCAAAGAAAACAAAACAAAAAGAATATGACACCAATTATTTCAAACTAAAACTGAAACCAATTTATCAATCAAACACAAACCAACATCATACATACATACATACATACTCTCAGCTCTTGGGCTTCACTTTCCCAAAATCAACCAGATCTCCAAATAGCTTGTCTTCTGCCTTTGAAGCCTTTGGTACATGAACATACGACGCATTCGCCATCGATGGACCACTGTAAACGCTGCTCACCGACATCCCCGCCATTCTCTGATCAATATATTGCGCGTTTTGTTGCTGAGCGTACCCATACCCATAGCCCCCACCACCGCCACCATAACCGCCATAGCCACCACCATAAGCTTGTCCCATTTGGTTAGTGTACATTTGCTGAGCCATTTGTTGAGGATACATGTAACCCATTTGGCCAGGTTGAGTTTGCTGCATACCTCCTTGAAATTGGAATTGTTGTTGAGGAATTTGTTGTGTATAGACCGGCGGTGGCTGGTTGTTCATCTGCGGCAGATGGCTGCCTGTGACTTGCTGCTGTTGTTGCATGTTCATGTTCATGTTCATGTTCGCTGCATAAGGTTGAGGCAACTGTGTGCCATTGTCGGCAGGCTGAGCTTCCCACGGTGGTGGCGGCAGTCCACCGCCACTAATTGGACCACCTATAAAACCGCAACCACGATATGAATCCAACGCACAACTAAAAGAGATAAAAACGGTTTAAGATTCGACTTTCACTCACCGAAACCTGGTGAAGGCGGCTGTTGCTGCTGTTGTTGAGGCATATGGCCATTCCATGCAGGATTAGACCCTTGATTATGCGACGACCATGGCTCCGGCTGCCGTGGACCACCGTTTCCATTTGGATAAAATGCAGGCGGCACGTTTTGAGGCTGTTGGATTTGAGGTGAAGAAGAAACGTTCTGCGGGTTGTTACTTTGTGAAAACATGTCCACAAGGGCTAACGCGTTGTGCTGAGATACAGGAGTAGCCGGCTGAGCTTCACCGACGGGTACAATCGCTAGGCTGTTTACGGCAGTCGGTGAGTTAAAGTCGTCTCCACTCAAAAGATCAAACTTGGGTTCGACCTTTGCTGGAGTTGCCGAAGGTCCATTGGTTGTAATAGGAGCAAGAGACAGCAAATCCGCCTCTGCACCAGCACCAGCACCAGCACCACCAGTGGCAGATCTACAAAAGGAAGCAGATTATTGAAGGGTATTTTAGACATTTGACACATACTGAAACAATCGAGGTACTTGACCCTATTTAAATGATCAAACTTTTCCAAAGAATTCTTGATTTACCGGGGTTGTTTGGTGTCTCCTGCATCGATAAGAGGAGCATCAACGGGTACTAACGCTTGACTAGTTTCAGGTTTCGATTTTTCAGATGGAACGGGAGTTCCTGTAAGAAGTGCATCGTGTTTGGCTAAGACTCGTGCCAAATCGTCGTTCAGAGCTAATCCTTGACATAATAATGATTCATCCCTGAGATGCAAATAAAAGAAAATCCGGGTGAGCAGAAAAGGAAAGAATGAAACTAAATCATGCAGAAAGTATACGGTCGCTTTCAGACTTTCATAGGGATTAGATGTTTAAAACCTCTCGGATGATGAAAGATTTACGCTCAGTGATCAAAATCTAGGACCTGAAAGGGTCGAGTGATAATTTTGAGAACCTAAACCAACTATTTCATGAATTATTCGTTATGAATAACCCTAATATTCATTCATGAATATCTATCACAATATTCATCATGAATAATCCATGAATAGTTGGTTCTTAGGTTCTAAAAATACTTACGGTTCTCATTTGAACCTGCCCCTGTCCAAAGCACTAAGCAGCAACAGATAATGCGGATGCATGAAGTGAAGCGTAGAGTTACACGAGTCTTACGAAGTCGAGTTAACCAGGTGGACCACTCTTCGCTTGTACGTACGACACTGCTCCACCAAGTCCACAATAACCTCTTGTCTGAGACCCTGATTCCGATATGGAGAAAACCAAGTTAATACATCTATTTACAGAGCAAAATGGTTCGATTGACAATTGTACCTCTCTTTTTTCGGGATCAACTGCAGTCAGCATTTCGGCAAGAACATCCATGATACCCCGAGCATTCTGAATTTCTGTCAAGCTGAAAACGCAACGAACAAATAGCCACAGAATAAGCAAATCTATTCATGATAATGTGAGTCGATATATCATATAAGATAGTTTGATTCCATAAAAACAAATAAAACCGACCCCATGATGATATTTGGAACTTTTTCATATAAAAACTGAAATACAACTTCATGATATACCTCAAGGACGGAAATTCAGCCTCTGCAGAAGTCTCGGCCGTTTCATTCCCGTTTTCTGGATTACGCAGATGCTGTGGATAGGACGTTAGAGGCTGCGTTTGTGGGGGTGTAAACACAGGTGCTGCTCGCTCGGATTTCTGTGGAAATACCGCCCCCAAACGCTGAAACATAAAATACGAACCTTAGAACCAAAGTTAAAATACGGCAAACAGAGCAAAATGCATCAAAATGTGACGAAATTATGACATATCTTACCAATAACTCGTGGTATGCAGCATAGTATTGTGGATACCTTGCTCTTGCCCCTCCAAAAGCTTCTTGCCACGTATCTATTAGAACTAATATTTTCTCTTTTACATGGAAATCAGGCTGCAATTTAATCAAAACCGTCATCGATAAATTTAACAAAAAAATGATCGTGATAGAATACCAACATCTTTTACTGAAGCAAACCTAACCTTCTTTTTCACTATTTTCACCATATCATTAAGCACGGCTCTCTCAGCTACATGCATATGAACAAAATCCCCGCAGTTCTTCACAATTGTCTCCAATAGCTTAACAATTTAAACAAGTTGAGATATTATTTCTTCAAAGTAATGTGCAACTTTCGAGCCAGTTTTTGAGTCTTGGTCCAATTGTAATACATTGCAATGCATGAAAATGACTAAAAACAACGAAAATATAAATGCGTCCATTTTTGTGCTCCCAATGGCATGTCAATTCAAGATTTTCAATTAGCATTCTAATATATGTTGCACCCAAAATTACAGAAAGAAAGTAAATACAAATTCGCAAAAGCTAATTTAAAAGGATAAAAATAGAAGCAAAAAGAACACACAAATTTTTTTGTGTAAGTTTACATTTTTTCCCCGTAACCGTGGGTGTCTGGGCCCGCTTGCATGCAGGCCCCTCTACTTTGAAGACAATAGCCAAGAAAATTCTCAGTGACCCTAAGGGGACTCGAACTGACATCCTATGAGGAGGAGCCCCAAGGTCTAGCTTTTATTTGCCAATTTGAACTGGCCCTCAAGGTTATAAGTTTACAGATTTGAGTGTAATCTCCTCCTCTTTTGTAGGTCCCATGTACATATGCATGTGCATGTATGTATACATACGAACACGTGTGTGTGAATAAAGAGAGAGAGAGAGAGTCAGGATCATGTGAGAAATTTTCATGTCCGTGAGGAAGTGAGAAAAGATGAAGGTACCCTGATATTGTCTGAATGTTATGTTATACATTGTGAACGTTGTAACCTTCACATAACCTTCAGATATGTATCTGAAGTCTGAAGTTTACATTATTATATTGTGTGAAGTTTTCACATTCACATAAAATAAGGCTATCTTCAAAGGTCTCATGCCAAACCTTCACACGATATAAGGTGCCTTCACCTTTTCTCACCTTCTCACTAAAAGGAGTTGTTCTCACCAGAACCCAACCCTATATACATACACATATACATATATGTGTGTGTATATGAGATAGATAGAGAGAGAGAGAGAGAGAGAGAGAGAACATATCAAAGTAGCACATCAAGATTCCAACATATTCTTTCTACAAACTAGTTCAATCAAGGATGAAAGAAATGTGCCAAAAATCATATAAGAAAATTGATATTGTGTGGCATACGTATTCTTCAGTTAGCACGAAACTTTGCCAATGAGCTGCCACACAAAAGGTGGAAGTTTACACTTCCTATTTCTTTACCCTGCCCCAAAATAAACGACACTTATAAGGAGATATTAGTCTTATCCAAAACAATATCATGTCCAACGACCAAGATACAAGAAAATAAGTAGTTTCCTTTATGCTTACTGTTAACGCAAGAAGTTGCACTTTTGGATTCTTGCTTCCGAGTCGCTTTTTTATGCCTTTAACAACGTCTTTTGCTTGCCTGTAAAACCATTGCATCAATATGACCACCACATGCATGAACAAATGTACATATTAAGCAACAATCGATGCGTATAAATTGTATATCTGCTTAAAACATGAAAAAGAAATTGCCCTTTATGTGCCAGTGCACAGTGCAGAGAAGAAACAGAATTGAACCCTCAATATTGGACCCTCTCAGCAACTCAAGGGATTGAATCCGATAAGTGTATATGCCAAAAGAAGTATATGTTGAAGTAACATTTGCCTTACATTGTCATATATGTGTGTGTGTGGGTGGGGGGTGGGGGGGTGGGGGGGGGGGGGGGGGGGGGATTGAGCACCCTCCTATCATTTGGGAGGGAGTTCTACCCAAACCCATTTATCATGGTATCAGAGCACGGGTTTCCTAGCGAAACAGGTGAGGAGATTGTGTTGGTTTGGGCACGTTTGTAGGAGACCGATAACAGAACCAGTGAGGAGCTAAGCAGTTAACACGGTCTATTACGGAAATTGCGGTCAGGACCTAGAATTGCGGTTGCGGTTATTGCGGTGAAATATCGGTGAAATAGCGGTAAAAAAATAGGTTCATAAATTAATATATTGTATTCCTAGCACATATCAAGTCAAATAATTCATTAATTCAAAAAAAGTTTCAAACATTAAGTCATTAACATAACATATTAACATATAAACATAATCAAACCATTCAATTCATAACATAAAAATATGCAAACATGTTTTACAGTTCAATAGCTAAAGCAAAACAGTAATAGTTTGGTTGCAAATTTGCAATAGTTAACCTGGAGTCCTGGACTGCAATCGAGTGGACTAGAAGTCGATTACTGGACTGAACTGATGAAAAAACGAATTAAGGGACTGGAGATCGAGGAACTGATGAAAGTGTCGATCGATTGGAAGTGTTGAAGGGAAGGGAATGTCGATCGAGTGGAAGTGTTGAAGAGTCGAAGGGAATCGAGTTCGAGTTGAAGGGAAATCGAGTGGAAGCGATCGAGTGGAAGTGGACTGGAGATCGAGGAACTGAACTGTGATGAAAAACGAATTAAGGGTTTGGTTTGGAGATGAAATCGTGCGACCAAAGTGTGGACTGATGAAATCGTGCGACCAAATGTCAAGCCCACAATTGAAAAAGCCCAAACACATAGCCTGGTAAAATTTCGGAATTTCGGACCGAAATATTTTACCAAATTTCGGTGAAATTTCGGTAAATTTCACCGCAATTTTCGGTACCGCAATAATCCACCGCAATTTTGTACCGCAACTTTCCTAAGGACCGAAATCCGCAATTTCACCGAAATTTCGCCGAAATTTCGGCGCAATTAACTGCATAGGTGAGGAGTATACAAAGAGTGACCGTAAAGGGGGTGAGAAGGAAGGGGTTAGGCCAAAGAGGGCGTGGGATAAGCAATTGAGATTTGACATGGCGACCTTACATATGAGGACATGACCTCTGATAGGAGCACTCAGAGACGGAGGATTAGCTAGCATTGACGGGGAGAAGGGCGTGGACAGGGTAGGAGGGGGTTGAGGGTTGGCAGTTTAGGCCGGGGATGTGTTCGTGTCGTACTTGCTATGTGTATTGTTGCCTTAACTCACATTCTCTATCTGTTCAATCTAGGGGTGTTCGCGGTCTTATTTGGATGGTTTAACCCCTCAAACCACAAACCAAACCGCAATGGCGGTTTATGAAAATTTTCAAACCGAGAGGTTTGGTAACCAAATCGCAAAAATGTGGTCTACCTCTTACTACTTATTCTTACTCACTCTTCCCGCGCTTCGTTCACCATATGCTAATCTTTATTGCTCACACTTTTGCACAAGCCAAGGGTCTTCATGGAAAGTCGGAAACAACCTCTTTCATATGGAGGTCAGGTTGTGTACATCTCAACCCCTACTTTCGAGCATACGCGATGATGGTATTTCTTCAAACGGCAAAAATTCCCCATCAAAGGGCTATGCTCCAATACTTGAAACCCTAATTTTACCCAAACTTCTAGTCAACTCATTCCATCCAATTTCCTAAATCCTGCTCTTAATCATATGATTAAAATATATATAATCCAAACATATAAACTAAAAATCTTCTATTGCACTTCAACTTATTATCCAGTTTGCCCAATTTCTTGAATCCCACTCAAAACCACAATTTAAAAATAATTATAGTGATAACCAGAAATACCCTAAAATTCTTCGCTTCTAAGCAAGTTCCAGTTCAAGATAAATCGATTAATTCAAACCTAATCAAACTCATACAAAACAACAACATCTATCGATTCATTTTCCACAACATGAATGAAGAATCAAGTAACAATAACACTTTGTATGATTGAATAAACTAGAAATTAAAAAAGAGAAGATGAAATTAGGGCAAAATAAAGCATACACAGGATCATGGTTGCAGATATCGCAGATCTCAATGTTCATCGCCCAATCAGGACCTATAAGCATGTCGCTTGTGGCTCTTGCCACCATGGAGTTCACCATTTTTTTTAATCCAAGATGATCGGAGAATCAAGAAATCTCGCCGTAGGTGATCGGAGTTCGAATTAATATGTTGATCGACTGCAAAACCAGAAAGAAAACGAAATCTGAAGTTGAAAAAAGAGAAATTATGGATCAAACAGTCAAAGCAGGGCGAGATTTAATCGGTTGAATGAAGTCGAAAGTCAACAGATTGGAATGAATAGTCCGCCTCCCTTGTGTTTTCTCTAGAACCAAAAGTGTAGGACAAAGTAGAAAGAGTTAAATTTCGAATAATTTGACATGAAATTATGATGAATATGTAGTATTTAATGTTATGTTGCTTAGTTGGGGTTTCGGTGACAAGTGTCAAATTTGGTGAGAAACGTGAGAAGTGGTTATCAATTGTTTGATGAGAAAAGGGACGAATATTAGGATGAGATGCACCATATCAATTAATTTTAAAGCCGCAATTCATGAGTGGTATTTGATTAAAAGTAATCAACGGCTTAAAACCACTTCTCACCAAAAATATTAGGATGACAAGGATCAAGAACCTTACCATAAGTGAGAGTGATAATCTTACTCGATAAGTGCTTACCGGATAAAAGTGTTACATTTATTATTGACCAGAAACGTATTCACGCAATGCAGCGACATACATCACGATTTTAATGTTTCATTTTATTTTTTGTTTTTTTGTTAATTTACAGTACGATTTTGGATGGTTTTGAGAAAGTGATAATGTTTTTTTTTATAAATTTGTTTAATTTAGGCTTAATAATATAATGTTTTTATAAAAAAAAATTAAGTATTTTGTTATAATTCAATAATTATCTTATATATTTTAATGACATCTAGAAAAAATAACCAATTACATATTTAATAATATAATTAAAACAATTTTATATTAATATAATATATTAATTAATAGTGATACATGAAAATGTCTGCATAAAAGAAATGTCATGTACATACCAAATTGGTGGATGTTAGAAGTCTGTAGTAGTAATATGTTTCTTGTGCCTTGAAACTTGTAAATTAAGAGATTTTTAAAATCTTGCATAAAAAGATGGTACCTTGTGCCTAATAATTTATATTTAAGAGTTTTTTATCCATGCTTTATAATATAGTATAGATATAGATAAACACTTACTGAGGTGCCGTTTGTTTTTTAAGAGGTTTAAAGTCTGAAGTCTTATTTTAATTATGATTGATAAGAGGTGGTGTTTAAAAAAGTCTGAATTATTCAGACTTAAGAGTCATTAAGAGGTTTTTTTAAAAAAAACAAATAACCCCTTACTGAGTAAGCATTGAATAAACAGGCCTAAATAAGCGATTGTTCTATCTTGTCCATGTTATCACCCTGATATTGGGAATCAAATCCCTTGCCTTGTTAAACATGGGTATATCTTTCGGCCCATTCTTAACATTTTAGATTTCTTTGTAAGTAAAACTATTTGAATAAATTGATAAGCTATTGTTTATTTACTTTGTAAAGTTTTTAATGTACAACTAACAATTTTAATTAAATATGTATGTAGATGAGAACAGTAATTCCCAAATTACACATTTTATTTATGAAAATGATGGAATAATTATAAGTGTTAACTTTATCTCAAACATATTTTTATGGTTTAAGACTTCGAGTTATATATGAACGAGATACCCATTGAAATTTGAGACCAAGTTATGCGATGAATCGGGGAACTTGACTGGATCGGGTGAACTAGGTTTTCACTGAAGTCATTGTTAGAAATAACGTATGCAAAGAAAGAAAAGATGTAGGAAAGCAATCGATTAGAACGTGATATGAATCACTTCCCTTAGAATATTATTAGCCCCCACTATCAAGGTTGTTTGGGTTTAGGCTAATACACCCCCAGGAATTATCTAATCAATAGTTTATGTTCAACAACACAACATAAACTCAAACAACATATCTGCAGAAAGTTTTGAAGAACAAATAGAGGATCAAGAGAGGATTTTTGATTGATTAAATGATGGAATTATGGCACATATATATAGGGTTTGACATATAACTAATTTGGATAAGTTTAACCAACTTTAAACTTAATCCAAATTCAAATTATAACCGAAACCTGTCAAAAAACCGCCAACAAAAGTGAATGCGGGTTTGATCGCATTGAACCCGTGTTCTACACTGTTCCAAGCACAAAAAATATGATTTTATGAGAATCGCACATGGTGCTAGTGCTATCTTTTGACCGTTAAATATATGTGTAAAATCCACCCAACAAGGCCAAATTCCCCTTAGTTCAATTGATCTCTTAAACAACTCTACAAGTTGTTTAAGGATTATAAACAAAGAAAGAGTTTATCACTCTTCCAATGTGAGACAAGTGATAAGCCTAAAATCACAAAACAAATAAGATTTCACTATTCTCTATGTGGGACAAATCTCACTTATGAAGACTATATATATATAACAGTCATGTCAAACCATCATTTTTGGTACGAACACCCTTATCTTATTTAGACACCTGATATATGTAGATTAACTCAATTTATTAGATAAATTACAAATATATATATTTTGTTGTAACAAATTACATTTTTAAAATGTCACACGAACGATCGTGTGAGAAGAATAGTTAAGATGAGAAGGTAAAAAAGAGAGTTGAACCCTTGATCACTTTTAATCTTACCCCACGGCCCCAACCCATGAATTGCGCTTATGGGAATTGATCTGGTGCATTACGATACATCTTATCTTGATGTGTCTCATCCTAATATGCATCAAAGAGTGGATATCCCTTCTTAACTTTTTCACGATAACTTTCATTATCACCAGAACCCATCCCTAAAATGTTATTTGTCATAAATAATGTCAATATCAAGATGTATTATTAATATTTACATATATTTTAATGTTATTACAAATAAAATAACATTTATAATAATAATACCTACTACTATACTACTATTATTATTAGTATAGACGGAGCCACACCATTATTAGTATAGACGGAGGGTGACGTGTTAAATTGCCCAGGATGAGCATAGGATCACTCTCAACGTGTAAACTTTTTCCTTTTATAGCCCAAATCTAACCCACTCCCATGAGTGTAAACCTCACTCTCCCGATCAAGGGAGGAGCATCGTTTTTAGAACATGGGGTCGAAGCAACTCATTGATTTCCTTTTAAGTTCTTGTGATGATCCACAGACTATGTTTATCAGCTAATAGTTAAGAAAACTAGTTAATGAATTAATCACGCTTGACAAAAAATGATTATCCAAAAACCAGCCAAAATTAGTCATCCTTCCTTGTTATGGATGCATTTGGGGACACTCAGACAAAATTGGTCATCCAAATATAGAATGGTTTCACTAGTGAAACCCAATCGAGGTAAGGTTCCACAACCCAATATTCGATCTATTAAATGATCTGGTCAATATGGTTCAAAAAAATATTCAACTTTTTGGACCATATTAACCTGATCGTATATTTACCATCGTTTCATATCAACCAAAACACTTAAAATTTTTAAAAGTTAGTTAACTTTTCGAATACAACTTTTATTCCACAACCATTAAACCCACTATTTATTTCTCATTAATCATCTTCAACTTAACAATAACAAAATCCCATAATTACCCTTCCAACCCAACACATCAAATCACAACCCTTCATCCCCCACTTCTTGACTTACATCCAACCGTTCATTTTCCTGAAGCATCTTCAACAGCTGGGCCCCTTTTCTCCTCCCCCTTGCACTACAATCACCTTGCATCGCCAACATCACCACACGCGCCACCTCCTCCTGCGGCGCAAACCCCACCGCATCTCCACCGTTACCACCGAAAACCACCGCCAGTATCCCAATAGCATTCTCCCTCCCCCTGGTGGTCTCCATCCTCCTCATTACCTCCACCATCATCGGCCCCACCAGCGCGTGTGCCCTCAGCTCCGCCGCCCCCTCCGCCACCGTACAAAGCAGCTCCAACGCCGCAAGCGCCCTCTCCGCCACCGCACCGCCGTCCAAGTCCACCAACGCCTCCACCACCTTCCCCACCGCACCTTCCTCCACCGCCACGTGTCGGTTTGACTCGCCCAAACAAAGCGCCAACAAAACCTTCGTCGCCGGTTTTGTCAACGCTTTATCCTTCAAACAACCCAACACCCCTCTCATCACCGCCGGCGGACACGACACGAGCTCTCCACCTTCCGCGGCGGCGCGTGGGTTGACCAGAGAATGCTGTAGCATGTAGATTGGTTTCATGTTGTCGGAGTTTGTGCTGAACTGAAGCTCTGCTACGTGGAAAAGCTCGTGGAGGTCGGAGATGATGACGGGTGGTGGTGGTGGTGGCGGCGGAGGTGGTTTGTGGTGGATTTGGGTGGTTTCCGGTGATGGGTCGTTGGTGGTTGAGATGGGTGTGTGGGAGAATCTCCATTGAGTGAAGCTTTGTGAAGTATTGGATGAAGAAGAGGATTCGGAGTGTGGTTGTGGTGGTGGTGGGTCGGAGATAGGGAGCGGTGGCGGGGGGTTGGGGGTGGTGGGGCTGAGTACGGATTGAGTGCAGTAGCGAAAGAAACCACAGGAGAAGAGTGGTTTGAGTTTGGGTTGGTGGGTTTTCATGGCTGATTAGTTAGCTGTGATTTGATCGGTGAAAATGGTGGTAAATGAGAATGGTGGAGTAAGTGAGAGAGGAAGAAAGGGATGGTGCATGGTGGCAGAGAACAGAAGCAGAAGCACATGATTCATTTTCAGTGGCAGTTGTACTACTACTGCATTATAACTTGTTTCTAAACTATACAAAAATATATATATATATATATATATATATATATATTTTTTTTTTAAATCACATGAATCTACAATAATACAGATGTAAAAAAGGGGTTGGGTTAGCTTAGCTTAGCGGTCAATAAGTTTCAGTGTTATTGGAATTTTTCTGACTGTTATCTAGGTTTCAGGGATTTGTTGAGGTGAACGGGTCGAGTTAGCTCAAATGTTAAAAGTTAAGGTTTTGGGGGGTTTTCTTTATAGGTCATGTTGTTGGGGATTATTCTGAGATGAATGGGTGGAGTTAGTTTAACCGGCAATCAAAAGGTTTAGGTTTTTTGTGTTTTTGTTTATAGGTCATTAGTATTATTGGGATTTTCGACAGTTATCTAGGATCCTGGGATTAGCCGAGGTGAACGGGTGAAGTTAGCTTGACTGCCAATGATGTTTGGGGTTTTCGTTATAGGTCATCAGTGTCATTTGGATTTTCTTAATTGTTCTCTAGGATCCTCATTAGCTGGTCACTCACAATTTACAAAAAGAAAATGTACAAAGTCTTTCTTTCCATACATTAATTACCCAACAATTTTGAAGTTGAAATATATATGTAAAAGTTTAAGCATACGTGTTTTAATTAGCCTAATTTCGTAGTTTTATGGTTTTACTCTTTTAACCAATTTGATGATTATCGGTTCCAAATCTTGAAAATATTCTATTTAAATGAATTTTATATGATATATTATCATTTAAATTTTTGTTGTTGTTTTAACTTGTAGTTTTTTAATATAATATATGGTATGATCTTAGAGTTTTTTGTACATGTGTAACAAGGTCTCCAAAATGATTGAAAAGTCCTTGATTTTCACATACTTTTAGTCACGCTCGTATGTATGGACTTGTTAAAGTTTCATAGTGATATGGTACTAGACAAGGCACTTTGGGCGACGAATTTACTGACTTTCGACGGTGATAAGTCTTTAAAGTATAAATTCACTGACAGATTACTGAAAAATGCTAAAAAATATCAATTGAAAATTTTTAAAAACAAAATTCAAACAACCATTAGTGATCCCTCGGTGGTTACCGAAGGATCACCAACGAATATTAAAATTTTGTTTTCCAATTTTTCAACATTACTTTCAAACATCTGTCAGTAAAAATGGTTTGGTGAAAACCTTAAGAATTGTGGTGATACAAGTAAATATATGAAGTAAATGAAGATGTGTGAATACAGATGAATGAATGTATATATGTATGTATATATACTACAAGTTCCTTAAGCATCAAGTTAGATTGGGGAATAAGTGAGGATTACTTTGTTCCTTTCCCCTCCTTCAACTTTCATATTCATCCCAACAAATTAAAGCCAATAACAAATTTGATGGATACCCTAATTTGTATTCTTTCTTGCAATCCATCCTCCAAATCAAATGGTTCCAAATTTGGACTTGTTCCTTGTTGCTCTTCTTCATGGCTCACTCATCTCATGTCTTCTTATTATTCTTGTCTTCGTCATTTTGTTATTTATCCTTTCTGTGTTCTTCATCACCCTCTTCTCAGTTATCCTGATCGATGTATATGATTCATTTCCATACATTTCACAACATTTTGCAACGATAACGGCTCATCTTCAATTGTGTTTCATGTTGATTGTAATCATCTTCATGTATGTATATGTCATTGCTGAATTCAAGTGGAAGCACGCCGTTCAAAATAAAAAAGATTTGCAACAAGAGAAAAGCTCGTTATCAAAGTAAGATTACAAGTGTTTATCATAGAAATACTCAGTTTTCTTGGTATTGTGGACAAATGTTTGTAATTGTAGGTTTTAGTATCCTTCTTGATCAGTCTTTGAGATGTATATAGACATATAAATATGTATATTCTTTTGTAGAAGATTTATCAATCATATTTTTTAAAATATATAAGGGTTCGTTTAAATAAAAAAGCTAAATATCTTAAGAAGGTAAGAAGGAAGGTTACGATAAGGTGCATATGTGAATCATTCGGGAAAAAATCTATGTGAATATGCATATGTGAAATTGATATTACAAAGTATTCACATGGGTTCTATATGCATATTTAAATGAATTTTTTTTTCAATGATTCACATATGAACCTTCATTTAACCTCTCTTATTACATTCTCATGATATGTAGTCTTTTAAACCTCCCATAGTCCCATTATATAGAGTTAGTTTCCGGTAAAAATAGTAATTATTGTGCGAAGTGTAAGAAAAGATCTCCGCATTTGGATCAATCACAATTGAAGATCAATTAAAAATTTCCTTCTAACCTAATTCATAGGTTATTTTAAGATTTAATCTGAACTATTAGATCAATATTAATTAAAAGTGATCAAAGGTCCAAATCCATTTGTACACTTCTCATCTTAACTTCTATTTTCACACGATAGTGAGAACACTTTTGGGCATCCAAATTAATTAACCCATTAAAAATTAGAATAAATAACAATAAACTAGTATTTATCGACAAGTCATAGTTATCTTTTATATGTCTTTATCACTTAAATGTTGCTAAAATCGCCAAAGACTTCTTACGCTCATGCTTCCTTTATCGATAATGATGTGACAATGTTGTGATAATAATATGATAATGCTTTGCTAAAACAAAAACTTCTTATGATGTGATTTTGCTGTGATAATGATGTGATAAATCGAAAATCAATGATGATCACATTCACAACCATCAACTATATCTATTCATTATGTGATTGCAGGGTTTTTTTTTCCATTCTATGTTTGGACTGTTTTGGATTTATCTTTTACCAAATAATCTTTACGTCATTTGTTCGGATTCAAACTATATGAAAAGTGCATACCAAGCAATGGGGTGTGTTGCCCCATCAAAACTTCAAAGAATCTTGATTTAGCATAAAAAATTTACCCTCCATAAATGATCGACTTGGTTCCATGCTTAAAAAGGACATTTAATTTTTTCGGAACCTTACACGTTTGATATAATATGTTAATTGTTTTATATGTTCAAAACTTCATATAGTAAAATAATAATTGAAATATTTAATTTTTTTGGAACCTACAAGAAAAATATTTAAATTTAATGTATAATTTACCATGCATTTTAATCTAAATAGTAAAATAATAATTGAAACTGATTTGTTTTATCGAAAACCAAATAACCAGAAACCATTTAACTATTTAAGTTTGGTTGAGTTATTTGATATCAAAAAAATTCAACCCTCTTAAAACCTGGGTTTTTAGATTCGTCACTACTGATCTTTTACATTTCAAGTCGAGATCGTTCTAAACTTTTATTAATTTGATTAATTTTTTTATATGATTATAATAATAATTTTATGGAAAATTGACTAAAAGAGCCAATATCTCTAGCCAAATTCACCTTTTAGCCATTTTTTAAATTGAATTCCCATTTTAGCCAAAGTTTACGCAAATGTCTTATACATTTGCATAAAACCCGATTTTCAAATTAAAAAAAAATTTGCGTAAGGATTCAAATTTATGCATAAAGAATTTGTGTAAATCTTTTTTTTTTAATATGAAAATAAACTTTACATACATAAACTAATGCTAGAATGAGAATTTGATTCAAAAAATGACTATAAAGTAAAGTTGGTCAAAGATATCAACTATCTTAGGGTTTGTTTGTTAACAATTTAATTAGCTTAACGAGACTCACTACTTAGAGCATCTCCAACAGCTATGGTATAATTTTTCTAAAATAGAGTTTGAAAAGTTAAAATCTCTAAAAGAAATTACATCAAACTCTAATAGCTACTCTATTTTAACAATTCTATCATCAATTATATTATTAAAATATTCAATTCATTTAATATAATATTATTTCTCTCTCCTAAACACACAACTTCAATTTCTCTTATTGGTGGAAAGAATTAAATATTATTTATCTTTCTTAGAAATAGAGTTTTAGAGATTTCTCCAAATTTGAAGATTTTTATCTTCTCTCTCTTCTTTTTTCTATTTTAGCATATGGTTTAGCATAGCTGTTGGAGCAACAAAATTGCTAAAATCTTACTTTTTTTTATTTTAGCATAACTGTTGGAGATGCTCTTATTCAAATAGCTATATATGACTGTTTGGTAGTAGTTTAATGATATATAAATTGGTTTATTCAATAAGCTTTTAAGGGTAGCTTTATACAGAAAGTCAAGTTTTTTCCAAACTTGTCACTTTAAATTAAAAAACGCATTTATTCTATTTATGAAAAATCCTTCTAAAAAAATATTTTTAATCGATATAAATAAATTAATCAATATAAACAACTTTATCTATACAACACTTAGGGGTCGTTTGTTTTTTTAAAAAAATCTCTTAATGTCTCTTAAGTTTGAATCATTCAGACCTTTTTACACACCACCTCTTATTAATCTTAACTAAATTAAGACTTCAGACTTTACACTCTTAAAAAACAAACGGCGCCTTAATGAAAAGGTCATTTTAAATACACCCTATTCTACATGTCATTTACACCCTAGTCTAGTGATATTGTGAGGACGGAATGGAATAATTATTGTTTGGTTTTCCGATTCAATTACACCTTAGACATATAGACTAGGGTGCATATAGCAACACCCTAATCAAAAACTGTCCAAACACCCCTTCAGTCAATTTCACTAATTTTATTGCACTGCTTTGCATTCTGAAGGGACGTGTCTGACTACATAATTTACTCCATCGTCTATGATTGAAAACGTAATCATTAAATTGAAAAGCACTCAATATTTATCTACAAATATATATATATATATATACTAGAAACGTATTCGTGCAATGTAGCGAGATACATCACGATTTTAATGTTTATTTTTATTTTTTGTTTTTTATTGATTTACAGTACGATTTTGAATGGTTTTTATTGAGTGATAATGATTTTTTTATATATAAATTTGTTTAATTTAGGCTTAACAATATAATGTTTTTTATATAAAAAAAATTAAATAGTTTGTTAAAATTCATTAATTATCTTATATATTTTAAATTTTTTATATTTAAATTGAGATGTTTATCTTGTTTTGATTATGTTTATCATAATTCAAATTTCATAATTTTAGGATTTGGGGATTAAAGATAAGGATTTTGGGGATTAGGATGAAATTTATTAATTAGAGTTAAAAACATTTAAAAATAATAGTACATATTGCTTCATTAATTGTTTTTTAATTGAGTGATAATGGTTTTTTATATATAAATTTGTTTAATTTATGTTTAGCAATATAATGTTTTTTATATAAAAAAATTAAGTAGTTTGTTAAAATTCATTAATTATCTTATATATTTTAAATTTTTTATATTTAAATTGAGATGTTTATCCTGTTTTGATTATGTTTATCAGAATTCAAATTTCATAATATTAGAATTTGGGGATTAGAGATAAGAATTTTGGGGGATAAGAATGAAATATATTAATTAGGGTTAAAAGCTTTACAAGTAGTACATTAGGCTTTAATAATTATTTTTAAGAGATTTTAAGTAGATAGTTTTAAATGATAGTACATAAAACTTAGTGAATTGTAATTAAGAGTTTTTTATGTCATCTTTATAATATAGTATATATATATTCAGTATAGTTTGCTCAAAAGTAGGAATTGGCCCCTAAAAAAACCATTAGCATTATTACTTTTTTAACGGCAATAAGGATTTTAACAACTAAAACAACCAAGAACATCGAAACAAAAACAACAAAAAAAACACGAAAAATACCAACAAAAAAAACATAAAGGGCAAAACCCTAAACCCGAAACAAACGCACGAAGAACCATTAGACAGATCAAACAACTCAAGTTTGTGAGATACAAACTGCCCTTCCCCTCCCTAACCTATGGCTCCATCGCCCATCTCCCTAACTATTAGTCTATTAGCATTAATGATTTTTAACTTTTTAATTTTATAACAGACATCATCCCTAAAGTTAATATCGTCATTTAACAACAATTAAGAGAAGCAAAACAGTTTTTTAGGCAAACTATAAAGATCAAAAGTATAATTTACTCTAAAATTAATTGTTATTCACATTTTTTAAAATTTATTTATTAAAAATATTTTACAATCAAAAATCAATTTTTTTTTAAATTAAAACACATTCCTTTTCAAAAGAAAATAAATAAATTAAAACACATATTAAATAAAAATCTTTACATCTATTTTAAAAAAACTATTAAAGATTTTTTAAATTTGTTTTAAGAATCTTTTGTCATTTTCTTAATTTAGTAGTTGTATTATTTTAAAAATCTTTATATTTATTTGATTTGTGATCGGATGTATAAATTTTTTTGATAAATTTTTTTTTTTAAAAATAAGTATAATTAATTTTGGAGTGAATTATACTTTTGGTCATGTAGTTTGTGTCAAGACTGATTTGTCTTTTATAATTGTTGCTAACATTATGATGTTTACTTCAGGGACTATGAGTGTTATAAATTGAAAGTTAGAGGGTATCAATGTAGATAGTTCATTTTAGTGACCAAATACAAATTTTAAACAAACCACAAGGACCATGAGTGTAATTCACTCTAATTTTTATTTCCATAAAATTATATTTTTTTAACATCGACCTTAAATGCATACAAAATGAAAATAGACCATTTTAATTAAATAATAAAACGGATTAGTATACAAAGTAGGAAGAAAATGACCAATTTTTAATCTATACTTAAATTTTTGTAGGTAGGCATAAAATTTGGGTTTCCAAACCCATTTTCGTATGAGAAAAAAAATATCGTTAGAATAAACTTTATGTAACGATCCAAAATCAATAACAGTTAAAATAAAGCATTACAACTTAAACGGTCTCAAAAACATACTAATTTACATCATTCTCAAACTAAAGTACGCAGGGGATAGTACATCTTCACAACCGAGAAACTACAAGTCTTCACCAGGACTATGCCTCTTCTATGACATCCTTCTTTCTACCCTTCTTCAAATGAAAACCCGACTAAACTTGCACCTGAAAATGGTTTTAGTTTTTGAAAAGCGAGGGTTAGACCATGAGGTATTGTGAATTCCATCCTAAAAGCAGTTCAAACAGTTTTCATAAATAAGCAATAATCAAATCCGCCAAAGACCCATCAAACAATCTAACATCACCACATGGATATTTGCATAGTGTTCATAGACCAATTCATGTGCATATAGAAACAATCCCATAACATGAAATATCAACGTTTCCAAGATATCCATTTCATGCAAGAGATATTCATGTGTTTGCGAATAAAATCATGTTATACGTTACACCATAATCAGTGTTCAAAATGTTCAACGTCACATTTCCCGAAAAAGGGTTTAAGGGAACTCACCTGATTGATGGGTTTGTTTCGCACCGTATCTCACTACCGATCGGCCTGGGTACCTACAAGTGACCAAGCAGCCCACACTTAGCATGTATTTCGGTTTCTAAATCTTCCCGGGTTAACACACCCGGATTATCATTGGTTTGGGTTCTGCCCCAATTTCCGGATCTATGATACCCGGGTTCCAATCCGGTATCCGGACACCCCTTACCGGGTTTTGACCAACTCCCGGATCGGCCTCCGGGTTCTCCACAAGTCCCAGATCTACCGGGTTTCAACTAACTTCCAGATCGACCTCATCCGGATCCTTTCCCACCACCCGAATCCAGGCGATTCCCGGACGGATGCACCGAGGGTTCGATTCCACTGTGGATCGGTTTAAACCAAGGGTTTTCATCCTAAACCATTACCAATCACCTATAGGATTCAGACTCCACCATTTGTTAATCATAAACTAACAATAAACAAGACAAAAAAGGATGTAATTAGTGGGTTTAATCGTATTATTCCAATGGATACCATCACACAGGTCATTACCAAAGTTTTCTCAAAGCGACAAACATCATAATAGCAAGAATCATTAAGGAAATCATCGAAAGCTTACCTCAGATGATGAATCTTCAACAGATTTATCTGGCACAACCTTACCCAAAAACCCTTCTAGCTTATTCTCTTCTCTCTTTCACGTTACAGCCACCACAATGCAAGAATTAGGGATCCCCCCCTCTTTACCTTTCATAAACTGCATTCAAGTCCCCGAGTTTCCTTTCTCAAATTTTGACCACACTTTACCAAGAAGACTGCAATTTAGATCAACGGTTATTACAATACCTCCCCCTTAAAAGAAAATCCCGTCCTCGGAATTCCATTGCCGAAACGGTGCAAGAAATTTGACCTCGCTTCAAATTCCAACTCCTAGGTTTTTCTTAACCAAACAAAATATCCTTTGCATTTTCACAAGGTCACTTCCCTTATTCCTTACTTCCTTGACCTTATGGTCAATGATTGCCTCCGACTCGTTGACAAGTTCAACTCATCATCCGCTATCACCCCTTGCCAAGGTATTGTCATATCAAATTCCAACAAACGCTCTCAAAATAGAGGCATGAAACACCATATGAATTTCCCATATATCCATCGGGCCCAACCAATTCATACACCAACTCTCAAACTCTTTCACTAACTGCGACTGACCAAAATCGTAGCCTAACTTTACATTCCTCTCCAAATGCACCACTCCACTCTATTGGGGATGTATTCCAAATCATCCATACCCCAACTTGAGGTTCGAAAAGTCCCAACCTTTTTCAATCTAAATCATAACACATGACATTCCTCAAACCTTCGTTCCACCTTCTACATCTTTCTTATCACAACTAAATCGTAACACATACCTCTTATTTGCAATAGTTCTGTAACATCCCAACGATGATAATAATCACTCAATTTGCCAACATAACCTCTAGTCATCCTTTAATTGTCAGATTAAACCTGTTGTCATGTGTTCCTTCATCATGTAACACACGAATCAATCATCACCTCTCTTAACATGATATATATCTTTACGAAAAACACTTTCCTTCCTGAACCACACTGCTTGCAGCTCATCAACGTTAACCAATTCCTGCGAACTATATCGTCATCATCTGCCACATCATCACTGTCATCATCCACCACATCATCACCCCTAGTTTATACATAATTAACAGACGAAACTTCCATAATCCAACATCTTAACAACCCATCAGTTCAAACTGAACCAATCCTAATAGCACACATATCAAATCCTCGCCGCATCCACCCAACAACCTATGCATTTTGAAGTGACTCAAAGCTTGACTTGTTTCCCAGAAAGGAGCGAACACACTAGCACAAAACCAATCCAAATAACATAACATTGAAAACCATATTCACTCAGAATATTATCATACAGTACTTTCTCGAATCTGACAGCCTTTAACTTCGGGTATCATGTTTAACCACTTATGCAGCGTTTTCTCGAAGACATAAAACACTTACTTGAAAGGAAATAATTCGTCACAGGTGCAAACGTTAGACCAACCACACAAATAAATCCTATGTCACTTTACTGATGCGTACCTGATGGCACTAATTTAGTGCCATTGTGTTTTTTTATCTTGCTTCTAGAATAGTTTTTACCTTCTAATCCCATCCTTCGAGTCATTTTACTTCATTATTTTCTCTTTTCTTGTTTTGTAACACTCTAATTTTTGTTAAGGAAAAATCTGCAAGAAATAGTGTCCTGCGCGGGTTGCCGCGCGGGTTAGGCCGCGACACAAGTCGCGCGGAGCACTAACCGCATGAAAATTAGAGTTACTTCGGATAGCGCGAGTTACCGCGTGGGTCAACCCGCGCCACAAGCCGTGCGCGCCCTGGTGAATTTAAATGAGCTTCCAACCACTTTTCTCATTTACTCTCAAACTCTCTCTTCATTCAATACTCCCCAAATCCGAACCAAACTTCAACCCAATCACCATCCACCACATTTATTGCAAGATTCAAGCATCCTCAACCAAGATTTCAACCAAGGATCTCAAGCTTCAAGATCATTTCCTTTCTCCATCCATTTCTAGGGGTTCTCCCAAGTTTCTAGGGTTTTGCTATAAAACCTAGTTAGTGAGTTTTCTTTACTAAAATCTTTAAATTAGATACATATCTTGAATGCTTACTTGTGTCATTTCATATGCATGTACAAATCTGATCACCTGATAAGTTTGACCTAACTGCTACTTCTATAATACTTGGGGGTTTTGGCTATTGATTCACATATGGGTTGGTTGAGTTGATCTATATTATTATTATTTGGTATGATGGGGTTATTTCATGGAATTTGCAAAGATTATTGTTGAACACACATGTTTGAGTGTTTTAGACTTAACATGGGATTGAAATCATGAATAGTATGTATATGTATCTTGTTAATGCGGGATATGTATAGAGATGAATAATATGTATATGTATCTTGTTGACGCGATATATGTAGAAGAGTTGAATATATATATATATATATATATATATATATATATATATATGTTGGATGAACCGTGAGTATGTGCCAGGATGATGTAGTCTTAGGTGCCACCGGGACAATATGCACCTAAGGCCTCCGCCACCGGGACGGTGTGCCGGGCCTTTGGGATGTTGTTATGCAGACAAACATCAAGGTACATTGACTTGAGGTAAAACTCATTGATGTGATGGATCTCCCCATTGATTCCAGTATGGCCAAGTGGACAAGTCGTTATTAATGCTTTAACATGTCTCTTGTTATCATATCATGCTTTTGTACAACTCACTAGGCCCGTTTGGCCTAACACTTGTTTGGTTTGATATGTATCTCAGGTTCTAGCAGTGCGGCAACCAAGAAGGCATAGATGACTTAGATGTGAGCTTGGGGACATTTTTGGGACGCCCAATATAGAAGATTATTTTTGGATTGGATCACAACTTTTATTAATCTTGTTCCTAGATAGGATTTAGATTAAAGGGTTGTTTTCCCTCTCATTGTTATAAATTACAAACTTGTAATCTTAACTAACGTTTATTGTCTCCCCTTTTGGGAGGAGCTCGTGCTATGTCATTAATGTGATTACCAAGTTTCCTTTTCGGAAATTTTTGTTTATCCCAATTTTTGGGGTGTTACATGTTTCTTGGAGCTAAAGATATGAATGACTTGTTTTATTGCATTGGATAGCTAATTGGTGTATTTTTGGGCAGATTTATAAGTGCATCAGTCTGCAGCATTTATGTAGCAGCCGGATTTGGAGCTTAATGGACAAACTAGAAGGAGCTTAACGTGGAAAGACTTTTTGGGATTTTTACATCTGATTTTTCGAAACCTTCTAGATTAATTTATGACTGATGTATTTTGTGGATAAACTTTAATCCTTATTATCTTTTAGGTATTAACCATTAGTTCTTGTTTATGTACTTTTAAAAGTAACTTAGGCTCCATGATTAGTTTTTGACCATTTACCTTCCTCTCTTTGGTAGTATATATATAGGAGTGGTTGTTGGTGAATTTAATAGTCTTTAATTCCCAAGTATGTTTTAATTTCCATGTAGAAAGAAATCAGATTCCAAAGAGTTTGAATCACTTTTCGAGTCTTGCAATATTATTAATCTTCTGAAGTTAATTTTTTGTCTTTCTTTAATTTCTTGCAATTTTACTTTCTTTATTACGCTTTATTTACATTACGCAATTTACATTTCGTCATTTATATTCCGTCATCTAATTTATGTCATTTACATTTATGCAATTATTTTCCGTCATTTATTGTTTTATGTCTTTTAATATGAGTAGCTAATTTTACTTAGCTCGAGTGTGAGACGGAAGGGTGAGATTTTAAACCAAAGAAAGGTGGACATTGTTTCGCAATAACAATGTTCCATCATTTCATCTCAAGTTTTATAAAATTCAATGACACTTCTTGACGAATTGATCACTTGCTAAAGTGTTAAAGTGCGGTTGACTTAGAGATAAACTACCAAAATCACGTCAGTTTGAATGATATAAGAAGTAGACTTGAGAGAGTTATTGATAATGAGACTTATCATTTATATTTTCCAAAACTGATTTATTTTCGACAAGTTGATCACTAATCAAAGGTGTTAAAGTGTAGTGGACTTAGAGATAAGCCACTTTGAACACGTCAACTTGAATGATATGAGAATCGGCTCGGGAGAGTGGTTTTAGATACAAAGAGATTTGATCATCCATATATTTTCAGGACTTTATTTTACACTATAAATAGCTGGATGCTGCATAGAGATGTGTTTAGTTGAATCTAAACAGTAATGTGAATATTAAAGTCCGAGAGAAATACCCTCAAAATAGATGGTGGATCTAGTTATGACCAACTCATGCTGCAGCATGTCTGTAGCATAAGTCTGTTGGAATTTATGTTTAAATCTCACCTAATTGTCTTACGCCCGTGCTTGCTTTATTATTCTGTTAATCTAATCAAGTGACAAACCAAACCAAATCGAAGTCTTCAAAATCGTCATCTGAAATCTTTTCTATCTCTTACTTTTTAATCAATTTTTACTCCAATCTTTGTGGGACGATATCTGGTACTTTACCGTTTTATTACTTGAAAGACGATATTAGATCTCATTGTATACTTGCTTTGAGGTTTAATTAGCACACATCTATAAGTGTATTCCAAACACTATCAGTACCCAACACTCTTTTTCCTCATACCCTCACGAGGAATTCACATACCTGCCAAATAACACGTCTTTAAACACACCCCACATAAATTGACATATTTTAATTTAACTAGAAATCAAGTGAAATTTTTATATAAATGATTACAAAAATAAAATAAAATTCGTCACATATAAAACGCGTGTAATTTTATAATAATTAAAATAACCAAGTTAAAGCAACTCAGTTTGTCTAAACTATTTAATTTATAAAAGAGTAAATTATGGATTTGTTGTTTATGTTTTAATATTTTTTGTGACTAAGGTTATTATATTATATTTGCTATGGATTTTGTTTTTGTGATATTCAATTTATTATGAAAATGGTCTCTTTGACTTATATTGTTTAAATAAATCCGTTAAATTAAATCAATCTTTTAAAATCAATTAAATCATACATTTATATATATAATTTTTAATGCAACCTCTCTATCTACCACTTATTTTATTTTTAGTTTTTTTTTTCTTAATTACAAAAGTGAAAATAAAATAAGTGATGAATAAGGGGTTATATGGGTTGCACCATATAAAGGGGTTGCATTTGAGTCTCTCTCTCTATATAGTTGTTTAAATGGCTACATGCATTATTGGACTGAATGTTAATATTATTTATTCGATTTATTTTGATTAAAATAAAAAATTTCACCTAACCCAAAATATTTTATATCAATTTCTACGTGGTAAAATGAGTCCGGCTTCCTCTCTTTCTTATCCTTAAATTCCCGTTTTTTGATCCAATTCCATTCATCAACTTCATATCACTTGAAATCACGACAAAATGTTGACAAAAATATTTTTCTTTTATCTTTTTGTTTTAGTTTTTATTTCATTTCAAGAACGAGCCAATGGTGCAATAGATGGAAGTACGAAAAAGATGATCGAAAAAGCCAACAAAAATGGCCTATTTTTGGGCTTGGTCATTCCCAACATGTTTGAGATGAATCCGCTACTCAGTAATCCTAATTACAAGTCGACTAAGGTGGTCATCGATTATGCAGGTAAATGTATATTTGTTAGTTTTCTTTCAAAAATACGTTTTTATAATAGAAACAACAATTTATTGAATGATAAAGTTAAGAGATTCTTAAAAGAGTTGGTAAGAATTCCAAATAATGTGTTTAATGTATGTTGGTTTGTAGGGAGGAGGTTTCGGTTTGGAAAGATTTACAAAAAGCCGGTGATTATGGTCATGAGCGGAATGGGAATGGTACGTTTTCACGTACTTTACTTGGTATGTCCATCGTACAACTCATCAATGCGTCATTATTTATAACAGGTGAATGCTGCAGTCGCAACTCAACTTTTGTTGAGTTTGTTTGAGATAGAAGGTGTAATACACTACGGAATAGCAGGGAATGCGAACCCAAATCTAAATATTGGAGATGTAACCATTGCCGAGTATTGGTCTCATTCCGCTCTTTGGAATTGGCAGGTACATATTCTCTTTCACCAATGCATCAATGACTTGTACGGTACAAGTCGTTAATGCATATCAATAATTTCTTGTTGATTAGAGTTTCATTGACCCTTTAAGCCAAGGTACAAAATTGCAAAATGGGTTGTGACAAGTTCAAGAGTGTACAAGATTTATATGGGTATGGTACAAGTTTCTAATGCATGAAATATTGTAGAGATATGGAGATGGGCCTGAAGACCCATTAGCATTTGAAGGAGAAGATGGATTCACAAGGGAAATTGGGTACATGAAATTTGGCATATATTCAACAAAAGGTGAAGATAATTTGTTGAATAATGTGTGGTATCAAGCAGAAGAAGTTTATCCTGTGGATGGAACTCCTGAGCAAACTCAACAAGCATTTTGGATCCCTGTTGACTCCAACTATTTATCTCTCTCCAAATCCCTTGAGGTTGTTTCGTTTTATATGTGTTTTATAGAGAAATTAAAGATTGCGTACATCCTATCCCTATACTGTTCTTTACTGATTTACTGGGTTTGTTTGGTTTTTGATAGAAACTGAAGTTGGAGGATTGCATCGACGCGACCATATGTTTGACCAATCCACCGAAGGTCACCACGGTGCATAGAGGGACGAGTGCCAACATTTATTTGGACAATGCGGCTTATCGGAGTTTTTTATACAACAAATTCAACATTAGCCCGGTGGAAATGGAAAGTGCTGGGGTGGCTCTCATTTGCTATCAACAAAAAGTGCCGTTCATAACTTTTCGTGCGCTTTCGGACCTGGCCGGTGGTGGGACGGCTACTTCGAACGAGGCCGATACGTTTTCCGGCCTCAGTGCACAGAACTCTGTGATTGTGATGGTGGAGTTCGTTAAATTGTTGGCAGGTTACAATAGAAAATTGTTGAATAGCTTTTGGTAAAAGAGTTTGTTTGGTAATTCGAGTCCTTAAAAAAAGAGAGATTTATCGTATTAAATAAATTATATGTTTAAGAAATCGTTGTAAACATGTAACCGTGACTAGAGGCGTATTCGCGCAATGCAGCGAGATACATAAAGATTTTAATATTTTTTTTGTTTTTTTTATCGATTTACAGTACGATTTTGGATTGTTTTAAGAGAGTGATAATTGATTTTTTTTATAAATTTGTTTAATTTAGGCTCAATAATATAATATTTTTTTATAAAAAAAATCAAGTATTTTGTTAGAATTCAATGATTATCATATATATTTTAAATTCTCTATATTTAAATTGAGATGTTTATCCTGTTTTGATTATGTTTATTAGTTAGTTATGAATTCAATCATATAGCTTTAGAAATTTATACTCATGCATCATGACTTTTAATCTTGAATTTTAAGTAATCACGCCTCACACTGATCAAGGTCTTTCTTAAAGGTTTCCTATATCTCAATTGTGTCCATCTACTCCACAGTTTAAGTTTAGGTCCATCCGGTCACCTAAATCCCTTAAACTATGGCTCTGATACCAATTGTAACGACCCAACCTTCACAACAAGATAGCAACTTAAATCTTAAATAATAAAGCCAAACGGCCCAACATCACATCCAAAAATACAAGGTTTGCGGAAAGACAACCTAGTACACAACTGAGAATACACTGACAAGAATCTACAATGGAGGTCCTCTAGTTCAGCTCCATCTCGCATCTGCTCTTAAAATTAACCGCTCCTTCTACAACCACTTTTTACCTGAAAAGGGTTTTAGATTTGAAAAGAGCGAGGGTTAGACCGAAATATCTAGTGAGTCCCCTCTTACAACGGTTTTTAACTCATCAAACAAACAATCAAGGATTTATCATAAAATAAACCATTTTCTGCTTCAAGGAAAAATATTTAACTTTCAGCAACTTCTTCGCTCACACTACCGCCACCCTAAGGTGACAGCATGTCTGTGACTCACACTGCCTTTGTTGGGACACACCCCCCAACGGCATAAACGGAACACCCCCCCCCCCCCCCGGTATGAGCACAGGCGGGCCACACCCCCCGACTTTGAGCCTACTCGCTTAGGACCATGTATGCATACATTTCCACTTTGTCAACAATAAGAAAATCATCTTTAACATTTAAATAAAACTCGCAAGTAAATACTAAAGCAACATCATTTCAAAGTATGCATATAATTTTCATAATACTCATGCCATCATATAAATCAAAGTTTAAAATAAAACTTTCGCATGCTTTCGTTAGCAGAAGGGTTTAGTTCAGAAAAACTCACCTGGTGTCCTTAGCTCGAAACTCGCGTCTACTCCTATAATTCGGTCTGAAACCTATAAAGGAAACATTGACCGATGAACTCTCAATTCGATCTATTTTAACATAAGGTTAACCTTATCCCATAATCCCCACTCCACCTAATTTCTAAGAGAATAAATTCCACTAGAATATCGACTCGCAACGAGGTGCCTTGGAATAAACTGAAAATGAGTCAATATATCAAAATAAATCAGGTCCAACACTAAATAAACCAAACTAACCTTAAACTTAAATTTTAACTTGAATTACACTTGGGCTTCGGCCCTAAACTCAAAATAATTAGAATTGGGCTTCGACCCGCTCTACACCACCCAAGGACCAGGGCTTCAGCACGCGACCGGGGCCTGACCGAGGAGGTCGCCCGGGCTCACAATACGTCGACCAGATCCCCTTGACCGGGTCATCGTCGACCGGGGTATACCTACCGGTGTGGCCCGGGGCTAGACCTGGCAAAAACTGACACGACACGCTAACCCGACACAAACTCGACACGAAATAAACGGGTTTGCGTAATACATTTCAACCCGTTTAAGTAAACGGGTTGACACGACACGACACGACACGAAAATTAAACGGGTAAGGTCAGGGTCAAAATTTTCAACTCGAAAATGACCCGAATAACTCGTTTATATATGTATGTATATGTATATGTATGTATATGTATATATATATATATATGTATGTATATATATATGTATATATATATAAGTTTTCCTTTTAATGCTTTGAATTTTTAATGTTTTAGATTTGATTATAATTTTGAACTATAGATTTTGGATTTATAATGCTTTCATTTGAATTTTGTATTTGTATTTTTTTGTGAATTTCGATTTTTAATTTTAATTTTATAAATGTTAAACGGGTTAAACGGGTTAGGTGGGTCGTGGCGGGTTAGGGTTGGAATTTCCTGACCCGTTTATTAAACGGGTCGGGTTAGGGTTAGACACTTTCAACCCGTTTAACTTTGAACCCGACACGAACCCGACCCGACACGACACAACACGTTTGCCAGGTCTACCCGGGGGGCCCCTCCGACCGGAGCCAACCTAGCCCGGTATCGACCGGGTCCTCCTTCCCCGAACCTAACTCGATCCTCTGCGGCGATTTTCATATCGAACCCCCCCCCCCCACTCGACTCGACTCTTTTAAGGTCACAATAATTCAACAATCTCTCCCTTGATTGAATTTGATTCTAAAAATTTAAACATCACTTCAACAACCCTCAAACCTCATCACGCAGGATAAATACCTAAACCCCAATTTTTTCAAAAACCAGGAATCTATCAGATTACTTCCAAAACTCCCATACCCAAAGATTAACAAATGACTAGGGACTCTAGCAGAAAAGATAAAGATTAGAGAGAAAATTACCTAAAGGAAGAAACAACGAAAATCTCGATCGAACGCCCTCTCCCTTATGCTCGGTCACTGAAATCGCCCCTAGTCTCTCTTATTCCTTTCTCAGCCACTTCTCAAGAGAAAATGAGAGGTGCTAGGGTTAAAAATCCCTTTTTCCAACTTTTACATTTAGACCCCTCCAAAACTTTGACCTTTAACACTTTTCCCCAAACTTCTCAAATTTTTGTTTTTAACCCGGCTATCACAAAGAGAATCACTAAATCAATTCTTTTATAAAACGCAATATGAGATTAAAAATGATCAATGGTCCAAATCTCTTCTTACACTTCTAAACATAACTCATATTCTCATACGATTCTTCGTCGTCACCGTGACAATAAATAAATAAATATTATGTTGATGATATTTAAAACACCCACAAGATGTTCTAGTAGTTCCATAAATCTCCCCTGCCATAAGACTAGAACCTTTGACAATTTTACAATTTTAGCCCCTGTTTTGAATATTGCTTTATATCTAGGCCCAAAATAGAAGTGTTATAAAAAGATACTAGTTTTTTTTCTTTTTCTTTTTGGTGTAAAATAATAACTGTATTGAATTAAATACATAAACTAAATGGGTTAATTATAAAAATTGTTATTAAAATCGCTTTGTTTGTAGTGCACGGGTAAAGACTCGGGGGATGTAGTGCAATGATTTCATATCATTTTTTATCGGCCAAAAGATTAGTCGATACGTATATGCCTGCACATATACCCATAATTACATAAAAAGTAAGAATTAAAATAGAGGAAATAATTACTAGCTTTTTAAAGACCGGTTAGTAATGAATTAAAATTAAAAAAGTGAATAAATTCATTATAAAACATATAACTTTTTAAAATAGATATTGTAACAAGTAACAATATTTTAGTCTTCCTTAAATTAGGTGTTGTTCGGTTCGTTTTTTATTAAGACCTGAATGGATATAGCTGGTTGTATTGATAAAGTTGTTTGTATGTTAACAGATAAGTTGTTGTTAGGTTGTTGTGCTGAATAAACAGTCTAAAATTAGAAATGACCATTTTACCCCCAGTCTTTATTTTTGTTTGAATAAAACAATTATTTGATAAACATTTGAATAAATGACTTATAATTATAAATAAAAAACAATTTAAATATTTATTAAATAAAAACAACTTCATTTAATCGATGGGTTTGAAATCAATAGGTGTGGAAATCAGAAAATTAATGGTTTAGAAACCAGAAAATCGATGGTTTTGACAGATAACTGTGGAATACTTTTGATTATTATGGTTGTTGGGAACTTTGCAAACACAATGGATACTCTCTTATCAAAATCCAGGTTCAAAGCAAAAATAAAGAAGGGTAAAACATGAATCCCAACAAAACCATGATGATGATGATGATGATGGTTATGTATGTTATCGACGACTTTGAAACTAGGAAATTGTTGCGCTTAGAAACCAGAAAGCGATGGCTATGAAAATAGAAAATCGATGGCTTTAATAACCAGAAAATCGATGGCTTTGAAAACAGAAAATCGATGCTTTAATAACCAGAAAATCGATGGCTTTGAAAACATATACACAATAGATAGATATGATGGAGAGAAGACGATGGAGCCTTTCTCTTCGGTAGGTGTTCTTCAAGTTTTGGAGAGCACATTGATGGAGAAGAGGAGAGGTGCGCCTACTGATTTTTATAAAAGGTAGGATTTCTTTTAATTAAAGTTGAGTAGTTGAGGTGTAATTGTTAAGACACAGTCTCATTGGATTCAAGATCATCCAATCTGAAGATTGCAATCTGAAGCTAAAGCCGAAACGTCTACTCTCAATATTAAAGTCTATGTCGTTTGTAATAAATGTCAATGTAATTGTTTTAGTTTACTTAGATTTAAATATCTAAGTGATAGTATTGTAATAGTTAGTTTCTAGTTATTTAGTTCCTTATTAGTTTCTAGTTTAGTTATTAGAAATAATATCTAGATATTATTATAGGAAGTGTGTTAGATGTAACACCCTAGAAACTGCGGAAATAAAATTTTGAAGAAACAATTCGGCAATAGACTAAGTTGCGGAATAAGGTGTGACAATTTTCGTTACACAATCAACCCAACGGGTATAGAGTAGCCAATATTGAGGTAGATAACTGAAGTATAAAACAACATCCTATTAATCTATAAAATATCTAGATTAGGGACGGGTGTCGCTATACTTCCAAAATGAATCTTCAAAAGAATCCCTCACGACCCCAAGGTCGCTCCCTCAGTCCCGACGAGCCCCACTGCTAAGATAACCTGCCAACATGACAACCAAGAGCAAGCGTTAGGCTAACGCCTAGTGAGAACAAGCCAAATAAAAGAGAGTACTAAACCCAATTGGTGCCACGCGGTAGTATAGCCATGAGCTAAGTCAAGAAATCCAATAAACCATTAGTGATAAACATGGTATAAGTAATACCCACATATCACATAACGAGATCAACCCCTTTAGATCTGTTGCTCAAAACATTCAAGTCAACCCCTCTGGATCTATCCTTGAGAGTTCCCAAAACAGGGGGAACTCAAGCACATAATGGGATTTCACCTTACTGCACCATGAGACGCTGCCCGACCGTATAGGCCCACACCTTACTTATCATGGCAACCCGATGCCTATCCCGTGCTAAACGTGAACCAAATGCCCAAAACAGGGGACATAGGAACACAGTGCCTATGGATCCATTGCACTAAGACTCAAAGCCAAAGCATGTCATTTCAGAGCATACTCATATTAAATCAGATATACAGGCAATTCATATGAACAACAGTTCAATTCTATAAATTGTGATTCTTGAAAATGTGAAATCTTTAGAAGGTATTTCCCGACAAAATCAGTTACTTTGAAACCAGGTTTTCCACATTTAAATAATACATTTGTCACATAGCATTCGTAATACAGACCGATTTAGCTTAAGGACTCACCTCAGATTTCTTCCTGATTATATCCTGCTTCTGACGTTTGCTACCTATGACAACACCGATAATCGGTAAGCCAAAATAAAGACAACTTAATGACTTAAGACTCAAGAATTAGAACACAACACACTGCCAAAACACTGATTCGGTCGAGTACCCCATACGGTCGAACCCCACACCGGTCGAACAGCCAACCCCGGTCGAAGGTCACACCGGTCGAACCCGAGGTCCGGTCGAACCCTGACCTCGGTCGAACACGACCTCGGTCGAACAAGACCTTCGGTCGAACATGACCTCGGTCGAACAAGACCTTCGGTCGAACATGTGTCCGGTCAAAGGACACATCGGTCGAACGACCAACCGGTCGAAGGACCATCGGTCAAATGACCATCGTCTTGTTTCATCAAGAACACCATAAACAGATCTATGCAGAACCCAGATCCAAAATGAGAAATACTCAGATCTTACAATGGAACGGTTTAAAACCTTCACAACAAGATTATACGCGGCTAAAAGCATTCAGATCAAAGCATTAGGCTAGATTCGTACCTTGATTTGGAGAAAACCCGAAGAACCACTTCACTGCTTCTTTTCTCTTTCTCTCTCTGATTTCTCAAAACCGATATTTGTGATATTTCCAAAATATCTAAAATCTGATTTATATTTATATAACACAAGTTACATTTTACCCCCTTGGACTTTAGGTAATAGTCAACTTTTCACCCAACCCCAAAATAGCGGGTGTTACATTAGACACACTAAGATTAGATATCTTTGTGTATCTCTTAATCTCTCTAACAAGATCAGATAAGAACACACACACATCAAGGTGTAAAAGAGAGAAAACATAGAGAACACAAAGCAAAGCTTAATCGATCAACCTTGTAATCGTTATTTTATATATCAAACAGGTTGGTAATCTTATTGTGTTGTTTCTAAGAACTTGTTATAAAGTATTGTTGGACCGACAATTGGTATCAGAGCCTGATTAAGATCAAAAACAAGTTTATGAGAAAAACGACTCTGTGTTCTTGAACAAAATTCGATTTTGTGATTTTGAGTGTTTTAGGTGTTAGAATCGATCAGGTTGTGATCGTACTACATGCTAGATCGAGTTGTTGCTATTTAATTTCACTTTAAAGCTTAAATCGAGTTCCAATTTGGTGATTAAGTGGTCTGAAAGTCGAAGAACAAAAACGTACCATGTCATCGATTTTATTTCGAAAAAGAGTGTTTTAGAAAGATCGAGTGCTTACATTCTGTTCTAGAAGTAATTCTAGACATAAGGGTATTGTTTGGTTGTGCTAATCGTTACAGAAACAAATTTTAGACGAATTTTTGAAGTTCAGGACGAACACCCGCATTCCAGAGGTTGAATAACCCGCATTTCTCAACTTCGCGGGTCCAACTACAACCGCATAGTTCTATTGTGCGTGTCTCAAGTGACCCGCATACCTCAAGTGTGCACTCCTCAAGTGAAACACAAACCTCATTGTGCGGTTCCCACTAGACCCGCATTCCTCAACAACTCGGGTCCTCAAGCACCCGCATTCCTCAAACTCGGGTCCTCAAGCACCCGCATTCCTCAAACTCGGGTCCCAAAGCACCCGCATTCCTCAGACACGCACACCTCGTTCCAAGTCAGACCCGCATACGTTAGACCCGCGTACGTCAGACCCGCGTACCTCAGACCCGCATTTCTCCTTGTGCGCTCCTCGTTTGAAACGCAAACCTTCTCAAACGCAAAGCTTCTTAGCGGGACCCCCGTGCTAAGTCTGCCTAGGGGGACAAAATTTCTTGTGTGATAAAATTTTATCTGAACTAACGGTCAAATCCAAGTTCTTATTGCACATTTAATCAAAACAGAATGACCTCAAGAGAAGCTCTAGCTATCGGAACCGACACCAATCCACCAGTTCTCTTCAAAGGTGAATACGAACAGTGGAAGGATCGGTTTCTGAACTTCATTGACAGACATGAGCTGGGTGATTTCATCAGGACATCTATTGAAGAAGGGGTTATGAAACCAGTCATAACGACTCGTGTAGTTGGAAATGTGCCGACTGAAGTTGAACTTAAGTTTCATGAGCTACAAGATGATAACCTTAGAAGAGCCAAAGGCGACAGATTAGCTAAGTCATATATCTTACAAGGAATCCCAAATGAAATATACGTAAAGATTGACAGCTACAAGGCCTCCGGCAAAGAAATGTGGGATCAGCTTGAAAAGATGATGTTAGGTTCGAAGGTTGGGAATCAGCTGAAAATCTCCAACTGCCTAAATAATTATGAAGAATTTAGATGCAGGGTGGGAGAAACTTTAGAAGAAACCTATGACAGGTTTGTGACTTTGCTGAACGAACTTATCAAGAACAAAGTCCACAAATCTCAAATTGAGTTGAACGTCAAGTTCCTGAGTATTCTTCAACCAGAATGGAAAAGATTTGCAAGACAGATGAAGCAGATCAAAGACTTGAATGAGATTCCACTTCACGAGGTGTATGAAACCCTCCGTCAGAATGAAGAAGAGGTGGATGGAATTCTAGCTGAGAATAGACAGAGAGGAAAGACAGTTGATGATACAGTCGCTCTTGTAGTCAGGAAGAAGAAGAACAAGGCGATTGTATATGAATCAGAAGAAGATGAAGCTTATGCAAACTCTGACATTGATGAAAATGACCAACTGAAGCAAGCAATGCTTATGATGACAAGTGCTTTTCAGAAAAGGTTCTACACAAATCCAAGTTCAAATAGTCAGAGATACTCATCTGGTTCTAACAACTACATCCACAAGGAAAGGGTTGAAGGAAGGAGATTTGAAGGGAAGAGAACAGAGGAAAGAAAACCTGAAGAAAGACGGTTTCAGTCTGAAGGGAAGAGATTGGAGGAAAGGAATCCGGAAGAGAGAAAGTTCAAAGCTGAAGGATCAAGGCAGCCAGAACCACCAACGTGCTACAACTGTGGCAAATTAGGTCACTTTGCCAAGAACTGTCGCAGACCAAAAGTCAGAAACTCTAACTACTACAAGAACAAGATGCTTCTTGCAAAGCAACAGGAGGTTGGGAAGGCACTGATGGCTGAGGATGAATATTGGCTCGATCACTCAGATGATGAAGAAGAGGATGAAGAAAAAGATGAAGCCGTCAACATGTGCTTGATGGGCCAAATAGAATCAGATGCTGAAGCTGATTCAGACAATGAAGAAGAGGAGGTATGTAATCTATCAGATTTAGATTTCATGAATAAAATGCATGCCATGAGTTTAAAACAAAAAGAGTTAGAATCTAATCTTAAGCAAGAAAATGGTGTCATAACTAACAAAAACCAATTGATACAGAAACTTAGTAATGAACTTGCTGAGAAGAAAGTATTGATTGAGGTTTTACATAAAGACAATGACACCAACGCTAAGGAAAAGAGAATTCTGATCTTAAGTCTAAACTGCTAAAAGGTGAAATAGATTTATATGAGCTTATAAATTTGCATGCTTCTTGTACCAAAGAAAACTTTTCTTTACTTGGAAAATTAAAAAGTTTGGAAGAGAAGTTATATAAAATGGGTCAAACTGAACAGACTATTTTTCTAAACAAACCCAAAGAGGAAATAGAGAGATGGGGAATCGGTTATAAGAATCCTCACTGTCTACAAAAAAGGATGTCTGAAGTGCCAGGACTTTATGATCATCTTTCAATGCAATTAGCTCGCAGAATCCCTGAGTTTAAAACATTTTGGACTAAACTATCGAAAAAGGATGAAACCAATGAAACGGAAACACGGTTGAAATCAGCTAAAGTTCATCTTCCATTTTGTTATGCGAAACTGAATAATGGTTATGATGAAAATCCAATATATCAAAAGAAGAAAACTCTTTCAAGTGATTTCTTTCCAAGTTATTCTGAAAAGGAAATGGAGGCGAAGCCTATTCAAGGTAAACTATATGTCCCTCCTCTCGTTTTAGAACGTAAAATTTCTGAACTCGAGAATTCTTTGTCAGATGAAAGACTTTTGATAAATATTGAGCAAAACGTTTTTTCAACCGTGTTTTCAAATTCTGTTCTTTCAAAGACTTCAAACTCTGAGGATTTGTTTGGTTCATCAAATAAAAGATTTGATTTTTTAAACTCTGACGGTGGTTTAGATAATGGTTCTAATCAATTTGACTTTAATACAAAACTTCCTAACCATTCATCTTTCGTTAAGAAATCTTTGAGAAAAACCAGTATGCCTGTAAACAATGCAAAATCAACGAAAGTTGATAAGTCAGTCTCTGTGAAAGCAAAGAATGCTAAAGGTAAGAATATATCTCAGCATTCACAGAAACCGAACACTACTGGTAATTCTAAGAAGAAGCATTCGTTTGTTGCTCAAAAGTCAAACTCACAAGTTTCAAATCTTTCAGCAATGAGCAAGAAAAGACTTGAAGTTAAGTCTGCATGGCAACCGAAACAGGAGTTTGACGAGACTGCTATATCATGTTCTAGTGCTGACTGTAATAAGATTTCTACTAGTAAAGATGATATAATTGTGGATGTTGCTTTTTCTAAACCAAAACTTGTTGATTCTCGCAAGAAATTTTCAAAACAACAATTATTCCAGTTATCTTTGTCTGCTAGAAAGTTTTCAAATTATGATAGACATGATTATGCTTCTTGTCAAGATTCTGACATTTGGTTTGGATCATATCATGTTCCCTCTTATCATTCAAGTTCTTTATCTGATTCTAAAAAGCAAAGCGGACCCAAATTTCATTGGGTGCCAAAATCGTTTGCTAACACAGTTGGATCCAATTGGAAATGGATACCAAAGAAAAAGGATGATTCTGTGTTGCATGTACCTACTGTCTAGGGGGAGTAAGAGAGACTAGGTTTTTGGATAATGCAGTTCAAAACCCGGACTTAAAAGTCAAATAGGCTTCTGAATAAATCAGTTCAGAACCCGTGCTTTAATGAACAAAGGCTTTTGAACACAACAGTTCAAGACCTGCACTTCAAAGATCAAAAGACCTTACTCCGTGCTGAACATGAAGATTGTACTCCGATACTCGAATGAGGAAATCAACCATCAAGGGGGAGTACATACATATTTTTCTGAAATTTTATGCATATCTTTAACACTGATAATGTACTGATGCATAATTTCAGGGGGAGTAAAAGGTGATGACTTCTGATTATTTCTGATCAGAACTCGTCTTTTAAAAGTTTTACTACTTTTTGTCTTTCCAATTTAAGTGAATAAATTTGCTTTGACTTGACTTAAGACTTTTGCAGAAGTTTGAGAGAAGCTTAAAAGATCATATCTTTATGACTTTAAGCTTAGCTTCATGAGATGTAAGATCATACGTTCAGGTATTATCCTTTATCTTCATCTCATATATGGTTGAAAGAAGGACAACTTTCAATCATAGAAAACATTTTTTTAATGTTCAAACCACTTCCCGATTTTTTCAACAGATTTTATATTATGGAAGTGTGATTTTAAATGTTTTCAAAATCAATTTTGTGCTTTAACTGAACTAGTTAAACCAATCTGAGCATCACGTGCATCATAGGAAAACAAGAATCATTGTGCTAGGAATTAACACAACTTCTATGGAATCACCTTAACCAGTGATTTCTACCCAAAAAGTTAATCCTTAGTGATTGAGTGTGCAAAGCGAAAAGAAATGACTGTGATTAGAGTAAGCAAAATGTTTAAAAGAAAGAGCTTGTGAGAACAGAGTTAAAAGAATATCACAACTCTGCACCAACTTTTTCTGAGCCGGGTAGCCACATTACTAGTGTTTCACAATTCTTTGGTGAACATTATTGAAACAGGCAACTAACCCATGCCACCTCTTGATCAAACCTCACCATCTACTCATTTTCTTCTCAAATAGAAAGTGTTTCACATTTTCTAAGGGGATGCAACACATTTGCTATCTGATTTTCATTTGGAAAATCTGGATATTGAAAAGAAGGAAGTCTGCCCCACCTTCACACTTCAATCATGCACATTGAGTCTGTGTTTAACTTACTGTTGTCTCAGTGGTTTACACAATTTTGAGCCAAATAAGCAATCATCAAGTGCTTAATTCTTTCTATCACAAGCACGAACACACAAGGAATTAGTTTCTTTGTCATAACGTTTATAGAAATTACCTTAGTGGTGTTTCGATGATTAAATGGAAGCCCTGGGGGAGTCAACATCAAACAGCTCCTTTCCAATGTGTATTCGTTACACAAGTGACTTAGTGTTACTGACAGGCATGTTAACTGATTCATCAGTTGATTCAGGTGTTACACGACTATTTTGTCTGGATTTGAAAAGATCTGGATGAATATCTTTTGAATTGACGGATCAGGGGCTCTAACCGCAAGATAGACATTTCTTACAAATAATTTTGATGAAGTCGTTGCACTTAACATCAAAAAGGGGGAGAATGACTACACAAGAAATGGCAAAGATCACATGTTTCAAGAATCACGTCCACTCTTCAAAGGGAGAGATTGTTAGAAAAAGACATGCTGATTTCAGAGCTAGAGAAAGAGATTGCATCTTCTGAGCTGAAAGAGAAGATCGTATTGTAAAATCATTTTCATAATGATCTTGATCCAAAGGGGGAGATTGTTAAGACACAGTCTCATTGGATTCAAGATCATCCAATCTGAAGATTGCAATCTGAAGCTAAAGCCGAAACGTCTACTCTCAATATTAAAGTCTATGTCGTTTGTAATAAATGTCAATGTAATTGTTTTAGTTTACTTAGATTTAAATATCTAAGTGATAGTATTGTAATAGTTAGTTTCTAGTTATTTAGTTCCTTATTAGATTCTAGTTTAGTTATTAGAAATAATATCTAGATATTATTATAGGAAGTGTGTTAGACACACTAAGATTAGATATCTTTGTGTATCTCTTAATCTCTCTAACAAGATCAGATAAGAACACACATACAAACACACACATCAAGGTGTAAAAGAGAGAAAACATAGAGAACACAAAGCAAAGCTTAATCGATCAACCTTGTAATCGTTATTTTATATATCAAACAGGTTGGTAATCTTATACAAACACACACATCAAGGTGTAAAAGAGAGAAAACATAGAGAACACAAAGCAAAGCTTAATCGATCAACCTTGTAATCGTTATTTTATATATCAAACAGGTTGGTAATCTTATTGTGTTGTTTATAAGAACTTGTTATAAAGTATTGTTGGTCTCCTAGCAATTCATCTCCCATCTTTACTAAAATGTCACAACTCCGCAAGTGAAACCTCCTCAATCTACGGAGGGGTCAAAAAGTAAAAACAAAGAAAAGTAAAATCTAAACATGGTTCGCAAGTACAGTGCTTATCAACTTATGTGGTGACAAAAAGAAGTTTTATAAAATGTGTTTGAATTAGCTTATTATGGTAGCAAAACGTAATAAATTAATAAGTTGTTATTTAGGGATGTTTGGGATTGATTATACATGTAAAATAACCAAAGAAGTCATAAGTTGTTTCAAATAAGTTGATAAGTCAGAATGGTTAAATTTATCAAAAACTCTTTATTAGCGGTGTGGAAAAGCTATAAGCATTTTTTTTCCTTCCAACCCAAACACTAAAAATAACTTATTAGTTGTGAGGAAAAACTACAAGTCAATAAAGATTTAAATAATCAATCCCCAGAAAATCTGCAAATTTTCTCTACATCCGCAATGGGGTCCGTATATTACGGTCCCTGCGGACATGTATAAATTATTTTACAGATTTAATCTCTACCCTTGCGAAACATGTTCAAAAACTTTTTAACTCTTCTACAAATTGCGGAGGTGCGAGAGGTAGTGAAACTTTGATAAAAATAAGATAGGAATGATTACAACATCTCCAACAACTTCTCCATTTTGGAGAAAATGAAAAAAAATGGAGATTTTGGGTAGGTGTGTTCATCCAAACCGCCCACACTGCACCGCAAAACGCGGTTTAGGACTTTCACGGTGCGGTTTTTGGTTTGCATTTTTACCAAACCGCACTATGCGGTGCGGTTTTGAGTTTTTAAACCGCAGTTCAAACCGCACCTTACCTTACCTTACCTTTTATATTACTTTAAATTTTTTTATTTTAAACATATATATATATATATATATATATATAATAATTTAATTTAATATTTATATAATTGGGCATGTGTTTTTAAATTTTAAGTATGAACTATAAGTATTTATAAGCCTTCTTAAAAGTTTAAGGTCCAACAAATGAAAAAAATTGGGCATTGGCAATTGGGAGTCAAGATGAAGACGAAAGAAAAAGTTGGAGACATCACTTTATCCGTTTATCATATTGAAACAATCTATTTCTTTGACTATTTTTAATTATGCATTTTGGATTGGATATATATTCAAACTATTTATTTTTTTGGACTACGGTCACTAAATCGTTGATTTTCTAATGTATTTTAAATTTATAACTTTTTGGATTGTACGCATAAATTGGAATAGGGACAAACCGCATAAACCGCATTTCGCAGTGCGGTTTGCGATTTGGGAAAATGCTCAAACCGCACATGCGGTGCGGTTTGCGGTTTTGCCTCAAACCGCACCGCAAACACCCCTAATTTTGGGTGTAAAATGAGCTCCAACAGCTTTCCCAAAACTTTCTCCAAAATGGAGAAAGTATGAGAGAAAATACATTTTTCTCCAAATTTGGAGATATCCCAAAAAATGATTACCAAGAGAGAGAAATTATTTTTTTATTACATTTCATCAATGAGAAACTTTGAAATGAATTGTTTAGGTGAGAGAAATAATATTTTATTAAATATATAGAATATTTTAATAATATAATAATATAATTAATGATTTATCTCTAAAATGAGTAAGTTGTTGGAGATGTCTGTAATTTTTTTTTAAGATTTTGACTTTTGATTCTCCATTTTGGAGAAACTTTGGGAAAACCGTTGGAGATGCTCTTATGACTTAGAGCATCTCCAACTTTTTGCACTTTTTGTTGTCACCTCATTTTCAACTTATCAAAATAAAAAAATCATATAAATGTCTACAATGGTAGTTCTTAAAAGAACTTGTTTTTGTGGGTCGTATTCATATTTTCAACTTCAATAACTATTATAAAGTCAAGAAAATAAAATAAAAAATAAGAAAAATGTCACATCTCACAAATTTCATGGTAAGAACCAATGTTCTTAAATAAGAATCTAGAGGGGTTTGGGTTATTATTATTTTTTTTTGGTAAAAGAGTATCCCATACCACTTTGGGCCCGGACTAATCTCTTGGAAAACAGGCCTATGGCCCACAGACATTCATCCCGTGGCCACAATGCTGCGAGTGAGGTTCGAACCCGTGCAACCGCTATGAAGTCCCCAGGCTCTTACCACCACGCCACAACCTTGTGGTTAAGGTTAAGGTTTGGGTTATTATAATGGCATCTCCAATGACTTTCTCTATTTTACTCTCTATAATAGAGAGTAAAATAGAGAGTTTGTTATATCAACTCCAATGTATTACTCTATTTTACTCTTTAAAAAAAATATTCTAAGCATATTCTCTTTTATTTTGATTACATATATTTTCAACAACACCCTTATATTTATTAACTTTATAAATTGTATCCCTATATTTTTTATTTTCACAATATTTGCTTGTTTTTTTGGGTTGAAGTTTGTAAGTGCATGTATGTATATAATTCTAGTTTATTAAAATTGGTATTAGACAACAAATAAAATAAAAGTGTAAGAATCTAAAAAATTGAAGGACCATTTTGTAGTTATCAAAAGTTTGAAAAAAAAAATAGAGAGTAGTAAATAGTAATTCTCTATATATAGAGAGTTACTATTTAAAAGAAAGAATCATGCGAGAAGTTAAACATTTTGCGAGAAGACGAGAACTGTGATATCATATATGATTACACGGCTTGTATGTGTGTTTAATCATATATGATTAAACGTCTATGTATTGCCAATATAACATGTGTTTAATCATATGATTAAAAACTTCTCGCTTTCTCGCAAAATGTTTAGCTTCTCGTTTGAACCTGCCTCTACTATTCAATTCTCTATTTTAGAGAGTAAAATAGAGAGTTCATTGGAAAAGATTTAGAGAGTAAAATAAAGATCGAGAGTATAATAAAGGGTTCATTGGATATGGTCTAAGAAATCTCCACAATAATAGTTCTTACGAGTTATTGCACTTTTTACTTATAAGAACTTTAGATTTGAAGATGCTTTTATCAGACCAATTATTATTTACATCAATTTCCCTCAAAAAATAAAATATCTAAAGTCATGTGATCCATAATTAACTGATCTTTGAATGCATGTCGACTACGATTAATAGGCCAAATTATTAGGCAATAGGCCAGGGCCGGCCAGGGCCGGCCATGGCTTCACGACTCACCATCACCCCGATTCCAATCCTTCAAATTTCATCAAACAACCATCCAAAATTCCCATTCAAAGTCGACCAAACAGAGGAAAACATATATTCTCTCCATGGAAGAACACTCAAACGAAGAACTACAGATCAAATTACTCATTCCCGATCGTCATGATCGTAAAGGTGGTTTAAAAACCATGCCGTTCATTATAGGTACGTCAAACCCCCCCCCCCCCCCCCCCCCAAATTCTTCCAGATCTTTTTTCGAATTCGTTTCATATAAAAACCCTAATCGGTCAACTAGGTTTCGTGAGTTCGATCGAGTATGAATGAACTATTAAATACTAACTTGGATTGTATCGATTTAGGTTTTGATAATTGATTTTGATTTGGTTATTTTGGGGACAGTGAACGAAGCATTTGAGAAAGTGGCGAGGTATGGATTGATGCCAAATATGATATTCTATTTGATGGAGGTTTATCACATGGAAGCTGCAACTGGAACGAGTATACTCGCTACTTGGTCTGCACTTTCAAATGGTCTCTCCATTTTTGGGGCTTTCATCTCGGATTCTTATTTGGGTCGGTTTCGGGTCATTATTCTCGGGTCTCTCTCTACTCTTCTTGTAAGTCTTCCATCCGCCAATTATTAAGTCATTTTATTAAGCTGTTAATTAAGTATTTGAAACCCTTTTTTTAACAAGTAGGAGCTTTACGAGCTTAATGGATGTGGCTCATAGCTTATTCAGTTAGCTATACATGATTGATTGTTTACTAATGACTTAGAGGGCCGTTTACTATACGCTTATCAATATCATTTATCTTATTGATTGAGCATGGAAAGAACCAAGAAGCTTACGCAGTAAGAGATAAGACAAGGACCAAGAGTCTTACCCGGTAAGTGTGGAAACGGCTCTTACCAACAATCCATTTTCATGGCCAAGTATGTTACATGACAAGGTAAATGAAGGTGAATATCTTGCCAGTAAGCACTTACCGGGTAAGATTTTGATAAACGGGCCCCCTTACGCTGTGTTCTCTAATTTGGAGAGAAAAGAAAAGAAAAGAAATGGATGGAAAAGAAAGGGAGAGAAAAGAAAAGAAAGGAAAATAAAATTTTCATTTGTGTTCTCGAAATGGAAGGAAAAGGAAGGAAAGGAAGAGAAAGAAAATAGTTTTTCATTTCTTGAACAGAAGGGAAAAGAAAGGAAAAATGTCATATTTACAAACATACCCTTATAAAAATATATTCTTTATAATAAAAATTGGGTAGTTTGGTAATTTTAATAATTTCAGTAATTTTTTTAAATGGTTTTAATTTTCTTTTCTTTCCTTTTCTTCGCTTTCCTCCCACATTTGGGAGGAAAGGTTTGGGAGGAAAGTTATCAATTCTTTCCTTCCGTTTCCTTTCCTTTCTCTCCTAAAAAAGTTTCGAGAACACGAGTTTTTTTTACTTTCCTCCCCTTTCTCTCCCTTTCCTTTCCTTCGTTAAATGAGTTTCGAGAACACAGTGTTAGTGACATAAAAAGTGGCTTACTAACTTATTTTAGTAAGATTTATGTAGAAAGCCAAATTTTGTCAAAACCTGTCCATCCCAATTAAAGAACGTGCATCTATAAAAAACCTACCCAAGTCAAAGACGGACCCAAAACCAAGCAACCCCATGTCAAAGACGGACCCAATGTAGAGCATGCCGTGGCATGTGCCACTATTTCGTTCCTTGTAATGTAAAAAATTATAGGGTCATGAAAAGTGTCAATGTGTCAATTTGTTGTGTGTCATCATATATATTTTGAAACTACAAAAAGGACACAAGTTTCCCTTTGTAGAGTTGGTTTGCAAGTCTTTCCTTACGCCTCAGGCCTGAGTTCAAGTCCTCATAGTGTCATTTTCTTAGATTTTAGCTTTTAATTTCAAATTTATTATTCTTTTAAAAAAATCTTGCAATAAAAGACTTGAATACAACAGTTCAAATTTGAAAAGCAAGAAACTAATCACTTAACCAATGTTGATTTTGTGAAAAATATCCATATATTTGTTTTCTTATAATCAAATGGTACTACCGGTTAAAAAAATTCTACAGTCGACTCACTCTCACGACTCGCTTGCTTTCACCATCTACGACTTATCGGCCGCTATAGCCTCCCGTTTAAGTAGGATAACCATATCTTTTGGTGTATTTTGTAAATAAGATGACCACTTTTTGTATATCTATACTATTATATTAAAGTTCTATTACGGTTATTGAAAAAAATAGTTATTGGAAAACGGTTTTTGGAAAGTTAAAATTTACATTTATCACCCTTACAATTAATTATTTAATTTACTTTCTATCACTTGTTTTTTAATTTTTCATTTTACACTCTTATTATTTTAACACAAATAATCGTATATAAATAAAAATGCAATGAAAAAATACGTTTCTTTTTTTACAAATTATACCATTATAATCGTCTCGTCAATACCTTCAAAACGAGTCCAATATTGAATAGTTTTAAATTTAACCGTACTATTAAATATCATGAATATCTACGAATTAAATTTCTACTATTATATAAAAAAACTAATACAGTTATTGTACAAACTTTTGTACAATAACACTTATCACCCTAAGTTTTTATACAATAACACTTATTACCCTAAGCTTTTATACAATAACACTTATTACCCTTGTAATGTTAAATTTGTCACCCTTACAATTACTTATTTAATTCATTTTATATCCCTTATTTTTTCATTTTTCATTTTATACCATTATCATATTAACACAAATAATCGTATATGAACAAAAATGCAATGAAAAAATACGTTTTCTTTTCTACAAATTATACTATTATAATCGTCTCGTCAATATCTTCAAAACGAGTCTAATATTGAATATTTTTTAATTTAACCGTACTATTAAATATCATGAATATCTACGAACTAATTTGTTTTCTATCCATACGTTTTATTTTTTTTCCACCGTTAACACATTAAAAATACATAATCGTAAAATACGTTTCGTTTTTATTATAAATTATATCATTATAATTTTTTTTGTCAATAATTGTAATATAAACTAATTATTGAATATATTTATGGGTTTAGGGTTTTATAAATTGTGATTCATAGGTCATGGTTTGATTGTTGATGACATGTCTATAAGGAAGTAACATTAATTGTTCATTATTTACTTACATTCCGCTGCATCGCGCGGGTATATGCCTAGTTATATATTAAAATTCTATTACGGTTATTGAAAAAGGTAGTTTTTGGAAAAAACGATTTTTGGAAAAATATTACATTTACCACCCTTATAATTAATTATTTAATTACTTTATATCCCTTATTTTTTCATTTTTCATTTTACACACTTATCATATTAACACACATAATTGTATATGAACAAAAATACAATGAAAAAATACGTTTCTTTTTTTACAAATTATATCATTATAATCGTCTCGTCAATACCTTCAAAACGAGGCCAATATTGAATATTTTTTAATTTAACCGTACTATTAAATATCGTGAATATCTACGAATTAAATTGTTTTATATCCATCCATTTTATTTTTTTTCAGCGTTAGCACATTAAAAGTACATAATCGTAAAATATATTAAAAATACGTTTCATTCTTAATATAAATAAATCATAGTAATCTCTACTATATTATAAAAATTTTAATACAGTTTTTTACAAACCTTTGAAAGCCAAAAAAAAATTCCCAATGTTTCACTTTCTAATTCAATTAAATGTTACGTTTATCACCCTTACAATTAGTTATTTAATTTATTTTATATCTCTTGTTTTCTTAATTTCTATTTTACATACCTATCATGTTAACATAAATAATCATATACGAACAAACATGGAATAAGCAATACGTTTCTTCTTTTTACAAAATATATCATTATAATCGTCTCATCAATATCTTTAAAACGAGCACAATATTGAATATTTTTTTAATTAAATCTTACTATTAAATATTATGAATATCTGCGAACTAATTTGTTTTCTATCCATACGTTTTACTTTTTTCCACCGTTAGCACATTAAAAATACATAATCGTAAAATACGTATCATTCTTATTATAAAATATGTCATTATAATTTTTTTCGTCAATAATTGTAATATAAATTAATTATTGAATATTTTTATGGGTATGATTTCATAAGTTGTGATTCTTAGGTCATGGTTGATTGTTGATGACATGTGAAATAAAATTAATTGTTCGTTCTTTACTTACATTCCGTTACATCGTGCGGGTATGTGCCTAGTTGTTTTATAACTTATCCATTTGGACATAAATTTTTTGTACAACTCATTATAAGTTACGTTTTGGAATGACTAATGAAATTTATATATTACATTCCGTTTTGTTGGTTCAGTGTACTTTCCTACTAAAACCCGAACACTTTAGGACCGTTTACCAAACATTCACGGGGTAAGCACTTACGACAATAGTAATCACCTCGCTTACCTTATCCGGTAACATTCTCGGTCATGAAGCGTCTTTTACCCGTTAAGCGTTTTCCGGGTAAGAGTCTTCTTTCTCACATACCAGGTAAATTTCTCGATCCTTGCTACGCCTGTTATCGTTATCGGGAAATCTAACATTGTTTTTGTTACAGGGGATGACTTTTCTGTGGTTGACTTCCATGTTCCCACAATTAAGACCTTCATCTTGCCATGAACTCGACTCGAGTTGCAGCCCTCCAACACCAACCCAACTCGCTTTTCTTTTCTCATCTTTCGGTCTACTCTCGATCGGATCCGGCTGTATCGGACCATGTTCCATCGCCTTCGGTGCAGACCAATTACTTGATCGCGATCGAACCTCCGTTAACAATCAGAGGATCATCGACAGTTACTTTAACTGGTACTACGCGTCTATAGCCCTTTCCACAGTTTTTGCACTTACTTTCGTGGTCTACATTCAAGACCAGTTTGGTTGGCAGGTCGGGTTCGCGGTTCCTGTCGTCATCATGCTTTGTTCCGCTCTTATGTTCTTACTCGGCTCCTCTCTTTATGTCAAAATCAAAGTCGGGCAGAGCCCGTTTTCGGGGTTTGTTCAAGTTTTGATCCTTGCTTTTAAGAACCGTAAGATCAGTCTTTCTAGCGATGACCGCTATAATCATACCAATGGAATGGATCGAGTTGAGCTAACCGAGAGCCTAAGGTTCGATCCACACTAAAAAGTTACGTTCGAGTTTCTGCAAGTATATATACCACATCAAAACACAAAATTAAGCTTATAGGACACCACAATTCTATAAGTGTAATAATAGACTGATTTATAGGACTAAACAGATATGTGTTCTATTTAAAAGTGTTGCAGTAGGTTTTATAAGACGTTTTTTTGGTGTTTGGTCTTATAAACCCAATTTTGTTGTAGTGAGATGTCAAATATGTCTAAAAGTCCTAATACCCCTTTAAAGTTTATAGGACCAAACAATTATATGTTTCATCCGGTTGGTCCTATAAACCCACTTTTGGGCCCGTAATAAGTTGTTTAGGACAATTTCTAAATAAAGTATCATATAAGTCTTTTTATATGACATCATTTGAAAAATGTCCCATTAAAAGATTTGTTAATCGAACACTTCTTAAAAATGTCCTATAAAAAAATAATTGACCACTTTATTTGAGAAATGTCGTATAAGAACTTATTAGGAAGCCGCCCAAATACGTTCTAAGATCATGTTGTAACATAACACCTTTACATAAAACACAAGTTCTATCTATAAAATTGTCTACGAGGACAATTCTACATATTTGATGTCTTATAAAGTCTGTTTTGTTTAGTGAACTGTGCTACAACCCGAGGGCATGTTAACTAACTCGTGTTATTTAACGCTTTAGGTTTCTCAACAAAGCGTGCGTTATCAGAGATTCGAACATGGATTCTTCGGTCTCGAATCCATCGAGTTTCTCCACCGTTGAAACGGTGGAATCGCTCAAATCGCTAATTCGGATAGTACCCGTGTGGTCTTCGGGGATTCTGCTATTCACGACTGTTTCACAGAACTTCCCAACACTCCAAGCGAAAACAATGAACCGACGAGTCACCTCATGGCTCGAGATCCCGGCTGGATCGTTCAACGTGTTCATGGTCTTGACGGTCACGATATGGATCATATTTTACGACCGAATCTTGGTTCCACTTCTAGCAAAGCACACACACCAGCCTCGCGGGCTACACCCAAAAACCCGAATGGGAATCGGGCTACTAATCTCGGTCGCGGCCATGGTGGTATCGGCGGTCGTGGAAACCGTACGGCGCGACTTGGCGAACACGACCATCGTCATGTCGGCAATGTGGTTGGTTCCACAGTATGCATTGCTAGGTTTAGCCGAGGCGTTCAACGGGATCGGGCAGATGGAGTTTTTCTATTCCGAGCTGCCGAAGAGTATGTCGAGCATTGCGATGGCGGTGAACATGATGAGCAATGCGATTTCGGGCCTCGTTACAAGCGTCTTGATCGACGTTGTGGATTCGGTGACGAGTGGCGGAGGTAACGTAAGTTGGTTATCCAGCGATATCGACGAGGGTCATCTCGATTACTATTACTGGTTTCTTGGATTCTTGAGTTTGCTTAACTTTTTCTACTTCTTGATCTGTTGTGGAGTTCATCGGAGTAGTTCGCCGGAAAAGAGTAGGTTGTCCGATGAGGTGATCAGAGAAGAAGGTTCTGATTTTAAGCATGGTTGAGCCCACAAACAGGTCTTTTGTATACTTTTTAGAGGGCTATGCATATGTATATATTGGTGTTATTAGGATTTAGGTTCAAGGCGCAGGTTTAAACGATAAGCTAAATATTTTGTAAGAATACGAGAAGTGTGATATCATATATGATACATAAGCTTAATCATATATGATTAAACACACCAAAAGGACGTGTAATCACATATGATATTGAGACTTTTCGCCTTCTCACAAAATGTTTAACTTCTCACATGATCTTTCCTCTAGGCACCTATTAGAATATGAATAAAAATAATTTCTCTCCAATTCTGACGTTTTATTTATGATGTGTCTTAATTTTATTGGTAGGATAGGAGTGAGATATGAGATTTTGGGAGAATAAACTATGATTGTTATCTTCGTGGTATATTGTTTATAACTCATTAAATAATGTTTCTTATTTTATTATTAAATAATATTTTATAGTAATACTCATCAATCTCTTCCAACGGTGTCAAAATCCATGAAGCAAAATAAGATTTTCTGCTATTAAAAAACTAATATCAAAAGAAATGAAAACAAAACCACCAATTATTAATTTACACATATGATAATTAACGAGTTCTTAATTTTGGTTGAAAATGATGGTGAAAGTCCCTCTTATCATCTTTTTGCAAAATTTTAAATAAATATAATTAGCTCTAATTAATAATAGTTTCATCATGAAATTCATCGATCAACTCCCTCACGTGTAATATATCATCCAACTTGGTCTTTCTATGTACTATATATATAGACATTAATTTTTTAATGTAACATATATTTTAACATTAAAATATCACGATCACTTCCTAATGTTTGTAAACCAATATCTAAGTCTGTTAGAAATCATAAAATGATAATACGAAGCTTCATCTTCTATATAATCCAACGTTATCATCATCATTGTATTTACCTTATGAAGTGAAATCTGTTAATCTACATAACTTACCTCTCCATTGATATTCACCCTACCAGGAAAAGTTTGCAAAAACAACCCACCATGATTTTTCTTCATAAAAAAAACCCTTGATGATTCTCAAAAAATAGAGGACAAAAGCACAACATTAATTTATTTTTCGATGAAAACCCATAAACCAAGAAAATTGTAGTTTATTATTGAATACAAACTGTAAAAAAGACGAAAAGAAAAACGTATAATCACATAGTAGCCTTACCATACAACTTTTACGGATGAACAACTTCATATGATTCTTGAATTTGTCGAATAATCACCAACTTTGCACTCTAAAGATTCATTTGTTAAAGTGAAAAAGGTAAGAATGCAAGATGGACTATCGTGGGTTTATTTGGGTTGGGGGGGGGGGGGGGTACTGGGTTAATAGTGTACAGTTTAAAGAATTTAAGAAACTGAAAAAGACATATTTACCCTTGCGTCTAAGGCATGTGAAAAAGAGGGGGGGGGGTAGTTCGGTACCGGGAAAATAGCATAGAGTTTAAAGAATTTAAGAAATGGAAAAGACATATTTACCCTTGCGTCTAAGCCTCTAAGGCACGTGCCGTGTGGAGGGGGGGGGGGGGTAACAGTGCATAATCATAGCGTCACTCATAGGGATAAAAAGAGAAGGTAAATGACTAAATGTAAACCATAATGACAAAATACATAATTTCAAAACCATATGAAAGAAAATCGAAATTAGAACTCCTTAAAAAGATTATTAAAATTATAAAAGTAGCCAATCTTTTCATATTTAGAGGATATATTCAAAATGATATATTTGTAAAAATGACATATTTCTTTTATTTCCTCTCCTATTCAAGACTCAAAAACATGATTTTTTCCCTTTTCCTTTTTTCTCAAGAACAGAACTAAAAAATTATCTTCTTTCATTTCATTTCTTTTTATTCCATTAATTCCTTTTCTCTCCAAGAACACAACCTTAGGTTATGTTCATGCTTGATGATTGGCAGATGAAGATACCAAAAGGAAAAAAAAACAATTGAAAAAATATTAAAATAGAGAAAAATGATCAAATTACAAATTTACCATCGTGGTTAACAAAGACGGTAGATGGTCATTAAGACAAGGGACTAAATCCAAAACAAATTGCAAATCTTGATCTTTTTATATAATAAATAAATTCAATAGACCGATTTTATTATTTTCACAAAACCATAGAGACGAAATCCATAATTCACTCTAAAATCAATTACAAACCCCTTGAATCTTATTCAAATCTTGCATAACACAACTGAACCGACGCCATGTTCAAATGGTACAACTTATTACGGTTCCAAGATTTAAATTCAAGACTTCTAAATACCAACAACGGAGGATATCTTCTTCTGACTTGGGATCAACTTGATAAACTCCACGGCCACTTTGACGGAGTTGTTCGCCGCCAGGGGGGTGAACGTATCGGCCTCATTGGAGTGTTCACCTCCACCCGCGAGATCAGAAAGTGCCCTCAATACAATAAAAGGTACTCGATGCTGATAGGAGACGAGTGCCACGGCGGCGCTTTCCATCTCTACCGGGCTGATGTTGAATTTGTCGTAAATAAAGCTCCGGTAGGCGGCATTGTCTAGGTAAATACTGGCACTTGTTCCATGCTCCACGGTGGTTACTCTTGGTGGAGTCGATAAGCATGTATCCTTGTCCAGACACCCTTCTAGCTTCAACGACTATATACACACAAGTATTAAAATGTATTTTTATTAAGATTAAAATTAGGGGAAATTAATCCAAGGCCAAATTTTCTCTTCATAATTGGTTTCCTAGCCATTTATCTCCCGATTTTACCAAAATGTCATTACCTCCATAAGTGATAAACACGCAAATTGCGGAGGGTGAAAAAGTAAAAAAAAAGTTTCTCAACATGATCTGCAAGTACATGGACCAAATCAATAATTTTGTTTTTTCAGAGACATGTTTAAAACATTGTATAGTTTTGGAGCATTTCAAAAACTTCTTCTTTTTCTTTACTTTTTCACCCCCTTCGTAATTTGTAGACATGTCACTTGCGGATGTAGTGACATTTGGATAAAATGTGAGAGAAATTGCTATGAGACCAATTATGATGTGAGAAATGACCATTTCGGTCAATTTCTCTAAAATTAGGGTTTAAGTGATGTATATACCTCAAGATTTTTGGCTAGTTCGAAATAAGTAGGATCGACGGGAACCCAAAAGGCATGTTGTCTTTCCTCCGGTGTTCCGTCAACCGGAAAAATTTCTTCCGGTTGGTACCAAATGTTGTTCAAGAAATTATCCGATCCAAGATCGGTGGAATATTTTTCAATTTTCAGGTAGCCGATATCTCTGGTGTAGTCTCCAAATGCTTCAAGGGGCAATTCGTTTTCTGGACCATTTCCATATCTCTGCAAATATCAAATCCCGGTCGTTATATATACACATTTATATCAAATTATATTTGATAAAAACACATAATCATATATGATTAAACACGTATATATATATATATATATATATATATATATATATATATATATAATACCTGCCAACTCCAAAGAGCAGAATGAGACCAATATTGAGGAATGGCAACATCTCCAATATTAAGTGAAGGGTTTGCATTTCCAGCAATTCCATAATGTACAATTCCTTCTATGTCAAACAAAGTCAGCAAGAGTTGTGTTGTAATTCCTGCATTAAGCTGTTGTACATTCAATCAATCAGATTTAACCAAAACTGTGGTTAGTTTATTTAATTAATAATTTTAAATGAATATATAATTGTTAAGTTTTTATAAAAATAACAAGTTCAAGAAACTGGTCCTACCATGCCTAAACCGGTCATGACCAAAATGACTTGTTTCTCCCCAATTGATCCAAATCGAAATTTCCTTCCTGTACCAAATCAAATATATATATATATATATATATATATATATATATATATATATATATATATATATATATATATATATAGGTGAGTTCGAACTATAAAGCTAACTATTATAAGAAAAAACACAAGAATGGCCATTAACTGTAATGATTCACGTATATAATCCTATATGATTCATGCAACTTTGCCCCCGACTTAAATCACAGCCAAAGTCGTCCGCGTCCATTTTTGCTGGTTAATGTAAAATCACATATGATTTTGTACATGATTTGCTTAAATAGATATGTTGAATAGAGGGAGGATTAAACGAGAAAAGAGTCAAAATAAAAGAAAAGGAAAACGGTTAAGTCATATGTGATTTTACATTCGATTATGGTGCATTTGATACACTGGATAGGACATAACATAACAGGGATTACTGATCTACGTTTGATAGGACTTTTACGTGGAACAAACAGGAACATAGTGGAACAGACTTGTTCTACCCACCAATGGAACAAGATAGAACTGACTTATATTTACCAATATAAATATAACGTCAAAATAAAAATTAATATGTATGTATTATTTTGAGCATAAACCTTCTTAAATAACGACACAATAATTAAAGAAATCTTGGAGCAAGTCATGATGGTCTACTATTTGAGACTCACCATTTTCTTAAAAATATAACATCAAACAATCGAGTTTGCTAGATCAATCAGTTGTATATATTAAGGTGATTCGAAAATTAACATCCATTTTTGGTAAATTATACATACATACATACATACATACATACATACATACGCATACCTTTGTAAAAAATGTTGAGGCCGGTAGCATGAAATTCGGGATAATTGAGAAGAGGGTTCATTTCAAAAAGGTTAGGAATGACAACGCCAATATAAGGTCCATTGTTGTTGGCTTGTTCAATCAATTTTCTGGTATCGCTGAACACATCACCATTGGCTTCTCCGAGAAACAAAATGACGACGAAAACCGATATAACAAAGAGAAAAGATTTCATGTTTTTAGAGAATTAAAGAAAGATATATAAGAAGGGGGATGAGATTTAAGCATTGGAGGAGCTTCTAATTTATAGAGTATGCAATTATATGCATAATGAGGATTTTGATATGATGTAAATGTGAAAAGCACGTGGAAATTGTTTAATTTGTTATTATTGTTTTTTATCATCTTTAGGTACAACAAAATTAGGTTAATTTATAGGACACTTCAAATGTTTAACTGTCCTAACAGCATACTTTACAGGATTTAAGTTTATAAGATCAAACTATAAAACATTCTATTTAAAAGTGTTACAATAGGTTTATAGGATGTTTTTAGGTGTTAGGACTCTTTTAAAATAAAGTGTTGTGTTAGCAACTTTATCGGACATTGTTTGAAAAATGTCGTATAGACAGAAGTGTCATAAAAAAATGGGTTTATAAGACACTTTTCAAAATGTTCTATAAAATAGTTTTTAAGAGACTTTATTTTAAAAGTGTTTTAAAAACTTGTTAGAACGCCTAAAAGTATCCTATAAACATATTATAACACTTTTAAATATAACGTTTTATAGTTTTGTTTTACAAACTTAAGTCATATAAAATGTGTTATTAGGACGCTTAAAATAAACCCAATTTTATTATAGTTTGAATATTATAATTATGTTTCATTTATAAATATCTACAAATGGAAAGTGAAGCTCGTTAACAAGAATGTCGTTTATATGATTTTGGAATCTGATTTAAACGTATTATTATATGATGTAATTGATTTAAGACAAGTATCTATACTATATTATAAAAGAGGCATAAAAAACTCTTAATTACAATATTTTAAGCATAAAATACAACTAATTAAAGTCAATTACTTAATTTACAATTTCATAATGTTTTGGTACAACTTATATTTTATTATAAAGATGTAATTTATTTTACTTTTAGTTATGATATTTTTATAAATATAATGATAAATTATTGTGTTATGTTATTATATTCAAAATTATTGATAATATATTTTAATAAAAAATAAAACGGGTAGTTTATCTCATAGTGTTTATCCTGTATTTAATATGTTTATTTGCAGTTAGTTATAAAAATAAAAACATGAGACTTTAATAAGTTATAATTATGTTTCATTAACTTGTAATTTTAAATTTTAACTAATATATCTATACTATATTATAAAGCATTTAAGCTAAATTCTTAAAAACTAATTTGTATGCATTAGGTACCACTTATTAATGCATATTACTTAAAATTCAAAAGTACAACTTATAAAAGCTCAATGTTTGTATTCGTGTAACTAAGTGCAAATAAACACTTATTTTTATTTTCTAAAATATCTAAACTTTTTAACTATTGATATAATTAACCGATAAATATAAAAAAAATTCGAGATAAAGCACCTTATTTTATTTTTTATTGAAGTATGTTATCTTTTTAATTTTAAATATAAAATATCTTAAATATAGTTATCATTTAAGTTAAACATTTTTTGACCCGTAACAAAATACTTTATTATTATTTTTTTATAAAAAACCATAATTAATTTAAACTAAACTAAAATATATTTTTGTTTTAAATCTAGGTTTCTCAAAATCGTAAAATAAAATCAAAAAAGACTAACAAAAGTATGAATAATGATCGAGGGTTCGAGTTTTAGATTTCAGAAATCCGCTGCATTATGAGGGTACATTTCTAGTTATTAAAAAAATGAAAATGATTATTTTAGGTACAGTTGTATAATGCAAATAAACGTATTATTACATGATGTGATTAATTTAAAACAAGTATCATTATAGTTTATACTATACAAAATTGTAAGACATAATATCTCAAACTTTTTTTTTCAAAACAATTTTTTTGTGTTATTTTACATTTTTCATTTAACTTATCAGTTATTTTTTGTCAAATGTAATTAATTTATCGACAAACAATTAACTTATCAACTATTTCACCAAGCGTAACTTATGTCAAATAAAATGCTTTATTTAATCAAACATAAACTAGTTTTATATGTTTACTCGTTAATATACAATTTAAATTGATTCTAAACCATACGATTTAATACGTTTGCCTTATAGATGTAAAAATAAGATTTTGAATATTTGTTAAAATATATAAATAATTATCAAAAACTTCGACAATTGTGATTTTTCTCTTACATTTTCTGTTCACGTGGTTTGTGAAATTTTTGGAATCCGTTTCCACCGTTTTAAGGGGCTGTTTGGTAGTTTTTTTTTTTTTGGAAAGGGTATCTTGGGTCTATGGCAGACTAATCCCTAACAATTAGGGTCTTTGGCCCAGCTGCTAAAGCGTGCAGCCCTGAGTTTATCCTCAGTGGCCACAAGTGCTGCTAGTGGGGCTCGAACCCGGGTTGAACGCTATGAACTCCCCAAGCCTTTATCACCACACCACAGCCCTTGTGGTTGGTTGTTTGGTAGTTGCTAAATAATTTGGTGCAGAATGATTAAGTTGTCAGAATAATTGAGAGACTCTTATGATATAGTGCAAAATGAAATATGGTTGTTTGGTAATTGTTATAATGAAATCAGGGAGTTTAATGGTTAAGTGAGATCCAAAATACAAAATCATTCAGAGGATTTTGGAACCATTAAGAGACAGACTTTTTTTGCCAAACAAGATTCACCTCTTAGCGATTCAAAGATTGTCTCTTAATGAAACCATTAAGAAGTAAACAAACAACGCCTAAATAAAAAACATTTTACGGTTTTCTGTTATATTCTTTTTTCTTGCAAAAAAGTAATAAATAAATAAATATAGAACCCCTTTTACTTCTTTTTGCCCCATCTCTTATGATTCAACGGGTCCTATTATTTACACCCAACCTTGGGTGTAAATTACATTGGGAACATAAAAAGTTACATTAGGAACATAAAAAGTCAAACATATGGAGTTAAGTATGAGAGGTGGGGTGGTTAGGGGGGTGTATACAAGGATTTGAGAAAATATCCAACAAATTCTCTAAAATAGAGATTTTGAGAATTTTAGTTAGGTTTTTGTTTAACCGATTTTCCAAAACTTTCTTTAAAATAGAAAGAATAGAAAAGAGGTGGTGAAATTCTCTAATAAACAATCACTTATGAAATATAAATAATATTTTATTAACCGTATTGAATATTTAGTATTATGGTTGATGTTATAATCTTTAAAATAGAGAAACTGTTGGAGTTAAATGTAATTTTTTCATAAATTTTAAGTTTTAATCCTTTATTTTAAATAACTTAAAAAAAACCTTGGAGATCTCCCACCCTCCATCTTACCTCCTTCAAGATCTAGTTTCTATGAAGATGTTGCCACCATGAACATCTAAGAGAGAGATGAAAGAGAAATCGGAAGAGATAGAGGTTTTGTTTCCCAAGTATTCCTACGAGTACGAGGAAGAGATCATAGTCTGGTGGCTTATATAAGATTTACAACTTATTTGGTCAGTTACACATAACTTGGTAGTGGCTTAATGATACAGAAAGTGACTTAGTTAGTAAGCTTCTAAGGAAAAGCTTTATACAGACAACCAATTTTTTTTTTTCTAAACTTGTCTCTCCCAATTAAAAAATATGTTTCTTTCATCTATGAAAAAACCACTACCAAACAAAAGTTTTCTCAATCTATAAAGATAAATTAATCCGTACATGCATCTTTATCAATACTAAACTTAATAGAAAATCAACTAAACAGCCCTAATCCTTAATCGTGCAACTACTGGCCGTCATTGTCTTTAGAGTTTGAGAGATGGGGGGGGGGGGGGGTATTCAGTGGTGGTTTGACCGGCCGAAAGGTCCAAGATGTTTGGGGAGATCTTTTAAGGAGGTTGAGAAATACAACAATAACTAATTTCTGAGAAGAAGAAAAAAATACACACACACATGTATATGGTAAAATTTACCGTTCACAATGATGGGCGCATGATAGACTCAACAACTGCTTGACTAACAATGTTAACTAAAGGGATTGATTTAGATTTTGAAACACGAAAAATGAACCAATAGCATAAGTTATGAATTTTACATAACAAGACCAAAAAAGAATAATAGAAAAGGGACCAAGAATGTAATTTACTCTCAAATTATTATCATGAAAGAATCAAATATTTTTGGATGAAACATTTTGTTTGATTTTGAACTTTAACTTTGACACGTTTTCGAAAAGGATAGTAGAGCTATGGACCCACAAAATTAAAGCTGATCATTTGTAGGTTTGGTTTTGTCCAGGTCCAAGTTAACCTATTTTTTGTCTAAAGGATCTAATATAGAAAATAATCAAATAATTTTATGTGGTAGGACAAAGTATATTTCATTTCACCTTCTAATAGATTTTTTTTTAGTTCCAAGGCAATGTTGTTCGGTTGTTTTTTGAAGCCGCTACCAATAGTTATGACCCCCCTTCCGAACAACGTTTTCTTTCAGGTCTTTCAACCAATCGATACGACCCAGGAGAACTGCTTTTGCTAATACTCGAGCAGTTTTTGAAAACTCATTTCAGATATGAAACTTTGAGTATTCATAGATGCTCTTGTTATTTCCAACAAGACAGCTCGGTAACAGATCACTTCTTCCAAAACGTGCCCCTTATGGACTTGAGAGCCTTACCCATCATACAAACCATTGAGCTAACAAGATTGATATATCTTTTTACATTTACAAGAAAACAAAACTTTTATAAATCACAAGTTCCGTAAAATAATTCAAAATACATAATAATTTTCCCAACTTAAAAAAAAGACGTAAAACATAACAAAGAAAAAAATTATTTCGCCAAATAAGGGACATCTATAAAGGAAATAATAAGAATTTGATCATTTGTGGTCAACTTTTCTCCCTAGGAAAACGTTTGAATACAAAAGAGATAGAAATATAATTCACTCAAATATTTAAAGTAAATGTTTTTAATTGTTTCTCCATCATGAAATTAAATTTCATAATTATATTTAGAGAAAAGTTCAACAAAGTCAACGAATTTTTCTATTTTGAATGATTAAGTCGATCCATAATATTTTATAATAAATAAACTAATGAACTTTTAAAAACTGATTACCTACATTATTTTAACCCAAAAAGTTACTTTTTTTTAGGGTTTAGGGTTTTATAATATAAAAAAAAAATTAATCAATTTTACTGTTATTCATACCCTTTGCGCCCAAAGCTATTGCCCCCCCTCGCCGCCCATCATATTCCGCTCTCTATCACCGCCCATCACTAAACCCCGACCATTGACTCCCTCTTTTTGATCGGCTTTTTTGTTTTTTAATTTTCCCTCTTTTTTGATCTGTGTATATATACATACTCCATTAAATTGTTATAAAAGAGAGAGGGATAGAACTAAAAGATTTAAAAAAAAAAAACTATGCAAAATGAAGAAGAATAATGGGAGGGGCAAACAAGGACGATGGATGGTATGGGGAATGGATGACGATAGGGGGCGAGGGGGAGCAATGTCATTGTGTGTGAAGTGTTTGAATAGCGTAGAGTTTGAAAACGCTAAAACTGATTTATATTTTTTTTAACTTAAAAACCTTTCAAGCCGGTTACAAATAACTTTTCTAATGGTTCAATAGATTATTTATTTAAAAATATTCACGGATTTAATCATTCAAAATTAGAAAATTCAATACTTTATTTATTAAAAAAATAGTTTAAAAATTTTTTAAATAAGAAAATTCGTTCGTTATTTTTTTTTAAACTTTTCCATTTTCTTGTCATTTGTCAGACAATTAAACACATGTGTGTTTATTTATATTATTGGAAATATTGTTTTTTTTTTTTTTTATAATTGATTATTGATGAATTGGACCACATCAATTAATGTTTAGATACAAGTCACAATATTTGTGGTTCTACAATTGGTTTGTGAGACGAAGGGACTAGAGATCCCGATTAGGTGAGGATGGGATAAGGGGTATTTTAGTATTTTATGACACATAAAAAATATATGGTGGAATAAAAGTCCAAATAAAATATATAATTTTGATATATTTGTTTATCTTAATTGTTTTAGGTGTCGTTTGTTTTTTAAGAGGTCTAAAGTCTGAAGTCTTATTTTAGTTATGATTAATAAGAGGTGATGTGTAAAAATGTTTGAACGATTCAGACTTAAGAGTCATTAAGATGTTTAAAAAAAAAAAAAAAAAAAACTTAGAAAAGTAAACATTGAAATGTGACAAGTAAAACGTGAAGCATGCATATTGGTAGGTAGTAAGTAAAAAAAATGCCTTTTAACTTTATATTTAAATTAGAGTGAATTTACATTTGTGGTCTATGTAATATGTGGTCTGCTGTTACTATGGTCCTTGGAATGTGTTTATTACACTTCTGGTATTTATGGTACGTAAAAAGGGATGTTTCGAGCCTTTTTTGATAGGATTTGTTAACCAAGTTAACTCATAGGGTATTTTTGGTATTTTCGTTCTTTTTGATCTTTTTCTTGATTTGTATGATAAAATACTTTTGTCTTTTTATTATTAATACCCTACCGACCCCCTTTCCCGTCTTCCTTACCCTCCCCTTTCCGTCCCTACCTCGGCCAAGACACAACCCACCCCATAGTTGGCCTCCGTTAACTCAAGAACACACAAATGTTGGCCACCTTGTCACAACACAACTTAATACACTCGCACACAAGACACTGCATCTCCATCTCCGTGATCATCGGCCCCCAAATGTGTTCGTTTTTCATCTCCGAACAAGCCCACCACTACTGCCTCCATCTTCATCTCCGATGTCTATGCGATCCCCCACTGTTCCTCTCCCCTCCCAACCCGCCACCTTTTGCACCCCAATCGGCCTCCTTCGGTGAACCTCCACCCTCTTCTCCCTTTCCCTTCCCATCCTCCCTCCTCCATCATCTGTTGTCGTTGTGATCCCCCACTATGTTTGTGCGTGTGTGCATGAGAGAGAGAGAGATGTAGTACACAAAAAAACAACAAATAAGTTGTTTATTTATGTGTGTGTGTGTGTGTGTTTCTTTAAAGTCTTTACACGTGGGAGAAAGTAGAGAAGGAACACACATGTGGTGAAGGACCACGAGTTGATTACTATTATACCATCCACTACAAAGATTTCTTAAGGATTTCTTAGTGCCACCTAGGATTTCGTATTAAGAAGCTATTGTAGTTGAGTATGATTTTTTAATAAAAATTGGTTTTTGGTAATTGTTAATGTCACATTAGTACTTTCTGCTAAGAAATTGTTTTACGTTGCATTATGCTTTTTGATTTTTATAAAGTATGTTTATAAAAATTGTGTGCAAAATTTATTTAATGAGATTTTGGTTATAAATAATTTATCAGTATTGATATAATTTTTTTATTTATTAAACTTTTAACACATAATAATAAATAATTATTTATTGAATCAAAACATTTTATAAGTTAAAATAAAACATTTTATTTAATTAATTTATGTTATTTTATAATAACTATTTAACTAATAAATTATTTGGTATTAAGATTATAGTAAGAAATATTAAACTTTAGTTTTGTTGTTATTTGATTAAAATATTTTTTTTTATGATGAGGTGTCATTTAAGAAATTGATAATAAATTATTGTAGTGGAGGGTAATTTCTAGATAATTTCTAAAGTTAACATGACACTTAAGAAATTATGTTAGAAATTGTATTGCAGTAGATGGTCTTAGAGAGTTGCAGAAACTCATGGAGGCTTTGATGGTGGAAGCCAGGATGTGTCTCAGAGAAGTGGGGTGGGGGTTCACCAAAGATGGAAATATAAAAAACAATGTTCAATAGAAAAGAGGTGGGCCGTGGGTGGTGTTTCACGACATATGTGTTTCATGGAGAAGATGACATGGATCTCAGTTTGTGTTTGTGTGTGTGGATATATATATATATATATATATATAAGTAGTCGATTTCATTTTTGTTGCTTATAACTTAACCGAGCTAACGGATTCCTGGAATATCAGAGGGAGGGACTCAAAACGATGGATACCTGAAATGTAGTAAATATGTTTTAAGGACCTTAATCATACAAACAACAAAGTACAAAGACCAAAAATGTAATTCACTCTTTAAAGTGTGAGGTAGGGACACAACCCTTTGGGTACGAATAAGATATCTTATATTTTGTCTCTTAATTATTATTGTACCATATATAATTTATTATTGTACTATATAAATTATACATATACATGTTAAATCATTTGTTGATATTTATTTTTGAATGTCCATTTGCAAATTTTGAGTCTGTGCAATCACTTTCGGTGTTTATTGGACCATTTCTATTTTTCAATAACAAAATAAATGTTATATCTGATCTGAAATAAAATATAATAACAGTGTTAAATTTTAACTTAAATATTTAAATGTTTTTTTATAAGATATATAAAAAGAGAAACTTAAGAATCAATTCAATATGATTAATATCTTGAAGAGTATAAAATAACTTTATGATGAAATAGTATTGCAATATTATTCAAGACATCTGGAAAGAAATTTACGAACTATGTAATATTTCAAACTATGAAATGTATGTAACACCCCAAAGCAACTAACTAATTCGATATTTTTTAATTGAACTTAGAATTGACTCAAAAATTTTTGATTAAACTTTTGAATGAGTTGAATTGAACATTGATGATACGAGACTCGACTAAAAGACCATTTACTAAATACTTACCAGACAATCAGACTTCTCTTACCTTTCGGATGAGCATGACAAGGACCTATAATATTACCCTGTAAGAGACATAACAAGGTTCAAAAATCTTATCCGGTAAGTGAGGGAGATAACTATTATTTGACAAGTACGTATCGGATAAGTGACACTTACAAAGAATCTATTTTAAAGGACAAGAATATTAACTGATAAGACATCCCTTAACTAATTTTTCATTAAGAGTAGGTATAACCATGATTTTCCATAAGTAATAATAAATTGCGTTTGAATTTTATATATTTAAATATAAAATAAAATTTTACAATTATGCCTTTTGAAACAATTGTATGGTGATTTAAACTATTTTAATTATTTATTTATATTTATTTAATAATTCGAATCAAGATTTTACCAAAAAAGCACTACTGGAAAGCAGTCTGGTGGGCTCTGAATGTGGGCTGACAGCTGTAAGGAATCCAGGGAAATTGGGCCAGGGATGTAAGGCCTGTTTTAGCTGCTTAAAAAGGTTAATGGATTCACAAACTTATTTGATTAACTATACATTATTGTTTAACAGTGACTTAGTGGTTGTTTACCAAATTTTTCATTAAGGGCATGTTCGTTTGTGGCTGAATGGTCTGTATGGAAGATATGGCTAATTCGCTCAGCCATATCTACTTGTTCGGTATTAGCTTAATTGCTTAGATGATGGTTGATTCGGTCAGCTAAATTATCTAGGTCCTTTGGGTTCAGCTATGTATTTTCTCTATCTACCCCTCACAACTACCCACCGTTAAAAGAAAAAAAACCTACACATCTCTCTCATCATATTGTTGGTTCTCCATCACTACTCTTCACAGATCTGCTCCATTGCTCCATCAATCTTCTACCTGTTTGCTTCTCACATCGATCTGTTCCATCGGTGGAACAAAAAAAACTTTGGAGCAAAAAGCCCATCCAAAGAAAAGCTTGAAACCATCATCTATCACTAATCAAAATCTTCAAAAGAAAAAAAACCCAAATAATGGTTTTGCTCCATAGCTATGATCGAGAAAAGACCCACTAAAAAAGAATCCACCAAAATAAAAAAGGAAGAAGAAGAAGAAGATCAGAGTTAAAAATGGTTTTGCTCCATGCTGTTGTCGAAGTTCGAATGCATTTGCAGAGTTTTTTTTTCTTTTTTTATTTTGGTTTGGTGGCTTCCATTAAAAGATGGGTAATAAACAATGAGTTTCTTTTTTTTTTTTGAAACGAAAACAATGAGTATCTATATATACTTGTATAATATACCTTTTTATTTAAAAAACAATTAAATTAATATCTTTTATAATTCAATAATTTATCAAAGAATTATTTTATTTAATATAGATTAAGGGGTAAAATGGTCATTTTTAATATTCAGACTGTTTATTCAGCACAACAACCGAACAACAACTTATCTGTTAACACCCAGACAGCTATATCCATACAGGTCTTAACAGACAACGAACCGAACAACACCTAAGTCGTGTATGGATAAATGTGTCTGTCTGGATAAATTGATGTTGTTGTTTACTTTTTTATATGAATTAACAGTATGAATAACAGAAATGACTAATTTACCCCTGAATATGAATTTTAAACTTGTAACACCCGGATTTCTCGGTAAGTTATTTCCTCTATTTTCTTCCTCATACTTCCCTCATTTGTTATGAAAACCCCTTAGTGTGAGTACCTTCGACTATGTGCATTGACCTTGTATGTGCCGATGCTCGGAAAGCGAATTTTCGGAGGTCGAAGGTCTCATGCGACAGTGCCACGCGATAGTGACAATGTCACTATCGCCGAGGCATAATCGCGGGGAAGGGAATTGAGTCGCGGTACACTTGGCGTGATAGTGACCGCGATAGTGACAAAGTGTCACTATCGCAGGGCACTATCGCTGGGATTGTACCGCGGGTGGTTGGACGCGGGCGATAGTGCCCCGCGATAGTGACAAGTGTCACTCTCGCGGGCAAGGTCGTGATCGGGCAACTTGGGTATAAAAACGACCCAAACTGATTCATTTCTCATTTTTGCAAGTGTGGAGCTAGGGTGAGGCGATTTTGGAGCCCTAGGTGAGTTCCCTCTCATCTCTCTTCATTTATTGCTAGTTATTGGTTGCCTAAGATCATTTATTTCTCATCTAGGTTATCAAGTGGTGGTGTGAAGCTACTAAGTTCTCAAGTTCAAGATCCCTCCTTTTAGAAGTTGTTAGGGTTTGGAATAAACCCAATGTGAGTCATACTTCCTTTTTATTAAACTTTATACATATCAAAATGTATTTTTAACTTCTAAGTATCTCCTTGTTCACATTTTTATTGTTGGTGAGATTTTGACCTAACTTGGTATTTTGGAGATTTTTAGGGTTTCTTACCATTTTGTAAAATAAAGAAGTATTTCATGTCTTGGAACTATAAATGTGAATGTTTTCATGTTTCAATGAGAAAATGTTCAACCTATGGCTTTTTAGCCAAGATTCTGTTTTAAGCATATTATGGGTATTTGCGTGAAAGTGTTATTTTGTAAAAAGGGAATAAATGGTTTAACCTTTGGGAAATCCATATATCATTAAAATGGGTTTTTACACTTGAAATGTTTACTTGGTATGGAAACATTTTTGGAAATGGAAAGATAGCCTTATGAGTTATGTTTGGGCTTTGTACTTCTTATCAGCAGTTAACCATAAAATGTGATTTGGGAAATAATGGTGTTATGAACTATATGTTTGATTATAGTTGGTCACAAGTGTTATTGTGACAAGTCTAGACTATTACTAGTGGATCCATAGGTATAGAGTCGACTTATTATTTGGGGATAACTCCCGTATGTAGCTAGTTGAGACATTGGACCCTAGAGGGCAACTTGGTACGGTTATGTGGGACCGGATACTAGCCGTGGGTCGTAAATGTAAATCCTAATGAATGAGCATGACTAGGGATCATTGGGTGCCCTCCCTCACATCTTAGTACGAGTCGGCGTGTTCGTGGCCTTGATCCTAATATGGTGAGCTCAAACTTGGAAAGTGGCTTACTTTGTGTTTCGCCACAATCCTTGTAATTCGGGTTTTTCCCGTCATCGCAAGATGAAGTCTGGGCCGGAAGGTCACTATGTGCTTATCAAACCATTTACACAGGCGGTTGCTGAAAATAGTTTATTCATGTTGCATTTAATTCTTCTTACTATCTTTCATATAAACTGTATGTTCTCACTAGGCTTTAAGCCTAACACTTTTTCTCAAATGATGTGTATAACAGGTTCCCTTAACGGCGGGTCGTCAAGGGGTTGAGAGAAGTGTGTGGTCTCTTGAGGGCATTTTTGGAGAATAGATATTTTGGAAGCTTTAGCATTTAAAACAATTATTCATTTTGGTATTGGGTTGACAACCTATGTAATCTAGCTACTTGTGGTTTAGATTAGTTTGTTGTCGTTTCCCCATACATCATTACATGTTTTGTAAATGCTCACGTTTTTACCCTTTATGGGTGGTTTGCCCCATTTATAAACGTTATATTGCCAAATTTTCAATTTTCAAAATTACCCCAATTTTGATGGTGTTACAAAACTGTTTTATAAATTGATGTTTATTTTTAAGGCATATATTCATAAATTCATTGATATAATAAAAAAATCAAAGAAAAATTCATTAAGTACTTAAACTTCCAAGTTCAAACACAAGGTAGCCAAATTCAAACAAAAAGTAACAAGTATGAAACAAAAAGTAGCAAGTATAAAATGGCTTATCCAATAAGCTCATAAATGGGGAGAGTTTTATGCAGAAAACCAAGTTTTTTTTTTCAAATATGTCATTCCCAATTAAAAAACACGCTCCTTCTATCTATGAAAGAACTGTTTCAAAAAAAAAATCTTCTTGAGTTATACGAACAGATTAATTCACACATACAACTTTATTCGTGCACGACTTAATAGAAAACCAACCAAACAACCCATAAGTGTTTCAAATACAACCATCCAAGCAATATAAATCATATAAACCAATCAAATAAGATATTTATAAAAATAATAACAGTTTATTTATTATGATATGTATATTTTTATAGGATAATTAGAGTTCATTCTTTATGATTGATGATTTAGATAAGAAAACAATCGAAATATTTATGAAACCATATATTTATTAGACTACAAAGACAATTGAAATTGATTTATATGATTTAGTAATTAGAGTTTTTGTATTTGAAACTCTCTCATAAGTGGTATTTATTAATTAATTAGTGGATTAATATAATAATTTATCATGTATTTGTTGAATTAAATTTTAGTTGTAGTAAATAAATTTTCAACTTCGAAAATAATTCGGAACATGACCATGGTGACTATGCTAGAAAAATATTTTGATCGAGATCTAATAATACTCTCTTCAAAATATTTGATGGTGTTATAGGAAAAATTGTTACGTTTAATATATTTGGATTGGAAAAGTTTGAAAAAACCCAACGGACTTTCATATTTTGAGTGTTTAAGTTTTTGGACGTTTTGTTAACAAATAAATCTCTGCACTTATTAAAACTGATTAAATTCGTCATTTTGACCTTTAAAAATGACCTGTAACCTATTAAAGTGATAAAATTTGATTTTAAAGCTTATAAAAAGGAAAAAAAAATGGGTCCTGACCTTTTGAAGCACTCCCTAATCCCCGTTGACTATTAACCTAAATATTCATCTTCGACTTTCTTGCACGCATACCCTAGGGTACTAAGGACCAACCCGTTATAATGAATGACATAGCTAGTCAGCTCTAGAACTAAACTTGGCTATGAATTCCGGTTAGAAGAGACTTAGGGGGCGTTTGGTTCACAGAATTTAATGGAATCTGGTGGAATTGGAATGTTAAATTCCATTGACCAGATTCCATTCCTTTGTTTGGTTCAAGCATTTCAAAGGAATGAAATCATCCAATTCCATTAAATTCCATAGATAAGGGATTTTATAATTCCATCCAAAATGCCAAGCATTTCAATGGAATGGAATGTGATATTTCTTTATTTCCAAAATTACCCTTCACTCCAAATAAACCCTACTCTCTCTCTCTCTCCTCCCTCTCTCTCTCCCTCTATCCTCCACTCTCTCCTCTCTCTCTCCTCCACTCTCTCCTCTCTTTCTCTCTCATCCTCTCCCTCTCTCTCCTCTATCTTTCTCTTACCTCTCTCTCCTCTCTCTCTTCCCTCTCTCTTTCTCTCTCCTCTCTCTCTCTCCTCTCTCTCCTCTCTCTCCTCTCTCTCTCTCCTCTCTCTCCTCTCTCTCTCCTCCTCTCTCTCCCTCTCTCCTCCTCCCTCTCCCTCTCTCTTTCTCTTTCCTCTCTTCCCTCTCTCTTTATCTCTCCTCTCTCTTTCTCTCTCCTATCTCTCTCCCTTCTCTCTCCTCTCTCTATCTCTCTCTCCCTCTATCCTCTATCTCTCCTCTCTCTCTCTCTCTCCTCCTCTCTCTCATCTCTCTTTCCCTCTCCCTCTCTCTCCCTCTCTCCTTCTCTTTCCTCTCTTCCCTCTCTCCTCTCTCTCTCCTCCACTCTCTCCTCTCTCTCTCCTCTCTCTCTCTTCCCTCTCTCTCCTCTCTCTCTGTTCTATGTCCTCCACTCTCTCCCTCTATCTCTCCACTCTCTCCTCTCTCTCTCTCTCCTCCCTCTCTCGGTATCATTCATGTGCTAAAATAATAAAAACATTTTTTGTTAAAAATTAAACTGTTTAATGACTATTTTATTAAAGTAATTTTTGTTTAAAATTTTAAAATAATCAAAAAGGGTATTTTGGTCATTTACCAAAGTTCCATTCCAATTCCAAAGCTACAATCTGTGAACCAAACAGAAAAATTCCAATCCATTTAACAGATTCCATTCCAATTCTGTCAACCAAACAGGTGGTCAAACCTGACAACATTCCATTCCAATTCCATCAAAGTCAAATTCCTTTGACATATTCCATTCCATCCAAAAACATTCTGCGAACCAAACGCCCCCTTAGGGGTTGTTTGGTTCACGAAATTGGAAGGAATTGGAATGACCAATTCCATTGACCAAATTTCATGCCCATGTTTGGTTCACGGAATGAAAGCGATGGAATCTTTCCAATTCCATTGAATTCCACATTTTTAGGAATTCATCATTCCTTGTCTTAAGTGAAGAAATTGAATTCCTACCAACCAAACGCTTGGTCAAATTCCATCAAATTCCATTCCAATTCCTTCAAAGTCAAATTTCTTCGATTCCATCAAATTCCATTCTGTGAACCAAACTCCCCCTTAGGGGTTGTTTGTTTAAAAAAAAAATTTAATGGTTCTTAAGTCTGAATCGTTCAGACCTTTTTACATTCGGTCTCTTTTTTTTCCCTCCAGTTTTCAGAACCTCTTAACTCTTAAATACGTCTGAAATAAGAAATGGTGACCTAACTTCTTAAAATCTCTTATCGTCATCTCAGTTCATATGCTTTTCTTTTTCTCAATACGTTTCCAGACGTTACAGAAACATACAGTCTTGTTGATTCAGATTTCAGACTTCAACACCACCTCTTATTAATCAGAAATAAAATAAGACTTCAAACTTTTTAAAAAACAAACGACACCTTAATATCTAATGTTTTGTCAGTGACATCCCAACCACTCGACCTAGACTGCATCACACCATGGGCCAAGTTAACATACCACTTTTTATAGGACGTTACAAGTCTCTAAGTGTCATAATAGACCACTTTATAGGACGTAAATTTATATGACCAAACATATGTGTGTCCTATGTAAGAGCGTTGCAATAGGTTTATAGGACGGTTTTGAACATCTAAAATAGTTTTTATGACACTTTTGAAATAAAGTATTGTATCAAAAGTTTTATATCACATTATTTGAAAAAATGTCATATAAACATAAGTGTCCTATAAAAAGATGGGGTTTTAAAAAAGCTAATATGACATTTTATTTCAAAAGTGTCCTAAAAACCTATTTAAGACGCCTAAAAAACGTCTTCTAAACCTATTGCAACACTCTTATATTGGACTCATATCTATTTGGTTCTATAAACTTAAGGCCTATAAAGTAGTCTATAGGATGCATATCTATTTGGTTTTATAAACTGTGGCGTCTTATAAACCCGATTTTATTGTTTACTATATTAAAAACCATTTGCTAAATAACTTATTAAAAACAACTTATTAACACATAATCACTTAAAATATTCAATATACAACCAATTATTGCTTACGTACAATTTTTTAAAGCACCACGTTTATAATTGATAGCCAACTGGTAAACATGTCCAAATACAAAATAAATGTTGAGTCTTGCGAATACAACATAATACTTATCACGAATACTAGCTAAAGTAAGTTACACCTTTATTTTTAAATCTAAAATATTTAAGTTTTAGTATAAAAAAATGAATTCAACAAATTATACAAAAAAATGAGAATTTTATAATCTTTAATTTAAGACAACTTTTAATATATATATTTTTGGGGATTTATTATCGGGTCTTTCAATTAGCAAAATTGTTCAAACACCATTTCTAATTTATATTTGTATTCAAACATTAACTAAATAAAAATTGTACTAATTTTTATTCTTAATTTATAATAAAATCTTACGCCCTGCTACATCGTATGAGTACACGACTACTGTTGTGTATACAGTCTTCATAGTGAGAGTTTGTCTCGTATAGAAAGGATAGTAAAGTCTTGCTTGTGTTGTAAGCTATATATAAGTTCTAAAGTCATATCACTTGTCCCACTTTCTGTATGACCTAAGCCGCCTAGAAAAGGCACATTCCTTGTTGTTGTACGAGTTTTTACAGGTTTTTTCAGTGTTTCTATTCTAGATAAAATCTATTTCAGCTTAATCTTATCCAAATCAGTTATAATAACAAACCTATATATATATATATATATATATATATATATACACATATATATATATATATATATATATATATATGTGTGTGTGTGTATTCCTATCATCATTTGGTATCTAATCTCAATCCTCTCCTTTTCATATAATTTTCTGCAAAATGTTCATTGAAGAACATGTTTAGTTGTTTAACATGTCTTATTAATTAGGGAATCATGGGGATGCATTAGTCACAACCCAAACAACCTTGATTAGTGAGAGCTAATAATATCTTAAAGACAGTAATAAATCACGTCCTAATCATTGTTTTTCTGTACCTTTCTCCTATGATTTTATTTTCGAACAACGACTATTATTTTGTAGTTCATGTTTTCCCCATCACCCTTTTTCTTGTTGTGTTCCTTTATGTGAACTAGATATCAGCCATTTACAAATATCACAAAGAAAGCATGTTTACCTTATTTATTACTTAAAAAGATGAACAAAAAACAACTTCATTATTTCCATTTCATATTTTTAGTACTTGTTCTTCTAAGATTTTTTTTTGAAGAAACATATTCCCTCATATATATTCTTGAGAATTAAAGCTAGCCATTTCTTGTTAGGGGTAGTAGGGTGGTGAGTTGAAGAAACTATAGAAGAGGATGATATCTAGTGTGATGTTGAAGGATATGATGGTGATGTTTGTTATGCCATGGATGATGATGATGAAGATGGCATGGAGAGTGATTGGAAGGTATGCATTGGCTAGAGGACTTGAATGGTGGGAATGTTTAGAGTTGATGTTTCTCAAGTGTGAGATGGAAAGTGTTAGTGAAACTTATGTTGATCCATATGACTACTACTACAAGGCCAAATTCATTCAAACTATCTAAGCTACCATATTACATACATATACATACACGTACACATACACATACACATACACACACCCTTAGCTTATATACACATACAATATATATATATATACATATATACACACACCCTTAGCTTATATACACATACAATGTCATAACCATTATGTATTTGAAAGAAAATAAATTCAAATGAATTTTTATTTGTCTTGGAACATATGTTTATAGCGTTGCCGTTGGGTTCGATCCAAAGAGATGAGTCACTTTTTTGTGAGAGTACTTCTGAGACCATTGTGTTAAGTTTCAATGTGTACTACATGTGATGGTTTGATGTGGTTTTTTTTCCTATGAAGGTTCGATTTGGTTTTCATGTGAAAAATGAGTGGTTTTACAGGATAAGAAACTCATTTCATATGTAAAACAATCATAATTGTTTCACATATGAAATAAAACATGCCCATATATACATGTTATTTATGAAATACACATACATATCTTAATCCTAGCCCAATAGTTTTCAAAGTCTTGGGGGTTCTCATTTGACAACCACCTTATGCTTGCTTTTTATATACCATCTATTAACAACAAACACTTTGTGTTTTGATGAGTGCAATGCACTGTGCAACCGAAGCTAATAAGCCAAATGTGGCCTTTGTGCCACGATTCAACTAAATTACTCATGAAATCAGTTTAAAATAAATGTCACCCTACAATTCATATGAAGAAATGAACATATTTTTAGTGGTTGGATCAAAATAAAAGCTTTAAAAAATTATAATTATTTTAAGTTTTTAGATCAAGACCTCATAAATAATTGCATTGAATCATTGATCACATAAAAACTTAAATCTAGCGCTAATTATTGCTTATGCAATTGTACGCCTATTCGTTATTAAATATTTAGGGGTTGTTTGATTTTATAAAAAAACCTCTTAATGGCTCTTAAGTCTGAATGGTTCATACCTTTTTACACATCACCTCTTATTAATCATAACTAAAATAAGATTTCAGACTTTAGACCTCTTAAAAAACAAACGACACCTTAGTAAACAACAAGACTAGGAGAATGACATCATACTAACTCTTAATGATTTTTATAAATTATGTGTAGATAAGAGTGTTGGGAACTGAAGATTATACTAAGTGTAGTTACTACTGCTAGTACAAGAGTGGTTACTACTGCCAGAACACTTTGAAGATTAATACTGCTAGTTGGTTAATCCTGCTAGTTAGTTAATACTGCTAGTTAGTTAATACTGCTAGTTGGTTAATACTGCTAGTTGGTTAATACTGCTAGTTAGTTAATACTGCTAGTTAGTTAATACTGCTAGTTGGTTAATACTGCTAGTTGGTTAATACTGCTAGTTGGTTAATACTGCTAGTTAGTTAATACTGCTAGTTGGTTAATACTGCTAGTTAATTAATACTGCTCGCGGTTAATACTGCTCGCAGTTAATACTGCTAGTTAGTTAATACTGCTCGCGGTTAATACTGCTCGCAGTTAATACTGCTAGTTAGTTAATACTGCTCTAGGTTAATACTGCTTTTAATCCGAATACTATAAATACCATTTGCCCGCCCAAACGTTCATAACGACTCTTTGCATACTGTTCACTTGCTCTTCTAATCTTTTTCTCTCAAGAACCTAGTCTTCCAGGCAAGAAAATCCCAGTTCAATGGCATCCATGGCGTTTATCGATGAGCACAATGAGATCGCCATGCTGCAGAAGCCCAAACAAGCAGAAGGATTCCACCAGATTGTGGATTTCCTCAAGTCAAGCCACATTGCTCATGCTCTCACTGTTGCCCCTACCATCTACATCGAGCATTAGAGGCAGTTCTGGGCAAATGCCACCATTGTTGCTGAAAATGGTGTGCAAATGATAAAGACAACCCTGTGTGACAAGCCATTAACAGTTACTGAAGAGGTGATTCGCATCAGTCTACGTCTAGACGATGCCTCTGGTATAACGTCTATCTCTAATGATGAACTGTTTTCTAATCTTACAAGAATGGGGTATGGAGGCCCATTGGGTGTTTTCAAATTCTCAAAAGCAAAGTTTTCACCCCAATGGCGTTTTCTTGTTCATACCCTGATGCATTGCATCTCCAAAAAGACTACTGGATGGAGTGAGTTCAGCAGTCCAATTGTCTATGCTTTGGTTTGCTTGGCTACATCCAGAAGGTACAATTTCTCAAAAATGATTTTCAGTGATCTTGTATCAAACATGGGAAACAAAAAGAGTTTCTTTATGTATCCCAGGTTTGTTCAAGAAGTAATTAACCATGAATTGACGGATATACCTCAACCTGTTGGGGTATATGTACCTAAACCCCCCAAAGGCAAGGTTTTCTCAAATATGAGAAGATCTGCTGGGGACTCGGAAGGAGTTGACACCCCATTGTTCTCTACAATGATGGTGGTGTCCCAAACCACTGAAGGTATGGCAGCAGGGTCAAGGCCCTCATTAGACCATCCCACTGCTAGCCAAGCCCAACCTTCTCACTCAAAAACAATTCCCCAGTCCATTCTTACAAAACCAACCTCTCCAATTTCCCATACTTATAAGAGAAAACAGGTAAAGAAGGCTCCTTCCCTTCTTGTACCAGAATCCCCTAAGCCTTTAAGCCCTCTAAGGGAGAATACTCCTTTAGAGAATATCCAAAGGGAAACCACAGGGGTGTCTCCCAACCCCAAGGAGGTGCTCTCTGAGGAGGAGGTAGAGCATATGGGTGATGAGGCTGCCACTACTCCTGCTAGCACAGAGGAGGACAGTGGTAACATCAATAAGACCTCCCCCATGGCAACTTTAAATGAGCAATCATTTGAAGGTCCCTGGTGCCAAGAAACCAAGGGGGTGGACAGTGCTTCTGCTAGGCAGAAGACTTCCACTTCAAAAAGATCCAATGATCCTTCAATAGGGGGTAACACTCCTGGAGAAGGTGAGGACAGATATAACTATGAGGAATTGATGGAAACAATGGGAAACATCAACCAAGATGTCATCACTCAAGGCAAAGAGATTGAAGAAATGAAATTGGTCATCTTGTCCCAACAAGTGCAGATTACCAAACTCAAGAAATTGGTGATGAAGCTAGTACAGAAAAAGAAGAAGAGACATTTTGTGCTAAGGAGAAGGCTATCTGAAAATGATGCTCCCAAAAAGGGGGAGATCAACATGGAAGAAGCTACAAAAGAGGGGGAGTTTGATGGAAACAAATTTGATGTTGAGGGGGAGCAGAAAGAAGAAACAGAAAGAGAATCAGTGCAAAAAGAAACACAACAAGCAGCAGAAACAGTTACTACTGCTGAAAATAAACAAGCAGCAGAAACGGTGAAAGAAGTATTAACTGATCTTGAGATTGCAGAAACCTTACTCAAAGCCAAAAATGATACTCCCAAGGTCACTTCAAAGACCAAAGGAGTAATCATCAAAGAACAAGGTGAAGTAATCAAGAAAGATAACAGTAAGAAGGAAATGAATAAAGACAAAGGAAAAGCAAAGATAGTAGAATCTGATCAACCAGTCAAGAAGCAAAGGTTAGTTGAATCAGATGAAGCCTTAGCCAGGAAGATGCAAGAGGATATTGAAAAGGAAGAAAGAGTTCAGGTGGAAAAGGACAGGGAGATGGCAAAGGCTCTGGCTGCTGAACTGAATGAAGCTTATCAACAGAGTCTGGCAACTGAAATTGCATAAAAGAAAGCTGCAACTCTGAAGAAATTAGTGGTGAAAAAAGCTGGAAAGAAGAGACAACCCTCACAGACTTTCCTAGGTACCCAAGAGAGAAACAAGATGATTATATTTCTCAAAGGTGCTGTAGGAGTCAGAAAGGAGATGTTCTCAAAGATGTCCTTTGAGAAAATTAAAGAGCTGTATGATTCAGAGATGAAAAAGCTTCAAGGAAATGAAACTGCAAGGGTGGAAATGGAGAAGAGGATGAAAGAAAGTAATGACTTTGATTTCCAAAAGCCCTTTCCAGATGAGCAAGAAACTCCACCTAAGAAAGAGGCCACTCTGGGAGAAAGTCTAAGGACTTTGAAAAGAACAAAGATGATGGCTAGGAGAAAGTCAACTAAGAAGCCCAGAGTATCTGAAGGAGAAGCTGAGAAGGTTGCTGAAGAAGAAGTGGCACCTGAGTCATTTATCCATCCAGAGTCATCAATTAAAGATGATGTCAATTTGTATATGGTAGTGATGGACAAAGTGCCTGAACCAATTTCTGCAGAACCTGTTGGAGTTAAGCCTCCTGAGGTCATTCACTGGGATATACTGACAATGGATGGAAATGATTACATCAGACTCAAGAGGAAGGGTGATAAGTATGAGGTATTCAACACTTGGGTCAAGATTGTCAGAACATGCTCTAGATCTGATATAGAAGAGATGTTTGACATAGGAATGAAGCTGTATGCAGATCATCTGAAAGCTCCAGGGATTTCTCTTACAAAACTGGTGATGGAGTATCTGTGCATGATGTTCAAACCTGAAGAAGTGGACCAGGTCATAAGGAGTGTGTTTCAAGTAGTCACAAGTTGGACTCTATATGAAACTAGTGGAGTATATGCAGTGACTTTGGATAGAAATCACACAGAATACTTCCTAGTGGATAGAGTATACAATCACACCAGACTGAAGATTCATGCCATGCTAAAGAAGAAGTTGGGTTGTGCACCAAATTCAGAAATGGCAAAGTACCTAATTCAGAGGATAATCAATCAGAGTTTGGGACTGAATCCAGACATAGGAGCATGATCTTTGAAGTTTTGGGAGCATCAAAAAGAGCTTCTGGAAGAGTATCTGAAGAACTTGACTTCTCTTCTAAAAGTCAAGTTAGGGGGAGATTGTTGGGAACTGAAGATTATACTAAGTGTAGTTACTACTGCTAGTACAAGAGTGGTTACTACTGCCAGAACACTTTGAAGATTAATACTGCTAAGTGTTACTACTGCTAGTTAAAGTTAGTGCTGCTTGAACAAAGTTAGTACTGCTTAGCTAGTTAGTACTGCTAGTAGTTAGTACTGCTTACAGTTAATGCTGCTGGAAGAAGATAATGCTGCTAAGCATAATTAATGCTGCTAAAGAGATCCAGATGGAATGTACGACAGCTGGATATACTGAAGATATACTTAGAAGATATACATGGAAGATATACTGAAGATTTGTTTATTCTTTGTAATTATCCTTTTATCAGTATATGTATAGAATGTATAGAATAGATAGAAATAACTTTGGATTATTATTTTTTCCAGAGAGAAATCAACCTCAAGGCATAGATCCTAATTCTAGAGAAGTAGAATTCGTATTGGTGAGCATGTTCATCAATATTGAGGTTGAGTGTGTAATCTTGTAGCTTCAAGCATTCAATACAAGTTTACTGTTTGATAATCATATACTGTGTTGATTACTGTTTTATTAAATATCAAAGTGTTTTTCCGCAACTTCTTTGATATTAGTTTCTGAGAATTAATTCTTGTTAAGAATTCGATCCTGACAAAGAGATAACTAAAATATAATATTTTATCGATGTTCAACTATTCCTGCTATTAACTAATAAAATAGGATATTTGAATACTTAAAAAAGTTGTTTATCGACTAATAGTCATTAAAAAGGTCTTAAGTTATGATAATTTTCTTCTATATATGGAGTACAACATCACATACAAATGAGTAGCAAACTGCCAACAATTTCATTTGAAACTTTCTTTAGTTCTCGAACTTTGATAATGTCCATCCCTATTGTCTTTTATTAATTAACCTGTAGCAATCATTACAAAAGTTGAAGAAAAAGTAAGAAAGGCAAAAATGTTGGTTACGACATATGTATCGAGTGATATAAGAACAGAGTCTCAGCTCTTCCCAAGCAAGAAAATTGGATGAATTGTCACATGTACGAGTACCAAGGTTTCTGGTACCACCAAGTCTTAACAACCAGATAAGATATTGTTCTTGAACTACGAGAACATGCAAAATGAGGTAAATAATGAGATAAAGAAATAAGGCAAGTGACACCTAATAAGTACATTAATTAAGAATAGGAACTCAAATATGAATCATTGATCACATTAAAACTTAAATCAAACGAGAATTATTGGCATATAATTATTTTTAAAATTTTAATTAAAAATTAATAAACAAGAATAAGAGGATGCACCAAATGGCCTTTGGCCTAGCGGTATCGAAGCTTTTGGCCTCTAGGAGGTCAGAGATTCAAATCTCACCAAAGATGAGGGTGGAGGGTGTGAGTTTATTTGTTATATTTATCGTATATAAATATTATATATACTTAAAAAAAAATAAGAGGAGGCAATATATTAGAAAACAACACATATTAATTTTTTAATATTTTTTTATAAAATTTTGGATATATCGAAAGATCCTCAAAATCTAGTTTCACTTTTCTAAGAGATGTTTTTGATTTTTTTCCTACAAATAAAATATTAAATTTGAATACTTTAAAAATGTTATTTGTTGATTAATAATTACTAGTGTTGGGCCCGTGCATTGCACGAGAGGATAAATTTTTTGTTGGAATATTGAACCGAGTTAAAATGAAACGTAATTTCTCTGTTAACAATTAATGAAATACAATGTGAAAAACGAATGTATTTTCATAAGTGGTTAACTTACATATATTCTTAATCGTTTGTTGTTATGACTTTGTGCAATAATATTGGTAATAGTTTTGTATTATATTATTTAAAACTCAAACGACATGTCTCACAACATATTTATCTGACTATTGATTTCAAGACCTCATAGTATTAGTCAATAAAAATAAAGATATGTATATATATCTTATTCCCCTACTTCGAAAAATAGATTGTGGGTTTTGAAAAATATAAACAAATTCTCACTAAATAAAATAAAATATAAGAAAGTAGTTTTTCAAAGAAACAAAAATATAGTGGAATATCTTTTGTTCAGTTACAGATTCCGTCATTGACACCCGACCGTTCGTCTTCTTCTTGTAATCGGATAATACATAGAGAAGCTATATATATTTATAGTGAATGTAAAGAATATTTTAAAATCTTTTATTTTTATTTTCGATTTTACATTTAAATGTAAATATATTAAAAATATGGAAGAATATTTTTATATCTACATCGTTTCTATTTTATTTTCTTTACACTTGGTTAATTTGGAAAGTATTGCGGAATATTTTTATTTTAAAGAATACGATAATTTATTAATGTATCTCGTTATTTTTTATTTTTAACTCATATCAACCTTCTTTTTTCTTCTTTTAATGCTCGTGAAAAAAAAATACATGTAGATTTTATATTATAAATAAAATACGTGTAGATTTTATATTATAAATAAAATACGTGTAGATTTTATATTATAAATAAAGTACGTGTAGATTTTATATTATAAATAAAATACGTGTATATTTTATATTATGCTAACATAATATACGTGTAGATTTTATAAAATAAAATAGATTTTATATTAGCAAAAAAAAAATACGGAAGAAAAAAGAGTTTATATTACGTCTCATTATGTAAAAAGATTTTATAAAATAAAATATGAAAAAAGATTTTATAAAATAAAATATGGAAAAATCATTATGAGGTGTAATATAAAAAAATACGGAAGAAAAAAGATTTTATATTACATCTCATTAATATAGATTTAAATGTTAAATCTACATTTAAAATATATTATGCTAATATAAAATATATTTTATAAAATCCTGCACAAAAAAAAACAAATAGTTATATTAATAAATGAATATCCATTCCACAAATAGATGATTATGTGAGATACTGTGCTTGGAAATGTTGTACCAAAGCATTAAGAAATTATAAATTAAGTAATTGGCTTTAATTAGTTGTAACTTGTGCTTAAAATATTGTAATTAAGAGTTTTTATGTCGTTTTTATAATATAGTATAGATATAGATTACATACTAGAAGCGTACTCGCGCAATGCAGCGAGATACATCACGATTTTAATGTTTCATTTTATTTTTTGTTTTTTTGTCGATTTATAGTACGATTTTGGATGGTTTTGAGAAAGTGATATTGTTTTTTTTTATATATATAAATGTGTTTAATTTAGGCTTAATAATATAATGTTGTTTATATAAAAAAAATTAAGTATTTTGTTAGAATTCAATTATTATCTTATATATTTTAATGACATTTAGAAAAAAATAACCAATTACATATTTAATAATATAATTAAAACAAATTTATAGTAATATAATATATTAATTAATAGTGATACATGAAAGGGTCTGCATAAAAGGAAGACTCTGTACATACCAAATTGATGGGTGTTAGAAGTCTGCAATAGTAATATGTATCTTGTGCTTTGATACTTGTAAATTAAGAGATTTTTAAAATCTTGCATAAAATGATGGTACCTTGTGCCTAATAATTTGTATTTAAGAGTTTTTTATCCGTGCTTTATAATATAGATATAGATATAGATATAGATATAGATATAGATATAGATATAGATAAGAAGGTCTAATTATATAATTTTCTTATATATACAAAGTATATCACATACAAATTAGTTGCAAACTACCTATACAAACATCTGAAGCATTCTTCAGTCCTGATCTTCGATTATGTACTCCCCTATTGTCTTCTATTCACCGATAGCAATCATTACAAAAGACAGAAGAAAAAGTACGAAAGGAAAAAATGTCGATCATCAATGAGCAATACAAGGATAGAGTCTTGGCTCTTCCCAAAGATGAAAGTTGGATAATCAATGATTTGTGTTATTGTGTAACTACCAAGGTAATATGATACTTTATTTCAAAAGTGTCCTAAAAACCTATTTAAGAAGCCTAAAAAGCATCTTCTAACCTATTGCAACACTCTTATATAACACATATATCTGTTTGGTTCTATAAATTGTGGTGTCCTATAAACCCGATTTTGTTGTTTACTATATTAAAAACCATTTGCTAAATAACTTATTATAGACAACTTATTAACACATAATCACTTACACATTCAATATACAACCAATTATTGCATACATACAAATTTCTAAATAAAATTTTTATTATATTCTCAATTTATAATAAAATTTTACGTCATGCTACATCATACGAATACACATCTACTATTGTATATATAGTCTTCATTGTGAGAGTTTGTCTCACATAAAAAGGATAGTAAAGTCTTGCCTGTGTTGTACGCTATATATAAGTTCCTTAAGCCATATCACTTGTAGCTTGTCCCACATATGAAGTGTAATAAAGTGTTTCTTAGTTTATAAGTTATAATCATCTAATTGAGTTGTTTAAGAGATTAGATGAGTCAAGGAAGATTTGACCTTGTTGTGTGGATTTTACACATATAATAAACGGTCAAAAGTTAAAGCGACTTTCTATGCGACCTAGGCCGCCTAGAAAAGGCACATTTCTCGTTGTTGTACGAGTTTTTGGCCGTTTTCACAGGTTTTTTCATTGTTTTTGTTCTGGATAAAATCTATTTTCAGCTTAATCTTATCCAAATCAGTTATATAACCAAACCTATATATGTGTGTGTATTCCTATCATCAGTGGCGGAACACAGACATCAGAGCCTCGGGGGCCGAAAAATGATATTACAAAATTTTAGAGACTGAAAATATAGCAATATAAATTCATTGAGATTTTAATATGTTTTTTTGACTATGATCTACTAATAAATTTTATTAGAAATATAAAAAACTTCGTTAAACGTAAGAACATTAACAAAAAATATATCAATGGTTTATATATTTTTGTACTATAATATAATAATAAATTTGATAAAATCTAGATATAGAAACAAAGATTAACAAATGTAATACTAAAATCTAGATATTTCACGTCATTTATATAGAAGTCAAATAAATTTATAAATTTTTATACGATTCATAAAAATTATATGCAATAAATATGTGCCGCACATGGGAAGAAAAGAAGTAATGAAAGAAAAATAATAATATTTGGTAGTAAAAATAAAAGAACTAGCACCATGGAGTCGTGCACTAGAACCCAAGATCACTCACAGGTGGCCAAGAAATTGATAGTCATCTCAACAGAACACCAAATACATATTTTTTTTTACTAATATATGATATTTGTTCCTAAATTTGTAGGGGCCATGGCCCCCTTTGGCCCTCACTGTGTTCCGCCCCTTATCATCATTTGGCATCTAATCTCAATCCTCTATTTCTTTTCATATAATTTTTTGCAAAATGTTCATTGAAGAACATGTTTAGTTGTTTAACATGTCTTATTAATTAGGGAATCATGGGGATGCATTAGTCACAACCCAAACAACCTTGATTAGTGGGAGCTAATAATATCCTAAAGACAGTATAAATCACGTCCTAATCATTTTTTTCTGTACCTTTCTCCTTCTATGATTTTATTTTCTAACAACTATATTATTTTGTAGTTCATGTTTTCCCCATCACCCTTTTTCTTGTTGTGTTCCTTTATGTGAACTAGATATCAGCCATTTACAAGTATCATAAAGAAAGCATGTTTACCTTATTTATTACTTAAAAAGATGAACTAAAAACAACTTCATTATTTCCATTTCATATTTTTAGTACTTGTTCTTTTAAGAATTTTTTTTTGAAGAAACATATTTGATATTCCCTCATATATATTCTTGAGAATTAAAGCTAGTCATTTCTTGTTACGGGTAGTAGGGTGGTGAGCTGAAGAAACTATAGAAGAGGATAATATCTAGTGTGATGTTGAAGGATACGATGGTGATGTTTGTTATGCCATGGGTGATGATGATGAAGATGGCATGGAGGATGATGATGATGGCATGGAGAGTGATTGGAAGGTATGCATTAGCCAGAGGACTTGAATGGTGGGAATGTTTAGAGTTGATGTTTCTCAAGTATGAGATGGAAAGTGTTAGTGAAACTTATGTTGATCCATATGACTACTACTACAAGGCCAAATTCATTCAAACTATTTAAGCTACCATATTACATACATCCTTAGCTTATATACACATACAATATATATATATATATATACATACATATATATATACACACCCTTATCTTATATACATATACAATGTCATAACCATTATGTATTTGAAAGAAAATAAATTCAAATGAAATTTTATTTGTCTTGGAACATATGTTTATAGTGTTGCCGTTGGGTTCGATCCAAAGAGATGAGTCACTTTTTTGTGAGACTTCTGAGACCATTGTGTTAAGGTTCAATGTGTACTACATGTGAAGGTTTGATGTGTTTTTTTTTTCCTATGAAGGTTCGATTTTGTTTTCATGTGAAAAATGAGTGGTTTTACAGGATAAGAAACTCATTTCATATGTAAAACAAGCATAATTGTTTCACATATGAAACAAAACATGCCCATATATACATGTTATTTATGAAATACACAGACATATCTTGAATCCTAGCCCAATAGTTTTCAAAGTCTTGGGGGTTCTCATTTGACAACCACCTTATGCTAGCTTTTTATATACCATCTGTTAACAACCAACACTTTGATTTTTGACGAGTGCAATGCACTGTGCAACCGAAGCTAAGAAGCCAAATGTGGCTTTTGTGTCACGATTCCACTAAGAGGCTGTTTACCAAACGTTTACCCAGGTAAGCACTTACCGTTAAAATTCAACACTATCACTTGCTTACCGAGTAAGATTTTAGTCCGCCAAAACGGTGTTATATGCAATAATTTACCCGGTAAGCGCTAACCATGGTAAGAGTCTTTGCCATCACTTACCGGGTAAGACTCTCGGTCCTTACCTTAGCTCTTACCGGGTAAGATTCTTGGTCCTTACCATATTCATCCGGTAAGGTAATATGACTTGATAAGGGCTTACTCGGGTAAGCGTTTGGTAAACGACCTATAATTACTCATGAAATCAGTTTAAAATAAATGTCACCCTACAATTCATATGAAGAAATGAACATATTTTTAGTGGTTGGATCAAAATAAAAGCTTTAAAAAATTATAATTATTTTAAGTTTTTAGATCAAGACCTCATAAATAATTGCATTGAATCATTGATCACATAAAAACTTAAATCTAGCGCTAATTATTGCTTATGCAATTGTATGCCTATTCGTTATTAAATATTTAATAAACAACAAGACTAGGAGAATGACATCATACTAACTCTTAATGATTTTTAAGGGGGAGGCTAAATACACATTTGGTATTGCTAAATGCACCAAATGATTGTTAAAAATCATTTGTTTTTTTTTTTGTTTTTTTTTTGTCTTTTAGTTGTCTTTAATTTTTATTATATATTTTTGTTTTGATTTGAAAATAAATAAGTATTTATAAATATAAATATTACTAATTTTTTTAATTATATAATTATAAAAATAAAATATAAATATTGCGATTTAATAATTATAAAAATAAAACATAAATATTGCAATTTAACATATAAATAGAACATAAAATAATCTATATTACATTCGATTATTCTAAAATAACATTATCCGTAGTACAATTAACACGTAAAAGCTTCATGTACTTCTTTATTCGCTCTGAATACGGGGTAGCCCATCCAGCAGCACACCGATAACTGTGATGGAAAAAAAGTGATACAATTTGCGGAAACGGATATCCTTCTTCCATATCTAATTTGACATAATGGTTACCATTAACGTACCCGATTGTAACAACAACATGTTCATACCACAATTGAGGAGTGGACCTAAGCGGCAAGTACGTCCCACTGCCGGTCATATTTATAACATGTAATATCACATTATATTTTGAAGCAATCAAGACACCTATTTCAGGCATTGTCATCCAGTGTTCAGATGGTGCACATTGATCTGATCGAAAGAAGTTTAGAGTGTTCACCTCCAAAAGCGTTGATGTACTATGTCTTGTATTGCTCTAACTCTTCCATCAAGTTATACCGAATTGTGGGCCATGCATCTTCATGAAGACCCATCGAGACAACTATTGCTCGGAATCCGCAATTTCCATCACCTATCACATCATGTACCTGCTTGATGTAAGGGTGAAACAATACTGAAAATTGAATGATGTATGGATGTGCATTATTATATTTGAACATGAAAGAACTGTGTCTCGCTGGTTCTTGGTAGCTCATTTTTTCCTTGTCAACAAATCTAGACGCGTTCGAACTACTACGTCTAAGGGGTCTTTCACTTGTAAAAGACGGGTCAACATGAGTCGGAAATGAGGGATCAACATGAGTTTTTCTGAAAAGCTTATCCTTCAACGAGGGTCGTCCACGAGTAGTCTTGTTAACAACAGGTTCACGAACCGATGTTTTTGATCCACTGGCTATCTCTTTTAGCTTCCTCAGTAAACTGAACTTACCGGATCTCGATTGCTTGTTAAATTCCTCAGTAAACATTTGGACTTCAACTTCACAACCTACGTCACCATCTTGTAAAGATTTGCACGGTGATAAATCAAGCGTCGTCCAAAATACATCAATTGAATCAATCTAACATATCATATATAAAGAGAGTAAATTACAGATTTGGTCCCTAACGTTTGACGTTTGTTACGGAATTGATCCCTAAAAGAAAAATATATTTTACAAAGTTATAATAAAATGTAATTGTTACAAAAAGAAAATTACATTTTACAAAGTTGTAATAAAATCAAAAGTTACAAATTTATAAATAAAATAAAATCAAAAGTTACAAATTTATAAATTTATAAAATCAAAAAAAAAATATATATATATATATATATAAATACATTTTATAAATTTATAAAATCAAAATATATATATATATATATATATATATAAGATACCTTTAATAAGGGCCCCTCTAATAATAATAATAATATATAATAAATAATCACACTTAAATTATTGGATCGGAAAACATTGCGGTACTATTTGCACCATTTTGGTGCAAATAGCACCCCCTTTTATAAATTATGTGTAGATAAGAGATAACTAAAATATAATATTTTTATCGATGTTCAACTATTCCTGTTATTAACTAATAAAATAGAAGATTTGAATACTTAAAAAATTCCTCTCACATTTAGGCTATGTTTGACAAATTAGCTGATAAGTTAACTGATGACTGATAAACTAGTTTGACAAAAACTAGTTTCTAAGCATCTAAAATTACCAAAAAAAAATAATAATCAATTACATATTTATTAATAATATAATTAAAACAAATTTATAGTAATATAATATGTTAATTAATACACACAATGTAGTAAATAATATAATATGTTAATTAAAAGAATTTATTATTATATATATTATAAGTTTTGAATTTGTTAAACCAAATTTAAGAAAAAAATTACATTAAGTTATGATTTTAAATAACCGTTACATATAATATGAAAAAATAATCAAATAAATAAAAATAAAATAATAATTGATAACTAAAATATATTGATTAATACTAAAAAAATTGATATAATTATCAATAATTAAAATTTAATATCAATGTATAATTAAATTTAATTTATAATTTTCAGTGAATATTAATTAATAATAATTAAATTTTAATAATTAATATTTATTTTTAATTAATAGCTACTAAATAATAATCAATATTAATGAGAGTATAATTGGAATAATCATAAAAAAAATTCTCATAAGCTACTCCAAGTCTCCAAGTAGTTTATTAATAACCATCAACCAAAAATGACTAAGGGGCTGTTTACCAAATTTTTCATTAAGTCATGTATGGATAAATGTGTCTGTTTGAATAAATTTGTCTGTCTGGATAAATTGATGTTGTTGTTTACTTTTTTATCTGAATTAACAGTTTGAATAATAGAAATGACCAATTTACCCCTGAATATGAATTTTAAGCTGTTTTATAAATTGTTGTTTATTTTTTAAGTCATATATTCATAAATTCATTGATATAATCCAAAAATCAAACAAAAATTCATTAAGTACTTAAACTTCCAAGTTCAAACACAATGTAGTCAAATTCAAACAAAAAGTAGCAAGTATGAAACAAATATGAAATCGACATTGTAGAAATCATGGTTACAAAAATCTACATTGCAGAAATGTCGAGCATCTATGGAGAAGAAACAAGTATGGAACAAAAATCGACTGAAAAAACAAGTAAGAAACAATAATAGACTGAAGAAAACAAGTATGGAACAACGATCGACTTAAGAAATAAGTATGGAACAATAATCGACTGAAGAAACAAGTATGGAACAACAATCGAGTATGGAGAAAAAACAAGTATCGAACAATCAGTAAAATCATTACATTTGGAGAAATCGACCAAAGGAAATTATTGTCTAGGGTTGAAATCGAACCAGTAGTGAATTGATATAGTGTAATCGAGCCAGCAATGAACTCGAAGCAGTAAAATCGAACGAGCGGTGGAGGTGAAATCGAAATCGAACAAGTAGTGAAGGTGAAATCGAGCACCTAGGTTTTTATTGCGTGATTATTGAGTAGGAAGGTAAACATGTCTTTATTTTTAAATGGTATAAATGTCAAAGATGTGTCTTAATGGGGACAACACATCTTTCCCCTACTTAGTGATTAAGCCGGAAATGTCTGCGCGAATAAGCCGATTTTGTCATTAAGCCCCAAGTAAACACTCCAAACGTCTGCGCGAATAAGTCGGTTTTGTCATTAAGCTCATTAAGCCCCAAGTAAACACCCCCTAAGGGGGCATAGCTTAGAACACCCCTCCAAAAAAAATATGACTAAGGGACTGTTTGGTAGTTACTGAATGATTTGATGCACAATGTCTAAGTTGTCAGAATGATTAAGTGGCTCTTATGATATACTGCAAAATAAAATATGATTGTTAGATAATTGTTCATAATGAAATTTGGGTTCTGAATAGTTAAGGAAGGGTCAATATATAAAATCATTCAGACGATTTTAGAATCGTTAAGAAACAACTTATTTTTTTACCTAACAAAATTCATCTCCTAATGATTCAGATATTGCATCTTAATAAAACGAGATAAACAAACGCCCCTGAAACAGTTAATTTTCCATTTAAAAATTTATTTTTATTCTTTTTCTTTTTCTTTCTTTTTCTTTTACCTTAAAAAATTCGAGAGCACAGTGGTATGCATAAACCCTAAACCCTAAAGTTAACAATCACGCCATTGATACGAAACTGGAAAGTTGCATACTTGTTTGGCAATTCGAGGACGATTATGGAAGTTGATAGAGCAGATGGACGGACCCCTAATCAACGAAGACCGGTGGCTTGTACTCGAGGCATACTTCACCGTGCTCATGGCTCCGCTAGCTGGGCTCAAGGTCCTACTTCTACTCTCTCTTATTACTCCCTTCCTTTGTGCAATTTGGTTTTACTTTCAAAGTTCAGTAAGATTCAGTGTATATGTGTTATTAGGGTTTATTTTGATCCCAAATATTGGGGGTTTCTACCAAATAGGATTCGTATTCTGCAAAATTAGGGTTTTGGAAGGTAAATATGTGAAGGGGATAACTCTCTTTTGATTCAAATATAGAAGAGATACTTAGTTTTTTTTTTCTTTCTAAATTTAATCAAATAGTCAATTCACACAACTTAATTGGTCTCGTAGTCATTTCTCTTCCATTTTTACCCAAATGTCACTACCTCTGCAATTTTTCGAGGTCCGAAAAAAAAGGAATCTGGTCAATTTCCCTGAAGAAAAAATAAATTGAGGATGCGGAGGTAGTGATATTTTGGTTAAAGTGTGAGAGGAATGACTTGGAGACTAATTTGAGGGTGTAAAATGGCTATTTGAGTCAATTTATCTTTTTATTTTGATGTTAGATGGGTTGATCTTTTAAAGTTGAAATACTGAGGTACACTTATTTTGGTCGTTTGGCCAAAGTTGAAACACTGTTATAAATACGTATTTCTGCAGTATTTAGGCATCGGTATAGATCTTGCCTGTTGGAACAATGTGCACAATTACCAGCTCAGGCTAAGGGGCTGTTTGGTTGGTTTTCGATTAAGTCCTATAAGGATAAAGCTGATTGTGTGGATTAATCTATCTGTATAGACTATAGATTGTGGAGGTTTTTGTTTGGGAGGAATTTTTCATAGATGGAAGGGGCATGTTTTTTAATTGGGAGGGGCAGGTTCGGAAAAAAACTTGCCTTTCTGCATAAAGCTCCCCTAGAAGGTAAATAAGACACTTTCTATATCACTAAGCCACTATCAAACACTCGTATATAGGCTATAGCTGACCGAATAAGCTGTGAATCCTGTTAAGCTATTAAGCTACTAACAAACAGGTCCTAAGCCGTATGTCTCTCTGGCTTGGAATGTCATAAGATGACTCTCTTGCCTGTAGCATACAAATTTCTGTCAAGATTGTAGATCTATGTTCTTAAAGCCTATTGCTTCATTGAAATGTAAAGGCAAACTTAAAGTTGCCTTCGAGTAAGATTTGGTTAAGTGCTTTCAAATGTTTCTTTTGCTAGAGAATAAGGAACTTACTTGTGACACTAACTGTATATAGTAATTTAATGTTTGCACTATATAGTTGATAAAAAAAGGATGAGCTATGTCCTTTCTGGGTTTTCATGCTAGCAATTTATTTTGAAGTAGAAAGATCGTACTATACAATCTTGAAAACTCTTGATCTGAATATTACTGCATCAGAAATCTGTTGCGATTGTGGGATTTCTCAACTTCGGTGGAGGACTTCTGGAAAAAAATGTTCTTATATTAGTTGGACAACGTTTTAATGCTTTCTTCATCCCATGAGAAGTGCAATGACTGACTCTACACATAGTTTGATAGAAACATTTGACTTTTAGTCAAATGCTTTAGAATATGTTTCAATATGGTGATTAAATAGGGGAATCTTGTGGGACCAAAATCAATATCATCAATAATGTACGTAATTACCATGAACAAGTAGGTAAAAATTTCATGAAATTTTTTAAGAAAGGAAACAGTGCAATTAAGTTTCTTGATTTAAAGTCCTTTTGATAGTGTCAAATGATGCTTTTATCTGGTATTAGGTGACACAAAGGTGATTGCTGCTGTTTATGGACCAAAAGCTGGAACTAGGAAAAATGAGAACCCAGAAAAAGCATGCATTGAAGTCATTTGGAAGCCAAAAACCGGGCAGAGTGGTGAGTTGTTTTTAAAGTTATATCTGCAATGTACATTGATGTTTCTTTCCATTTATTTCGCGGTCTTAGTTCCCAAATAAAAAACATACCACTTCATTGTGTTATATGGGTCTTCTTTGATTAGGGAAACCGGAGAGGGAATATGAGATGGTACTGAAGAAGACATTGCAGAGCATCTGTCTTTTAAACGTTCATCCGAATACAACAACATCAATTGTAATTCAGGTATGTTTGTGAACATTGCATAAAACAAGCAACGGGTTGTCAAAATTTAGGGTTATTATTATTATCCCAACGTATGCATGTAAATCCATATTGTTCTCTGAGGCTATTTGGATGTGGGTTTTTGGGGTTTCTTTGCTTGTGTATGTATGTTATAGTTACTAGCAATGTGCCCGTGCAATGCATCGGGTGAGTAAAGTGTGATTTTTTTATCGTAAATAAAAATTGAAAAGCCATTGAACGTGATATCAACCATTTTTTTTTGGAAAGGGGACGAAACACCGGAAAAACTTAATTCAAACCAAGAAAAATGAGGACAAACTACGAGGGGCATACCCCAAGAAAAACAAAATGACTCCCTAAAACATGCTTAGGGAAAAGCCACAAAATCAAGGCTCTAAAAAATAAAAGAGGGGTACAAGCCCTTAAAACCCAATTCAGCAGCAAAAACACCTTATTGCTCCAATTAAGAATAAATTTAGGTAGGCTCACATCAAATTATTGACCAAAGAAGACGATAAGAACCAAAAGTTGAAAACCCAATTTGGAATTCAACAGGAAGAAATTAAGAGGGATTAGACCAATAAAAAGATAAGAGAAACAAATTTGAAGATTTAAGAAAACCTTTAAGGCTAAGAAAAGACTTAACTTTTGGCCCTGAAGATGATTAACAGTAATGGACTTAACTCTCCAATTCAAGGGCATAAACTGATAAATCTCATCCTCAATCAAGATACCTCCCATAAACCGTACATAAGTACCATTAAGGCTGCTATTCCAGATTATCCATTGATCAATACAGTTCACACAGGTAGAAATCAACAGAATCCAAAACTGATCATACCAAACAGATTCACAGTAAGGAGCCCCACCAAGCTCATAAACCACCTTATGATTCCCTAAAAGAAAATAAAGAGGCAGCTCTCCCATTCGTACTGTGATCAATCATCACCCAATCCATAAGACAAAATAGGGGCCAACTGTTCTTTTCAAACAACTTCTCCATTCCAGTCCAAAAGTAAAAATTAGAAACGAAACAAACTTTTGGAAGATAGAGATTTCCCAACAACAAGACAACCTTATAACTCCCAGTTTATAAAACAAATTAGGAGCATACTGACCCAAAATAGAAGGCTCCATGTAAGAAAATGTATAGATTTGATCAGTGATCAAAACTCTATACACTACTTTGCCAGATAAGCGTGGAGCAGGGAGTTCTAAGTAGACAGGATCAACGACCAGCCACCCACTCAAAATCCCAGACTGAGACCAAAAAAGAAGGGAGAACAATAACTCACACACCCAAACAAAATACCAGTAGAGCACCCAACAACCAAGTTGGCCACAGAAAAAAATATGACCAACCCAGCAGACCATAGTTTTGCAGTATAGCAGGATCTCACTAATCCAAATTGACAGCAACAAAAAGTAGCCACTTTGGCCAAAGGCCATTGGCAGTTGGCATTCAACACCATAATCAACAAAATACCAGTCATACACCTTTGGCCACAGTCCGATCCAGCAAGTCATCAACCAGGAAGCACAACTCCTGATAATTCCCCCCATGTAATACCCTTTCACCTGCCATAGGACTCCATTTTCCACAATAAAAAATACATCCCACCTTATTTCCTCATTTTCCAGAATCCACCAGACCCCTATACAGGAAACAAAATGGCTGTACCACATAACAAGCAACCAAACTTCCTTATATTTCCCAAAACCAGAAAGATGAGCACTCTGCCCACTGAAATTGGAATAAATGAAAGGGGCAAAAAATATACTCACAATCCCCCAATCTCCAATATGCTCAATAAAATTTGACCAAATAATCCAGTTAGGGACAGCCATAAAAAACCAGTGGCCCCAACTCCATTTAAAATACCAAGATTGATCCCAAATTCCCAGAAAGAAATCCAAATGCCATAAAGAACCAAAAAGGTGTTCAATTATAGACCACGGTACAGCCCCCAAAATGCAAATAGAAGAACACTACATCTGAATAAAAATATAAAGAAAACTAACTCTAACCGCAACAAGGTATGGTAACTTAAATATATAATACTAATAATCAAACATAATCTCTTTCATATTTGATTAATGAACCAAAAGAAAGTAGCAATTGTTTGCTACTATAATGTGTATAGGACACCCATGTAAAAATCAACGAAGTTCCACTTTATACAGGTAAAAGTTCCGCCCCATACCCTCCCAGTTGTCATGCGTACTTCCAATCATTATGGCGTAAAAATAACAAGGGGAACCAACCTTATACTACCTGCAGCTGATGTAAAAAAAATAACAAAACATAACCAAAATCTTCTTTCTCACCATCCACAGTTGATCAGACCTAGGACATACAATCTTTAAAAAAAAGGATAGCATTCACTGAATACTAAACCTCATACCAGCAGCCAATAAGTGAATCAGGAATGGATGAATGAACACATGTATCCCAAAAAAAACAGAAACAAGAACATACTTATTCAGATCAGGACTAACATAATCAATCTGAGAGAACCATGACAACAAAATCCAAAGAATGTTAAACCACATGCGGCGGAAGACGTGAATGTAAACGATTTTGAAGTTACACTCGAGAACAAAGATTTGTACACGAAGATGCATGAAGAGAAACCATATAACAAAATAGCCTCTGTTCTTCAAGAAGTAGGATGCATTTAGTGCTATAATTCTTGACTGCATCAAGATGCACAAGATGGGAGTAGACTTTAAGGGGTCGTATAACTTATGAACGTACCATCATTTGTAGAGTTGGCACCTCAATCATCTTCTCTAAAGCTTGCACAAAACTAACAAAAACAAAAACATTATTTATATTCTAATCTCTATTTTTATTACACTATCGCAATCATAATATGACAAAACTAATAACAACATAATATATAGATAACTGGTATTTTCTATTCCAAATTCATAACAATCAGGAACTATTATTTTGTGATGAATGGGAAAAGCCAATGATTGAAGCTTGACCACCATAGTTGTTTTAGTGACGGTTAAATACATCACTTCTTGCAAAGGATCAGATAAACAAAAAATCAAACATGATTCGTTCAGTTTGTTTATGTTGTCACATCACCATTTGTAAATATTGTCTTCTCCGGAATCTGAACATCAAGAGGAATACATTAGATAACATCATAAACCCGTTTGAAGCAGAAAATGTAGAAAAGACAACATCATAAACTCGGGTGTTTCCCCATGTGACCATCATTTAGAATTGAGAATCCCTCTTTTCTACCCCAAGTATGACGCAACGTAGGTTTGCGGAAGGATCGACAAGCGTCTAAACCCTTTTACAGTTGAGAATTACGATGCGTTAAACTCGAAAACTCAAGAGAATACTCTCTAAAATATAAACTTTATTCTTAATAATTTGATTGATAAACAATGAAACCTAACTATCCTATTTTTAACTTAAACTAGGGAAAAAGATGAATACTAAAATAAATCCAATCTTAACCTAACTAGAAAAGATAATTATGAAATTAATTAAACCAACTCTAATCCTAATTTGCTAAATAAGATAATTATTAGCTAACATAATTATTTAATTAAACTAAACATAATAAGGAAAGCAAATGAATTATAATGTCACGTGGATGATTAAATCATGGATGAGAATTGGTGGCTTGTCACGTGATGATTAAGATGGAAAACAGTGACATTTGCGGCTTATCATGTGGGTGAAAGTCGCCAAGAAGTCGCGAGAAATACTGCCATGCGGGTGTCATGCGGCTCAAGTCGCTTGGCACTCGCATTCGTTTCCGTTTGCGATTCTCGACTTGTTTTTCGATCTCTATTGTAACCCTTTCTATATTTGCCGTTTTCTCTTTGCCTCTTTTTCCGATGCCAAATTCCGAGTCTCTTGCGAGCTCGTTTTTTCTTTCGATCTCGTTTTCCTCTTTTCCAATTACTCTCGAGAATTCTTATTAACTCTCGAATTCTCCCTGTATCAAAGTACTTCAGACCACATTAACTAAGATAATATTAAACAATCTGATGCAACCATCTAAACATTCATAAACATTCATTGCCTTCATTCAAACAAATCAAAAGCAAATAAATCTGTTGAAGAGCACAAAGGAGGGAAGAAACTATGACATTACCTCGAATCGCTTCTCGTATAGGGAGCAAATGGAAGATCGAGATAACCAAAATCGCAAGATAAGACAGAGCGAGAGAGTGATAAAGATTGAATCCAGAAAGGGGGAAATGGACACAGTTCAGATTCAAGTTTGAATTTTGAATCGCATATAGGAATCAAATAGGCCTGGAAAGTTTGAATGGTCACAAAGGAGAAAGAAAAACTTTGCAGAGGAAGAAAGATAACTCTGTAAATACCAAACTTTAGATGGGTAATCTGAAAAGTCAGACGATGAGAAAAAATTCAAAGCACAAACATAAAAAAAAGGTAAAAGTAATCTGAAAAATTAGCCTTGATAAAAGTAATCTGAAAAGTTACCATTTATAAGATTGATGGATCAATAACTTGTACAGTATGCATAAAGAATAGTAATTAAGAGATTTTTAGTTTTTATGCTTTAAGAAGTAGTACATTGTGCTTAAAGAGTTGTCTTTAAGACTTTTATCCTAAATGTTTATATATGTAGTATAGATATAGATATAGATGAACCTGTGCAACTTTTGTGTTAAATATTCGTGTATCTTGCAACTTATGGGTGCTAGTGCTTATCTATTTTATCTTAATGTTGTCTGCTTCTTTACATTTAGATGATTTCTCATTTCTATTATCTTAAAGTTTATGGTTCGTAACCACAAGGGTTGTGGCGTACTGGTTAAGACCCTGGGGGACGTGGTGGAATATCCCATCTGCCTAGGGTTCGAATCCTGGCGTACACAACAATTGTGGTCACTGAGGTTTAATTAGGGCTGATGTCTTACAGTCATAATTTGCCAAGGGCTTAGTCTAGGCATAGCCTAGGACACCCTTCCCAAAAAAAAGTTTATGGTTCGTACTTCGTAGCTTTGATTGTGGGACCAGTGAATGATGATCGTCATGGCTCATATCGTTTCAATGCAGGTTGTCAATGATGATGGAGCTGTATCCTTTATAGTTGTACACCGCTCTTCATTACAGTTATTCCTTACTGCTTATGCTAGTAAACTTTTTGTTACCATCATAGAAACATGATTTACAGACGATTTATCGAAGTTTCATTATTTTTCTTTGTTTGCTATTGTTATCGATTCAACTATCTTTTTTGCGAGATCGCGGGTTTGAGTTGCAGAAACAACATCTTTGCAAAAGTTTGAGATGTTTCTTGACCTTTTTTCTTTAGCTTCTTCCTTGTGCAATAAATGCAGCCTGTGCGGCTCTTGTAGATGCCGGGATTCCTTTAAAACATCTTGCTGGTAAGATGAACTTATGTCTTAAGTTACGTAATTCTATTTAGTTTTTATTGCGTATTTTTCGATTTTCAAACTCTTTTACTGGCTTTTGTAGTTGCAATATGTTGTTGTATGGCGGAAGGTGGACATATTTTACTCGACCCAAGCAAGAAAGAAGAACAGGTTAGTGTCGTTTTATGTTATACATTTATAAAATTCTTTTTTTCCTGATCATGGCTGCAGTTACGTGATTTTTTGTTTCCATTATTTGGAATAGTTCATTGATCTTTTGTCTTTATTTGTAGTGAAACTTCACTTTAGGTACCGTTAGTTTTGATGCAAAATAACTTTTTATTAGCTTTTGACCTTCAATTGCAGAAAGTAAAGGCATTTGTATATTTGGTTTTCCCAAACTCGATGGTTTCTGTGCTTTCGAAAGAATCGTTAAGACCAGGATGTGAGCTAATGGAACATGGGATTATTACATCCGTCACACATGGCATGATGGCAGGTACCTTTCAAACTCACCTCTCGTTAAATTGTTTCCACGGAAATATATACTCGATCTATGTGTTAGTCTTGTTGGATAAGAGTGATACAACGAACAAGATACAAATTTAGTACTACAAACAAGATATGCGTAATGTCGTAATTTATGTAATGTCTTGTTGGCAAACAAGATACAAATTTTTGTACCAAAGCTCTTTGGCTTTGGGAGTGTTAGAGTCCCACATCGGCTAGACTTGGACATTTCTCGTCAATACGTGTTGGAATCCCTGTTCTTTCCTGAAACGCTTTTTGGAGAGTAATCTAATGGGGTTTCACATATTCTCACATGGTATCGAAGCCAAGGTCTACCACTCTAAGGAACCCGACTCTGGGGCAACCTGTACTCGTCTAACCCCGTCTCGACACTTGGGGATAATCTGTGTTCATCTAACCTCCGTTTTAGGGGGCGTGTTACCCGCACTGGGTAGACTTTGACCATATCTTTTCACTACAAGGCTCTTTTGGAGAGTAATCTAACAGGGTTCCACATATTCTCACGGTGCGGGTTGAAGTGGAAATTCTTTGTATATAGCCTTTTCCTCTCATTTGGTGAACAACCGCTCCACCCTTTGGGGGTTGAAGGGTTGAGGACAGGCTTGTGTACATCTCACCCTCCGACTCTACTTTCGAGTGGAATATTATGGGTTCCATTTGGTATTCCTGTTTACGTGGTGCAAATCTATGATCTCCTTACAAAAAGAAGCAATCTTGCTGAAACCAGTGTGTACTCGTGTTTGCGCAGTGGATGATTACTTCAGCTGTCTGAAGCTGGGACGTGCTGCTGCAGCCGAGCTGTCTGATTTCCTGAGAAGCAGCCTCAAGTTGAAAGCTGGGAACGATCCATCTAAAGCTGGTTGACCATCGATATGCTTAAGGTTATAATGTTATAGAATCTCAAAAATATGAAGTCAAATGACACCATTTCTTGGCTCTTGCCCTGCTGGATAGATAGATGATCATGTGGAAATCCCATGATCTTGATGTCTTTGTTTTACGAGAAGTACATGAATTGAACCAATCCGATCGAGGGGGAAGCATTGTACGTTTTTAGAATGCTTTGTTGCTATTGTCGTTAAATGTATAATTCTTTGTACGGTTATAGTTATGAGAGATTGACCCGAGTTTTATGTAACGTATTGCGAAATGTGTGGTTATTTTGTATAATTTTAGAAAATGGGTCATTTTGTGGTGGGTTTTAAATCAAATGGGTCATTTTTGTAATTATTCCTTTAGTAAAACATTTATATTTATATAAAGAAACCAGAGATTATTCAATTTAGATGCCAAAAATGATTTGATATTCATAGTTGATGTGCTCCTTTGATCGGACTTTTTGTCTATCCATAAGTAACAAAACAAAAGAATCCTACCCACAAAAATAATAGCATTAATGAGTTTTTATCTTAAAAAATATGATTTTTTTTATCTGTAGGTGATGAATGCACCTCCAGCAGTTATGCTAAAGTAGAAACTTTGGAGATTTTGGAGTTTTTTTTACGTCAATAGTTATACAAAAATGTATGCTAAAATAGAGAAAATAAGAGGCATGAGATATAAATCTCCAAGTTTAAAAAATTATCCAAAATTTAATATTATGGAGAGAAATATATTATTTTAGTAGTTTACACCAATAAAGTTGAATGTGTTATAATTTTTTATAAAGTTTTTTTTAAGTGATCGGGATGATGAATTTATACAATATTTTAACAATATATTTAGTGCTAAAATTGTTAAAATAGATTAGTTATTAGATTCTAGATACATATTTTGATTCTAGATACTTTATTTTAGAAAAATTATAGTATATATAGCTGTTGAAGATACTCTAAAGAAATACAACCTTTTCTTCTAAACTTATGAGCCAAAGTTATAATCATTAATAATTGAATATCTTAATTCTTTGTCCTTTTTCACCGGGACCATCACAATTCATACGTACGCAAACCTTTCATTATCATGACTGACCCGAAAACTTCGAATTGATACAAAAAACGTTTAACATGGTCTTAACGTAAGTTATGTTTTAGATTTACAAATAAACGTTTTACGAAGGTTTTATTTGGTCGTAAATCTTTATTTTTGTTTCTTACTATATCGAGTAAAATAGATATAATTATTATTATTATATAAAATAATAATACCAAGATGATACAAAATTATTTATATATAAAGTAATAAAACCAAGATGATACAAAATTAAAATTATAAAAAACGAATCCAATTATTAGCATTCAAAACGTCTTCCATTTGTCGAATACGATAAAAATACATTTGATGGATGCGATTGGTGGCATGGTGACATAAAGACTAGCAAAGTGAGACAAATAAAGGCGGCCCATGAATAAAATACAAAGCAAAGAAGCCACTCAAACATGAATATATAAGGTTGTGTTTTGATGATAAGTTGAGTTAACGGTGAGAAACGTGAAAATTGGTTATCGATATCATGTGAAGTGATGAGGTTGCATCCAAAGTCGCTCGCGTATGTTTTTTTCTGGTAAATATAAAATTATGATTTTGTACATGATCTGATGTTTTTTTCCCCGTTTTCTTGTTTTATTAAATAATTAGCATTCTCGTTTGAACCTCCCCTCCCCCCCCCCTCTCTCTCTCTCTCTCTCTCTCTATATATATATATATATATATAGGGGTTGTTTAATTTGCAACCCTTAAAAAGGTTGCAAACCTTGCAACCCACATCTTAACCGTCGGATTCATGATCGGCGGTTACAATAGATATGGGGCCCAATATTTTTAATTAAAAAAAATAGAAAAATAAAAATAAAATAACCGTCGATCATGAATCCAACGGTTAAGATGTGGGTTGCAAGGGTTGCAACATTTTTAAGGGTTGCAAAATATCCTTCCACTATATATATATATATATAGGAAGGAAGAATCATGCGAGAAGTTAAATATTTTGCGAGAAGGCGAGAAGTGTGATATCATATATATATGATTACACGACCTGTGAGTATGTTTTAATCATATATGATTAAACGTCTATGTATTACCAATGTAACATGTGTTTAATCATATATGATTAAGCTTGTGTATCATATATGATATCACACTTCTCGTCTTCTCATAAAATGTTTAGCTTCTCGTTTGAACTTGCCCCAGATAGGGTGTAGTCTTTTAATTCATCCCCTCCCGATACCTCAATCATAGCCTGAAACTAAAAAACGGAAAATTGAAGAACACATTGGTAGCATTTCATTTGGACGGTAGTAATTTGTCATGCACATGTGCATAATGCACTTGTGCATACAAAACAAAAACAACAACATAATTTACCTATATGCACAAGTGCATACCGTCCAGATGAAGAGCTACCAGAGTGTTTTTCGGTTTTCTCTTTTTTTGAGGTTTTTCCCGTCCCAAAATAAATGCCCACGATGAAAATGACACACAGTTTTAGGAATGTGCAATTATTACACTTTTTAAATAACCAAATGACACTTTTACTTTTGATAATAGAGAGATAAACTTTATCTAGCTCATAATTAAGGGTAAAATGAGAAATTGAAAACTTACTTTTGAAAGTGGATATTTATTTTGAAACAAACTAAAATAGTAACATGGACAGTTAATTTTGAACAGAGGGAGTATATAATTTCATTTAATTATAATTTCTTTGAAAGTGACCTATAATACAACATTAAATTCATTTGATATAACAAAGGAACTCACCAACACCATATGCAAAACTTCACAAAGACAACATTCAAGAACTCCAAATCTCTCGGATGAATCGCATAAAATCGATCAAAACCCCTCTTTTCATCTTCATCTTCTTCATCTTGTTCGTTTTCGAAGTTTTCGCGCAACCAAATTCAACCGCTTCCCCTCCCGATCTCGTGCATCCGGTGCATTCTAGCGTCGTTATCATCATCGGCATCCTATGCGCCGTGTTCTGTTTAGCGTTTCTCATACTCGCATGTATGAAATTCTGCAATTCGGATGTAACTCTCCAACCCGCTCACGGGATTCTAAGCTCGAGATCACGGTTTTCCGGGATCGACAAGAAAACAATCGAATCTTTGCCCTTTTTCCAGTTTTCCTCGCTTAAAGGATCGAAAGAAGGGCTCGAATGCGCCGTGTGCTTGTCGAAATTCGAAGACTCGGAGGTTTTAAGGTTGTTGCCCAAGTGTAGGCACTCGTTCCATATGAATTGCATCGATAAATGGCTCGAAAGTCACTCTAGTTGCCCTCTTTGTCGGTATAAATTCGATGTGTCCGATGTCACGAATATCGTTTGCACGAGTAGTTTGCGGTATCCTCAAGACGACGGTTTGAATAATCTTGAAATCTTCATTAGAAGGGAGCACGATCATTCTTCTAGATCATCGAGGTTTACTATCGGAAATAGTTTTAGGAAATTCGGGAAGAGTACTCCGAAAGAAGATGTCTTGATTCAATACGGGGATCAAACATTGTTGGATAAGTTCAAACATAGGATCATCGTATCCGATATTGTTTGCAAGAGTCGGTGGAGTGATGTGAATTCCTCGGATTTAATGTTGTTGAACTCGAAGATGCTTAACGAGGTGTCGAGCAAGCGTTTTTCGCCTTCGAGTAGTGGGAGATTCGAAATAGATATCGAACAGGTATCAAAGTTTAAGGAGGATATGGGAAGACGAAGGTTGTACGAGTCGAAGGTCGGTAAAACAGAGGATCACGGCGAAACGTCGGTTTCGAGTTCGCAATTTACGAGGTTTACGAAAGACGAGGAGTCCGAAGGAATGGAGAAAAGATCGATGTCAGAGATTGTAAACGTGTCGAGATTCAGAGAAAGTAGAAGTTCGTATTGGACGAGTAGTGGGAAAGACGAGCGGTTACAGAACGTATGGTTGCCGATGGCGAAACGGACCATTCAATGGTTCACAAACCGGGAGCGAAATTCCTTCGAATCGAGAACTTGACGATGCCCGAAGCTCGTAAGCGGCCTAATCGGGTTTTATCGTTCGATATTTTATTTTCGGGCTCAATTCATACCGTTCGATATGATTAGGAATACAAACGTTATAATGTCTCTAATTTGCTTGTTGTGAAAAAAAAAAAACTAAAATAAGATAGTAAAGTTATTGTGAATACCACCTCTAAATTTCAATTTTGGTTTCTAATGATTGCCTAAACTTTAAAAACTCGATTTAATGCTTTTATGTTTATCAATTTCTAACAATTTTGGTCTTTCTATTTAACATTATTTATAATTTTCTTCGTTACTACAATTAAATAAGGGGTATTTTAGTCAGTTTTATTATTTTATATTGAAATAAAAAATATATCATATTTTTATTTTTAAATTGTAAAAAAAACAAAAGGTGGTCCGTTATCCTTTTCCATTTTTTTACGAGTTAAAATAAAAAATAAAATATGTTTTTTTTTAATTTTAAATTTAAATTACAAGAAAAGTGAAAATGACTAAAATATCACTAATTTAACTGAACTAAAGAAAAAAGTTAATAACTACTAGACAGGGGACTGAAACCGTTGGGAATTGACAAACATGAGGAACCAAATCGAACTTTTTAAAGTTTAGAAACGATAATCGTTGAAAATTACAAACGTTATGGACCAAAATTAAACTTCTCTCTTTTATCATTATAAATTTGCCATGTCATCTTTACACAATTTTATTTCATCTTATGCAAAACTATCTACTGATACTTCTACTTTTATGGACATGTTTAAATACGTTTAAACAACTCAATCTAATTTATGAGATTTGAAAAATCTCAATTGTACGAGTTTGGTTAGTCGGGTCATGGCGCCTGAGATCATTGATAAGTTCTTGGAACACATCTACACGTAAAAATTACTTATCAATCTCTACTTAGTAACATATGACATTTATCAACATACTTGCATGACCCTACTTGACAATTGACATATCGCTTCAACAGTACATTCACATTTATTTGCATCTTGACCATCTAGCAATGAACGACCTTTCGTTAATGGCTGAAATTACAGTTTTGATCACCTGAGAAGTGGGAACAATTGAACAAATAATAGAGACATACAAAATATACATAAGAGGAGTGTCAAGCTCCTTGGGTTGGGTTGTGCTCAATTTAGGTTTGGTCAAATTCCGACCTAGTACATAATGTCTAAAATTTTACAACTCGATTAAGAATGAGTTTAGTTATTTGAGATGAGGTTGGTTAGGTTTTCTACCATGGGGGTTTTATTGCCATAAAACTCTCCTAGTCTCTTTCATGTTTAACCAATATCACGTATACTCTCTATACTAAATGAAAATATAAATTAAATAAATTTATATTAAATGAAATAATTATTTCTTTTCACGTGATTGGTAAAACAGAAAAGAGACTTCAAGATTTTGAAATTGACTGGAATAACCAATATCCCCACCTTCATTTACTTTATAGCCATATTTTCAAGGTAATTCTAGGGCTGAGCATCGGGCGGGTCGGGGCCAAAAACCCAAAACCCAATCGGATATCGGGTGATGGGTAGGAGCCCCGAAATCCGACCGAAAAGGGTTCGGGCATTTCGGATATCGGGTGTTCGGGTTCCGGGAGAGTTCAAGTCGGGTTCGGATATTAGGGTTTAGGTCATCTGAAATCAAAACCCAAACATATCTCTGTTCTCAAATCGAAACCCAAACCGCCACAAACAGATATCTCATCATCTCAAATGAACAATCAAAGTGGGTTAATAGGTTTAGGAACTTACCTTTTAATCAAAATTCAAACTCAACACTTGAAAATTTGACCAAAAATGCTTCTAAACCAAATCATATCCAGTTTCAAACAAAAACTACCATTAGAATCAAAAGTGCTTACAAATCAAAAACCCAAAATAGAAATCAACATTCAAATCAAAAACCCAAAATAGAGAGTACGGAGAGTAGAGAGTGTACAGTGGTAGTCGTCACCGGTGGATAGTGGCTGGACCGTTGGAGCCTCTCCTCAGTGGACTGAACAGTGGCTCGCCGGAGGAGATGAAGCGATGAGACGATGACGATCAGAGAGACAGACGATGAATCGTGCGAGACAGCGAGAGCCGAGAGTATGCGAGCGAAGTGAGAGAGGCAGAGCGAAGTGAGAGAGGCTGAGAGGCAGAGCGAAGTGAGATATTAATTTCGAATCGGTGACCTTTTAATCAAAAAACACAGAATTTAAAAGGAGTTCGGATATTCGGGTCGGACGGATTTTAGGATTTGGGTACCCAACCCGATCCTACTATACCCGATATTAATTTCGGATCGGTGCATTTCGGGTTCGGATATAGCGGATATCGGGTGGGAGGCCTAAATTCGGGTCGGGTCGGGTATCTCGGGTTGAGCGAAGTGAGAGAGGCTGAGAGGCAGAGCGAAGTGAGATATTAATTTCGAATCGGTGACCTTTTAATCAAAAAACACAGAATTTAAAAGGAGTTCGGATATTCGGGTCGGACGGATTTTAGGATTTGGGTACCCAACCCGATCCTACTATACCCGATATTAATTTCGGATCGGTGCATTTCGGGTTCGGATATAGCGGATATCGGGTGGGAGGCCTAAATTCGGGTCGGGTCGGGTATCTCGGGTTGAGCGAGTTACGCATTTACATAAACCTCTTTTTTCTAATTAAAAAAGAAAAAAAATGTGTAAAGCTTAAACCTTTTTTTTTTTGCGTAAAGGGTAATGCCCATTTTTCGTTTTTTTTTATTAGAAAAAGGTGATTTACACAAATACATAAATCTATATGCATAAAATCTGGCTATTCAGAGATTTACATTGAAAAAGTGGTTATAAAGTGAATGAGGGTGGAGAGATCGGGCATTTTAGTGAGTTTCCCTAATTTTTTTGATTGACATTTAGGGGCAGATTTATGTATGTTGGAGCAGACTCTCATGCACCCGTTCAACTTGTTTTTGCAAGTAGAATATTTTTGAGATATTAAAGAGGCATCTGCTAAACCTTTGAGAGGTGCTCTAACTGTTAATGTATATAGAGGTCCAGGCCCATGTTAGGGCCCAAGCCCTTTTAGTCTTAGTATATATTTGTTGTATTCTATAGATTAGGTTAAGTTTTACTCTCATAATTTTACTTTCAGTATTGTAAGTTTTCTCTCAATCAATATATCGAGGTTTCAAACCTTCGGCATATTCATCGTGTTCTTCATCCATATCCAACTTCTAACATGGTATCAGAGCTGTAGGTTTGATCATCGGTTTATTGTTCATCTCGATTTCTCTATTCATCTTCACAGTCGACTCGCCGCCGCCGCTGTTCTTGCCATCGCCGTCGTTGTTCTTGCCATCGCCGCCGCTGTTCTTGTTTCCGCTGTTCTTGTTTGAAACCTTCGGTCGATCGATCGATCTGTTGGAAACCCTAGCCGCAACATCTTATCGGTCGAATCAACCCTTCGGTCGAACTCACCTTCGGTCGATCAACCCTTCGGTCGAATATCTCATTCAGTCGAGCACATCTTCGGTCGAAAACTCACCTTCGGTCGATCAACCCTTCGGTCGAACTCACCTTCGGTCGATCAACCCCTTCGGTCGAACATTTCTCCGGTCGAGCATTCCTCCGGTCGAACATTAATCCGGTCGAACATTAATCCGGTCGAACATTAATTCGGTCGAATTCCTCTTCGGTCGAACTTTTCTCTGGTCTTTAATACTGTTTCTCAGTATCTTTTCCTTATTTCATGGCTACAAATTTCAGTCACTCAAATCCCATCTCCGTTGTTTTCAATGGTAGCAACTATATTCTTTGGCATCATCATATGACAATTCTGTTAAAGTCTTATGGTCTTTACACCTATGTTACTGGCGCATCCAAAGCTCCAGTTCAAGAAACAGCTGAGAATGTTGTTGACTTTGCCAAACGAATGAACGAGTGGGATATTAATAATGCTCGTATCTTGGGCTTCATTAATGTCTCCACTACTCCTGAGATCAACCAACAGTTCCTTGGTTATATTACAGCCAAAAGTCTCTGGGATTTTCTCGTCAAGCGGTATACATTATCTGGTCTATCTCATCAGTATCAACTGTGGACCACTTTTCAGAACAAACGTCAACTTCCTGATCAATCTATCAACTCTTATATCTCTGAAATACAGTATCTCAGAGATCATATAAGTCTTGGAGCACCACAGATTTTTGATGAAACCGCTCAATAGTTCACCACCTACTTCAACTAGCTGCATCTGATCACCATTTTGATGGGCTTGACTGATAAATTTGAGAATGTTCGTGCTTCTCTTCTTCATAGGCATCCTTTACCTACTCTTGAAAAAGCAATATCTGAATTGCTAAGTGAAGAAAATCGTCTTCACATGCGTTCACCAGTGCCTGCTACTGATAGTGTTCTCTACACGTCTCATCCTAAGCCAAAAGGCAAATGGACCAATAACAATCATTCCAGATCTGTGGGAAAGACGAACACATCTGAGTGTGCCTTCTGTCATTCCTCGGCTCATCTTCTTCTTGATTGTCCTATCCGTAAGTGCCGTAAGTGTGGCATCACACATCCGCGCCACTATGAGACTGACTGTCCGAAGAACTCAAAGCACACTAGTTCTCAGAATCGGACTCATGTTGTTGCTGGGCCTACCATTGCTGATACTGAGACTTCTACAGCTTCCTCACCTGACCTCATGGAACTGATGCGTCGCAATCAGGAACTTATGGAACAGATCATGTCTGGTGCTATGGGTATGAACTCTCCACACTCAGCTGATCAGGTAACGTATGGTTTTTTGATTCTGGGTGTTGCAATCATATGACACCTTGCCCTGATGGTTTCATTTCTAAGAAATCACCTCAGCAATTTTCGTCAGTAAGAACTGCTGACAACATTGGTCTACTGGTATCTTTTAGTCGAAATGTTTCCACTCCTCTTATACAATTACCGGATGTTCTAAATGTTCCAAAGCTATCTCTGAGCTTAGTTTCGATTACACAACTTCTTGAATCAAATTTGATCATTTTATTTCATTCTTCTGGTTGTGTTGTACAGGATCCAAAGACCAAGCAGATCCTTGGACTCGGCCGTAAAGTTGGACGGATGATTGAAGTGGTCTATCTGCGTATTCCTTTACCCTCTTCAAGCCTTGTTGCCTCGGTCTCTAGTACTTCTTCCCTTGAGCTGTGGCATGCCCGACTGGGTCACTTATCTCTTGCCAGAATAAAGTCATTAGCTCAGTTAGGGGTCTTAGGAAATTGTGTATCAACTGACAATATTTCTTGTTTATCTTGCAAGCTTGGCAAACATCATGCTTTACCTTTTGAAATGAATGAATTTAATTCTACTTCTTCTTTTGATATTATTCATTCTGATGTATGGGGACCAACACCACATCCATCCATGGGTGGTGCTCGATATTTTGTGATTTTTATTGATGACCATACCCATTTCACATGGATATATCTTATGAAACATCGTTCGGAATTACCTCAAATCTACATTATGTTTGCTCGGATGATTCACACCCAGTTCTCAAAATCTATAAAGATTCTTCGAGCTGATAATGCTATGGAATACAAAGCGTCATCTCTTCTTTCCTTTCTTCAATCTCAGGGGACTCTCTCTCAGTACTCCTGTCCTGGCACTTCTCCCCAAAATGGTCGTGCCGAACGCAAACACCGTCATATTCTTGATACGGTTCGCACTCTTCTCATCTCTGCTAAATGTCCAGAACGTTTTTGGGGTGAAGCTGCTTTTACTGCCGTTTATACTATCAATCGTCACCCTACTCCCATCCTCCATAATAAGTCTCCTTATGAGGCTCTTTATGAGGTCACTCCTGCCTATGAACTTCTAAAAGTTTGGGGTAGTGCTTGTTTTGTTCAACTGCAATCTCATGAACATACCAAACTTGAACCTCGCTCCAGACTGTGCTGCTTTCTTGGATATGGGATTGAGCACAAGGGTTATCGCTGCTGGGATCCTATCTCACAGCGTCTTCGTATTTCTCGACATGTTACCTTCTGGGAACATGTTCCTTTTTTCTCTATATCCAAGTTTCGTGAGTCTCCTAATCTTACACCTCCATTTTTCACCGATGCTTCCGTCTCGTTGGACTCACTCCAATCTGACGTTATATCACCTCCACCTATTGTTCCAACTCCTTCTGAGTCAGTCTCTCCAAGTTTTCCTGATCATCATCAATCATCTGCTCCATCTGCACAACCAACATCTGAGGTGCCTGCTGAGTCATTGGCTCCTGAAACTACTCAATCTCGGAATGTTAGACGATCAGAACGGGTAAGACAAGTTCCTTCTCATCTTCGTGATTATCATGTTTATGCTACTCTGCTGTCAAATCACGAACCTACTTCCTACAAGGAAACCTCTTCTAACTCTGATTGGCAGAAAGCTATGGATGGGGAACTTTAGGCACTTGACAAAGCTCAGACTTGGGATTCTGTCCCTCTTCCACCAGGCAAGAAACCCATTGGCTCCCAATGGGTGTTCAAAATCAAAACCAAATCGGATGGCTCTATTGATCGGTACAAAGCTCGGCTTGTAGCCAAGGGCTTTAATCAAGAATATGGTATTGATTATGAGGAGACTTTTGCACCTGTTGCTCGTGTCACATATGTTCGCAGTCTTCTTGCCATTACTGCTACAAAACAATGGCCTCTTTTTCAGATGGATGTTAAGAATGCCTTTTTGAATGGTGACTTATCTGAGGAAGTCTACATGACACCTCCTCCAGGCGTTCAACTTCCACAATGTCATGTTTGTCGACTTCGGAAGGCTCTTTATGGCCTCAAGCAAGCTCCGCGAGCTTGGTTTGAGAAATTCAGTTCCACGGTCACCTATTTGGGCTTCGCACCCAACAACTATGATTCAGGACTGTTTACTCGGACCACTGAAGCTGGCACAATATTACTTCTCCTGTATGTGGACGATATGATCATTACTGGCAGTGATTCTACAGGCATAGCCAATCTGAAGTCATCTCTCAGCTCCTGTTTTGAAATGAAGGATCTTGGTTCTTTACACTATTTTCTTGGTCTTGAGGTGCTCTCTGATCCATCGGGTCTTTATCTGTGTCAAGCCAAATACACCTCAGATCTTTTGTCGAAAGCTGGGATTACTGACAACAAAACAGCATCCACTCCTCTTGAACACAACCTTCATTTGGCTCCAAATGCTGGTCCACCTCTACGTGATCCTACTCTATATCGCCAGTTAGTGGGGTCACTTGTCTATCTGACAGTGACTCGACCTGATATTGCCTATGCTGTTCATACTGTTAGTCAGTTCATGTCTGCACCTTGTTCTGATCACTATGTTGTTGTCCTGCGCATTCTTCGATATTTAAAAGGGACTATGTTTCATGGTCTTCATTTTCCATCCACCTCATCGTTGATTTTGCGAGGTTTTTCTGATGCTGATTGGGACAGTGACATGACTGATCGTCGCTCTACTACTGGCTACTGTTTCTTTCTTGGTGACTCTCTTATATCCTGGCGAAGCAAGAAACAATCTCTCACCGCTCGATCCAGCACTGAAGCTGAATATCGAGCACTAGCTGACACAACTCAAGAACTTGTGTGGTTACGCTGGCTTCTTTCTGACATGGGGGCTCCTCAACAGTCTCCAACTTCATTGTGGTGTGATAACAGTGCCATTCAGATTGCCCACAATGATGTCTTCCATGAGCGCACGAAGCATATTGAAATTGATTGTCACTTTGTTCGTCAACATGTGACTCGTAAAACTATTCAGCTGCTTCCTATTTCGACTCTTGATCAACCGGCTGATATTCTTACTAAAGCTCATTTACCAGGACGATTTCGTGATCTTGTTTCCAAACTCCATCTGGCTCATTCTTCTCCCGATTGAGTTTGAGGGGGAATGTTAATGTATATAGAGGTCCAGGCCCATGTTAGGGCCCAAGCCCTTTTAGTCTTAGTATATATTTGTTGTATTTTATAGATTAGGTTAAGTTTTACTCTCATAATTTTACTTTCAGTATTGTAAGTTTTCTCTCAATCAATATATCGAGGTTTCAAACCTTCGACATATTCATCGTGTTCTTCATCCATATCCAACTTCTAACACTAACATATTAGAAAACATAAGAAACATCAACCAAAAAACCGAAAAAAGTACCTCAAAATCAACCCAAAAACCCCCCGAAAAAGTCTCTCAAAATCAACAAAAAAACTTAGAAATTCCTCTAAATCAATCAAAAAACTTTAAATTCTTTTGAAACGGTAGAATTCGGCTAAAAACACATTCGGCAACTTTACGGGCCTTTTGTAACACCCTCAATTCTAGAAAGTGCGACTAATTTAAATTTTTTGATAAAACATCAAAAAAGGATCAAGTCCTTTCCTAAAATTTCGATAAAACATCAAATAAGGATTAAATTGTCACTTAGCTAGTCACCTTCTTTAGCCCGATAAACAGTGAGTCACGCGACTCCAGTCGTGACCCAGGTCACGTGGCTAGTCGCCGCGTGAAACTCTATTTCGATCCCCAACTCTTTTAGTATGATATAATTATATAAAAACCCTTGTTTCCTTACTATCTTGAATGCCAAACGGTCACAATCAAACCCCAATTGGAAACCCAAAATTACAGGTCATGTCACACCTTCGATCCACCTTAAATGTGCACCCATTCGACAAACCCTAATCCATCACCGCTAACATTTTACATACAATAATTACATAAATAACAACAATTTCTATATATATACGAACTCATACAAAATACCCATAACCTATTACATAAAAAACAATGATCAATCAATAAACATGATAACCATGATCAGAACTATCAATATCCGAATTACTAGACGACTCACGACTATAATTATTCTTAACAAAATTCATCTCATCAACACGACTATTAACACTCCCATTCGGCGAACCATCTTTCATCATCTTCTTCTCTTTTCTCCTCCGCCATTCTTGCTTTCTTGACCATTGTTTCACCAACAAAACACTCAACCCTAATAGCACCATCAACATGCACCCAACCCCGATCACCATCAACTCGATCACCACCCACCGTGACCCCGAACCACCCGGCAAAACGGTCCAAGTCCCGGCTATATACGCCGACGCCATGAACATGGTCGACACCCACATGATCTTATGTGTAGCTACCAGCAATCTCATCATCGATTTCCTCCGAAACGGGATCACACTCACGAGAACGTTAACGATCCCTAAAGATAAGAACAATGCCATGATGTTGCACACCACGAACACCTTAAACGAAGCTTTCGTCCCCATTTCGGCCTTTCCGGATCCCTGACGAAATCCTCCGGGAGGGTTTAGTCCCGCGGAGAATGTGACGGTTGCTACGAGGACCGCGACGACGGTTATGGTGTTTCTGGCGTTACGGAGGCCTTCGTTTTGGAGTTCGATTTGTTTCGATCGTTTCTTTTTGTGACGACGGTAGTGTTGTTGTTGTTGAGTTGGGGAATCGAAAATATTGTGTTTTCTTGAACGTGTGATTGTGAAATGGTGTTCTTGGATGTCACGAGATGTTGGAGGCAATTGGTGGCATGTTTTGGCACCATGTTCTAAGAGGGCTGGAACGATTTGGAGTGCAGTTGAGTTGCTGCTATCGGATTCGACTACATCTAGAGCTGTGTGGCCTTTTCGATTGATTGCATTTACATCCACTCCACGTTTGAGTAGAAATGTTACCACCTGTTTCATTATATATAAATCAATAAGTATAAGGGATTGTTTGACAATTGTTGAATGGTTTAGTGCAGAATGAATGATTAAGAGACTCTTATATTTATATATGATATAATGCAAAATGAAATATGGTTGTTTAGTATGAAATCAGGGCGCTTAATGGTTAAGGGAGACCCGAGATAAAAAATCATTAAGAGGTTTTTGTAACCATTAAGATAGCAGACTTTTTTCCTACCAAACAAGATCCACCTCTTAGCGATTCAGAGGTTGAATCTTAATTGAACTATTAAGAGGTAAACAAACAGTCCCTAAGATTGATGAAAGTGTAAGGGGTTGTTTGATTCATGGAGATGAATGAAAATGAAAACTAAGAATGGATTTTTATCTGTCTGGTTTAATTTGGGTTTATGGGAGAATGAGCCATTCAGGGATGGATTTTGTGGTGGCACGTGTCATTGTTTCGTTCCTTTGTCGTAGTGTAAAAAGTTATAGGGTTGTGAAAAATGTTATCATATAAATTTGTTGTGTATTACTGTATATATTTTGAAACTACAGTGAGGATCCAAGTTTTCCATGGTAGAGTTGGTTTGCAAGACTTTTCTTCCACCACGGACCCGAGTTTGAATCCTGTTAGTGTCATTTTCTTAGTTTTTAACTTTTAATTTCAGATTTATTATGTTTTTAAAACAAAATTACAATAAAAGACTTGAACACTTGATCTCAGATATGTAAACAATGAACTAACCAATAGACCAATGATGATTTGGTCCTATATTTGTTTCTTATAGTCAAATGGTGTCACCGTTTGAAAAAAAAAATTCTAGATCTGTCTCTGAGCACATTATATTACATAAAACCAAACAATTTCTTTTATTTTCAATCTTATTAATTACTGCTTAATATCTCTAATCAAACACCGTCTAAGTTTTATAATAAAAAAATTGTGTATTTAATTAAACTTTTAAGTTTTAGGATGTAAACACGGCTTAGGACATAACAAGTTTTTTAGGACAATTTTGAGATAAATCGTCATATTAATTTTTTTATAGAACATTAAAATGTTCTTTGAACACATCTTATTATAAAACAATTATTTTTATAAATGGGTTTCTTATAATATCATTATCATATAAAAAGACTAATAAAACATTTTATTTCAAACGTGTTCAATAGATGTCTGACAACGTTCTATAAACTTATTGTAACATCTTATACATAGAATATACAATTATTTGTCCCTATAAACATAAGTTTTATGAAGTAGTATATTAAGACAATTAGATATCTTTGATATCCTACAAAGTTGATTTTGTTGTTATGACTGTTTTATAGGACACAAAATTGTTGGTCCTAAAACTTAAAAGTTTCATTAAGTATTCTAATATTAGGTTGTCAAATGATCATGGTTACGCGACATGCTAATTAAAAAAAAAACAATTTTGTTGTAATGATTTAGAAAGAGGTAGATAATTACCGTAGTGAGTTTCGCAGCGGTTGCTATGTGTAACACGGTGTTTCCATCGTTGTCTTGAACGTTGACGAGCTCAGTGACGTTGAGCGTCTCCATTAGGTACCTTAAAGCGTCAAACTGGTTGTACTTAACTGCCAAATGAAGAACGGTTTCACCATTGTTGGTAACGATATCAACGGATTCACGGCTCGTCGACGTTATCTCACCGATGATCCCGACCCTCCCTTTCATGGATGCCCAATGAAGAGGTGTCCAACCATTGTGATCTCGAAGGCAAGAGAGATCTTGATCCAACTCTAGAAGCTCTCTTATTGTATCTATTTGGCCTTTGCTACAAGCCAAATGCAAAGGGGAGTATCCTTCTGAAGTACCTTTTCTTGCAAACTCTTGCCTCACCTTGATTATCTCCTTCACTATTTCTAGACATAGTTCAAATCAGAATGATTCAGTTATTATTACACTATAATAAAATCGGGTTTATAAGATACCAAAAATATCTGAATATTCTAATAATCTGATTCATATATATTACTTAAGTTTGTAGAACGAAACAATAAAGTGTCATATTTAAAAGTGCTTCAATAAGTTTATAAGATGTTTTTGAATGTTTTAACAAGTTTCTTATAACATTTTTAAAATAAAGTGTTTTATCACTATTTCATATGACACTTTTGAGAATCGTTGTATGAACGCAAATTTTTAAAAGACACTTGTTTTTAATTAGAAGACATTTTTTAAATAATGTCATATAAAATAGGTAATACAACACTTTACTTTAAAAATGTCTTAGAATACTTATTAAAACACCTAAAAGGTAAAAGCATACAATTTTTTATTCTATAAACTTAAGTTCTATAAAGAGTCTATTATGATCCGGATCCGGTGTATTTTGCTTGAAGTGAAATCAGACTTCAGACTTCAGCACCACTTAAAAAACAAACGCCACCTTGTTATCCTTATACACCAATAACTACCATACATCTTGTAAAGATAATTTAAATTCTTATAATAAAATCCATTCTTTTATGATGCATTAAATTATTATTATAATATATATTTATAATTTTATATATAAAATTCTAAGAGACGACAAATAGGAGACTTGCGTATAAGTCTAAGTAAACGCATAAGTCATTTTTTTGGTTTTTATGTGATATGTTGATTGAACGATTATCACAAAATATTTAATTAAAATAAAAGGAAAAAAAAACAAGCAGGAAATTAAAGCTTAACAGCGTGTGAATGGAATAAGTCGTCGACTCGTACCCATGCGCCAATAATTGACAACTTGTAACTATAACCTTTTTAGAATAATTATTAATTTTGATTTAAAACATTCAAAAATATATATTCTTAATAATTTTAATTAATTTGAGAAAGAAGAAATTAAGGTGCCGTTTGTTTTTAGAAATGTCTAAAGTCTGAACCCTTAATTTAGTTATGATTAATAAGAGGTGGTGTGTAAAAAAGTCTGAACGATTCAAACTTAAGAGTCAATAAAACGTTTTTTTTTTTAACTTTACTTTCGTTCCTATCTTATGAAATCAACTTTCAGGACTTTAATTATGAATTTGTTTATCGAGTCCTCAAATGAGAATTAATTAAGAAACTAACGTTGGTGTCGCTTTTATTTTGAGAAACATGAATTTGGCTATCGAGTGATCAAATAAGAGATTTTGAAAATTGATTTTTCAAAATAATGATTTTGAAAATTAGTTTTTAAAATCGTGATGAAAGCAAAAATTGGTTTAATTTTGTTGCAGGAAATGCAAAAATATTTTAAAGCTTTTTATGGAGGTTTACTTTAATTAAGCACTTACCGGTAATAATCAACAATTTTATTTAACTTACAGGACAAGTCTTAGTCCATTAAAAGGGTATTATATACAACATTTTTATCCGTAAGCTAACGTTTATCAGGTAAGAGTCGTTATTCTCATTTACCACATAAGACTCTTGGTCCTTATCATTATCGTTTTTACCAGGTAAAATTCTTAATCTTTACCATGCATGTTTATCCCATGAAGTAAAGTGAGCCGATAAACATTTAGTGAGTAAGCATTTATTTAATAAACGACCCATTAATATTTCTAATTCTGATCTTGGTCCATTAGTTTTATAGGTTTTTATTCTTAATTAATGTCTTAGAGTGCATGTCTTTTGATATTCAATCAAAAATTGTTTTTTAAATGATAAATTGCATCATTTTATATCTTTATATCTCTAAATTGCATTAAATATATGGTACATTTAAATTAAAACTTTTCGAATATATTTTTTAAAATAAGAACCAAAATAAATTATGTTTATTTTGAAGTAATCTACCGTTGTTTTAAGTAACATGTTAACTCAAAAGTTATGTCTTTTTTTTTCTTCTATAAAATATAGTTGACAGAAAAAGAACCTATGAATTTACTATCAAATAAATCAAAATTAAGTAGAGAAATTGATTGTTTGCTTGGTTTTCATTAAGTCTTATATAAATAAAGATTTCAGTATAGACTAATCTATCTGTAAATATTGGAAATGTTTTTGTTTGAGAAAGTTTTTTCATAGATTGAAGTAGCGTGTTTTTTTAATTAGGGGGCAAATTTGGAAAAGAAAACTTGTTTTTTTTGAATAAAGCCTAGTTTACTGAATAAGTCACTTTCTAAATTATTAAGAAACTACCAAACAGTCATATATATATATATAGAGAGAGAGAGAGAGAGAGAGGATGAAAGTTAAACATTTTGCTAGAAGGCGAGAAATGTGATATCATATATATGATTACACGACCTGTGGTGTATTTAATCATATATAATTAAACTTGTGTATTATATAGGATATCACACTTCTCGGCTTCTTGTAAAATGTTTAGTTTCTCATTTGAACCTACCCTTATATATAAATATCTAAACAAATAAACTATTAGTTTTATTAAGCTAAACTGCTAACAAACAAAGTACCTGTGTGTCCGGCAGCAGCAGCAACATGGATGGAACAAACAAATGCATCAAGTTCATGCATCAAAAGCCATTGAAACCCTATCAAATGCTTCACCACCTCCATCCTCCCTTTCTCACACGCCACGAAAAACGCACTCTCGCCTCTGCAATTCACTTTTCCGACCACCCCTTCATCCGCCGCCATTAACACCTTCATCATCTCGACATGCCCTTCTCTACACGCCTCGTGCAACGGCGTCTCCAGCTCCACGTTCTCCGCCAGAACCATCTCCGGGCACAGTCTCAGTACCTCGGACGCCAACTCGAGGTGCCCGAATCGAGCCGCTAAGTGTAACACGGTGTTCAAAGATTCGAGCACTCGCTCTGTGATTAGGGTTTCGGTTTCGCGGACGAGTTTGAGGAAGGTGGCGAGATCGCTCTTTAGAATGGACTCGTAGAGGAGACGATTCATGGTGTTTTGATAAGCATTCAACAATGGCGGTTTGAGGGTTTAAATATGGTGAAATTGTGAGAAGGTTTTATGAAGAAGATGATGGAATTGAAGCAGGGTTTGTTTTTTTCCACAATGTGTGTTTCCTAGAAATGTTTCAGTTGGAAATTAAAGAAAACGCGGGTGTTTTGGTCGGGTCGGGTCGGGTGAGATTTTGCTTATTTCGGAGGTGTTTTGGTTAATTCCAAGGAATTATGGGAGTAAAGAGTGGTAAGACATGCATAAAGTCTTGTAGGTTGATGTGTATTGTGATGATTTGGATCTAATAATGCACATGGATCGAGCTAGAAATTTTTTCATATAATGAAACAATATAATATAGACAAAAAATAATTACAAAAGACATGTGTCTTCATCTTTTTCCCAATTCCACCATTTCGAGAGATTTTTAAAGCTTTTTGTTTGATTTCGAAGAATTTTTAAGTTTTTTTAATTGATTTCGAGGTTTTTTTTTCTTCGGTTTTTTTGATTGATTTCAAGATTTTTTTTCCGGTTTTTTGGTTGATTTGAAGAGTTTTTTTTTGGTTGATTGCGATGTACGATTGCACCTTACTGAAGTTTCAAAAATAACACGGTAACACATTCCAAAACGACACGGTTGCACCTTTCACGAACCTAAAATTATTTCCCTTCGCCTGAGAAATAATACGGTACGTGCATGTGCCATCGTGGTCACCATAACAGGTCCGTCCCTGACAATGCGCTGTCCAGAAAGAAATTTGAACGGTTTTTATATTTATAAATGTGAACGATCGTGTGAGAATATATATGAGTTAAAATGAGAAGTGTAGAACGGAATTTGGACCTTTAATCACTTTTTATTAGTGTTGGTCTAATGGTTCATATTAAGTTCCAAAATAATCTATGAAGTAGTTTAGAAGGATATTTTCAATTGATCTTCAATTAGTATTGATCCAAAGATGGTGATCTCTTTTTACCTTTATCACGATAACTAATATTGTTATTGGAAACCAACACTTAAATGTAACATTGTTTTTATTTTTGTATTCATTCATTAATTATTATTTTATTCGTCCCAAAATTAGTGTTTACAATTTTATTTCAATATAAGTGTTCATTTTAAAAAATAGATCCTACTATTTTAACACCCTTAATTCTCGGTAAGTAAAAGTCACCCGTGCGTTTTCTTAGGTTTCTAAGGTGTGATTTTTAGTTGGGAACTCATCTATATTAGTCCCCATGAGATTCGAGGGCGATCCGTGCGAGAGAAGTGAGTTTGGGGGCTCGGTACATTTCAGGCGAGAGTGCCCCGCGATAGTGACAGTGTCACTATCGCCAGGGCACAATCGCGCGGAGTGGTACCCTTGCGGTACATCTTCGGCGAGAGTGACTCGCGATAGTGACACTGTCACTATCACTTGTCACAATCGCGGTCGGGAGCTAGATGTTTAAATGAGCCGATTTTGCTACCATTTCTCATAACCCTTCACCCTTTCTCTCCCAAATCGTTTCCTCACTCCCCATTACAACCCCTAACTTATTTTGAGGCAATTTTCTTGGGTTTCAAGGTGTTTCTTCATCATCACGCTTGTGATCTCAACCTCTTGTGCTAGTTCATGTGTTATTCCACCATTTCTTAAAGATTTCTAAGTTTTGGGGGGTTTTGCTCAAAACCTAATTGTAAGTACATCATCTCCATCTCTAAGCTTCTTTATGAGTATAAATACTCCTCGGATGATTTCCTAGCATTTTATTTATCCAACATTCGGTTGGGATGACTTTGGGAAAGTTAAGTCAAAATTAGGGTTTCGGCCAAATTGGGGATTTTGATGAAAATGTTTGGGGATTGATTCTTAATGGTTGAATGAGTAATATTCATGGTTGGAAACTTGTGAATATAGGTTTTGGAAGGTTTTACTTTTGGATCCAAAGTTTCTCTAAGGAACTCAAGTGGGGAAAATATAGATTTAGCCTAAATCTAGCAAGGTGAGTTCAAGTTGATTTGTGAAAATGTTGTACATGCCAAAATGTTCATTTTAAAGTATTTATGTGTTTTACATGAAATTGTCAATTGTTGAGTTATTTGGTAACTATTGATTATTTGTAGTGTTTAGCCTATTAAATTTTGTAAAACACACACATTTGGGATTTTTGGGCATTTTGATAAATGTATCATAAATGAATGTGTTTTGATGATTTATTGCATAAATAAATACTTGGTCAAAAATGCGTTTTTCAGTGTTTGTTGGAAATATGCATCATTTAGGTAATGGGACGTTTTGAAGGTACGAATGTGTGAGTCCTTTGATTTTGATCATTCCCGACCTTGGGAACATTTTGGAAATGGTAAACCTTTTAATTTTGAGTCGAATGCCAATTGTGATTTGGGAGACAAAGATCTTTTTGGGAAAAGATGTATTTTGGTTTATGGAACCCTGTTGGCTCATGTATTTTAGCCAAACGTGTATATTGCATTTGGGAGCTTGGTTTACACTCAGATGAGTCTTTGGAACATTTATTCAGTTTTGATAGTCACTATAGAGTTTTGGTTACGATTTGTATCATTGCATCTTATTTGAGATTTACATGTTTTGGATGCGCTAGTTCATTCATTTGGAGTCATGTAAGGTTTTAGGCTGTAATGCAAATGGATCAATAGGCATAAGAGTCAATTTGAGTGGGATAAATATCCCCGTATTGTAACTTGAAATAGGCATGGGGTCTTCTGACCAATAATTTCAATTTTCTTGTGAACGAGCTTAACTGAGATGTTTTGGAATTCCAAGGTATAGACCCAGATGGGTTGAACTTGATGAGTGCACGAAGATTTCCTAGGTACAGACCTAGAGGGTTTGAATTTGATGATTAACCAAGCAATAGACATGGAGTTGTTGAGCTTGTTGGTTTGTTAGCTATAGACCCGGAAAGGTTGATGTCAACGAGTGTTTTATCCCTAAGTGACACTCATATAACATTGATAAGTGACATAACTTTGTGTGTCCGCCACATTCGATGGAATTTGGGTCTCCCTCGTCACCGAAAGGTATTGTTTTGGGTATTGAATTTTATTATCCAAGTTTTCGGTGACATCTTGTATATATGGATCTTAACCATGATTTCTCGGTTGAGTATTATGCCACATCCGTGTTTTTGGGTGTTTCGGGATATAAAGTTTTATCCGCATTTCATAATTGGGAGTTCAATTTCTATTCACGTTTGAGTGAGTTATTTTGGGTTGAATTTAATTTACGAAAGAATGTTTATATTGGTGTTTCTTTGCCTAAAATGCATATTATTGGAAAACGAGTCGTTTTCGTATTTGAGACCTATTAAATTGAAAGATTATGATTTAGATTGCATTACTTCTTTTCAACGATATCTTCATTCATGTTGAAAACTTTTGAACTCACTAGGTGTTAGCCTAACATTTTATTTGTCGGCATGTGCAACAGGTTCCGGTTGGGAATAGTCCTAGTGACGCTAGGAAGCGAAGAGTGCTAGTTGTGTGCTCGAGGAGAGTTTAGCTTGTCGAAGTCTTCCGCAATTGTTTGGGAAGAGCAATTTGCGTTTGGGGATTAAGTAGCACCTGACTTTGGTTTAGTCTTTGTGTATTATTGGAGTTTGTATTTGTTGAGGTTATTTATCGAATTTCATAATTGAAGCGTAATGAGCTTTGAATTGTAGGAAGATGTGTCGAATATTTGACGTTACATCGAAAATTCTCATTAGTTGCTCTTACCAAATTTGAGAGTGTTACAACTATACTTTTCCATTTTACCTTTAATTATGAGATGAAAAAACATCTTTCTATTATTAAAAGTAAAATTATACTACTTTAGTTGATTAACAACTTTAATAATTACACATTTCTACAACTATATTATTTACATCATGGATATTTATTATGAATTAGGGATTATATTGAAATATTTATAATTGTTTTCTTTATTAATTTGGAATTTTGGATGTTTATTTGATGATCAAATATTCGTAATGCAGACTATTTATAAATTAAATATATTTAAATTCTATTAGAAAAATATACAATAAATATAGTAACAACAAATAATATAGAATATTAGACCTTACGTTTTATGACTAATATATTATGTAGGTTTATTAATCAGAGTTGGACTTACGAAATTTCTTAGAAATCTGTACATTTTTTGCTTGTTTCAATAGTTTTTTGTGCGATATATTTAAAAAGAAAAAAAAATCTATTTTGTTTCTTTCCATTTTTCTTTCTTTGTTATGACTTATATGATTTTAATGACTAATATATTATGTAGGTTTATTAATTAATCAGAGTTGGATTTGAAGAAATTTCTAAGAAATTTGTACATTTTTTGCTTGTTTCAGTAGTTTTTTTGTGCGATATATTTAAAAAGAAAAAAAAATCTATTTTGTTTCTTTCCATTTTTCTTTCTTTGTTATGACTTATATGATTTATGAACAACATTAGGCCACGTTTTGTATGAAAGGATGTTACAAACAAAACCGATGAGAAATACTACTTATGTCTGATTCGGTCAGACATAAGATAATTCAGACTGTTTGTTTTTTGTTTCTTTTCAGAGCCTCTTAACCCTTAATGGCCTCTGAATAATTAAGTGATAATCCAGCCACTTAATTACCTCTTATTTCCGTCCAACATCATTCTTTCGATTTCAACATCGGTTTTGGCCCAAATGCACTTGAATTTGCAAAAACGCAAAACATGAATATTGTAGATTTGTGTGTTGGCTTTCCGAAACATCTTGAATTGCTTAAATTGACGCTTCAGTGTTTAACATATGATTAAAACTCTACAACCTCGCAAATTTGTTAACATCCTTCTTTTGTTTATTTTTTTTTTTCCATTTTGTCCTTCGATCATCAATACTCACTTCAATTGACGTATTTAAGTTGAATTTTTGAGGGATAAAATAGACAATTATACATATTCAGACGTTTGTGAGTATACAAAAACAAACAGTCTTGTTGATTCAGATTTCAGACTTCAACACCACCTCTTAAAAATCAGAAGTGAAATCAGACTTCAGACTTCAGCACTTCTTAAAAAACAAACGCCACCTAAAAAACAAATGTAGTTATGTTTATTAATTAATAAAATTATTTTAATTTTATAATAGAATAGACACTTAAAATGCTTAGACTCAAAAAATAAAATTCAGTATATTCTTACATGTTTAGATTTATAATAATTAAATAATTTTATTGAATAATTTGTCAAGTCAAACATTAAAGTTTTTAACACATTTATTTCAAAAGGATTTATACCATCCACTTAGAATTAGTTATATAGCTTATTTTAAAAAAAAATAATGATAATTAAATTGTTTATAAAAATATGGAAAAGTTCGAAAAATTCCATGTTGCTTTCATTTTTTTAGTGATTAAGCTATTATATTGTTAAACTTACTCAAATTAAAATAAATAAAATTTTGAACTTATTAAAACCTTAAACAAAATACAGTTTTATATTTTGAGCGATTAAATATCTCTATATTTTTTTGAGTGAACAACGTAAGAATATGTCATTTTTTCTTAATGTGTTAACAAATTACAACAAACCAATAAAACGAAATAAATATACCATTTTTATCAACCATTATTTATTTTTCATATTCAAATGAAAATTACATATGTTTGTTATGATCCCATGATTTTCATTTGAATATGAAATTTAAAATAATTAGTGGCTTCTCTTATGATCGTGATTTAACTATGAAAATTAAATAATGTCTAATGAAAATGGTATATAATCATTCCATTTTATTAGTTTACTACACTTTTTTTGGAAAGGGTATTCTGGTCTTATGGTCCAGACTAATCCCTGACAATTAGGGCCTTTGGCCCAGCTGCTAAAGCGTGTAACCCTGAGTTTATTCTCAATGGCCACAAGTGCTGCGAGTGGGGCTCGTAGTTTACTACACTTGTTGTTGATGATTGATACATCAATAAAGAAATTATGTATTCTTTCGTCTTATAAGTGTAAAAACTATTCGTAAAAAAATGTCTAGGACTTAATCGTTCAAAATGTGAAAGTTAGGTATTTCGATTTTCATAAGACTAAAGATTTATGTTTACGTTTCAGTAAGTTTAAAAATTAATTTATTTAAATTGAATTTAAAGACTTAATCATTTAAAATATAAGATCACATTTAAATTTTTTAAGTTTTTGTTAAAATTATAAATCGATTTAAATAACACGAGAAAGTTAATAAGAAAGTCAAAGGAGGAGCAAAGAAATGGGCCAGGAGGCGCACATTTGTAATTTGTAAAACTGAAAATGACAAATGGGCCACAGGGGCTATTTACTTGGAAAGTCCATTTGTCGACCATTAATTTCTCTTTTTTCTAATTTTTGTATTTTTCCTATTATACATGTAAGAGGCTGTTTGTTTACCTCTTAATGGTTCCATTAAGAGGCAACCTCTGAATCGCTAAGAGGTAAATTCTGTTTGGCAAGAAAAAGGGTTGCCTCTTAATGGTTCCAAAATTCTCTTAATGATTTTGTATCCTGACCCTCCCTTAACCATTAAGAGCCCTGATTTCATTATGAACAATTAGCAAACAACCGTATTTTATTTTCCACTATATCATAAAAACCTCTTAATCATTCAGACCACTTAATCATTCTGCACTAAACCATTCAACAACTGGCAAACAACCCCTAAGAGTGAATTGTGGATTTGGTCCCTGTGGTTTTGTGATTTCTTTGATCATGGTCCTCATTCTATGTTTATTGTGGATATGGTCCCTGTGGTATGCAATATATTGTGGTTAGAGTCCCTAAACACTAACATCATTAACTTTGAAGGGTTAAAGGCATCATGTGCCTTGCACACTATGGGTATAATAGTCATTTTATTTTTCACTTTCAATTTATTCTATACACATTTAAAACAAACAATACTAAATTGTGGATTTGGTCTCTATGCATCATTCATCATCTTTAAAACACATTTATCATCTTTCTTATTTTTTTTTCATCCAATCTTCATTGTCAAAGTACAAGAAAAAATAATTTGTTAAAGTGCAAAAAAAAAAATTACTTGCATTTAAAAATAACAATTGTTTGAACCCAACACAACATCCTAAAAAAACAACCTATCAAAATAGCAATTGTTTGAAACCAATATTACATCCCCAAAAAGACAACCCATCAAAATGACAATTGTTATATATCAACATTTATGTAGTAGTTGTTGGCAACGGTTTTATTTATTTTCTTGATGACATCTAAGTGACTTGAGTATGAAGTACATTAATTTTTCTCATAAAATACATAGACCATTTGAAAATGTGATATAATCATCGTCATTTTGGAGATCCAAACTTCATTATATAGTGCATTAGATATTAAAATGTTAATTGAAAGGGTATGGATCCCCAACAAGTGTCAAGTGATTTGATGTGTAATTCAAGTATGACTATTTAGAGCATCTCAAACCACAACACCAAATTTAACACAAAAATACCAAATTTGGTGGGTCCATCAACAAAAAAAAAATTCAACTCCAATCACACTCTAAAAAAACATCAAATATATATTAAATGTATATATAATTTACTTAATATAAATATGTTAATTTTAAAAACAAATTATTAATGTTAAAATGTAAATTTTGGTATAAATAAATTTTGATAGGCGATTTAACGGCCGGTTGGAGATGCTCTTATGACACTATTGTCTTCCCTTCAACCTCTTATGTTGTAACACCCCAATTTTCGAAGAGTATCATTTCAAATTAATACCGAAAGCGATATATTAAGAAAAAATAAGATATTTTATTTTGAGTTTGAATCCTTGATTTTATAGTTTAGATGGATGAAGGATTCAATTACGAGTCCAACGGTTCTTTTCGGAGCGAAAACGGAGCTATAACGAATAAGTTACGGCCGAAACAGTGTTTAGGACTTTCGGTACATTTCGCGCGACCCTGCCTCGCGATTGTGACAGGGCACTGTCGCGAGTCACTATCGCGACGGACCTGCAGTGCATAAATCGGGTTTTTCTTCATTTGGTCATAACTTTCTCATCGTAGCTCCGATTTGGGCGATTCAAGTTGCTACGGTTTCGTTTTTGAGAGCTTTTCAAGGTTATGACAAGAGATTGAAAGTCTATTGAAGTATACTAGAGTATTTGGTGGTGGTAAGTTTCTCATCTCTCCCTATTCATCTTCTTCCCCAAAGTTTTCTAGGGTTTCATCCACCCTTTGTTCTCCCTTTCATAGATTGAAGGTGTGTAACCATTTTGGTGAACTAGAAGTGTTTTGGTTGGTGAATTCAAGCTTGGGTTAAGGTAATCTTCTATCCCCTTCGGTTATGGAAGTTAGGGTTTCGGTATTAGTTGAGGTATCCATGTATATGGTTTGGGAAATGATTGTTTATGGTAGAATACGTATATTTATGGTTGGAACCTTGTGGATCTAGGTTTTGGAAGATTTGGTTTAAAGAATCAAGTTCTTCAAGGAAAGTTCTAAGTGGGTAAAATCTAGATTTAGTCTAAATCTAGCAAGGTGAGTTTACTAAACTTTTGTTAAAACTGGATACACATCATATTTGCTTATTTGTTGTTATTATCACATATTTGCTCAAAATGGTCATCTTTACGGGTTTAAGTATTTGATGTTATTTCTATGAGATTATGTGAGATATATGTATATGAAGTATCATCCCATGATTTACTCTATGTTGTGTAATTATTTGGGATTTCCACTATGTGTGCCACAATGGGTATTTGACATGAAAAAGGAATATATGTTTGGTATATTATGATGATTTCATTTGGAATATACTCTTGGTGATATTGTATCTACAACATGGCTATGTGGATATTTAAGTCTTATGTTGGACTCATGCTATGAGGAGGGTGATATTGTACCCACGGTTGGTATTGAATTATATTTGGTTGAAATATACCTAAGGACCTCCTATATGCGTTATGTGGACGAACCAAGTCAGTACGCTAGGAGGATGTAGTCTTGGGCGCCACTGTGATGGTATGTGCCTAGACCTCCGCCACTCGGGGAATTTTCTTACCGATATTCTTTGGGTGGGCCGGGCCTTTGGGGTGTTCCTTGTTAAAGGCATCAAGGTATATCGACTCTTGGGTGGGACTTGATAGGTGCTTTAGGTCTCCCCTAATGACTCCACATATATTGAACACTGGTTAACTGCTGATAAGAATTGTATCTGTTCATGCATGCTTATTATTGTTCAACTCACTAGGCTTTTTGGCCTAACACTTGTTTGGTGTCGATGTGTATCTCAGGTTTTAGCGGCACCGGTTCTATGTTGGCTTGGTACTTGGGTGAGAGATTTGAGAATATTGCTTTTGGTAGGAGAATCCCTTGGGTTTATAAATGACACCCTTATTTGTAATCTCTTTTCTGGTTATAGAAATTAAATTAGTTGGTTGTTATTTATTGACCGTTTATGTACGATTGTATTTAAGCAGGTTTGTGTATTTTCCCCATTTTTGGGAGGCTCTTGCTTTGGCAATTTTAAATACCGCATGTCCGTTTTTCGGATTTTGTTATCCCTATTTTTAGGGTGTTACAAGTTGTTATCAGAGCTCTAGTTTAAGTGAACTAGGCATGAACGTAAGATGTCTAGACTTAGACTGAGTATGTTAAGCAATGATTGTGAGATGGGTAGAATTTCTAAGATGGGTTAGTCTTAGAGTCGACGGAAATTATGGTTATCAAGCGTTGTGGCGATGGTAACGAGAACCTTTATGTATTATATGTTCATAATCTCACCTAGCTAATGTTATTATGAGGATATTTATACGTAATGGTACTTGAAATGCCGTTACTGTGACAATTGGTAAGGTAGTAGTACGTTCTCTTGTGCTTGGTCTTCTAACGTTATGATATTTGGTAGACGTAGTAGTACGTTTCCTTCGTGTTCAATTATGTTAATCTTCTTCTTATTCATCATCGTGCTTGTACGAACTGCCTTGGTGTGTCGACCGTTGGAATAGTAAGAAAGTTTCTGAATGGGTAACTATTAGAAAAAGTGATGATTTTATTACTCGTTACTTAGAGTAACGGTAAGTATGGTGATCGCATTAACTGAACAGTTTCGAATAGGATTATTTGGTTGGATTAGAACCATAGGCTTTTTGAATCGATCTATTCGAGGGAAATTTGTGAGGTGAACCTATGAAGTTTGTGATCTTTGCCTAAAGACGTTGAACATCTGGTTGACGATAGTGTAACTATAGAAGTCGAGGAGCGTGAGTTCAAGTTGATTTGTTAAAACGGTGTACATGACAAAATGGTTATTTTAAAGTGTTTTACATGAGATGGTTAAATACTGATAAGTTCTGAATATTTTGAAGTAAAAATGTATTTTACTTGGTATTTGTCAAAGTGTGAGTATTTTAATGAGTTTTCATATTTGATATACTTGGCTTATTTTAGTTCCATAAAATACTCATATTTGGAATTTGGACATCTTGATAAGTAATAGCATGATTATAACATTTTGGGATTTTGTACAAATAGAGTCCATTTCATGACTTATGCATCTTGGTAATTTTTGGTACAAATAAAGTCTATTACATGTTATATGCATTTTGGTGTATTTGTATTCATAAACCCTTTTGAAATTCTTTGGTTCCATTATGTATTGAGTTTTGGGGTTAATCTCGTCTTTGAAGTTTCTGTCTTCGTAAACGGTGTTTAAAGACATTTCATTATTTGGGGGACCGATAATTGTGGTCAAATGGATTTTGAGCATTTTAGCTCTCGGTGTCGACTTAAAGAGTATTGAGGACATTTGTCCGGTTTTAATGGCTCAATTTAGAATCCAATTTATGATGTACATCTTAATGCATTTCATTGCATATTTATAATCATTACAGGCTCGAGTGCTTTTGTCATTCATGTGTAGTCGCATATTTTTAGACTGTGTTGCAATGGATCAATAGGCACATGAGCCAATCTTAATTGATGGTCAATTGGGTGGTACATGGTTGGACTCCGGGACTCATGTTTTATGACCAAACTTGACAAGTAGGCACTAGGAGGAGGTATTCTAGGGCGACACCGTGTGGGTGGGTGCCTAGATCTCCGCCGTAGGAGAATTTCCTCAATTGAAGTCCCCGGACGTGCCGGGCCTTTCGGGTGTCCTTTGTGGCATCAAGGTATCTCGTCTCTTGGGTGAAACTTGTCAAGGATTCGTAGGGACACTTGGACTTTTATATCGCTAGGTGTCATACGATGAACGTTGTAGGAGTGGCATACTTCGTGCTCTTCCACTCTCAATGGATACGGGTATTCCCCGTTGTCGGCCGCTATAATTTAGATATTTAATTGTCCATTTGATGCATATAAATTTTATAAACCGTTGGAAAATGCATATCATTGAACCATGAGTCATTTTGGCAACGTGAAGAGAAAGAGTTCATTTGGAAAACATTTTGTTTCAACTAATGAGAAGTTTTGGTTATTTTGGAAATGTTTAGTTTTATGAACATATCGAGACATCCATTTCGGAATCTTTGGGTATTCTGGTAAATAAATCATGTTGAGATGTTTCTTTGATGATTTTACATATATAATTGGAGATCATTTGACGTAAGGGTCATTTGGTGTATTTAATTTTATGAACCTTTTCAGAAATGCATATTATTGTGTTATGAGGCATCTTGAAAACATAAGAGTATGAGTTCATTTGAAAAATGGTTTGTCTCAACCAGTGATGAGATTTTAGTTGATTATACTTTTGGTCATGTTTGCATAATAGCCAGTCAAATGTGTTTCAATATTTATATCGACTTTCATTGGGTATTTACGTAAACTGTTGGGTCGTTGACTCGGTTTTAACTAAATGGAGTCTTGAAGAAATTTGTCCGGTTTAAAAACAGTGGTATTGTTTCCCTTTGAGTTTAGTGGGAACAGTTCAGTTGCACATATCATGTATGCATATTTTATTGGAAATTTTCGTCATGGTATTTTAGCCAATGTTTTAGAACGATGAGAGCATGTTTATATTTGGCTTTGAACTCGAAAATGACATAAATTATTTCATATTTTAACCGGGTGCATACGCATATCAATCTACTAGCTTTGTGAAATAAACGGTCGCATTCAAGTTTTGTTGTGAAATCTTATTTCGTGCCGCATTGTGAATAAAGGAGAGAAAACTTTAAGAGTTCAATATTATGAACATGTGGTCTTGGATTTTGCGAACATTTTATTTCTACAGTTTGAAATTAAACTAAATGCTCTTACAATTGCTCAAATCGCATGCATATGTCTTTACTAAATCTTGGAGAATAAACCGATGTATGCGAGTCACTATGAGAAGTTTTATTTCATGACATTTCATGGTTAATTGCAGAAATTTTAAGGTTTGATTTTGTGAATTTCCTTTCTGTAGTTTTGTATGAAAGATTTATGGTATTTCGGATAGAACTTTTGCCCAGAACATATTTCAGTTATTGATTTTACTGATAAGAGTTTTTCCGCAATGCATGAAATGAATTTTCGGTTTGCATGTCGTAGTAATTACAATTTTGGGCAAGTACGTTTTATCGGTGCGGCCTAAATTTGAAACGCGAATAAAAAAAAATATATATATATACATGTATATTTATTTATTTATTTACGTTCCTATTGTGTTGTTACATTTGGGAAATGATCGGACGTATATAGGTCTTGTTGGAAATTTTATCTTCCGACTTTTTTGTGTTAAATTAAAAGATTTTAAAGTTGAAGTTGTGAAATCCTCTTTTGTGAGTTGTACAAACTTTTATTGCTCATGTTATAGGATGGAAAGTTATTTTCATATCATGGCATAAATTGATGCATACTAAGACCCTGGTAGTTCGTTTGAAAATTTTGTTACGCATCTTTCGTTATCGTTTTACTAGTGTAAGTACTGCTCAAATGAGTTTTGAAAATGGTTTTATATGTGTGGCATTGGTGATCAATTTTGAAACCTATCGAATGCACGATAGTGTATTTTCACCGCACGTTTAATTGTTATAAAACTTATGTATTTGAGAGTTTTATAAATTTCAAATTGGCATGGTAGTGTGAGAAACCTTGAATTCATTGGGCTATAGGTGTAAGCCCCCTCGTGTTAGAAGTCGATATTAAGGACTAAAAGAGTCTTTGAAGTTTGAGGCGTTAGACACGTGTTTCTCCCAGTTAGTTAAGTAATGATCTTTATGCTTCGTTAAACCTACGGATTAAAATCGTGTTCGGATGTTTGAATATGGTCGGTTTTGGAATTGTGGGAATTTGGTATGACGACATGCTATGTGTCGGGGGTGTACTATATTGTTGGGTATTCGTGAATAATGATGACGTTATGGTTGACTGGTAAGGATGTTGGATTTGGGTGACTACTTCCAAGAGTAGGTGTCAACTTTGAATTGACATTGTTAATCGGGAATGAAATATTTGGTAGTATACCCACGTTTACATGATGGTCATTCCGAGGATAGGTGTCGACACTCTATGTTGAGGACAATAACTGTTGGTGTGATTCAAAGTATTTCCGTTAGATCTGGTGCGTCTACAGAACGAGCGATAAACTTAAGAAAATTAGATGTTGATCGTTAAGAAATCAATCGTTGTTATTTTGATAATTGTCAAGACTTTAGCTGATTTGGAAATCGATACTTGAGTGCATGGTGGGAGAGCAGTGGTAATGTTTATTGGAGACATTTGGTGAGAATGTTGAGGTAGACTTTAAGTACACATCGATTATTGAAGAGATTTTAATGCGTCGTATTTAGAGGTATCTAAGGGAAAGGTTTGCTTTGAGGTATTCTTGGTGGTAATGACTAAAGAAGGTCGTAACTTACCCTTGAGGTAATATGAGCAACATAAGGTTGGGAGGCAACCGGGTATTAATGGTTAAGAAAATGATCAAGCGAGGACTTGATGTCCATTCCGTCATCGGTGAGTTATGTCGAACCTTGGGATTGAATTGTGATTACTCTTTGCGAGAAGTGCAGTAACAACCTCGACCGGGTTGTAATTGTGTTCGTATACGAGGTAAGGTTTCGTGGAGGCATTTTTTTTATGGGAAATCAATCGATCTTTCCAAATGCTATGTTGGGTTCTCGGTTGGTACCATATTTCGAGGACGAAATCTCTTTTAAGGTTGGGAGGATTGTAACACCCCAACTTTCGAAGGGTATCATTTCAAGTTAATACCGAAAGCGATATATTAAGAAAAAATAAGATATTTTATTTTGGGTTTGAATCCTTGATTTTATAGTTTAGATGGATGAAAAATTCAATTACGAGTCCAATGGTTCTTTCCGGAGCGAAAACGGAGCTATAACGAAGAAGTTACGGCCGAAACAGTGTTTAGGATTTTCGGTACATTTCGCGCGACCCTGCCTCGCGATTGTGACAGGGCACTGTCGCGAGTCACTATCGCGACGGACCTGCAGTGCATAAATCGGGTTTTTCTTCATTTGGTCATAACTTTCTCATCGTAGCTCCGATTTGGGCGATTCAAGTTGCTACGGTTTCGTTTTTGAGAGCTTTTCAAGGTTATGACAAGAGATTGGAAGTCTATTGAAGTATACTAGAGTATTTGGTGGTGGTAAGTTTCTCATCTCTCCCTATTCATCTTCTTCCCCAAAGTTTTCTAGGATTTCATCCACCCTTTGTTCTCCCTTTCATAGATTGAAGGTGTGTAACCATTTTGGTGAACTAGAAGTGTTTTGGTTGGTGAATTCAAACTTGGGTTAAGGTAATATTCTATCCCCTTCGGTTATGGAAGTTAGGGTTTCGGTATTAGTTGAGGTATCCATGTATATGGTTTGGGAAATGATTGTTTATGGTAGAATACGTATATTAATGGTTGGAACCTTGTGGATCTAGGTTTTGGAAGATTTGGTTCGAAGAATCAAGTTCTTCAAGGAAAGTTCTAAGTGGGTAAAATCTAGATTTAGTCTAAATCTAGCAAGGTGAGTTTACTAAACTTTTGTTAAAACTGGATACACATCATATTTGCTTATTTGTTGTTATTATCACATATTTGCTCAAAATGGTCATCTTTACGGGTTTAAGTATTTGATGTTATTTCTATGAGATTATGTGAGATATATGTATATGAAGTATCATCCCATGATTTACTCTATGTTGTGTAATTATTTGGGATTTCCACTATGTGTGCCACAATGGGTATTTGACATGAAAAAGGAATATATGTTTGGTATATTATGATGATTTCATTTGGAATATACTCTTGGTGATATTGTATCTACAACATGGCTATGTGGATATTTAAGTCTTATGTTGGACTCATGCTATGAGGAGGGTGATATTGTACCCACGGTTGGTATTGAATTATATTTGGTTGAAATATACCTAAGGACCTCCTATATGCGTTATGTGGACGAACCAAGTCAGTACACTAGGAGGATGTAGTCTTGGGCGCCACTGTGATGGTATATGCCTAGACCTCCGCCACTCGGGGAATTTTCTTAGCGATAGTCTTCGGGTGGGTCGGGCCTTTGGGGTGTTCCTTGTTAAGGGCATCAAGGTATATCGACTCTTGGGTGGGACTTGATTGGTGCTTTAGGTCTCCCCTAATGACTCCACATATATTGAACACTGGTTAACTGCTGATAAGAATTGTATCTGTTCATGCATGCTTATTATTGTTCAACTCACTAGGCTTTTTGGCCTAACACTTGTTTGGTGTTGATGTGTATCTCAGGTTTTAGTGGCACCGGTTCTATGTTGGCTTGGTACTTGGGTGAGAGATTTGGGAATATTGCTTTTGGTAGGAGAATCCCTTGGGTTTATAAATGACACCCTTATTTGTAATCTCTTTTCTGGTTATAGAAATTAGATTAGTTGGTTGTTATTTATTGACCGTTTATGTACGATTGTATTTAAGCAGGTTTGTGTATTTTTCTCATTTTTGGGAGGCTCTTGATTTGACAATTTTAAATACCGCATGTCCGTTTTTCGGATTTTTGTTATCCCTATTTTTAGGGTGTTACATATGTCATAATATATTTGTGTTTACAGATGTCAACTGACATGCATATAAGCCTTTTCCCACATCATGGTTTCCAAATGGTCTATGCATTTTATGAAAAGGATTAATGTACTTCCTACTCAAGTCACTTAGATGTCGTCAAGAAAATAAACAAAACCGTTGCCAACAATTACTACATAAATGTTGATATAAACAATTGTCATTTTGATGGGTTGTCTTTTTGGGGATGTAATATTGGTTTCTAACAATTGTTATTTTGATAGGTTGTCTTTTTTAGGATGTAGTGTTGGGTTCAAACAATTGTTATTTTTAAATGCAAGTAATTTTTTTTTTTGCACTTTAACAAGTTAGTTTTTCTTGTACTTTGACAATGAAGATTGGATAAAAAAATCGAGAGATGATAAATGTGTTTTAAAGATGATGAGTGATGCATAGGGAACAAATCCACAATTTAGTATTGTTTGTTTTAAAGGTGTATAAAATAAATTGAAAGGGAAAAATAAAATGACTATTATACCTATATAGTGTGCAATGCACATGATGCCTTTAACCATTTAAAGTTAATGATGTTAGTGTTTAGGGACCCTAACCATAATATATTGCATACGCAGGGACTATATCCACAATAAACATATAATGAGAATTATGGTCAAAGAAATCATAAAACCACATGAACCAAATCCACAATTCACTCTATATGTAATTAATAATTTATCTTTTTAATATGAAAAATAAAATAGAACATTTCAACACGAGTTAATATTTAAGAAATTTGATCCAACGGTAATTAATTCGGTTTGAAATCATAACACCATCAAAATTAATCTATATCTATATTATATTATAAAAGAGACATAAAAAACTCTTAATTACAACATTTTAAGTATAAAATACAACTAATTAAAGCAAATTACTTAATTTACAATTTCATAATGCCTTGATACAACTTATCCAAGTATAGTATCTCACATTATCATCTATTTGTGGAATGGATACTCATTTATTAATATAAATATTTGTTTTTTTATATTTAATGGACGATTTGATCAATATTATCTACTATTATCAATATTTATTTTTTATATTTGTTGGATGATTTCATCAATACTACTATTATCAATATTTATTTTTTATTTTATAATTTGATCTTAATATATCTATATCTATATTAGTTATAATTTCATAACTAATATATCTATACTATATTATAAAAATATGCATTGATCTAATAAATATATTTTAATAAAAAATAAAACAGGTAGTTTATCTTATAATGTTTATCCTGTATTTAATATATTTATTTACAGTTAGTTATACAAATAAAAACATGAGACTTTAATAACTTATAATTATGTTTCATTAACTTGTAATTTTGAATTTTAACTAATATATTTATCTATACTATATTATAAAAACGACATAAAAAACTCTTAATTACAACATTTTAAGCACAAGGTACGACTAATTAAAGCCAATTACTTAATTTACAATTTGTTAATGTTTTGGTACAATCTTTTCAAGCACAATATCTCACATAATCATCTATTTGTGGAATGAATACTCATTTATTAATATAAATATTTGTTTTTTTTGTGGAGGATTTTATAAAATAGATTTTATATTGGCATAATCTATTTTAAATGTAGATTTTACATTTAAATCTATATTAATGAGATGTAATATAAAATATTTTTTCTTTCGTATTTTTTTATATTACATCTCATAATGATTTTTCCATATTTTATTTTATAAAATCTTTTTCCATATTTTATTTTATAAAATCTTTTTACATAATGAGATGTAATATAAACTCTTTTTTCTTCCGTATTTTTTTTGCTAATATAAAATCTATTTTATTTTATAAAATCTACACGTATTTTATATTAGCATATATTATAAAAACGACATAAAAAACTCTTAATTACAACATTTTAAACATAAGGTACGACTAATTAAAGCCAATTTCTTAATTTACAATTTCTTAAGCACAAGGTACGACTAATGAAAATAAAATATTTTAAAATATTCTTTACATTCACTATAAATATATATAGTTTCTCTATGTATCATCCGAGTACAAGAAGAAGACGAACGGTCGGGTGTCAATGACAGAACCTGCAACTGAACAAAAAGTATTCCACTATATTTTTGTTTCTTTGAAAAACTACTTTTTTATATTTTATTTTATTTACTGAGCATTTGTTTATATTTTTCAAAACCCACAATCATATTTTTCGAAGTAGGGAAATAAGATATATATACATATCTTTATTTTTATCGACTAATACTATGAGGTCTTGAAGTCAATAGTCAGATAAATTTTCAAGTGGTACTGAGTGAATTTGAACTATACCAGTTGAGTTGCCGGTTACAAAAGATAGAAATCATTTATTTTCTTTGGCATATTTAATGTGGGTTGAATGTTGTTAATTAATCTACAGATTTATATGTGTTGTCGAGGAGGTTTCAGAAAAATTGCAAAATCTGTAAAAACGTATGTTCATATTTATAATTATTTCAATAATAGTGATATGTTGTGAGACATGTCGTTTGAGTTTTAAATAATATAATACAAAACTATTACCAATATTATTGCACAAACTCATAACAACAAACGATTAAGAATATATGCAAGTTAACCACTTATGAAAATACATTCGTTTTTCATATTGTATTTCATTAACTGTTAACAGAGAAATTACGTTTCATTTTAACTCGGTTCATTATTCCAACAAAAAATTTATTCTCCCATGCGATGCACGGGCCCAACACTAGTAATATATTAAAAAAACATTTAAGCTAAACTATTAAAAACTAATTTTTATGCATTAGGTACCACTTACTAATGCATATTACTTAAAATCCAAAAGTACAAATTTATCATATCTTATAAAAGCTCAATGTTTGAATTCGTGTAACTAACTGCGGATAATCACTTATTTTTATTTTCTAAAATATCTAAAATTTTTAACTATTGATATAACTAACCGATAAATATAAAAAAATTCGAGATAAAACACCCTATTCTTATTTTTTATTGAAGTATGTTATCTTTTTAATTTTAAATATAAAATATCTTAAATATAGTTATCATTACAAAATACTTTATTATTATTTTTTTATAAAAAAACATAATTAAACTAAACTAAAATATATTTTTGTTTTAAATTTAGGTTTTCTCAAAATCGTAAAATAAAATAAAAAAAAACTAACAAAAAGTATGAATAATGATCTAGGATTCGAGTTCTATATTTCAGAAACTTGCTGCATTACGAGCGTACATTTCTAGTATTTTAATAAAGAAAAAAAGTTTAAGCTTTTATACCTAATTATATATACTTCAAGTATAAAAATTGCAGTCAATTGCTGACATAAAAACATGTGTTCATCTTTCCTTTGTCATCAATGAAGCTATCAGTGTTCTCTTTTTTCTACTCTCTATTTTTCAAGACCTTCTGTGATATCCCAACCACAGTAGCCATCCAAAACTGAGCAATTTGATCCTTTTTTAAAGAAACCTCATTTTTTTGGGAGGAATTATGGCTAAGTACTTAGGTTAACAATGATACTTGAAAGGTGGTCGATGATGCACAATTAATACAGTTTGTTTTGTATCGAGGATAATCAATTCAATTGCCATTCGATAGTAGTTTGATGGAGCTTGATAGGAACTCGATTAGCTTTGGTTTTTGCTTTTAGATACAAAATATTTTGACATTATTTTGTTACATACAAGTTCAAACGCCAATGTCTTTGTTTCTTACAATAGTGTGGGACGTTGATGATATTTGTTATTTTCAAGGATGCAAAGAGTTTCAACGATCCCAAGAAATAAGAATGTAACTTTCTTGTGACTAATTAATCGACATTTTGTTAATTTGAAGAGTTTGGAGTCAATACAGTGAAGTATGATTTCAAACCGGAAGTTCTTTACGTAAATGACAGACAACCATTCAAAAATATGAGTCTTAAATTAAAACCATCCCCATATCTAAATAATTATTTATGGTTGAAACAAAAATCATTTATTTGCTACTCAGGTATGAGAGAATGCATCAAGTCCAATACCAACACATGTGAGACTATCACTTATGTAGACTTTATTCTTTAAGAAAAAATAAAATATTCTTCGATCATCCAAAAACAAAAACCCAAAGTACTATCAAAGCATGTCTAGCCCAGTGGTTTGGTAACATCCTTACGCTGTGTTCTCGAAACTCATTTAACGAAGGAAAGGAAAGGGAGGGAAAGGAGAAGAAATTGAAAAACTCATGTTCTCGAAACTTTTTTAGGAGAGAAAGGAAAGGAAACGGTAAGAAATAATTGATAACTTTCCTCCCAAATGTGGGAGGAAAGGGAAAGAAATGAAAGGAAAAAAATTAAAACCATTTAAAAAAAATTATTAAAATTATTAAAATTACAAAACTACCTAATCTTTCATTATAAGAATATATTTTTACAAGGGTATATTTGTAAAATTGACATCTTTCCTTTCCTTTCTCTCTTGTACAAGAACATGAAAAATTATTTCATTTACTTCCATTTCGAGAACACAAATGAAAAAATTATTTTTCTTTCCTTTCTCTTCTCTCCCTTTCTTTTCCATCCATTTCTTTTCTTTTCTTTTCTCTCCAGATTAGAGAACACAGCGTTAGGGGGGGTCAGTGGATGGTATCCCTGATTACCCGAGTTCGAACCTCGTGGAGAGCATGTGGCGATATCCAGACCATGGGCCTCTGGGCCGTGGTCGACGAGGATTAGTCGGGTGACACCCTTAAGTGGGAGCCCGGATACCCCAGAAACGTGTGTGTGTGTTAACTTGCCGTTCAAAAAAAAAAACCAAAGTACTAGATGAACCTGATGAGGTAGATCTCAAGTATTTGGGTTTTTGAACCCCAATTCAGAAAAGCTTATAGGGGCATTTGGAGGTTCTCTACTTCTCTTGTCTATTTGTTTAGAATACAAAATAACCACCATCATCGAGTATATATCTGACATGTGTGAAAGACTATATTGACCTCCACCAATACTGGAATTTATTAAGGTTGTCGAACTGATATCAATCTTCTACTAAACATAAAAACAAACGTATATATATTCATCATCAGTCTTAAAAAACCAACCAACTATAATGAAATCTGTTTTTTTTTCTTCATAAAAAACCTTATCAAACTTTCTTGTTCGGATACAAATAATAAATGATAGATTTCGACAAAAGTTTGGGTTTCGAACTTTTGGAATGAAAAATGGGAAGAAAGGATATTTTCAGAATAAAACAATTATGTAACATATTTTTCCAATAATATTAATATTAGATATATTTTTAATATAGAAGGCCTCATTAAACATAGAAACCCAAATTTCCCCTTTAAAAATGGAATATTGTTAGACGGAGGATTTTCTTTCTTTCCTATTTATTTATGGGGAAAAAAAAAAGAAAAGTATTAGTATTCCACGTTTAAAGAATCTTCAACGATAAATATATAAATTATCAAGATTTTTTATTATATAAAAATTGATTCTAACAAAATTTTCAAATCATTCTCCAAAATTAGAAATAAGAAATTAATGGACAACTCTATACATTATTTATGCATTAATTTGTAGAGTACATTTCAAGAATTCTATTTTAAAAAAGTTTGTTGGGTATTAAATGAATTTAATATTCTAATAATATAATTAATTTTAAAACTAATAAACTATTAAAATTAAATTAAATGTAAATTTATTTAAAAATTAACTTTTGCTTTTCTTAATTTTAAAAAAAAGTATAGAAAATAGGTTGGAAGGTCAAAGCGGTTTGTGGTAAAGTAAGTAAAAAGAGTAAATAACGGATTTGGTCTTTTATAGTATGTATGGTTTTATAGAATTGGTCTTTAAATTTTATTTATTACATAAAACACTTGATAGTATGTACCCTCTAACTGTTTTGATCCCTGGATCAAACGGTCATCAACAAAGTTTATTAGACAAAAATCCTGAATTCGCCACTGTGCACCACAAACCAGCCGCAAACCTCTTGTTTCCCGTCTGTGTCACGAACCGGAAGGAGAATGAGATCTGCATGTGTAGCATCGTACGCCACCATGGAAATCAGATTCAACTTTGCGGTTTGATTTTGTCTTTCTAATTTATGTTTCAGGGTTTTCATAATATCATGTAGGATAAAATGATACACTGAGAGAGAGAGTTCACCGTCAGTTCGTCGGGGAAGACAAGCATGGCGTTTGCCAGAGAAGTTGGGCAGAAGGTTAGCCGGAGGAAAAGACATGGAGTGTCACGTGGTTCACCCAATTGATGTCTTAAAAAAAGATAAAAAGACAAAAATGCCCCTTAACTTAACAAAATGATCAACAACTAATTGGTACAAAAACCAAACCGTTAGATAGTTACATCATACTATCAGGTGTTTTATGTAATACAAATAAAGTTTAGAGACTAATTCCGTAAAAATCCACATACTACAAGGACCAAATATATAATTTAAAAGCTTAGATGAAGTTGGCATTTTGATTGATGAGTTTGAGTGTATAAAGGTTCATGCATCATTTTCCAATCAAGCTTAACAGTAATAATAAAAGTAATATACAAACCCCTATGCCGCCATTGCAACATCTGGCATAAAACCTCGAGCGACCTCCAAATTCTTCAACCACGTCTCTCTCTTCAAGGTAATTAATTCGAAATTTTCAATCGTTAATGCATTTATTTCCGTTATCGATTTCCGTGTTTGAAATCACTTTGATCAAGACCATCACATATGAAAGCAATTATACTTTGTATCTTCTGCACCTGTGTTGATTTGTTTGATTGAATCACATAATCAGTTTTCCTTCATCCTTTTGATTTTGTGATCGAGGAAATTTCATTCGTTTGCAGGTTTTCGATTACGTTTATTTGAATTTTGTGTTTTGGATTCTGATTTAGTACTTTTTTTTTCCTGTGGTTATTTGTTTTTGATTTGGAATAGCGTGTGCATGTTGCTTTGCGGAGTTGGAGTTGGTTGCGTGATGATCAGAATACTGTTGATTAGTAAGAATTGAGTAAGTTGTTCATGTTCATTCTCTGTTTCGGCAATTCAATTGATAGTTTGAATTATTGGTTTATTCAATTTAAAGGAATTGAAGTTTTTCTGGTCTCGATTCAATTGAGCACAAACAGTTTGAGGCCTAGTGTTTTTTTGTACTCAGTTTGTCAACAAAACAGATCTACGATATGGTTCTCTGTTCATACACACTGCTTCTCAAATGGCGAATTATGTTTTCTGATGCAATATTAAATCCTAATTAACATGTAATACTTTGTATATACATCATTTTAGCTAGCAATGTTTTGCTCAATTATATTACAATTATAAGAGAAAAAGGTAACCCGCTTTACACTCAAACTTGATGTTGATGATCTTATATTATAAAATTAAGGGAGGACTTTTTATTTATCTGTTGATTGGATGTCTCCATCTTTATGAGAAGTTGAGAACGATAGATGTTTTAGATTTTTGTCAAGAAATCTAACGAGTGTTATTTTTTTTTTTGACATATTCTGGTGTAATTTAAGGTTTAGTTATATTGAGGCACATGAACAATCTTAATCCATCAAGCAGTTTCAGTAACCTAAGCTTCTTCTATGAATGTTTAAAAGTGGTCTTTTTTATTAGCTTATTATCATATTTCGTATTTCATGCCTACATTTTATTTATTGTTTTATCTGATGCACTTGTTGAGAAGTTTGAGTATGAGTTATGAGATGAAACAAATCTGATAAAATCGATTGGCAATTTTGTAGCAGTGATGGGATACGCGTGCTCGTTGTAGCAGTAGTTTTGTGCTTTATAGCAATGGGTCATGAAATTCAGTATATATTGGAAAGCAAGAGATTGGTGTGGCTTGTGGCAGTGGTATTTGCTGTGGTTATAATGTTCCAGTACTTTGAATTTCCATATGGCGATGTTGTATCGTCCTTATTTTCTGCCGGCAGGGCTCAACCACCGGTAAGTAGAAGCTACCCACCTCAAGCTTGGTCTGAAATTCCAAAATCATTAGACAACATTACCCGATTTGATGGCTCTAATTATACAAGGCCTGTTGATACACCTGAGAAGGGTAATAATACTTTAGACAAGGGTAATGATTTAGGCATTGAAGATGATTTTGAATCAGAAAAGAATGGAGATGTGGATGAATTCACAAAAACAGATGGTCATAGTGTGTCTGGAGATCAGATAGAAGAAATCGAAGGTTTGGCACCTGAAAAGGTTAGACAATTTAATGGGGACTTGTCTACCGATAATGTTAACAATTCGACCATACAAGAAAAGGTTACAGGTGCTGCAAGTCCAATCGCTACGTTTCCATTACCACCAGCAAGTTCACCGGATTCTTTAACATCCAGAACAACAGTCGATGTTACAGAGATTGCTCCTTCAACAGCTTTGGATAACAGCACATCCAAACCGAACATAAATGCACCAAATTCAGACCTGAACTTCAAGGAGCCTGTGACATCACTGAAGAACCCTAACCTGCCAGCTGTTGATTCATCTGTGAAGGAAGTTCCTCCAGTGAAAGAAAGTCATGAGAGGCCAATGGGGGACGTAGTGACGGTCTCGGATATGCATGACATTTTACTTCATAATCGTGCCTCAGTTCGTTCTATGGTATGCAAGTTCCTCAATTCTTCTTGTGACAATGAGTTTGTGCGTTTGGTACTGAACTGGACTGGACCGACAAGAGAGAGATAGGATGGTGAAAGAATTGGGGAAGGTTTTAAGGTTTAATATTTTGTTCCACCTATTTTGGTGGGACAAAAGAACTACAATATTTGTCCCACTCAATCCTGTCTTGTCCCATTCTAATTGTCGCGCCAAAAGTGAGACAACAAGTTTTTGTTCTGCCCTGTCCCGTGTACCAAACGCACATTTATGGGTATGCTTGTTTTTGTTGCTAAAATATCAAACCAACTCTGTCTTGTAGAAACCACTTTGGTCTTCAATGGTTGATCAAGAATTACTAGACGCAAAATTACAGATTGAAAATGCTCCTGCCAATGACAAAGACCATTCACTTTATTCTCCTCTGTATCTTAATGTTTCAAGGTTTAAGAGGTGAGCAAAACTTGATATTTGGTCAAAAGATTGGATACAATCTAATTTTCTATTCTGTCTAGGAAGAGTTTGTGTTACTGTATTCATATTATGCAATGCAGGAGCTATGAATTGATGGAAAAGACTCTCAAGGTTTACATTTACAAGGAGGGTGCAAAACCCATATTCCACCAGCCGCAGGTGGTGATTAGCGGAATTTATGCATCTGAAGGATGGTTCATGAAGCATATGAAAGAAAACAAACATTTTGTTACTGATAACCCCAAACAAGCCCATCTTTTTTATATTCCTTTTAGCTCTCGGATGTTGGAAGAAAAGTTATACGTGGTCGGGTCTGGCAGTCGTGACAACTTGGTACAGCACTTGAAGGACTACCTTCACTTGATAGCGGGGAGATACGATTCCTGGAACAGAACGGGTGGGTCAGATCATTTCCTTGTTGCTTGTCATGACTGGGTAAGCCATATGATCCTCCCCATAACCCATATGTACAATACTCACTTCATTAAAATGGGTCTAATAGGACGAATGATATGTCTAAATGTTCTAATAGATTACTAATAAGACTTGGGTTTATAAGACCTAACAAATGTGTCATATGTAAAAGTGTTACAATAGGATGTTAAAGGCGTACTTGGGTATCCTAACAAGTTTTCAAAGACACTTTTGATACCAAGTGTTCTATTACCTTTAAGACACTTCTAAAAAAATGTCATATGAACACATTCTTTTACAAGACACTTGTTTTTATAATACATATTTTCAAATAAAGTTGTATAAAAAGACTAATAGGGTGCTTTATCTTAAAAGTGTTTTAACAACAAACTTGTTAGTCGCTCAAAAATGTCCTATCAACTTATTGAGAGGTAGGACACAATTGTTTGATCCTATAAACCTAGGTCTTATATGGCAACTTATTAGGACATTTAGAAATATTTGACGTCTTATAAAATTGAATTTGTTGTAGTGGCTAATAGCTAGTGCATTTCATTCTGAATGACTATCAGGTTAATGATATAGTTTGCAAGAATGAGCATTTTATATTTGTGATTTCTGTTTCAGTTCAGCTCTCTAAAATTCTTCAGGTTCTTTCCCCGAACCAATGCCGTTATTCGAATTTGTATTTAAGGTGTTTTTAACTGTTTATCGCAATCGATACATTTTGAAGCAATTGCTTTTTGGCATCATTAAGACTTTTCCATTCAATGATGCATGTATAACCAACAGCAGTCTTACAATTTCAGGCGACGGACGAAACAAAAAAATCTCTGAATAGTTGCATAAGGGCTCTCTGCAATTCGGATGTCAAACACGAAGGTTTCGAACTAGGAAAAGACGTATCTCTCCCTGAAACATACGTTCGCTCGCCTCAAAACCCGTTACGCGAACTTGGAGGCAAACCCCCTTCCCAACGTTCGATTCTCGCTTTCTTTGCAGGCCAAATGCACGGGGACGTCCGCAAAATTCTCTTGCATCACTGGGAAAACAAAGACCCTGACATGAAAATCTTTGGTAAACTAAAGAAATCTAAAAACAACAGAAACTATATCCAATACATGAAGAGTAGCAAATACTGCATTTGTGCTAAAGGCTATGAAGTAAACAGCCCTAGAGTTGTGGAGGCCATTTTTCACGAATGCGTTCCGGTGATCATTTCCGACAACTTCGTCCCACCGTTCTTCGAGATCCTGAACTGGGAGTCGTTTGCGGTTTTTGTACAGGAGAAAGATATCCCGAATTTAAAGAAGATTCTTGTTTCGATATCGGAACGGAGGTATCGGGTGATGCAACAGAGAGTTAAGATGGTACAACAACATTTTCTATGGCATGTTAAGCCTGTTAAGTATGATATATTTCATATGATATTGCACTCAGTATGGTACAATCGAGTTTTTAGAGTAGACCCCATTAATTAGTTAGAGTGAAATAAAGATTTATGAACCTTTTGAGCACATTTAGTTGCTGTGAATAGAGATTTTTTTGCCAATTTTGAATAAGATATGTTTTGTATCATTTTATTTTAACGATAATTTCTATTCACCAAGTTTTGGTTCATCGATTCGAATTCGAAGTTTAGTAGTTTGAGTTCGATGGAAAAGGGTATTTTAGTCAAAGTTTTATTTGATTTACACTGATAGTGAATTTCAGTCGATTGAAAATAATACTACATCAAGAGTATCTTAAACTACTATGTGAATCATCACAAAATCGCTAACTATCATGAAAACATCGGTGGTTTCTAAATGTATTATTGATTAGAAAATGTAACGTTCAGAACGTTTTCAATAGTTTCTTCTTGAATATAAAGAAATAAAAGTCAAATATTAATAAAAAATTATATTCAAGTTTAATAGTTTTTCAATTTTAAAGATTTAATATTAAATACATAAATAAAATATTCAGATAAAAAAGATTCTTTTCCTTTTCTAAGGCATCTTCAACGTCTCTTTCAATATTTATTTATTTATTTATTTTGGAGTTTCTATGAACAAGTTAACTTTGTAATTATTCAAAATGTCTATTATTTATAGCTTTTTATTAGCAACGATTGTAATATATTCATTATATACAAAAGGATCCCTAATTAAACCAATCATTAAATTACACGTCAAATTGAACATTATTTGAAGTCAAAAGAAGTATTATTTACTTGCTTTCTCTTTTTATTTCTTAATAATTAACACCGTTAATTACACCCTTTTTATTTTGTTTAATTGTTAAAAAAATAGACCATTTAACAATGTCAAATATTTTTGTTTCTAAATTATAAAATTATATATATATAGGGGTCATTCAAGGAAGAACTGCGTATTTTATGATAACTGTGAGATTCATTCTCATCCACATATTAAAAAATAAATAAGGAAATTAATATATTTGATAATTTGATTTTAAATTTTAATTAAATAACATTTTAGGTACTTTTATTTTTTTTCTCTCTCCTCTCTCTCACTCTCAAATCTGAATTCCAATACTCATATACAAACATTCATTAGTGTGATACCTAAAGTAAATATAAGATGCACTGTGATACAACTATAATACACAATGTGATACCAAAAAACATCGACAATGTTTGAAAAAATATACATTCAAACGATGATGAACGTGATACTCAAACTACATACAAGATGCACTATGATACCTACTGTGATACATAGTAATATCACTATGATACATTATGATACCACTATGGAGAGAGGTGGGTTATCATGATAAATAGGGAAAATTGTAATCAATTAGGTAATTATAGTTTGAATAATTAATGATTTTATTTATAATAAAAAATATAAATTGTTAAATTATCAAATTATCCTTTTACTTTATTTAAAAATAACATTAATTATATGGAATGAGTGACTAATATTGGATTTCACGGTTACCACAAACTACCTAGTTCTCATTTGATTAGATCCCTCTTTATATATATATTAGAAGTGTACCCGCGCAATGCAACTAGATACATCACGATTTTAATGTTTCATTTTATTTTCTGTTTTATGTCGATTTACATTACGATTTTGGATGGTTGTGAGAGAGTGATAATGTTTTTTATATAAATTTGTTTAATTTAGACTTAATAATATAATGTAATTTATTTTGGTTTTATAATATAATTTTTTTTATAAAATATTATATTAGATTTTTTTAATTATATTTTATATATTTTATATTTAAAATTTGATTTTTATTCTATATTTAATTATGGTGAGAGTTATTTTAGGAAAGTTAAAGTGAGAAATGATTTTAGGGAAGTTAAAATGGTTAGAGATAATGATTGAAAATTAATAAATAGCATTAAATGTAGTACATATAGCTTTAATGATTGTTTTTTAAGTAATTAACATTAAATGACGGTACATTAAGCTTTAAGACTTGTTTTTAAGAGTTTTTTATGTTTTTTTTATAATATAGTATAGATATAAGGCCAGGTTCGAGAAAAACCTCAAAAAAAAAAACCAAAAAATAACTTAATTTACTTATATATATATATACAAGTGTATATCGTCCGGATCAAAAGCCATGAGATATTCCTCACTTTTTCTTTGTTTTAGTTTTTTATTCTTCTCTTTTTTTTTTCTCTCTCTCTCTATATATATTTGCGGGCGAGAACTAGTATTTATATACTTTTTTTCATATTCACATATGAACAGAGCAAGCTCCCAAGTTTTAACCATGGCTTCCCTTCATCACAGGTAGTACCCTACTGTATACATCAAACGTCATCTCATTATTATAATTGTTTACTGTTTATTTCCTATTCCCGATTTCTTTAATCAAACGAAATGATTATACAAATCATCTCTCATCTTTTCCTTCAATTATTTAACTTGTTGCACTCAATAACAGAAAAAACGATCCTCCATTGACACTCCACAAGATTAGCTCCGTTTAATCTTTCTATGTTTTTAATCTTCTGATTTCCACTTACAGGTGCTATTCATATGTTCGATTATTAGGGTAAATTAGCTCATTCATAGTGTAATTTCAGTTTCACGATTTGAATTTGTTTTTTCCGATTATCTAGGGTTTTTACTTATTTACAATAATTTCTGCTTACATATATGTTTTTTCATTAGTAATTAGTTGCAAAGTTCATTGGATTTAGCAGTTTATTCTCATTAAACTGTTAATTAACCTGCTTGAGAATTGATATTCAAATGGATTAGAGGAAGTACTTTGTGCTGCTTGAGTTTATTGTGCTTGAATAAGCATAGAGTGAGTTATATTGTTGATTGATAGTGTATTATTGTGCTTTCTTTGATGCACTTGTGGCTAAATTTGAGTAGTTATTACTTATTAGCAAACATCTTAAATAAATTTATTGGCAATACTGCAGGGGTGGTATGGTCATTGTGTTTGGAGGACAAGTTATTGTATACAAATGGGCTATGTACTTCAGAAATTGGCATACCTTGTAGGAGTGGTGTTTGCTGTTGTTATAATATTTCAGTATTTTGAATTTCCATATGGTGATGTTATATCATCTTTGTTTTCTGCTAGCAAGATTAAGATAACCGAAACTGGAAGCTACCCACCCGAAAAGTCATATCCACTTCCCCAAATATTAGGGGACACCCCTCATACAGAGCCTACTGATGTTCATGTTAAGGGTATTGGGACTACGTACAACGGACATGATGTACACATCAGAAAGGATAAAAGGAAAAAGGAATTGGATGATTCCGTAGTTTTGAGGGGGAATGGTGTATCGGGAAACCAGGTAGTAGGAAACAAGAACTTGACGTTGGAAAAGATAGAACAAATCAATGGTCTTGAGGCATCAACGAGAGGTGTTGTCTCTCTAGCCAATGTATCGTCTGTGATAGAAGTCTCGCGTAAGAAGCGAAAGGGGAAAGTAGTGTCAATTTCTGAGATGTACGATATTTTAGTCCACAATCGTGCTTCTTCTCATTCAATGGTATGATGAATCCTGAAATTGGCTTTTCAAAAATGGTGCTTTTTTACATGGGTATCTTGAACTGGTTAGTCTGATTTTGTTGTTTTAACACAATTCCGTCTTTGTTTATATAGAAACCACGGTGGTCTTCAAGAGTTGATCAACAATTACTGGGAGCAAAATTGCAAATTGAGAATGCTCAGTTCAATGAAGATGATCATAACCTTTATCCTTCTGTGTTTCGTAATATTTCAGTATTTAGGAGGTAAGCATACCTTAAATTTAGTTGTAAGTTTTGAATCATTTTTATTATATCAATGGCAATATTCCTTCTCCATGGGAAAATTTTCAAGCTAACATTATCAATTTACTTACTGTTACAAGTTGTTGATACTGTTAATTTCAGCTTACAAGATTTCTATAATTTTTATGAAAGGGTATTTTAGAATTTAGCTAATAGTCAAATACTTTTATTAATCCAAGCACATAGTTGAATGCAATTTTGATATATATGACTTTGGTTTTGGCTGCAATGTGTCCTTTCTTGGCAAACTTTTAAGACAAAGTTACTTAATTGCCCATTGTTCACTAGTTATCGATGGTGTCGATTTAGTTCACAAGATTTCTTTATTTTGTAAAGGTTAGGGTATTATAATTTGACTACTAGTCAAAACACTTTTTTTGAACTATGTATGCAAATTACCATTGCAATTTTTGTTGGACTCTGGAGTAGAAAAGATGGCTCAACTTGTATTTTCTATGTTATCGAATGCAGGAGCTATGAATTAATGGAAAAGACTCTCAAGGTTTACATATACAAGGAGGGAGACAAGCCGATATTCAACCAGCCCGAGGCAGTTCTGAAGGGAATATATGCATCTGAGGGATGGTTTATGTTGGAAATGAAAGCAAGCAAAAGATTCGTTACCCGGAAACCGAAAGAAGCCCATTTGTTCTACATTCCTTATAGCTCGAAAATGTTGAAAGCAACTCTTTCCCCCAACTCTCATGATCGCGAGAGTGTGGTACCTTACTTGAAGAACTACCTTGACATGATCGCAGGGAGATACGGTTTCTGGAATAGAACCGGTGGAGCCGACCATTTTCTTGTTGCCTGTCATGACTGGGTAAGCCACATCTTCTTAAGCTCAATTAGGATAATCGATCAATTTCTTTCAAAACATTTGGTTAATGGTCAAACATTTCGGTCTTCAATGATAGAATCCTAATGCCAAATTGAGCATCGTAGAGATTGACTTTCTGGTTTATATTCATCTTTCAAGGGTGCAGACGAAACAAGACAATTCATGGGTACTTGCATAAGAGCCATCTGCAACACAGACGTCGAAAAAGCTGGTTTTCAATTAGGAAAAGACGCGTCTCTCCCTGAAACAAATGTCCGTCATCCCGAGAATCCATTAAGAGATCTCGGAGGTAAACCCCCTTCCAAACGCTCGGTTCTTGCTTTCTTTGCAGGCAAAATGCACGGTTACCTTCGTCCAATTCTACTACGCCACTGGGAAAACAAAGATCCCGACATGAAAATCTTTAAAAAACTCCCGAAAATGAAAGATGACAAGAACTATGTTGAGTACATGAAGAGTAGCAAGTTCTGTATATGTGCCAAAGGTTCTGAAGTCAATAGTCCTAGAGTTGTGGAGGCCATCTTCTATGAGTGTGTTCCTGTTCTTATATCCGACAATTTCGTCCCCCCTTTTTTCGAGGTTTTGGATTGGGAATCATTCGCAGTTTTCGTTCAGGAGAAAGATATCCCGAATCTGAAAAATATCCTTGCCGCGATCCCGAAAAAGAGGTATTTGCAGATGCATGAGAGGGTTAAACAGGTACAACAACATTTTATTTGGCATAGCAAGCCTGTTAAGTATGACATCTTTCATATGATCCTGCACTCAATATGGTTTAATAGAGTTTTTAGAGTGAACCCTTAGTAGATTGTTTGTAGATATATACATCATTGGTATCAGAAAAGAAGATACAGTTTGACTTATTGAAAGAACTTATCGATTTCTCGATGTAATTAAGTCGATTCGTGTGGTTAACGTTTTCTAAGTATCGGATAGAATGCATCAAAATGCAACAAAGTTTTTTTTAGTTCATATTGTAACAAGCATTGTGACGGTTACATGTCATAATCTTTTTTTCTTCTCAGTTAATGTAATAAAGTTTTTTTAATTTCATATTTGATGTAACAATGCTTCAAAATTTCTTATTTTTTTAAACCCATTTTGACAGGTAATTTACCAATCTTGTAATATGACGTGGATGTTAAGTTTATCGTCCACTTCACTGTAACGTTTTCTTACACGAATATCCATATCATTAGATGTTACAAAAATTAGCATGTTACTAGTCAAACTAGGTGATAAATTGAAATATTGTTACATTAGTTAAGAAAAAAATTTATTCGTTAAGTTTTAAGACTATCCACTACGGTAATAATTGTTAAATGACATGTTGGATCTCTTAATAAAAAATTATGAATGTTGTGAATATGATTTCTTGATAGAAAATGGTTTTTGGTAATTGTTAATTATTTAAGGATGTTCATCGGTTGACAGGGTTGATTAGATTGATTTGGTTCTATGCATTGGATATTTTACTAAATATCCGTCAGATATTCTTATTGGATATCCATTGGATCAGATTGGATCCATCTGACATCTAATGGATGATCCGATCGGATCAGATTCATTCAATGTGTTAATTTAATCAAAATTTCTAATAATGAAACAAATTGATAAACCACTTTTAATATGTGTTAAAACCAATACAAGTGACACTAAAATGTCAAAATTTTCAATCCGATCCAATCCAATTATAGTTGGATATCCAATTATGGTCGGTCAAATTCTATTAAATCGATTGATTTTCTACACACCCCCGTATCACATGTATTTTGCGGACTTGCAAATAGTATTAATAAATATAATTTGAGGTCGAATAATATTAAAAATTCAAGCGGATTGATTTTTTTATAAAGTAATAAAACTTGATCTAATTCGACTTCAAACCACGCGTTTTTCCATGTTATTTGGATCTCTGATCTTACGACGGTTGATTCAAGACATCCATCTCTTTGCAACTAATCATCAATCAATCTTCATCAATAACTGTGAGTGATCTCCATCTCCATTTATATTTTTCGTTTTGCAGTTATATATATGTTTATTGCTCATGAGATCTGCAAAAGTATTTAGTTTATTGATACAATAGCTTGATATTTGTTTCAATTTTTGTATATTTTGTGATCTGAATCTGTATTAATGTAAACAACAATTAAAAAAAGTTCAGAAAACGTAATGATCGTGATCGACGCCTGTAGAACTTAAACAGTCGATCAATTTAATGATTACGATTTTTTTTATATAGACGTATTGGGGAAACTGAAGAATTTTTCTGTTCAATTTGGAAGGATTCGATGAAGTTTACGTGTTGAACAGTTGAAGTAGTAATGATTGTTTTACCAATTTGCTTTTCATCCAATCACAACAGTAACAATCTCTGCAATTATTGGAACTCGAGTTTGTTTTTGGAAAGACATTAAGAAAAAATTGTCAAACATGTAACTTGTTCCTTGAAATTTGTATTTTAACAAACAAAAAGCTCAACAGAATCATTCAGTTATCTTGTTTTCTACCTTAACGTTTTTGATATGGTAAACATTGCAGATTTGATCAATTAAATTGAGATCTGCAGCTTCATAAGTTGTGTATAATTCGGATTCAAAATCTGTAGCTCATATGCAGAATCAGACAATGTTCTTGGAGTTTGATGGAGCTTCCACACCAACTATTTTCTGAGTGATTCGAAAGTTCTGATTTGAATCCATTTGATCTACATGGATAATGGATTTCTTCACTCTCTATATCCAAAACAAACTATTAAATGGATTTGGCTATTTGGAATTGCATTGGGTGTTGTATTATTGACTGTTCAGTATTCTGAACTTCCAATTTTCAGTGGTATATCATTTCTACTTTCCGGTGCCAGGGCTTCCTTCCTTCGAGAAACTTATTTCTCGTATGGAGAGAATAAGAGTTACTTGAATGATTCATATTCAGGTGTTAACAGATCAATAATCAATAGTGAGGCTCCTCTTTCTTCGAAAGAGGATAAAGAGGATATTGCAAGAGATATTGGAACGAAAAGCAATTCTTTAGCATCTAATAATCGATCATCGTCCATAATTTCCACTGAGAAAAGTAGGAAAAATGCTTCATCTTTGTCTAATCTTTCCATGGAGGATAAAAAGAAGCCCAAAATGGAGACTTTGCCAGTAATGTCAATTTCCCAGATGAATGACCTGCTTCAGAAGAGTCGTTCTTCGCCAAATTCAGTCGTATGTATATGACCTCGTATGCTGATTTGGTTAGTCAAGTTTTATTTACATGTAAACATTGTCTATATTATGTTCACGTTAATTCTTGATTATTTTTGGTATTTTTCCATGACAGCCATCTCAATCGTCATCATTGGTTGATCAACAACTTCTTGAAGCAAAATCACAAATTGAGAATGCCCCCATCACGGACAATGATACAGGGCTTTACGCACCTCTTTATAGGAATGTTTCTATGTTTAAAAGGTAGTATCTTTATACTCAACATTTAGTTAAATGGCTTCTTTTTTTGATCTACATGGACAATTATATCTACAGGAAAATTGAGTAATTGTACTATACAAAGTACAAACACATAAAAAACCTGATTTGTGGAAATTTTCATCATCAAATGTTTAGGAGTTATGAGATGATGGAACGAATGCTCAAAGTTTACATATACAAAGATGGAGAAAAGCCGATTTTCCATGACTGGATACTAGAGGGAATATATGCTAGTGAGGGTTGGTTCTTGAAGCTGATGGAAGCAAACAAACAGTTTGTTACAGAAGACCCAAGTGAAGCTCATTTGTTTTACATACCTTTTAGTTCGCGATTGCTTGAGTTAACGCTTTATGTTCCTCATTCGCACAGTCGTAATAATCTGATTCAGTTCATGAAGAACCACACTGAAATGCTTATAGCTAAATATCCATTCTGGAACAGAACTGATGGATCAGATCATTTCTTGGCTGGTTGCCATGATTGGGTATGGCCTTCTTTCATCATGTTTACTTTCAATTTGTTATATTTCTTTTGTTCATGATGAGGGTGCGTTTGGTATGCGGACCGGGCTGGACAGGACAGAATTGAACAAACAAGGGTGATTTTTGATGAAACAAGGGTAGTTTAGTAATTTACCAATCTTTTCTTTCTATCTATTTTGTTGGGACTTTTTTGTCCCACTCAGTCTTTGTCTTTTGCTCCGGTCTAAATTCGCATAAAATGGGACAACAAGTTTTAGTGGAAATTTTCCTTTTGTCACCTTTATATGGCCTATTTTGTGTAGAACTCACCGGGTTCGTTTGGTTTATATGGTCTATAAGATTCTTTTATTTTATTACGAGTAACGGGTATTTTATTCTTTTGATCTACTAACAATTTTGTATCTCCTCAGGCCCCGGCCGAAACGAGGGGACGTTTGCTCAATACGATCAGAGCCCTTTGTAATGCCGATATTCGGACAGGTTTTAACATAGGCAAGGATGTTTCGCTTCCAACAACGTACGTAAGGTCTGCAAAAAATCCTCTCAAAGATGTTGGAGGCGAGCCACCTTCTAAACGACCGATTCTAGCCTTTTTTGCTGGATATATGCACGGTTATGTGCGGCCCGTTTTGTTACGCCATTGGGGAAATGATACGGACATGAGGATCTTTGGCCGAATGCCTCATGTCAAAGGTAACAAAAACTACATCGACCACATGAAAACTAGCAAGTACTGTATCTGCGCTCGAGGGTTCGCAGTGCATAGCCCACGAGTCGTGGAGTCGTTATTTTACAATTGTGTCCCCGTGATTATTTCGGATAACTACGTGCCCCCATTTTTTGAGGTTTTGAACTGGGAATCTTTCGCGGTATTTGTTTTGGAGAAGGATATTCCGAATCTGAAGACGGTACTGCTTTCGATCCCTCAGGAGACGTATCTCGAGATGTACGAGAGAGTGAAAAAGGTACGAGAACACTTTTTCTGGCATCCCGAGCCTATTAAGTACGATTCGTTTCATATGGTTCTTCATTCCATATGGTACAATAGAGTTTTACGAACAAATTTAAGTTAGAGGTATCTAGAACCCCTTTCAGATAACGTCTCGTTAATGATTCAATTCATACCATATCGTTATTTTGAAGAACGAATTAGTAGGAATTAGAGTACTCAAAGCAGACCTTGTGTTTTATAATTCTTGAATGTGAAAGGAAATGGTATTTGTAAAATGGGCTTAATCCTGTCTGCAGCCCACAAGCCCATTTTATTTAGTTGTTTGTATTTAATGGGTGCAGAAAAACCAACACACCCAACCAACAGCTAACCTGAAATAACCCAATCTAAATATCTGATATTTAATTGAGTTGTAAAATCTTTAAATTGTAGATATTGGTTGGAATTGGGTTAGAGTAATTTGAACCCAACACGATGAACCCAATACCCTTCTATTCCTTGGATTTAATAAGATTGTTAAGTCCCATATTAATATGTACATTATACCATTACACGATCACCCTCTTCATATACATATGTTTTAGATCTCTTCTCCATCTCTATATAACTCTTTTGTATATATGTTTAACATGTGATATATTATTATGTATCACATATGAACCCATTAGGTGGATTTTTGTAAATATCACATATGATAATATATGTTTGAATATAAATGACGTATAATCATATGTGATAATATTTACATCACAAAAAGATCTATAAATATAAATATACATAATCACATATGATTAACTAAAATATATACAATTATCGCATGTGATAATATTTACATTACAAAAAGATCTATAAATAGAAGTATACATAATCACATATGATTAACTAAAATATATACAATTATCACATGTGATAATATTTACATTACAAAGAGATATATAAATAGAAGTATATATAATCACATATGATTAACTAAAATATATACAATTATCAATGTAATAATATGATATGTGATATGCATAAATATTTATATAATGATATATCATGTGTGATATTTGATTAAAATTGTGATTTTTTTTAATTAAAAGTATATTTAGAAAAAAAAAAGTTAATAAATAATTAATAAATAATTGAAATTACAAAATAAATAAATCTAAAAGATATAATGAGAATTTTAAGGATTTATCCAATTTAAAATGATAATTATTCTATTTTCTAAAACTATTTTTTATTTATGGTTTTTTAATTAATAAATTATATAACCCACATTCCTTCTCGTCTTCTTGCAAATTAGTCTGCTTCTCGCATGATCCTTCCCCCTCTCTCTCTTTCTCTCTCTCTATATATATAGTGGAAGGATATTTTGCAACCCTTAAAAAGGTTGCAACCCTTGCAACCCACATCTTAGCCGTCGGATTCATGATCGACGGTTATTTTATTTTTATTTTTCTATTTTTTTAATTAAAAATATTGAGCCCCATATCTATTGTAACCGCCGATCATGAATCCAACGGTTAAGATGTGGGTTGCAAGAGTTGTAACATTTTTAAGGGTTGCAAGTTAAACAACCCCTATATATATATAGTCACATGTGATCTACTTAAGGAGTAAGATAAATTGTACCAATTGATTGATGATGGATAAATGAATTATGAGTAGAGAAACACAATATTCAAGGTAACAAACATACAAGAATGGTTTGATGTACCAAAGTTTCAACCCCACTAACCCAACTCAATTTGTACGGTTTGGGTTGGATTGGTTAACATTTTTCAAACTGCAAGTATTGAGTTGAACAGTTGAAATGCTTACAACTTAATCAACCCAACACACATTCACTCCTAGTGAATATTCATGTCAAAAAAAAAGTGTCGGCCATTGAGTACAAGATTCAAACAAGATTACTAGATTTTCTAAATAAGTTTCAACTGTTTGAATAAACTTAATCATACTTGAATTGATATCTAGTTTAATCTTACTAACAAAAGTACATTTTCAGAAGAGAGGAGACGTGTGAAAAGAGATATGTGCCTATGCTAACGTTCATAAACGTCACCTGGTTTTAGGTACAACACGTCGGAAAAAAGTGATTCTAAATGAACCCCTTTCTACTTACTACTTAAATCTTTTCCTACTAATTTACTTTGGAATACATCAACTTCGAATATGTTTTATTTTTATCAAAAATAAGATCCAAAAAAATCCAAACCCATTCGATGGGTAGGGGCACCCCAAACCCGAGGAAAGATAGCCTTAAAAATCATGGTGTTCTCGACATTAAGTTTCTAGATAAATGTGTCAACCACAAATCTAGTAGTAATAAATGTTAAATTGTTGCCAGTCGCAATGAATATATAAAAATCTATATATATTTTTTTACAATTTTTTGTTTCTTTTGTAATCTATCAATAACGTGAAAACACGTTATCATTTGGGTTGTGGCACACCCGTAAGACTTAGGGGACGTTTGGTTCACAGAATGAAATATGATGGAATTGAAATCCATCGAAGGAATTTGACTTTGAAGAAATTGGAATGAAATTTGATCTCACGTTTGGTTGGTAAGAATTCAATTCCTTCACATAAGCCAAAGAATGCTGAATTTCTTAAGATGTGGAATTCAATGGAATTTGAAAGATTCCATCGCTTTCATTCCGTGAACCAAACATGCGCTTCGAATTTGGTCAATGGAATTGACCATTCCAATTCCTTCCAATTCCATGAACCAAACAGCCCCTTAGGGTTTGTAGTAGAAATCTCATCTTCTCCGGTTTCAAATTGTCGCCATGGAAGTTCACCTACGACGTCTCTAGGCCATTCATGGTCGCTCTAGGAATTAATCGGTGTACATAAGCTGACCAAAAAATCCACAGTTAATAAAAAAAAAATGGTTTCCTTCAGTCATTCTTTGGTAGGGGCACCACAACAAACAATCAAAAGACTAAGAATTTACCATAGGCATGCAACTACCATATCATGGTAGATAGGCAGGTCTTTTACTAGTACTTTTTAAGATAGAACTTAAATTCTTTTTTTTGGAGAATTATATATATTCCAACAATTCATAGCTAGTGGATTTTTTTTTTAATTAGGGAATTCCTCAAGGTACTATTGGTAAACATTAATTAATCAATATGTTGTATAACTTAAAACCTTATTAATCAATATGTTTTTTTTTCTTTCATTTTAATGGGGTCTTAATTTCTTGGTTGGTTAGTGACCCTACATAAGTTCTTTAATAAGTTCATAATGATTTGATGGAATACATGATGGGATGTATGAAAAAAAATGTTTTATTTTCAACCAAGTGAAACATAAAGAAAATACTTCCTTCCTCTTAAAATATATGTGTATTTATATTTGTCTTAAATTAGGTGTCTTGTTTCAACATTAGAGCATCTTTAACAACATCTTCAAAATGAACAAAATAGAGATTTTGAGCAACTTTTTGTTTTAATAGCTTCTCTAAAACTTTCTCTAAAATGGAGAAAATTAGAGAGATATTGTAATTTTCTTTAAATTTGGAAATATCCCAAAAATATGATTACCAAGAAAGAGAAATGATTTTTTATTATATCCATCAATGAGAAACTTTGAAATGAAATATTTAGGTGAGAGAAATAATATTTAATTAAATATATATATAATATTTTAATAATATCAACGATTTATCTCCAAAATGGGAAATCTCTTGGGAATGGATGTAATTTCTTGTGAAAATTTTGACTATTGTTTTTCTGTTTTGGAGAATTTTAGAAGAATCCGCTGGAGATGCTCCTATTGCTCTTAGACAACCAAATTCTCAAATCTACCTTTCATTAATGTATAAATAATTAAGAGTTGTGAATAGAGAGAAATTAATTAGGGATAAAGTTGTAATTTAGTTAACTAAAAAATGTAACAATTATGTATGTTTAAAACTGTGTGTCATTTCTAGTATGAACACTTAATTTGAGACGGAAGGAGTAATACAAACAACATGAGAGGAAAAAAAAACCTAAAAGCACAATATAATGTAACACAAGACAATACAATAATAGAGTCGCAACTTTATGGACCCCTCTAAAAACCGTCTTTCACAAACTTTCTTGTCTCCTTCATGTCCATTAATTATATGGATCTATATCATCCATTTATCAAGGAAAGAGAATAAAGAAATATATTAAACAAATTTATATTAAATAAAATACGTAACTTGCCCTTATGTTACTGTGAGACCCGATAGAGGCAAGGAACGTTGGATAGACCCAACAAAAGGTAGGGCATAATCTATAAAAAAAATAAGGGCAAACCAAGATTTTTGAGAACGTTTATTCGTTGGAAATCAATAAAAAAATTTCTAACGTATTAATTTGTCGGTAAGATCCGTTGGTGATATTCTCTTTTTGTAAGTGGTCAAAACATGAGCTAGAGAATGATTTAAAACAAATGGAATCCATAAACGTCATTTAATAATATAGACATCGTGAAAATTAATTCTAATTAAAAGTAATTAATATCATGATCAAAAGAAATCAGATTAAGAGTTAAATTGATGTAGGGAGAATTCGAGAGCTATCATGGTGTTTCTTCTATCTTCGAAAAAGAAGAAAACAAGCTCAAAGAAGATTCGGAATTTGGCATCGAAGAAGGAGAAAACAGCCCCTATCGGTAGTTTCACCAAGACTTAAGTCTCAATACAAGTCTCGGTGACCGCTGGACCAGAAACTACCGAGAGTTTCACCGAGACTTAAGTCTCGGGACAACTCTCAACAACTTATTTACTTATTTTAATTATTAGGATAATTATTGTTAGCTTTATTTATTAATAGAATTATTATTTAGTTTTCTTTTGTTGCTTATGTAAATAGTTTTCTAGTTGGTTTAGGATTAGGATAGTTTTAATTTTCATAGTTTTCTTGTAACACCCTGAATTATGGAAATAACAACTTATTTAAAATTTCTAAACACGTCAATAATTGAATCATCTACAACCACGAATTTGGATTCAACTACAATACACATATACCATCTTATACATACGGACTATAAATGACGGGTGCTACTCATACCCATGCATAGTCACTATCTCCATAATGCGGAAGACTTCACCGAATACTTACTTTCGGATCTAGCTAAGGCTCTACTCTTCATAGGGTTGCTAGAACCAACTCCCAACCTTGAAACCTAATGCACATGCCGACAAATAAAAGGTTAGGCTTAACGCCTAGTGAGCTCAAGAGTTTTCATTAGAGATTTATAAAGCAAAGACTTTAAGAACATTATTTAAAAATCATGATTTCCAAAATGCAATACATTTGATTTGAAAGCAACCAAAATGAAATGCATTAAATCTTAAAAACAATCTCCTTTCCATCATTCACCCTTTTCGTGATTAAAAATCATAAAACAAACGCCTCCTGAAATAAAGCCAAAACCCAAAGCGCACGTAAAACATAATTGACATTATAATGATCAAACACGGAAAACGTAGATAATCCCAACTTCCAAAACATCCCAATAACTCGAATGAGTTTCAAAAACCAAAACCTTAAAACGTAGATAAATACCCACATTCAAACGTCTCCGAAAACATGGATTATAAAACTCCATAACCAAAACCTCACCTACTGGTGACGGGAAATACCCGATTACATTGTACGTGACGAAACACAAAAGTAGGTCACATAATCATGTAAGAAATCAAAACATGTGGGTTACACAAATAAAAACCTACCGAGTTCAACTCCTCTGAGTCTATCACTCGAAAACATCAAGTCAACCCCCCTAGGTCTATTCTTGAGAGTTCCAAAACGGGGAACTTTAGCACAAGGGAATTACACCTTACTGCCCATGGGACGCTGCCCGACCGTATAGGTCCACACCTTACTTACCATAGTGACCCGATGCCTATTCCGTGCCAAATGATGAACCAATGCCCAAAGCGGGGACATAGGAACACCGTGTCTATAGATCCATTGTACTAACTAAAACATTACATGACTCAAAGTGAATGAACTAATGCATCCAAAACATGTAATTCTCAACTAAGATGCAGTAAATGCAAATCATAACCAAACGCTCAACATTGAGCTATTAAAAGCGGACAAGTGTCCTCGAAACCCAACAAAATCCAAGTCGAGCCATAAGCTCAAACAAATCCAAAGACTCAACGTTGAAAATCATAAATTGGAATCAAACATAAATAACCCGTAATTATGTAAACTCATGCTCCAAAACATATAATAAATTCCAACGTAGTTTAGATTGGGATAAATCATTTTCCAAGTGAGTTTATAACATTTACCTCTCAAAACGTCCCATAACACAAAACCATGCATTTCTCCAAAACACAAAATGAAATACATTTATTCTCAAAATCTATTAACATAAAATAAAACCTTAAGATACCAAAATATATGATTTATTTATCATAGTATCCAAAATCCCAGAGATGTGTGCTATATAAGTTTGTGAAGTTAAACACTTTCAAATAATCAAACTTATTAGCAGTTAACAATTTTTATGTAAGACGCAAAACACTTTAAAATAAACATTTTGGCATGTACACCGTTTTCACAAATCAACTTGAACTCACCTTGTTAGATTTAGGCTAAATCTAGATTTCACCCAACGAGCTCTTTTGAAGGCCGCTTGAATCCTCAAGCCGAAAACTTCCAAAACCTAGATCCATACAAATCCAAACCATAAATAACCATACATAATCATATAGAAACATTTCCCCAACCTTTATATACTAAATTCCTCAACAAGACCAAAACCCTAGTTTCCCAAAAACCATCAAATCCGAGATTTGAGATACCCAACACTAAGAAACCACCAATGGAGCATTTAACATTATTTCAAGAAAGCTTACCATTAAAGATGACGAGACTTTCCGAGAACACTCAATCCAACTCTTCAACCCGAGCTCCCAACCGATGGACTTGATGGGGAAGATGAAAATGGAGGTTTTGTGGTTCAAGATTCAGACTAGTTAGATGGTGAGTAAACATGTGGTTTGGGGAGGAAAAACCCCCCAAATGGGTTAGGGTTCGGTTTTGGGGTTTGGGAGAGAACAGGGAAGAAGATAGAAGTGAAAAATGAGAGAAATGGTGAGAAATTCGGGCATTTAGGGAACCAGTGGCCGCGGGCGAATATGCCACGCGATAGTGACATTGTCACTATCGCGAGAAAACTCTCGCGGGAAATGTACCGCGGGTGGTACACCCCCGACGATTGTGCCACGCGATAGTGGCACATATCACTATCGCGAGTCACAATCGTGCCACACGTACCGAGCCCCGAAAAGGTTGAAACTCGAGATTCTCGCATGGGTCGACTTAAGGTTCGAAAGTACGACCTTTTCCACTCAAAAGATAGACGGAAGGAGGAGAGATAACCAACGAAGGACGGAGCTTGTCTTACGAAAAACCGGGTGTTATAATCCTCCCAACCTTGAAATGATTTCGTCCTCGAAATCTAGGTTCCCACGAAACCTTACCCGCAGGAAGGCCAGCACCACTAACACGACCCTTACACCGATACTTACCTTTGCTGCCCCTCTTGGGCACATTATACTCATAACCGAGCGAGCACTTAACTCTCTAATGTAACTTCTTACTCACAAGGTTACGATCGTCTCCCAACCTTGGGTGACAATTACTACCTTCAGGTAGCTTGTGGCCTCAACTTCCCACCGACCAATTCCTTTCGAAACTACACGGTTCCGAACCCAAAGCCAAAGATCATAACCAATCTTCCAAAATCCTCAGATTTCAACTGATCCATTCCTAATATCTATAAAGAGGTTCTTCCAAGGCACACTCATGCGTTCTTCAGGTGACTGGTTAGCCCCGATTCGGTTAGCACTCAACTCCGTTCCCATACCAACCTCACAACATTCCTATAATAGGATCTTTATGATGGAACGATTCTTACCGGAGGATTATGAACGGATCCTTAACAAACTATATCCGAAACCTGACATCAACAACAACTCTATTATGTATTCCGTTCCTTTTTTCGTCAAACAACCACCTGTTTCGAAGAAGCCACCCGAAAAAGATGAAGTATTGCCGGACAAGGTTGAAGATAAAGTCGTTTTTGTTGAAACAGAATCACAACCCGAGATCTATACCGATCCCGAAGAGTCGGCAACATATTTCGGATTAGTAGTCAAAGAAACCAAAGGCGAGATAATTGAAGATATTCCCGAGCCAATGGAACTGTTGTCAGAAGAAGTCAAGAAGGTTGAGCCCGATTATAACGTTTCCATTATTCCAACACCTAAGGTTCCAAATCACATTGAAACAATTCCTACTAAAAATCTTGTCGCTTCTTACCCTTTCGAGTTGGATAAAGTATCGCTTATATGGAAACAACCACGACAACATCTTTTGAGATTTGAAGATTGGTCAAGCTTTCTGAGTTCTAAAGATCGAGTTATGGATCAACATGCTTTAAAGAAGAAAATATTATATGTAAGTAATTTGGTGTTACGTCGGAATCCCAAGGAATCGAATGAAGTTGTTTTTCAAGTGAACTCGGGGTTGAGTTTTTTTCAAGTGAGGGTGTCTGATGTAGGGAGAATTCAAGAGCTATCATGGTGTTTCTTCTATTTTCGGAAAAGAAGAAAACAAGTTCAAAGAAGATTCGGAATTTGGCATCGAAGAAGGAGAAAACAGCCCCTATCGGTAGTTTCACCGAGACTTAAGTCTCGATACAAGTCTCGGTGACTACTGGACCAGAAACTACCGAGAGTTTCACCGAGACTTAAGTCTCAGGACAACTCTCAACAACTTATTTACTTATTTTAATTATTAGGATAATTATTGTTAGCTTTATTTATTAATAGGATTATTATTTAGTTTTCTTTTGTTGCTTAATTAAATAGTTTTCTAGTTGGTTTAGGATTAGGATAGTTTTAATTTCCATAGTTTTCTCTTAATTAGTTTAGCTATAAATAGGTTTAATTTGTTAAACAATTCAATTGATCAATAAAGTTATCTTTTTTTAGAGTTTTATCTCTACTTTAAGAGTTTTCTCTTATTTTCTGGGTTCTACATTGATAGACTCGTTATCCCTTTGGATCCAGACGTTTGTCGATCCGTTCCGCGTATTCCCCGCTGCGTCATAAATGGATAGGTTGACGGAAAAATCTGTGTACGTATCGGTTTATAAATTAAGCGACACATTTGCGAGTTTGTTTAAACCCATGTCAGCCCAAAGTTTGCAGCCACCCCATTTGTTTTTAAAAGTTAGGGGCCATTTACTAAATGTTTATTCCAGTAAGTGCTTACCGACTCATTTACCTTACCGGATGAACATCGCAAGAGCCGATAATCTTAAAGAAGTGAGAGTCTTAATTATCTGATAAGTGGATGTGACGACTCTTATAGGGTAAGTGTTTACCTGGTAAATTGTTGCATGCAGTAGCTTTTTGATGGACTACAATCTTACCCGGTAAATTAAATTAGAGTGCTGATTTTACCGGTAAACACTTACCCAATAAACATTTGGGTAAACAGTCCCTAGAACCGATTAGCATTTAAACCACATGCATATCAACATATGCAATTTAATTCTTACAAGGATGAACGTATTTGAACCCAAAAAAGTCAATCTCCTAAATATATCCAAACATATTAATTAAATTGAAATAATTTGATTGATATGACCTTTGACCCAATTTTATAAAATGTGTTAATAATATTTAATTGTGACACTTCCATGTCATTGTTTTATTTATTGAAAGGCAACTGTATAATAAAATAAAGCAAAAAAGAACAATCAAGTCACCGAACAAAAAGAAGAGAGACAACAAACCTAAACCAAGCAAAGAAAACATACACACATACACATGAAGCTACCAACACAATGAAAAACTAAGCGAAAAAGAATCTGAAACAACAAAGAAGAACCAACTAATCGGGAGAAGCGGAATTACAACACCACAAAATCAAAACATACCAAAAGCTTTCATGAGAAAGCCTAACATATCATTGTATTATTATCATATGCATTTCGATTGAGTTTGATGTACAACTATATATTAATTTCTATCATAGTACGTAATTAGTAGTGTGTCCTTAACTCGATCCTTTCATATCATTCATTGCTCCCAGATGCATCATAACTAATGATGTGATAGATCAAATTATCTATTGACGTAAATTGACACTAGAAAGGGTGCCGTTAGCATTACCCTACTCCTTTTATGCAAACAAATCACCATGTAAACTCTCTCGTTAAATTAAATAACCTGCGATCTCCTTGCAGGGCCGTTCCTAAGGTTTTTGATGTCCTGTGCGAAAACGCTAAAAAATGCCCTATGCCTATTTTTTAAGCAAATGAAATGATGAAAGATACAATTTTTTAAAGGGTTTGGAACCTAGTTAAGCTAGTTGACTCATCCTCACATTGATTTTTATTAATTATAATTAAAAAAAATTTAAACAGGGGACATAAAAACCAAAACCCCAAATTACAAAATATAGAATGATAAAAGAATAAAACCTTAATTAAGATCGTGCTTCCTTCTTTTTTAGATTTCTTTTTTCCAAATTGAAATTAGCACAATAGAACATTTACTTAAAACTATAATGAGTGTTAACTAAAATAGTAAATTAAATCGAAGTTAATGTCATAGTAAGCAAAGACCAAACTTAGAAAGTTATAGGTTTAAAGTCTAAAGTCTAAATCTAATATGGTAATGTCAAACCTTAAATTAAACAAAAGTCAAAAGAACAATGATAAATTGTAAAATTCGTAATCTATGCTATTGTGCATTGCAAAGAACAAGTGCCCAATGAGGCAATATCAAAATATGTTGTTATTGTTGTGCAATGTGCTGTTTTGATACAGTGATGTATTCTGTGCATTAATTGCAAATTTCAATATGCAAAACGAACCAAACGAACACGAAGGAGGCTTGTTCGTGTTCGTTCGTTTAACTACAAGTAAACAAACACGAATGGTAAAAGAACAAAAGTTTTTGTGTTCTTGTTCATTCGTTTAACTTAACCGAACAAATGAAGGAACGGTAAACAAGAGCAATTTTTTGTATTCATGTTCATTCGTAAATAAAATGTGTTCGTTAATGTTGTTCGTTAAGATGCTAAACGAACGAACGTAAAAGAGAATGAAAGTTTTTGTGATCATATTCGTTCATTAAGAAAACTTGTTTGTTCGTTAAGATGCTAAATAAAAAATAACTTGAATGGTTGAAATGTTGGGACCGGTTCATGATGTGCATTCAGTATCCATCACTACTAGACCTTGATTTGTTTTTATAGTTAAAGCCCAGTTGTCCAATTCCCAACTTATTAAACCAAAAACTAGTAATAGATGACAACTTGATGTCCCTCGGGCTTTGATGCCCTGTGCGGTGGCATGGGCTGCACGTAGCCAGAGCCGACCCTGTCTCCTTGTGATCGATCACTTTAACAATATATTATCATATAAGCATCATCAATTCAATGCATGGGTTTTAATTAATTGAGCATAAAAAAGTTTGATATAACGTGAAAGTAAAAAAATAAAAATAAAGCATATATATATATATATATATATCACTACACCAAATGTCACTTAGGCAACAAATGAAAAATGTTGCCTAAGAGGGGTTTATGTGTTGCTTAAGGCTTGGGCAACATGCCTATGTTGCCTAAGCAGTGTTGCCTTCTCAATGTTGCATAAGAACCTAGGCAACATATGCAAACATCAAATGTTGCCTAAGCAAACTCCTTAAGCAACACACAACAGGTTATGTTGTCTATGAAAAAAACATATGTTGCACCAAACAAACACTAAGGCAACATTAGATTTATGCATGTCTTGCCTAAGTTATCAACTTAGACAACATATTCTATTGATATGTTGCCTTTCAACTGTGATTAAAGTAATATAATATTTCTCTTAGGCAACACTTATAGATAAGTTGCCTAAGATATTTTATATATAAAAAAAAATAATAGTGCTCATTTTGTGAGACATGATGCTACAAACTCTCATAAACAAAGAAACTTGCGTGAATCGCCAAAAAACTCCAATAACCAAACAAAACTAATAAATTCAATAATTGAAAGATAATGTTTTTCCTAAATAAGTACAAAAGTAGGCAATGAGTTCGAAAACGTAAAATAAAAAATTAACCTAAAGCATTGTTCGTCGGGGTTGTTGAGTTGGAGTTTGCATCACTAATACCACCGCACATACGCATCAAAGATTCTATCATCTTTCTTTGTTCGGCGGCTAACGAGACATCACGGGAACGAAAGGTGTCACCGCTAACGAGACATCCACAAAATCACCCTCTAAACGTGTGGTGGTCCTCTCCAAGACCGACACCTTTGCTAAATTGTACGCTCGACTTCTTTTTGGAGGCATATCAAACTGCAAAATTGACCATCAAAGAGAATGAAAATGATATTTTACGGCCACATATACATCACAACTGATTTGAGCAACAACATTAAGGAAATATTACTTAAAAATGAAATAAAGACTTTTTGTGCCAAAACAGATTAAAGGAAATATTACATAAAAAGGAAATATTACTTAAAAAATGAAATTGACCATCAAAGAGTTGTTAATTTTATAAAAACAAAAGCAAGGCACTAGTTGGTTTAGCAAAACAGCAGTAGTAACATTCAACTGTCAACAACAACAATTTACAGAATTGACATCCTATCTCTTTTTTTCTATCAGTTGAAAGAATTGGGTTAAAACTTAAATAGGGCATGTGGTTTATGGACTTTTTTCCATTAAACAGTTTGATAACCCATCAATAATAACTCTCAGAAGAACCATGGAACCAACAGAGCAATAATAACCATGGAACCAACAGAGCAATACTAACCCATCAATAATAAAACTCAAAAGAAAAATGAGAACAACATCAACCATATTAAAACAACATCAACCATATTAAAAATCATATTAAAAACCAAATTAAAAACAAAATTAACCCATCCAAACTTTTCTGTCAAGATATGTCATGGTAAACATTATTTAGATAGAGAAAAAAAAATGATATTAATAAAGATACTACCACTACCACTACCACTAATAATAATAAGTAGTCATAATTTTTTTTTTAATTAGGTTAAATTATAACAACTTAAGTAATTAATAAGTTTTTGCTAAAAGAATTACATGTAAAAATGTTTTAGAAATCTACCGTATTTTGTGTTGGCGACGGGGGAGGTGGTGACTGGTGGTGACGACGGCGACAAAGGTGGTGGTGGCTGGTGGAGACGACAGCGACGGCGGAGGTGGTGGCTGGTGGTGACGACGATGGCGAAGACGGAGGTGGTGGCTGGTGGTGACGACGGCGACGACGGAGGTGGTGGTTGGTGGTGACGACGGTTGTTGGTTCTCCTGGCGGCTGCTGGTGGTGGGTTGAGTAGGGAAGAAGACATATCTTAAACCTTTGTTGACCTAGTCAAAAAAGGGATGTTTTAATTTATGACTTGGTAAAAAAAAGGGTGGGAACCAAATTAGGAAAAAATAGTGGGAATGAATTTTTTTGGGGAGAAGGGTCCGGGAAACAAATTAAAAAAGTTTTTAAGATTTCTTAAAAAATAAACATATGATTTAATTAATAAATTAATTCAATGCAACTAAAGATATAAAATTTTATAACTTTTAAATTTATAACTTACTTTTACGTTTTTTAATTTATAATTTATAATTTTATAACTTTTTTTATTTTATAACTTAATTTAACGATTTATAATTCATAATTTTATAATATAGAAGTTTAACAATTGTTTTAAGAGTTTTTTATCCGTGTTTTATAATATAGTATAGATAAAGGTAACTAAAGATTACGAAATCTTTCTTAACATAAATAATTCAATGCATCACACATACTAATATTTAATCAATAATCTGGGTCATGGAGATATTCATCGTTGGTATTATGAAACTCATTAACATCATTTTCTGAATCTGTGCCATCGTTGATTTCGAGCACATCGTCCTCGTCCTCTTCCTCGTCATCACTGTCGTATTCGTCCTCCTCGCCATCTTCCTCGTTGTAATCTTCATCGTTCTCATCATCATCATCATTTGGTATATCAATACGCGATGTGGGACCAATGTCGATAAAAATTTGACAGATGGGAATGGTGGTAGTCACGGGCTCTTGGTATGGTTCCTCTACCTCATACCGTGGACCGATATTTGTGTTTCGTGCAAGAGTACTCGCCTTGTATGTACCTCTATGAAACATGTGATGAACAATTTTCCAACCATTGCCAAACATTGGATCATCGACGTAGAATACTTGTTTTGCATGTAAGGCGAGACAAAATTGACTATCTTTGTAACAATCAGTCTTTGTATCAATCGAAATCAGACCACGATCTAACTTTGTATTTTCTTCGTCGTACCACCTACACTTAAACAACACAACCGGCATTGCTTCAGGATACTTTAGCTCTACAACTTGTTGTAGAACCCCATAGTACGACACGCCGTCTGCCACCATCATCACCCCGCTATTTTGTGTCTTACGACTCTCATCTCGTTGTTCACATACGAATCTAACACCGTTCACGTTGCACTGTAGGTATACATCGATTTGTTGAGGGCCTCGTGATAGTATCTCTAGTTCTTGTTGTACATTATGTTGTTCGTTTTCCATCTACATAATAAAATATATGAATGGTCAAAAGAACATAATTAATATTAATCCAAGTTTTGAAAGTTATGGTCGAAATGTTTACCCAAGTTTTAAAAGTCTGATGGAACGTTGTGATACGATGCTCGAAGCAACCTTTCGGGTAGTCTATTGCGTAAAGTTCATTGAACTTATCAATATATGGTTGTGCTTCCGTACAGTTAATAATGACCATCCAACGAGCTGTTTCCACCTCTTCTCTAGTCAAAGTGGCGTTCCAGAGGCGACTATTCGGGATAACATAATCAGACACGACCGATAAGCTCCACCGAGATGAATCTGACATCAAAGTGTTGTTGTTTACGGATGATCTGTTATTCAAATAGAGATTCATGAACGTCACACACTCATGCATGAGATATCGTTCAGCAATACAGCCTTCGGGATATCGTGTGTTTGTTACATGTTTCTTGTATTCTCCAAGTTGCCTGGAAAATATGATCATTAATTAATATAACTCAATATATTTAATTATCAATATTAATAGTGTGCACATACCTCTCTATAGGAAACATCCAAGTGTAATGCACAGGACCGGTTAGGAAGACTTGTTCAGGAAGATGGATGCAAAGATGTACCATGATTGTGAAGAAAGCTGGAGGGAATATGGCCTCTAACTTGCATAATATCAAAATAATGTCTTTTTGCATTTGTTCAACATCTGACTTCTTCAACTCTCGAGCACACAACGTCTGAAAGAATCTAGATAAGTCACAAATTGCGTCAGCGACATGATTGGCCACGTAAGGTCGTATAACCACGGGAAGAATGCGTTGGAGCAACACATGGCAGTCATGAGTCTTCAAACCATAAAACTTTTTGTCATTTATGTTTACCTTGTTCTTTAAGCTTCCAGCATAACCGCTGGGATACTGAACCATAGCAATTTGATCAAGTACCTCAAGGCGAAATTGAGGCTTTACTGTGTAATTAGCATAAGGTAATGTTGTCCTTCCCGAAGTGCCTCTAGGTTTCTTCGGCCAAAGATGCTTGCGTATCTTCATATCTTCAAGAGTTTTACGGGCTTTAAGATCATCCTTAGACTTTCCATCAAACCCAAGAATAGTACCAAGAATGTTGTCACAAACATTCTTCTCGATGTGCATGACATCCAAGGCATGTCTCACTCTAGATTTCTTCCAATACGGGAGCTCCCAAAAGATACTTTTGTGAGTCCAACACAACTTTGTCTCATTCATGCCCTATAATTTTTAGGATAATAAGTAAATAATAAGTAAATACAACTCCTAAAATGTAATAAATTTACTAACCTGTCTCGATTTCTTCTCTTTAACCAGACTCAAACGAGGGTATCGATGGGAGACAGTTTCCTTGTAAACCTGAATCGCGGTTCGCGTTTGTGGAGCTAATCGAAACTCTTCCTTTCCGTTAAAATGTTTGCCTTGAGTTCGAAATTCATGATTCATATCTAGCCATCTACGTGTCCCCATATACGACATCCTACCATGAGAGAACTTAGCATCAGTGTCATCCAAACATATGGGACACGCCTTGTACCCTTTCGTCTGAATACCACCTAACATTCCCAATCCCGGAAAATCACTAATGGTCCACATCACCACAACTTTCATCATAAAGTACTCTTCCCCGTATCTATCCCATGTCCTAAAACCTGTATCCCAAAGAATTTTAAGCTCATCAATCAGTGGTCTCATAAACACATTGAGACATTTCCCTGGGGATTTTGGTCCGGATATCAACATCGTTAGTATATTAAATTCCTTTTGCATGCACAACGAAGGAGGTAAGTTGTATGGAATCACAACAATTGGCCAAAGGCTATAGGGAGTAGCAGAAGACCCGAATGGACTAAATCCGTCAGTCGATAAAGCGATACGAACATTTCTAAGGTCACTCGCAAATTGAGGATATGACCTATTATTTGTCAAAAAAATAATAAAGCATTTACTTGTCAAAAAATTATAATTATATTAAAAGCATTTACTTGTCAAAAAAATATAATTATATTAAAAGCATTTACTTGTCAAAAAAATATAATTATATTAAAAGCATTTACCTATCAAAATCTTTCCATGCTTCACCATCCGCTGGGTGCCTCAATACATCATCGTACGGGGACGTTTCCCTTTGACCATGCCATCGCATATGACCTGCAGTATATTTTGACATGTACAAACGCTGCAACCTCGGTGTTAGAGGAAAATAACGAACAGTCTTCATTGGTACTTTGTTACCAACATCTTCATATCTTGGTAATCCACATACAGGGCACTGGTCATGCATGTCACCTTCTTTGTAGTATAAGAAACAACCATTTAAACATGCATGGATAAGCTCATACCCCATCCCAACGCCCTTGAGGATTTTTTTCGCCTCTGCGTATGATTTAGGAAGCTTGTTTGGAGTGGGCAATAAAGATTTTTGAAACCCCAAATACTTATCAAATGCCTTGATAGATATTCCAGTTTCTTCTTTAAGAGAAATTGCTCTTAGAAGGGCACCCAAGGAAGTTTCTGTACAACTCTCGTACAATGGAGTATTCGTTTCCGCTATCAGTCGTGAATATGCATCAGTAACTTTGAAAGCAACATTGTCCACATCACAAACATGAGCACCCTCCTCAGCGATTGATTCATCGTCATTGTATCGCTCACGGGATGGAAATGCATCTTCCACAAATTGTACAACATGATTGACATTGTGACTCGAGGATGCTCGATTGCTTATCATATTTAGCCTTCGGTGCGATGCAGTAGGTATATCTGTAACCTCACCGTGTTGATCCCACACAGTATAAGTTTTCATTATACCAACATCTTTCAAATGAAAAATTATATCTGCCTCGTTTTGAAATAACATGTTGCCACAGTCTATACAGGGGCATTTGTAATAACCATTCCAACTCACTGAATTATTTTTAGCAAATTCCAAAAATCTATAAATTCCCAAAATGTATTTTTCCTCGTATCTTCTTAAATTCATCCAACTTTTATCCACATTTTCTGTCATTCTGTATGTGAAAAATAAATACATAAATAAACAAGAAATAACTACAAAATCGCCAAAATTTCTCCAAAATACATTCCAATTTTACATGATATAAATATGAAATAACTACAAAATCATACAAAATAAAATAAAGTAAGAGCCAAACGTATTTTTAGACACGTAATAATCCAAATTTAGACGAGATAAACATGAAATAACAACAAAATTATATTTACCTAAGAAAATCTAAAGTGATTACATTTTCAACTACCTATATTTATTTATATTTTTGACCTTAGACAACATAGAAACAATAAAATATGTTGCCTAAGCTGGTTCTTACGCAAAAAACACAATAGCTTATATGTTGCCTAAGTAAAAGTGGGTGCAAAATTTAAATCATCCGTCAACAAGTTATTACACTTTCAACTACCTATATTTATTCATATTTTTGACCTTAGGCAACATAGAAAAAGGAAAATATGTTAGCTAAGATAACTTTCATTTATTAAAAAAACAATAATAAAACGTTCCAAATTTACATGATATAAACATGAAATAACTACAAAATTATACAAAATAAAATAAAGTAAGAGCTAAATGTATTTTAGACACGTAATAATCCAAATTTAGACGAGATAAACATGAAATAACAACAAAATTATAATTACCAAAGAAAATCTAAATGTATTTTGATGACGAAAACGTTTGTTGGAAGCCAAAATCGCTCCAAATCACGTTCCAAATTTAAATGATATAAACATGAAATAACTACAAAATTAGGCAAATAAAATAATAATTACCTAAGAATCTTTAAACGTCCTTTGATGATGAAAACGATGTTTGTTGTAAGCCAAAAGTCGTCAAAATCGCGTCCCAATTTCTTAGAAACGATTTTTTTTGAAATAGTGAAGAAATGTTGGTATGAAGATTAAATGTTGGAAATGGGGGAACTATCATTTTATAACAATGACTGTGATCTTAGACAACATAGAAACAAGAAAATATGTTGGCTAAGCTAGATCTTAGGCAACAAACATAATATATTATATGTTGCCTAAGTAAAAGTAGGTGTGATTTTTAAATCATCCGTCAACATATTTATTACACTTTCAACTACCTATATTTATTCATATTTTTGACCTTAGGCAACATAAAAACAAGAAAATATGTTGCCTAAGATAACTTTCATTTATTTTATAAAAAAAAACATTATAAAACTAAGGCAACATAAGGGAAGATGTTGCTTAAAATAGTTGAGGCAACATATAATTATTCATATGTTGCATAAGGTCTGACTTAGGCAACATAGAACTACATGTTACCTAAGAGGAAACTTAGGCAACATATATTAGCCTTTGTTGCCTAAGCTTATCTTAAGCAACATACACAATTAGCATTTGTTGTCTAAGACAACATTTGGTGTAGTGTATATATATATATAGAACCACATTCAAATGAACATGAGTACAATAATTAATGGAACCAGAAAATCTATAAAGAGGCACAAAGTATAAAATTTGATTGTACTAATCTCTACTAACTACAAAACTTGAACAAAAAACGACTAAACCTGTCATCTCCTTTATCCCATCAATGCATATCTTGGTATGCACTGAAATCTTCTCATCTCACAAGTCACAAGTCACAAGTTAATGTTTTGCCCTATACTGTTAGTTTCTCTGTTCTTTAACTTTATTTTAATTTTTTATTGGTCGTGAACTTTACCACTAAGGTTTAATCAGGGCTGATGTCTTACGGTCATAATTTGCCAAGGGATTAGTCTAGGCATAGTCTGACACACACATTCTCCCCCCCCCCCCCCCCCCAAAAAAAAAAAAAAAAAAAAAACTTTGCTACTTGATCTAAGAATAAGGAGTGAGTTCAATCATAAGATTAAGGGGTTGTTTGTTTTTTGAAAAAAACATCTTAATAGCTCTTAAGTCTGAATCGTTCAGACATTTTTACACACCACCTCTTATTAATCATAACTAAAATAAGACTTTAGACTTCAGACTTTAAACCTTTTAAAAAACAAACGACACCTAAGTCTCTTCGATTTTCATGTTATATATAGATATCAGCAGATGTCTCACTGATTAAAATCTTGATGTAGAAATTCCTATATATGGCAATCGGAAAAAGAGAAAATTAACAAATTAACACTAAAAAGAACGCAGGAACCATATTTAGTAAAATTGAACTATATAATGTATTTGAATTAGATTATACCGTATATAAAACCCTAGAAACCATAGATAACATATATAGGGCTAAATTATCATACACTAGAAGTTCTTCTATTCGCTTCATAAACACCTTTAAACATAAAAACATGGTAGTGCCCATATCTGGTGATGGGTTTCTATATGGACTGTGCAAAAGTTGCCTCATGGCCTTTTGATAAAATAATCCACACCAAACTACTACATAAAACAACTAATTAGTAATTAATATTATACTATAGCTGTACAATATCACTACAACAAAATTGAATTTATAAGACACCAAAATTGTGTAAGTGTCTCAGTAGACAGTTTTATAGGACATATATAAGTTTATAGAACCAACATTAAATTGCCTTATTTAAAATTGTTACAATAGGTTTATAAGACGTTTTTGGACATGTTAACAAGTTTCTTAGGACACTTTTATAATAAAACGTCGTATTAGTTATTTTATAGGACACATTTGATAAGTGCTCTATAAACATATTATTTTATAAGACACATTTTCAAATAGTGTCTTATAAAATAGCTAATACGACATTTTATTATAAAAGTGTTCTAAAAAATTTGTTAAGATATCCAAAAGCATCGTATTAACTATTTTATAGGACACCTTTGATAAGTGTCCTATAAACATATTTTTTATAGGACACTTATTTTTATAAGACATTTTTTCAAAATAGTGTATTATAAAATAACTAATACGAAAGTATCTGAAAAAACTTGTTAAGATGTCCAAAAGTGTCCTATAAACTTATTGAAACACTGTGTTTGGTCCTAAAAGCTTAATGTCCTATAAAATAATCTATATTGGGACACTTGCACAATTTTGACGTCATATAAACCCAATTTTCTTGTAGTGAATAATAGTAGGGAAGAACGACATTACCAAACATGTCTTGAAAACATTTAGCTTCGAGTTATTGGAATAATTGTTCATGGGAGAATATATTATATATATTCTCTCTTAATCTCGAAATAGTAAAGAATCCCTCCATAACAGTTTCCCCATTTAACAGATGCTACTGGATTTTTACTGCCTAAACTGCCTAGAAATTAAAACTTTTCTATAGAGTCTTGCGAAAAAAAGCCAGTTTTTAATGTTAGCGAAGAGTCGCTAAAAGCTTGTAATTTTCTTATTATGGAAGTGGTGCCAATAGTCCCCCTCTATCAAATTAAAGGACAAGAGAGAAATAAAAGCATCTATCTATCAATGATCGATCTGAAGGCTCAACAAGAAACCTATTGTATATAACCTAGATGCTACAAACAAGCATTTACTATACGTACTACTACAGTTTTTAAATGTATGACCCAATGCATGTATCTATATGAATTGATGTTGATGAGTCATCCTGGAAATTGGAGATATATTTATATATATATATATATATATATATATATATATATATATATATAGGGTTAGTAAAGACAATTGGTCCCATATAGTGTCTTTGGGGTGCCCCTACCCTTAGAAGGGGAAAAATAGGAGTGAAGTATCAACCACGACACTAATAGGGAATTGGAAACCTACCACATCCTAATTAATTATATATCCAAAACTTTTGTATATGATTTATATATACGCATTTTCCAGCTTGAGAATCTATCGAAGTTGTACGGTTAAATACAAGAAAATTGGGTACATAGGACGTTAAAATTGTGTAATTAAATGTCCAATAGACTGCTTTAAGTTTTTAAGGCCAAACCTTAAAGTGTCATATTTAAAGGTGTTGCAATCGTTTATAGAATGTTTAAAGGCGTCTTAACAAGTTTTTTATGACACTATTAAAATAAAGTTTCGGTATGTACTTTATAGGACACTTTTCAAAAGTGTCCAATAAAATTGCTAATACGACGTTTATTTTAAAAGTGTCCTAAAAAACTTGTTAAGACGCCATAAAACGTCTTATAAACCTATTGTAACACTTTTACATAAGACAATTTAATGTTTGGTCCTATAAACTTATGTCCTATATAAAATAAAATAGTCTATTGGGACACGGACACAATTTTGGGGTCCTATAAACCCAATTTTCTTGTAGTGAATTTCAACGGTATAGTAATTGATGCTTATAATTATGAAGGATGAGTTATTCACAAGATTGAGCAATTGACGAAGAAGTGAGATTTCCCATCATTTTACTCCTGCAGGTATGGAGGGGTTTCTATATTTGTCACATCTACACACATGGGAATGAAAAGAAAGAAAACCCATATGTATATATATATATAGTAGTTAAAGTATGGCAATTCTAAAGTATTATAATTTGATTGTATCATATCCTTCTTTTATATTGGAAAGGCTACGTTCTTAGGTGTTTTGAGAATGTTGCACACTTTATATTCTTTCAAGAAAGATGGTTATATATATATATATATATATATATATATATATATATATATATACGTACGTCTCTCAATCATGTAATATATATATATATACATGTAGAATTGCCTTTTCCAAACAAAAAAAAACCTATGAGTACTTTGAGAAATTAAGTATGTAAAACAAAGGACTGTTAATGGGCATGGTTATGTACGAATTTTGTACATGACAAACTTTTCTTACTTCAAAGTTTTTCATCAAAAGTTGTCATTACCCAAAATTATGAGACTTTTCATCCGTACTTGATATGTTTACATTATTACCCCTACCATATATCTTAACAAATTTTTTTTTTTTTTTTGAATTCTTAAAGAATACAAATTCTTCAATATCTTTTTTACCCTAGTTTTATTTGCAATTTAGATTTATGTTTTAATCGGTTACTAGTCATGATTGGATCTAAAGATACAAAAAACCTCTAATCTAATAAATATGCACCTTGTCGTCATTGTTGTCGTTGTCTAGCTTGTCAATCGAGTCAAGCTGCCCTCGAGCATACGAATCCCAGCCTGTGTATGAGTTGGAAGCACAACAAATCATATAAATGGCTTGTCGAGCTACATTTCATCCCATCAACGATGGCTTCCTATGCAAGAAGTTAAAGTGAAGTTGTTCTGCTTGCAACTGTGATCAAAATTGATCATGGGTCCTGCCAGAAAGTATGTAGAAGATGCTTTATGATGTTCATTACGTATAGTCGAATCCTCGTACAAGACCAGCTTGATGAACCGATATCCTGTTGTTGCCACTAGAAATTAACCCTCATGTAGTTTTAATTTCCCAAAAAAAAAAAAAAACCAGCGACGGGCCTGGTATGGTGGCCATTAGTTCTCCGGCCAAGAGTAAAAAATTTTAGGTTCGTGAAAGGTTCAACCGTATCATTTTGGTTTTGGAAGGTACTACCATATTATTTTGGAAACTTTAACAAGGTGCAACCGTACCTCGTAATCAACCAAAAAAAGAACTCTTGGAATCAACAAAAAAAACCGAAAAAAACTCTTGAAATCAACCAAAAAAGCCGAAAAAATCTCTCAAAATCGATAAAGAAAAACTTAAAAATCCTTGAAATCAAGGAAAAACTTTAAAAATCCCTTGAAATGGTGGAATTAGGTTAAAAACACATCAGACATTATTGCATCGGTAAAAAGATGAATACACGTCGATAAAAACCGTGTTTTTGTAATTATTTTTTGTCTATATTATATGGTGTTACCGTATAAAAAAAATTTGGGTCCGTCCCAAAAAAACCTCATGTAGTTGTTATCAGGGTATATATGCTGCCCATGAGATGAAATCATAGATGTGACAGTAAGGATATATACCTTTGTAACTTGTTTTCAGAAAGGGTCCATGCACATGGAAAATTTGCATTTTGGGCGTCAAGATGTTTAATTTTGACTGCAGGCTACATGACTCATAGAGTAACATCATAGAGACAGTACAAAGCAAATGTTTTTATATATAATGTTATATATGAATTAGAAATTTGGCCCCATAAGTTCACGTCTTAAAAAAGGTCATGGCTTCGCCATGGCTCCTTAGGCTTGAGGCTTGGTCTGGCCACCATGTCACGCCTCACGCCATTTAGAACCTTGGTTACCTACATCACGAGTTCACTAGTTGTGACACCTCGAATACCAGACGAAAAGGCCCTAAAGCATTTGATGTTGCTGTAGAGAACAATTGCATCAATGTGCTATATATAGAGCTTCATGGTTTAATTCTTGTATAAACATTCATTAAAAACTAGACAGCAGAGTGGAAAGTTTCACACATTAAGTTTTTGTAAAGTGCCATATATATATATATATATATATATATATATATATATATATATATATATATATATATATATATATATATATTCACAAATCATTCTTACTTTCTCACGATATTTAGTCTTGTTAATTATTTGAACCTTCCACTACATACAAATATACCTATTTACGATCATTCAATTCGGTTTACGCTATAAATAATTGGAAAATATGTAAAAGTTGTTGGTTAAGACAAGCAATGGGCCCGAATACTTAAAGTTAGACGTTGATACATTTGACAATCTTTCTTTCAGATTTATGACACGATCGGTTGGAATCATTGGAGGGCGAGGGCCCTTCTACTTTGCTCCTTGAAGAAACCGGGTCTAATTTGTAGGGTAAAAGTAAACTGTCATTATTTTCGATGTTTGTGTTCCGCAAAATCCAATTTAATTATTCATGAAGAATTAAGTTGCAACTCATGGAACAATGGCTTTGGTTCAACTAAAACTCCAACCAAATCAAACAAAAACAAATAAAGATCACGTCCTATTTCTTCAATCAAATTTTAACATCGGTAAAAATATGTGGTCTATATGTAACTGAGGGAGAGAGAGAGAGTAAAAGATGACGTATCAACGTCTTATTAAAGAGACATGGTGGAAATAGAAAATGTGTAACAAGTTTTTTTTTCACAACAAAAACGGATACAAAAAACTTGACTGTACCAAACATTCTCTTTTTTTTTTTTAAACGACAAGTTAACACACGCACACGTTCCCGGGGTATCCGGGTTCCCACTTAAGGTGTCACCCGACTAATCCCCGTCGATCACAACCCAGCCCAATTAAGGGTACCAAACATTCTCTGTACACACAAAAAATAAAAAAGTTGACTTGTTCCAAAACTGTTCCCACATAATATATAACTTCATTGGTGGACAATTATAACTATTTAGTTTTCTTACATATTCAATATAAAAGTCTTTCGTTAATTGCCATTCGCCTTAATTTTGAGTTGCAAAAACTATTACTGTTCTCAATCTTAATTACTTGATTCCTCGAATTAAGGTTTTATACTTGTTGTCACACCATTTGAATATAATCATCAGGTCCTCTCGTTGTTAAGTATCACATATATAAGAACAATCGAACACTGCACGTTCTAATGGGCCGTTTAATTACCCAAACGCTTACCCGGTAAGTGTTTATAAGTAAGATTCGACACATTAACTTACTTTACCAGGTAAGATTATAGTTTAGTCTAAAACGGTACCATATGCAACAATTTACCCGATAAGTGCTACCGGGTAAGAGTCGTTACCCTCACTTAACATGTAAGGCTCTCCATCCTTATCATATTTTTTACCGGGTAGGATTCTCAGTCCTTGTAATATTCATCCGATAAGGTAAGTGATCCGATAAACGCTTACCGAATAAGCATTTAATAAACAGCCCCTAATTTCAATTTTCGTTTAGTCTAAGCATGCAATTAAGCTATTACTTTGCCTCTTCTCTCACCATCTTGGTAAGCTGTCCTAAATAAACTGCAAGTAATTTTAAATATTGCATTAATTATTACATAATCATAAACCTTTTTTCTTCCTAATTTTATGTTTCTGCTATATATCCATTTAGGACAACAACCTGATATGCTTTTACATACTTTGCTTTGCTTATAGCATCTCCAGCATCTATGTTTTTTTTTTGTTTTTGGAAGATTTAGGAATTATTTTTGTTTCAATAGCTATAGTAAATGGTATGTTAAAATAGGGAAAAGAAAAGAGACAATGTAAAAATCTTCAAATTTGGGAAAATCTCAAACTCTATAAATGTATAGGAGAAAGAAATATATAGTATTTTATTAAATGTATTGAATATTTTATTAATATTCTTAATGATACTTAATGCTAGAATTGCTAAAATATAATAACTATTGGAGTTAAATGTAATTTTTTTAGAGATTTTGACTTTTCATACTCTGCTATATAAAAATTATATCATCATTGTTGGAGACACTATAAGACTGTTTATCGTAAAAATAACTTATAAGTTAGTTGTTGCTTAATAATAAAATTAGTTTGTTATTAGCTAAAAAACTAGTTGTTAGCTAATACACTAACTGTTAGTTGATAATTAATTAAGGTAGCCGATAAACTAGCCATATTTAGTAAAACTAGGTAGCTGATAAGCTATATAACAATATAAAATCATCTAAAAAGACATGTTGAAAAATAATAATGGCACGATTAAAAAAAAGATCAAAAAAGCTCTCGTAGTGTATTAAAACACTATTTGAAGTAGGGATGTTCATCTAAAACGTCAAACCGCACCGCACCGCAAAACGCGGTTTAGGACTTTCGCGGTGCGGTTTGTGGTTTGCATTTTTACCAAACCGCACTATGCGGTGCGGTTTGCGGTTTTGAGTTTTCAAACCGCACCGCACCTTTTATATTACTTTTAAAATTTTAATTTTAAACACACACACACACACATATATATATATATATATATATAATAATTTAATTTAATATTTATATAATTGGGCTTATGTTTTTAAATTTTAATTATGGACTTTAATTATTTATAAGTCTTCTTAAAAGTTTAAGGCCCAACAAATGGAAAAAATTGGGCATTGGCAATTGTGAGTCAAGATGAAGACGAAAGAAAAAGTTGGAGACGTCACTTTATCCGTTTATCGTATTGAAACAATTTATTTTTTTAGACTATTTTTAATTATGCATTTTGGAGTTGGATATATTCAAACTCTTTATTTTTTTGGACTACGGTCATTAAATCGTTGATTTTCTAATATATTTTAAACTTATAATTTTTTGGATTGTACGCATAAAGTGCGATAAGGACAAACCGCATAAACCGCACAGCACCGCACACCACATTTCGCGGTGCGGTTTGAGGTATATGCGGTGCGGTTTGCGGTTTGGAAAAATGCTCAAACCGTACATGCGGTGCGATTTGCGGTTTTGCCTTAAACCGCACCAAACCGCACCGCGAACACCCCTAATTTGAAGTAGATATATTTTCAAAAAGTTGGCTTCTAAGCTAGCTAAATATGACGTTTTTAATAAGCTCAAAAATAAGTTAATTAATTATTGTGAATTCGTGTCATATATAGGAAAAATAAATACATGTCTAGAGGGGGAAAAAGACATATTGAGAAGTGGTAAACTCTCTAAAATAATGTGGTCCTGAGTCCTGACTTAGATGAGTTGGAAAAAAATATATATATACTAATTTGGGTAAGATAATGTGTTTTAGTATGTAATTAAGACCCCTATATAAATTTACGAGTAAACTATAATTTTGGTCTTTGTGGTTTATCAAAAAATACGAAAGTGGTCCTTGAACTTCAATAAGTGCAGATTTTTATCCCTGAGGTTTCGATTTTACTATGAAAGTGGTCCCTCTGACGTTAGTTCAGTTAAATCATCCGTTAAGTTCAGGGATAAATCCGTCTTTTAAGGGTTTTTTTCATTTTTTATTAAATTGTTTTTAAAGTACACATGTTTAAAGCATGTGTACAACTCATTAATGCATCAACCTTTCATCTTTTTCCTCAAAATTAATCATACACACGTAAAAACACACACATATATATAATCATACACACACACACACATATATATATATACACACATATATATAGTCATTCACACAGACACAGACACAGACACACACACATGTGTATATATATATATAGAGTAAACTCCAACTTTGGTCCCTGAGGTTTATTGATTTCTTTGAAAGAGGTCCCTATGGTTTCATAATTCAAGTTTACATCCCCAAGGTTTGGATTTTGCTCTAGAAATGGTCCCTGACCCCTAACGACGTCAAAATGGTCCGTTAGAGGCAGGGGTATTTTCGTCCAACCACATTTTTGTCCCTTTTTTTGTAATTTTCTTTGTTTTTTCTTATCTTTGTAAAAAAAATATTTTAGAGGGATCAAATCTGTAAATTTTACTCTCCTTTCCGGTCATCTTCTCCGGCCAAATCGCCGGTCATCTTCTCCGGCCAAAAAAATTCAGACACAAACTCTAATCCAAAGTCCAAACCTTAATCCAAACACCAACATCAATTAAACCAAGACCAAATCCAAACCTAAACATCAACATGAAAAATTAAAATCAGACAAACTCTAATCTAAACTTAAACCTTAAAACCAATATCAAAACCCAAAACTTGATCCAGAATTGAAGTTTACTCAATATTGTAAAATTGGAGTTTAGTCTGAACACCAAAATCAAAATTATCCTAACAATAACATCAATTAAACCCAATCAAATCATAATCTGAACACCAAAATCAAAATTAAAATCAACCACAAATACCAGAGCTTTGTTTTTCTTTTATCATCATATTCATATCTTCATCTTCTCCATCAATCATCTTCAATCAAGATCAAAAACCCCTGGAAACCCAAGCCAACAAACCCCTGAAACATGCCCCGGTTTCATCGATAATAACATTAGCAACAATCCAAAATAGATCAATTAACAAATTTCTAACTTTGAATGATCCCCATGCCCAACTGTTATACTCAAATACAACAATCAATCGCAAACGATTACACATACCATATTAGTTATGAAGGTGCAAACAACTTCTAATAAGAAATTGATACCATCACTGTCCCATAGGATTTACTTAGATAATCCCAAACCACACAATCGATCCACTGTTTAGAGAGAATCGAAACCCGTTTTGAGAAATCGACTTTGAGTCGATGGGTCTGGGCAGCGGTCGACGGTAGCAGTGTGAAAACCCTAATCAATGGGTTGTCGTCGGTCACATCGACGGCGACGAGTCGATCGGGGGGTGGGCGAAGAACATCGACCGTTGTCGATTCACCAACAAGAGAGAAAGCGATAGAGATAAGAGAGATAGAGATACATATCTGTTGTTAATTTACGATCGAGTACGCGAGAGATAGATATCGATTAGAGAAGAGAGGAGAAGGAGACGATGGCGGACTGGCGGTGGATGCAGAACGAAGGAGTTTTTTATCATACATACATACATATCACACACACACTTTTATATATATTAGAGTTATTAACAAATTTGGTCCCTAAGTTTTTATGATTTTACACAATAAAAAGAAGAAACAAAAAAATTACAAAAAAGGGACAAAAATATGGTTGGACGAAAATACCCCTGCCTCTAACGGACCATTTTGACGTCGTTAGGGGTCAGGGACCATTTCTAGAGCAAAATCCAAACCCTGGGGATGTAAACTTGAATTATGAAACCATAGGGACCTCTTTCAAAGAAATCAATAAACCTCAGGGACCAAAGTTGGAGTTTACTCACACACACACACACACACACACACACACACACACATATATATATATATATATATATATATATATATATATATATAACCTGCGTGTAGGGGCCTAATCAAATAAGACTCTATTAGATTGTGGTAACTATGAGATCCAATCTCATCCAATCATTTTAATTTATTTATTTTTTAATTAATTAATAGGGGAGGATATATTAGTAATTTGATAAATTAATTAATATAACATTTTTTTTGTAACTGAAAAAATCAAAGTCCCATCAATCAAATATTATGTTTCCTTTATTATCTCAACAAATTGATTTTGGGATAATATCCATATGGATCATGTGACATTGTGTTTGTAACACCCGTGTTTTCGGTACGTCCTTAATTTGGTATTTTACCCTAAAACATAGTTTATCGTTGAGAGGGGGAACGTTCGGGCTGAAAACTGCCACTTTTGGGCTTCGGTACGAGCCAAGCGAGAGTGCCCTCGTGATTGGGACATTGTCACTCTCGCGGGGCACAATCGCCCTTTTGGTACCGAGAGTTGGGGGTGGTGGTATGAGAGTGCCCTCGCGATTGTGACAGTGTCACTCTCGCGGGGCACAATCGCCAAATTGGTACCGCGGGTCATTTTCTCGGGCGAAAGTGACACGCGAGAGTGACATTGTCACTCTCGCGAGGCATAGTCGCGGTCGGGGGGGGGGGGGATACCCATTAAATCTCATTTTCACGACCTAAAACTCATTATTTTGACTTGGGAGCTACTTTGGGCAAATTTTTATGGTGTAAGGTAACATTCCTATCCTCTCTTCATTAAATCCCTCTTAGTTGGAGCATTGAATGCTTATTGGTTATTCAATCTAGGTTTTGGGTTAAGCTTGACCTCAAGTGACTAAGGGTTGAAGCTTCAAGTGATCCTCATCATTCTTGTCCATTTCTCATCTAGGGTTTTACATAATATTTGCAAGGTGAGTTGTTTCTCCTCTTCTAACCTTAAAATATATAAGTATTTCTTGTATTTTGATCTTTCATGATTTTTAGACCTAATGGTGGATTTTGGGAAAATATTAGGGTTTACTAATCAAAGTGGAATGGTAATGAGAGTATTTCAAATGTAAAAGAGGTGGTGCCTTAACATCCACTCTTTTGATCAATAACTATGATTTCTTGGGTTGTGGTGTATTAAATGGAATGTTGGACTATATTTGGGAAAAACAAGTATTTGGGTGAAATGATCAAAATGTTGGTTTGTATGTAGAACAAGAATAAAGTTTTAAGGTAAATTACTATTATCGAAAGCTCACCCATTTGGGTGTTAAGCTTTGCATGTTGGTGATCTCTCAAATGTGGTTTATCTATACCTATGTTTTATATGAGTATTGTACATGCTAATTGTTGGTATTTAGTATTAGTGCAATGGATCCATAGGCACGGTATCCTTATGTCCCCGCTTTGGGCATTGGGAATACCACTTAGCACGGAATAGGCATCGGGTCACCATGATAAGTAAGGTGTAGACCTATACGGTCGGGCAACGTCTCATGGGCAGTAAGGTGTAATTCCCTTGTGCTAGAGTTCCCCGTTTTGGAACTCTCAAGAATAGACCTAGAGGGGTTGACTTGATGTTTTCGAGCAATAGACTTAGAGGAGTTGAGCTCAATATATGATTGGTGTTATTTGTATCGTATCTAATCACTAATGGTTTATTTGGTTTGTTGATTTTAGCTCACGGCTATATACTCCTCGAGACTTCGAATGAGTTTAGTTATTTAATCCTTGTTTGATTTATCCTCACTAGGCTTTAGCCTAACGCTTGTTCTTATTGTCATGTTTGACAGGCTATCCTAGCAGTGGGGCACATCGGGATTGAGGGAACGGCCTTGGAGTCGTGAGTGGTCATTTTGGATGATACGTAGTGACCAACCTACCGATTATTTTGAAGATACACCTTTTGGGAGTATAGCGACACCTGACCTTAATCTAGTTGCTTACTGTAGATTAGTAGGTTGTCGTCGTATGCTTCATTTATTGGGTTGTAATTACCATACACTATACCCCGTTTGGGATGATACTCTTGGGTCTTGGAATGATTTACCCTAATTACACAGGTTTAAATTATCCCCTATTTTAGGGTGATGGTATTATTCTATTTTCAAACGTTATATTGCCAAATTTTTGAATTTTATTTTCCGCATATTTTTAGAGTGTTACAGTGTTATATTGTGATAATATAACATCATCTGAATCTCATGTGCCACGTGATTTGGCATATATCTGATATGTGTTACATTGTGATTTGGCATATATTTGATAATCTAACATCTGAATCTCATATGTATCATGAGACACTGATCACAGTGTATCACCACCTACAGAATAAGCAACAATAATCCCATCATTCTATCATGAAGGATATAAGGTTTTGAAAGATGATCACAGTGTATCACACCAATTTTTCCTAATTTTGTTGCATTAAATCCGGTAAGCGCTATCACACCCAAAATTATCGGAACATGCCTAAATTATATCACACTGATTTATAACATTTTTTTTACAATTTTATCCCTTTTTCCTAATTTAGTTGCATTAAATCCGCTTTTTAATTATTATTTATATTAGTTATTTTAGATCATTGATTAATTAAATGGATGGATGAGATTGGATCTCATGGTTACCACAAAATACTAGGGTCTCCCCTGCGTGTATATATATATATATATATACATACACTCACACACATAATATATATACACACACTCACACACATAATATATATATGTGTGTGTGTGTGATTGTGTGTGTATGTGTGAAGTCAAATTTATAGTAATCATTATATTTATAGGCTTGGTCTAATACTGTGTTTAGAGTGTGTGTATATGTTCTGTATTAGCCAGGGGTATTTAAGTCTCTTGTGGCTTTGTTGTTTGTAAGGACTCTATCGCATATCTCATAGAAATCATACTTTGCGCTTTCAACTCTCTCTCTACTTTATCTCTCTAGGATTTAGAACGATCTTGCATTATTAATTGGTATCAGAGCCTAATATGAATCTGAGAGGATTGAGAGGAATGTTTTTCGATTTTGAATTTATGATTAAATCAGAAAATTTGATCGATTTTCTTGATTTTTTCAAGAAAATCTCATTTTTTGATTTTTAATCAAATTTGGTCTGAATTTTGAACGATTTTTCTTGGAAATTGATTCGTTGGATTCGGTTTTGATTGTAAAACATATTTGATTCACATCATTTTGCAAGAAAATCAGTGTTTGATCTTCAATTTTGAAAATTTTCGAGTTTCTGAAAAATCGTTTTTTGCTTACTGTTGGATTCAAGATTTCAAGTTTTTGTGGTTTTCGATCGATTTTAGTGTTTTAAAGTGGTTAGAAATCAGTTTTCGAACTTATCTGTGTGAAAATTTTATTAAAATCGGTTCTGTAATCGAATTTAGAAGAATTCTGAGTTTTTTCATCGTTTTGCGCCAGATTCAAAGTTTGCGCGAGTTCATAGAGCTTTGCGCAAGTTCATCTTCCTCTTTGTGCTCAGGTCAAGTTCTCGCGAAAAAGTTCTTTTGCGCCATCTTAACTCGCGCAAAGATCAGCTTGCGCCACCTTTGTATAGCGCAAAGTTAAGTTTGCGCCAACAATTCATCGCGCAAACTATATTTTGCGCCAGTTACATCTCACGAAAAGTTCAAGTTTACTTCATTAGTTCATCACGCAAAGAAAAGTTCGGCGTCACCCACCCTCTCTCTTTTTCTTGCGTCGATCTCGTGATTATATATGTGTTTGATTATATATATATATATATATGTCTGTGTGTGTGTGTGTGATTATGTATATTTGTGTGTGTATATATATATGTGTGTGTGTAATATATATGATTATATGTGTGTGTGATATATATATATATATATATATATATATATATATATGTGTGTGTGTGTGTGTGTGTAGAGGGATGTTCAAATGCAACCCATGCAACCCCTCTATCCACCACTCATTTTATTTTCACTTTTTTAAATAAAAAATATGAAAATAAAATGAGTGATGGATAGAGGGGTTGCATGGGTTACACCATGTAAAAGGTTGCATAATAACCTACCCCTATGTGTGTGTGTGTATATATATATGTGTGTGTGTGTGTGTGATTATGTACAAGAGAAAGATAAGAATAGGACAAAAACAAGTAAAGACAAAAAAATTGTATAAAAAGACGTAATTACCCCTGACTTAACGGAGCTAACGCCAGATGGACCATTTTCATAGCAAAATTGAAACCTCAGGGATGAAATCTGCACTTATTGAAATATAGGAACCACTTTCATATTTTTTGGTAAACCACATGGACCAAAATTGTAGTTTACTCTAAATTTACGTTCTGTTAAATATCAAAAAATTATTTAAAATTACAAACATAACTAGTGTATTCAAGAAATAATAGTAAAATGTGATTGTATTGTGTAAACATTGTTGATTTTGTGACATTTAGATGAGAAGCCATTGGTTAATATATATGGTTTGAGAAATTTTCTATGTTGTTTTTTCTTTTTTTTGAAGGGTGTCCTATGCTATGTCCAGACTAATCTCGATAAATTATAACTACAAGAAATCAGTTTTAACTACTACGCCATATAATATATTCTCTTAACATTATATGCATCCAATACTTATAGCAAAAATAACACATAACATTTTTTATTTATAACTGAAGAATGTTACAATGAATTATCAACTACATATAATTAATGAAGAAATATGAATCAATAAATAATGAGTATATATTGCAATGACTAGACTGTATTTATTTTCATTAGTATTTTGTAGGATGAATTTAATTTTTATATTAGTAATTCTATATATATATATATAGTAAGATTCAATGGTTTTAGATGCCATCAAAATCCAACTTCGTGGAATCAGGAAAACACTCTCCAAATTAATGATTCATTATTTGTTGATTAATAGCTCTCTCTCTCTCTCTCTCTCTCTCTCTATATATATATATATATATATATATATATATATATATATATATATATGGGTGGTTTCAATTGGAAGCCAAATTTCATTGGAAACTTTGGAAATCAAATTTCAACCATTGATCTTTTTAATCAATGGTCAAGATTCATTTGAATTATATATGGTAATAAATTAATTAATTTATTAATAAAAGATAATAATAATATGTCAAAAGGGTAAATGTGACTTTTACTTTTGTGTTTCAAATTTGGCAACAAAAATGAAATATGGTAATAAATTAATTAATTTATTAATAAAAATAATAATTATATATGATAATTAATTAATTAATTTATTAATAAAAGATAACAATAATATATCAAGACTACCTTTTTATTTTATGTTCATCAATATGCAATATGTAAAAACCCAATTAAGTTTCATTATGTTTCACTATATCAAATCTGTTTCATCAGGTTTCACTATATTAATATTTTGTTTCATTACCTTTCCAGTATGTTTCACTATATCAAATTTGTTTCATCGATCATGTTTCACTACATTAACATTTTATGTTTCATTAGGTTTCACTATATTAATATTTTGTTTCACTATATCAAATTCATTATGTTTCACTATATTAATATTTTGAGCCTGAAGATAATATTGAAGATTTCATATGAATATAAACTTTCATTCATTGGATGAATCAATCACTGATTCATAAGAATCAGAAAAAATAATTTGATTTGTAGTTTGCGTATGAATCAATTTGTGTTTACCTATATCAAATATGTTTCATCATATTGGCATTATGGTTTGTGAATAAAGATTTATGTTAATAAGATCAATGGTTGATATATGGTTTTCAATGTAATATGGTGGGAATCTCGATTTGTTTAAATTAAAATACAAATAAAAAATTTTCAATTAAAGATATGCATCTTTCGGTTGAAATCAAACAAAATTTTTTTTTTACCTTAAATACTCCAAACCACAAACAAAATGAAACTGAATTCGGATTCTATGTGTCGTTTTTAAATTAATGTGAATAAAAAAGTAGTTAAAGTTTAAGTAAAAAAAACTAAAAGGAGTTGAAGTTTGACTAAAAAAGTAAATACTTTGAATTAATATATGATCAATAATACTATATATAAAATACATTAAAATTGAATAGGTTTAATATTATAATAATAATACTTACCATATATATTACGAAATTAGGTAAATGACTAGATTATCCTTATTAATTAAAAAAAAGGGAAATTCATTGATTAGTCGAAATTGATTTCCAAAGTTTCCAATGTAATATTGGTTTCCAATTGATTCCTCCTCTCTCTCTAATTAAATCTCATAAAATTAAAAAGGTTCTGCTTTATATATAGAAAGCAATGTAAACCTCCACGTGGACAAGTTTCTATCACAAAATTATATCAAATTGTCGTCTTGTTTGAGTTCTTCTTTTGTTCTTTTTTCTTGTGTGAACAAAATGATTTCATCGTTCCTTGTCACTATTGTTTCATATTTAAAGGCTACATCAAGTCTTGCTGTCTTGGAGGTGTGTCTTTCTTAATTAAGGATATGAGATATTACTCTTGTAATTCATATATATATATATATATATATATATATATATATATATATAATTTGTTGTTATTAATTGTCGTTATTATTCCAACCGTTGTATCATTTCCCAACAACTTTACATAAACGTATATATCTAGTTAATTATTCGGGGATGGATATATATCACTTCATTCTTAAACATCAATTAAGTTTTCACAAAGTACATGAATTCCATCAAGATATATAAGATGGAACATATTTCTAGTTGATGTCCTAAAATTTGTGTATTTGTTGCATCCTAATTTACATCCGGTTATAGATAATTGTGTTTTTATTCAAGCTCAAAACGCCAAATAAGTCGGTACGTCGCCCATTTTTATTGAATTAATTACTAGTCATACATAAGTATAAGTATTCATGGATGATGGTTTTTCTTGCTAAAATACATCATAATTAAGTGTTGATATTAAAATAAATTTAATGTTCTTAAATTATCAAACAATTTAAGATTGGAAGAAAAAGCAATATCCTAATTAAGCATATATATATATATATATATATATATATATTATAAAGATAGACATAAAAAACTCTTAATTACAACTCATTAAGCTTTATGTACTATCATTTAAACCTATCTACTTAAAATCTCTTAAAAATCTATACTATATTATAAAGATGACATAAAAAACTCTTAATTACAACTCATTAAGCTTTATGTACTATCATTTAAAGTTATCTACTTAAAATCTCTTAAAAATAACTACTAAAGTCTAATGTACTACCTGTAAAGCTTTTAACCATAATTAATATATTTCATTCTTATCCCCCAAAATCCTTATCTCTAATTCCCAAACCCTAAAATTATGAAATTTGAATTCTGATAAACATAATCAAAACAGGAAACATCTCAATTTAAATATAAAAAAATTAAAATATATAAAGTAATTAATGAATTTTAACAAACTACTTAATTTTTTTTATGTAAAAAACATTATATTGTTAAGCCTAAATTAAACAAATTTATATATATAAAAAAATCATTATCACTCAATAAAAACCATTCAAAATCGTACTGTAAATCAATAAAAAAAATTAAATAAACATTAAAATGATGATATATCTCGCTGTATTACACGAGTACGCTTCTAGTATATATATAATAACATTAAAAAATTGTTCCAAATTACTAATCCATCTCTACAACTAAAAAAATTATGGTACACAACCATCCAACATCAGTACTGCCTTTTCAAAGGATTGGTTTGAGGAATCAATAAGCTTTTTCGATTAATATTAGTAATAATAACAAATGTATTGTTTGTGTAAATGTTTGGATTTATTGAAAAACTACTCATAGTGGCGTTTTGAAAAGCTAACTTATCAGCTATCAGCTAGCTTATCAATCAGTTTGACATACATATAATTCTCCTATTTTATCAAAAATTAAAAAAAAAAAAAGGATACTAAAAAAAGTAATTAATGCAAACGTTATCTTTTTTTCCAAATTGGGAGGAAGTGTCAGCTTTGTCAATGGAAATGGACCCTCTTAATTAATACAGAAATCCTTACGTTGTTTTGTAGCTTCGAGTAGGGACTCAATCTGTAGCATCCACTCGTTGTAAATCATTTGAGTTTAGACAACTTAATTTGTATTCCTCATAACTAAACAATTTCAATTAGTAGTTATTTTAACAAAATTAGTTAATTATCAATCAATTTTAAATAAAGAGTGAATTGTGGATTTGGTCTCTATGGTTTAGTGATTTATTTGACCATGGTCCTTATTCTATGTTTATTGTGGATTTGGTATTTGTGGTATTCAATTTATTTTGGTCATGGTCCTTCTGATTAACACTTCCTTTAACTTCGTTAAATCAATGACCATTTTAGCCATTTTGCCTAAACTTTGTTCTTTTTTGATAAGAAAGATAAAAACAATATTTTTATACACACAAACAAACACACATGCACACACATATGTATATATATATATATATACATATATATATATATATAACGATATTAAAATAAATAAAATAAGATATCATTGTATGATTTAATTGTTTAATTTTTTAAAAATTAATTATATTAAATACGATTTAATTTTATTATTTTATTGTAATCGTGGAAAAAGATATAGTTTTATACTCTTTTTTAATGCAACGCGAGTGGTTCGTGAACAAGCGGTCTGAATTAGGGGTGAGCATGAGACCAGTACCGTACCGAACCGGTACCGTACCGAAAATTCCCGATACCGAAAATGTGGAAAACTCGATACCGAATACCGTACCGATTAGATCGGTATGGTACCGGTTCGGTACCGGTACCGGTAATAATAACGATATTTTGGTACTAGTACCCCATCAGTACCGAACCGATTACCGATTATAGAAAAAACATGGAACCGATTACCGTACCGAAATACATGGGACGGTCCGGGATCGGTACGGTACCGGTTCGGTATCGGGATTTGGAAATCCTTGCTCACCCCTAGTCTGAATTGACACCTGGTCTTGTTTTGGTTTGCACGTCTTCGATCCTGTTCAGGCTGCTTATGGCAGTTTGCTTCTCATAAACTCCATGGCAGTCGGTTCGGTGGTCGTGTTCTCGTTGTCGTATTGTAGGAGAGTGTTTTGTATACTTTCTTGTAAGTTTTGGTGTTGGGTGCTCTGTCTTTTAAGTCAGGCTAACCTGACCTTGTTGTAATTGTTTCTGGTTTTTGATAAGTGGTAATAAAAGTGTTGTTCAAAAAAAAAAACTATATCTTATTTTATTTAGAGCGAATAAAATAAAATATGGTTTTATGATTTGATTTATTGAATTAAAATTTTAATTAAGTTAAAGACGATTTAATTATATTGTTCTTTTACTATCATTGCAACAAACAAACTTATTGTTGATATTTTAACACCAAAAATTATTAAAAACCATTGAAAAATCAACTTTAATTTTATCATACTAAAAACAATATGAAAATTGATTTTGAGTTTTTGACTGAAAAACAATATGAAAATTGGAACCTCTAATTTTAAGATGATAAAATTATAGTTCATTTCTCAACGATTTTCAATGATTTTTGGTGTTAAAATATCAACAATAAGTTTGTTTGTTGCAATGATATTAAAATAACAATATAATTAAATCGTCTTTAACTTAATTAAAATTTTAATTCAATAAATCAAATCATAAAACCATATTTTATTTTATTCGCTCTAAATAAAATAAGATATAGTTTTATGATCTGATGTGTTTAAATTAAAATTTTAATTACATTAAAACAATAAAATTATATCTTTTTCCACAATTACAATAAAATAATAAAATTAAATCGTATTTAATATAATTAATTTAAAAAAAATTAAACAACTAAATCATACAATAATATATTATTTTATTTATTTTAATATCGTTATATATATATATATATATATATATATATATATATATATATATATATATATACACACCTGTGTGTGTGCGTGTGTGTATAAAAACATTGTTTTTATTTTTCTTATCAAAAAAGAACAAAAAATAGACAAAATTACTAAAATGGTCATTGATTTTACGAAGTTAACGGAAGTGTTAGTCAGAAGGACGATGACCAAAATAAATTAAATACCACAAGGACCAAATCCACAATAAACATAGAATGAGAACCATGGTCAAAGAAATCACTAAACCACATAGACCAAATCCACAATTCACTCTTAAATAAATAAAATATTTAACTGTTTTATGAGGTGAGAATCTTAAACATATGATAGTTAATTCGCAGGAGAATTTGGTTAAATGGTTAAGGTATTGTTATGATAAATTATCGATGTGTTCATCGTCTTATATAAGTAGTTTCCTAAATCTTTTTGAAAGAAAAATTGTTGGCGAGAACAAAACAGGGTGAAGCGAAAACAAGTTATAACCAATTGGGTTGTGGCGTACCGGTAAAGCCTTTGGGGGATGTAATGGAAAATCTCATCCACGCAGGGTTCAAATCCAGACGCTGCCAAAGCCCTTATGGCCATGGCGGTTCACCAACGATGACTCCAGGACATTCGTGGTCGCCCGGGAATTAGTCGGTGCGCGTAAGCTGACTCGGAAAAAAAAACAAGTTATAACTATTAGTAAACCGAGAAAAAAACGAGTCTTGTATCTTTTAAAAAAAAAATAGGGAACTTTCCTACATATAATTAATAAAATAGATGACATAAATTTGAATCCCATCTTCAAATTCAGAAGATGTCAAGATGAAACGAAAAGGGTAATTAATTCACTACAAGAAAAGTTGCTTTTAGTGACGATACATATAGCAACAACGAGTCGACACTAAAGCCTTCTTCAGCGACGGCTTGACATCACAAAAACATTACAATTTGTATAAAAAAAAAAGATGTACAGCAACAACATGTTAGTCGTCACTAAAGGGCTTAATTTTGACGGGAACTTTTAATCCCTTATAACAATGAAGTCATCGTTATATATTGGCGAATGTCCTACATGTAAATTTTATCGTGATCCCAAAAACATTACAATTTGTTCTCTCTTGTAGTATTTACAAGATGTTTACGGGATGGTTAAGATTCTTCTAGTAATAAACGAGATGTTATAAGGTTTATAGTGACAACATGTTAGTCGTCACTAAAGGGCTTAATTTAGACGGTAAATTTTAATCCCTTCTAGCAATGATGTCGTCGTTACATATACATTCACGAATTAATGTTCTACATGTAAATTTTACCATGATCCCAAATTTTCAACAACCCTATATATATAGCGACGGCATAAAACCCTTTGTACTTTCTTATAGTGTTTACAATACGTTTATCGGACGTTTAATTAATTAAGATTTCTTTTCATAATAAACAAGACATTATATATAAATTTTGATCATATATATATATACCATTGATAAAATTATCACTAAAACGAAAGTGGAGGTACCACTGTTAGACCAGTGAAACAAGATTTTTTTTCCTCTCTAAGTTTGCGTGGTACTTAAAGAAAAGGACCCCATTTGTCTTGTCTCTCTTTCCTCCATCATCTTCTTATAACTCTATCACTAAACTCATTGCTTCATCTTCGATCTCCACACTCCCAAAACATCGCAAACTTTATTTCTCCATTCTTCTTCATTTCTAACAACAACAATCCAACCAAAACCACACTACTTATCAAGATCCAATCATCAGTTAGGGTAGTCAGAATGAGTGCAGATATTAATCCCATTTCTTCTGAGCCTGATGATTCAAGCTCAAACTCCTTCACTTCACCATCTTCCTCACCAAATTCAACAACTCAACCACAAAACCCTAAATCCAGAACCATCAAAAGAACCCGAGACACCAGCACCAAACACCCCGTCTACCGTGGCGTCCGAATGCGTAACTGGGGCAAATGGGTGTCCGAAATCCGTGAGCCACGAAAGAAATCACGGATATGGCTCGGAACCTACCGGAACCCTGAAATGGCCGCCCGTGCACACGACGTCGCAGCGCTTAGCATCAAGGGGAACTCGGCGATCATCAATTTCCCCGATCTGGTCGGGTCGTTGCCCCGACCTGTTTCGTCGTCCCCACGGGACGTACAGGCTGCAGCTGCGAAAGCAGCTGCGATGGATAAGTTTGACTTTCCACCGGCGCCATCAACGATAGTGTCGTCGGAGGAGCTGAGTGAGATTACGGAGCTTCCGATTCTTGGGCCGAGTGTTGATGAGTCGGCCGAGTTGAGTAATGAGTTCGTGTACATCGACTCGGTGGTAGATGGGTGGTTGTACCCACCACAATGGATGCATAATGGCGATGACGATAACGACGACGACGGTGGGCATGTTTCCGGTCAGAAGAATGTGGTTTCAAATGACTTTGAACCCATATTATGGAATTATTAATTAGTGTGTGTTTTTTTGGGTTCTTGTTTACCCTTTTTAACTTTTGGTTTTAGAAAACCAGTCACGTATAAATATTAATAACAACCGTTGTTTTTTATATTGTTTTAATTTGTTTATATGGTAAAGTTTCGTGTTTACTCACAAAAAACAATAAAACACCGTTAAATTATTGTTGTTTTGATATTATAATATGGTAAGATATCGACTGTAACTTTTTTTTTTTTTTTTTGTGTGTGTTTTACTAATTTATTAGTTTCTTCGTCTCAAATTAAGTCTCCACATTACTATTAAATAAGCGTTCATTTTTTAAAGTAAGTTTTTAATTTTCCTATTTTACCTTCAATTATGAGATGGAGAAGGTTTTTCATTTTATCATTGGTAAAAACATAATTTGGTTATTTAAAAAATGTAATGACTACATATTTCTAGAGTTGTATGTCATTTTTATTATGAATATTTAATTATTTTGGGATAGAGGGAGTAACATTTTATTGTTTCAAATAACAAAACTACAATTTTGGGATGTTAGCATATATGAAGTCCCTTTATTTTGTTATGTTAACAAGAAGACATAACATGATTGAATTTTTTTTAATTATGTTTTACTCTTTTTTACCTTAAATAAATGTCTACATTTCTATTTTTTCTAAAATAAATCAATTCAATTTTAAAAATAGATAATCAAATTCTCAAATCAACCTTTCATTTGTATTACTTAAAAGTTGTAAATAAAAAGAAATTAATTAAAAAGAAATTTGTCATTTAATCAAGTAAAAGTGAAATAATTATGTATATCTAAAACTTTATATCAATTCTATTGTAATTACTTCTTTTAGGAGTAATATATTTTGTGGTAAATCTTGTAGTTAGTTTTTTTGGATGTTGACACTTGTCTGGCCAGAGAAAGTGAAGTGACGTAAAGTGGAGTTTGGGTAATTGGTCATTTATTGAGAAGATGTGAAATGGTCAATTTTTTTTTTTTTTTTTGAAAGGGGCTATAAATTTATTAAATTCATCATCATAATTAATTTTCTCTTCACACACATCAACATCAACATCTGTTTTTTACATTTTTATGCATTAATTACATTCCCAACGTATGAATTGACCTGATTTTGACATAATTTTAGTGTAAATAACACTCCCTTTAATTAATATAAACGATTTTAAATCCATGAAGATTTAACGGAAAAAACAATTTGAACAACCCGTAAATTCTTAGATATGTTAGTACACAAAATTTTGACATAATCATTCAACCCAACAACTTAAAACAAAATAATTCAAGAGTAAACTAAAATTTTCACCCATATGATTTGTCGAAAATTGCTATTATTGTCTTTGTGCTTTTGAAAATGGTTTGTTTCTCGGGTTTATAACTAATACTGTTTTTGTCTTTGGGATTTACAACTCATTGCTATTTTCATTTACATGATTTATAATTCATTGTTGTTTTTAATCTCTCCTACTTAACGGTAAATCATTAACAAAGTTACTTTATTTAGAGACAAAAACATCAAAGAATTACAACACATAGATAAAAATAAATAAATAATTCAATACATAGACAAATATAACAACTTTACCAAATTAACCACGAGGATGAAAAAACGTTGTTTACTCTAATTATATTTCAACGACCAACTAACCAAATTCCACCCTTACACTGTTGTATATGCTATCGAAAAGAACATTTGTCCACGAATATAACATTTTGATGTAAGTCCTTAAATCAAAATTAAATTTTTATCACTTAATTATATTGTGACGTTTTTAATTTAAAAATTATTCTTCGTCTATTTTTTACTAAAAAAACATTTGTAAGAGTATATATGATGTTACCAATATCAAATAATTATATAATTATTAAAAAAATTTGGTTCGATGAACGTTGGAATTTTTTTTAACTCAAAAAACACCGGCTATGTTATTTATAAGAGCATCTCCAACAGTTTCTTCAAAATAGAGAATTAAAAGTCAAAATCTCCAAAAAAAAGTTACAACCATCTCTAACAGTTTCTCCATTTTATAAATAAATCATTGATTATATTATTAAAATATTCTATTTATTTAATAAAATATTATTTCTCTCACCTAAACAAGTTATTTTAAATTTTCTCATTGGTGAAATGTAATAAAAAATATTTTTTTTTCTCTTGATAATCATTTTTGGATATATCTCCAAATTTGGAGAAAAATGTATTATCTTCTACTTTTTTCATTTTAGAGAAAGTTTTTGGGAAGCTGTTAGAGCTCATTTTATACCCAGAATCTTCATTTTCTTCATTTTCTCCTAAATGAAGAAACTGTTGGAGATGTTCTAAGCTTTTATCTCTAAAAACTCTTAATTTTAAAGAATATAAGTATTAAAGAATATGCATATCAATACATACAAAATATTTTAATTTTTATAATAATTTTAGTTTTACCTTTTCTGTAAGCAACAATAATGGAAGCTTGAAAAGGTTTAAAAAGTTATATTACTTTTTTCATATGAATTATTCAAATTTTGAAAACCCACATTTTTTATCAAAAATTTAATCAAATTTTCAATTATAAAGATCATATAAAAATGGGTATTTTTTTAATTCAATATCCATATATATATATATATATCTATATACTATATTATAAAGCACGGATAAAAAACTCTTAAATACAAATTATTAGGCACAAGTTACCATCATTTAATGCAAGATTTTAAAATTTTCTTAATTTACAAGTATCAAAGCACAAGATACATATTACTTCTGCAGGCTTTTAACACCCACCAATTTGATATGTGCAGAACATTTCTTTTATGCAGACTTTTCCATGTATCAATATTAATTAATATAATATATTACTATAAATTTGTTTTAATTATATTATTAAATATGTAATTTGTTATTTTTTTAGATGTCATTAAAATATATAAGATAATCATTGAATTCTAACAAAATACTTAATTTTTTATATAAAAAATATTATATTATTAAGCCTAAATTAAATAAATTTATAAAAAAAAATATTATCACTTTTTCAAAACCATATAAAATCGTACTGTCAATTTTTTTTCAAAAAAAATTAATTAAAAATTAAAAAATGTCAGTTTATAACCTGTACAAAAGCTGTCAATTTTTATTTAATATTAAGTTTTAAACTATACAAAACCTTAATTTAATATCTATAAATACAAAACGTAATCCTACGGAGGGGGAACTGGGTGATCTTGAAACTTCATCTTGAACGCCTCAAATCTTTTATACGATTACTCACACCAACAGTATAATTTATGTAAAGAACGATAAATAGTTTCATGTACTAAAACAGTGTATGACAAGACTTTCGTACAAAACTACAGAAAGGAAATTCACGAAATCGAACCCCAAAATCTCTGCAAATGAACCATGAAATATCGTTAAATAAAACTTCCCATTGTGACTCGCATACATCGGTTTATTCCCTAAAATTTAGTAAAGACATATGTCATTTTCGAGTTCAAAGCCAAATATAAACATGCTCTCATCGTTCTAAAACATTGGCTAAAATACCATGACGGAAATTTCCAATAAGATATGCATACATGACCCAAAGTATAATTAACTAAAATCTCATTGTTGGTTGAGACGAACCATTTTTTTCAAAGGAACTCATATTCTTATGTTTTTAAAATGCCTCATAACACAATAATATGTATTTTCTGAAAAAGGTTCATAAGATCAAATACACGAAATAACACTTACATCAATTGAACTCCAATTATATATGTAAAATCATCGAGGAAACATCTCAACATGATTTATTTACCAAAATACCCAAAGATTCCAAAATGGATGACTCGACATGTTCATAAAACTAAACATTTCAAAATAAACAAAACTTCTCATTGGTTGCAACAAAATGTTTTCCAAATGAACTATTTCTCTTCATGTTTCCAAAACGACTCCTAGTTCAATGACATGAATTTTCCAACGGTTTATAAAATCGTATGCACCAAATGGACAATTAAATAACAAAATACAACGACCAATAACGGGGATACCCGTATCCGTTGAGAGCGGAAGAGCACGAAGTATGCTACTCCTACAACGTTCATCGTATGACACCTAACGACATGAAAGCCCAAGTGTCCCTACGAATCCTTGACAAGTTCCACCCAAGAGACGAGATACCATGATGCCACAAAGGACACCCGAAAGACCCGACACGTCCGAGGACTACAACTGAGGAAATTCCTTTACGGCGGAGATCTAGGCGCACACCCACACAATGTCGCCCAAGACTACCTCATCCTAGTGCCTACTTGTCAAGTTTTGGTCATAAAACATGAGTCCCGGAGTCCAACTCTGTACTACCCAATTGACCATCCAATAAGACTGACTCACGTGCCTATGGATCCAATGCAACACAGCCTAAAAAAATACGCGACTACACATGAATGACAAAAGCACTCGAGCGTGTAATGATTATGCATATGCAATGAAATGCATTAAGATGTACGTCATAAATTGGATTCCACATCGAGCCATTAAAACCGGACAAATGTCCACAAGACTCTTTTAAGCCAACACCGAGCTAAAATGCTCAAAATCCATTTGACCAATAACTATCGGTCCCCCAAATAATGAAATGTCTTTAAGCGACGTTTATAAAGACACATGCCTCAAAGACGTGATTAACCCAAAACTCAACACGTATTGGGACCAAAGAGTTTCAAAAGGTTTATGAATGCAAATACACAAAAATGCATACAACATGTAATAGACTTCATTTGTACCAAGATTACCAAGATGCTTAAGTCATGAAATGGACTATATTTGTACAAAATCCAAAATGCTATAATCATGCTATTACTTATCAAGATGTCCAAATTCCAAATATGAGTATTTTATGGAACTAAAATAAGCCAAGTATATCAAATATGAAAACTCATTAAAATACTCACACTTTGACAAATACCAAGTAAAATACATTTTTACTTCAAAATACTCAAAACTTATCAGTAGTTAACCATTTCATGTACCACACTTTAAAATAACCATTTTGGCATGTACACCGTTTTAACAAATCCACTTGAACTCACGCTCCTCGATTTCTATAGTTACACTATCGTCATCCGGATGCTCAACATCTTAAGGCAAAGCCACGGACTTCATAGGTTCACCTTACAATTTCTCCTCGAATACATCGATTCAAAAGTCAATGGTTCTAATCCAACCAATTAATCCGACTCGAAACTGTCCACTTAATGCAATCACCATACTTACCGTTACTCCAATAAACGAATAATAAAATCATCAACCTTTTCTAATGGTTACCCATTCAGAAACTTTCTTACCACCCCAACGGTCGACATACCAAGGTCGTTCATACAAGCACGAGGATGAATAAGAAAGAGATTAACAAAATTGAACACGAAGGAAACGTACTACCACGTCTACTAAATATCATAACATTAGTAAACCAAGCACAACAGAACGTACTACTACCTTACCAATTGTCACAGTAACGACACTTCGAGCACCATCACGTATAAATATCCTCATAATAACATTAGCTAGGTGAAATTATGAACATATAATACATAAAGGTTCTCGTTACCATCGCCACAACGCTTGATAACCATAGTTTCCGTCGACTCTAAGACTAACCCATCTTAGAAATTCTACCCATCTCACAATCATTGTCTAACATACTCAGTCTAAGTCTAGACATCTTACATTCATGCCTAGTTCACTTAAACTAGAGCTCTGATACCAACTTGTAACACCCTAAAAATTAGGGATAATAGAAATCCGAAAAACGGACATGAGGTATACTAAAAATTGCCAAAGCAAGAGCCTCCTTAAATGGGGAAAATACACAAACCTGTTTAAATACAGTTGTAATTAAACGGACGATAAATAACAACCAACTAATCTAATTTCCATAACTAGAAAAGAGATTACAAATAAGGGTGTCATTTATAAACCCAAAGGTTCTCCTACCAAAAGTAAGTCCAAATGCAATATCCCTCAATCTCTCACCCAAGCATCTATGCCAGCTTAGAACCAGCGCCGCTATAACCTGAGATACACATCGACACCAAGCAAGTGTTAGGCCAAAAAGCCTAGTGAGTTGAACAATAATAAGCATGCATGAGCAGTTACAATTCTTATCAGCAGTTAACCAGAGTTCAACAATGTGGAGTCAATAGGGGAGACCCATAGCACCAATCGGTTCCACCCAAAGAGACAATGTACCTTAGTGCCAACTACTATGAGTGACACCCAAAGGCCCGGCACACCCGAGGACTACAACCATGGCATTACCCCGAATGGCGGAGGTCTAGGCACATACCCACACGGTGGCGCCCAAGACTACATCCTCCTAGTGTCTACCGACTTGGTTCGTCCAACATAATATATATATAGGAGGTCTTTAGGTATATATCTACCAATGCATTTCGATACCAACCATGGGTACTATGCTACCATCCTCACATAAGTCCAACGTGAGACTCAAATTCCAACATATTCAATGTTCAATAATTAAATCGCCAAGAAGGCATTCCAAGTAGAATTTATCATCTACTATACCACATATAATCCATCTCATGCCAAAATGCCAACAATGTACATTCATGGAGCAAGTCCCAAATATTCGACCAATAGAGCAAATCATGGCAAATACTCATAAAAGATAACCCAAAATACCCATTGTGGGTGTACATAATGAAGACCCCAAATACTTTCACAAAATAAAGTAAATCATGGGATGATACTTGTTAAAACATATTTCTCATATAGTCTCATGAAAACACCATCAAATACTTAAACCCGTAAAGATGAACATTTTGAGCAAATATGTGATAATAACAACAAATAAGCAAATATGATGTGTATCCAGTTTTAACAAAAGTTTAGTAAACTCACCTTGCTAGATTTAGACTAAATCTAGATTTTACCCACTTAAAACTTTCCTTGAAGAACTTGATTCTTCAAACCAAATCTTTCAAAACCTAGATCCACAAGGTTCCAACCATAAATATACATATTCTACCATAAACAATCATTTCCCAAACCATATACATGGATACCTCAACTAATACCGAAACCCTAACTTCCATAACCGAAGAGAATAGAATATTACCTTAACCCAAGCTTGAGTTCACCAACCAAAACACTTCTAGTTCACCAAAATGATCACAAACCTTCAATCTATGAAAGGGAGAACAAGGGGTGGATGAAACCCTAGAATATTTTGGGGAAGAAGATGAATAAGGAGAGATGAGAAGCTTACCACCACAAAATGCTCTAGTATACTTCAATATACTTCCAATCTCTTGCTAGATCCTTGAAAAGCTCTAAAAAACGAAACCGTAGCACTTTGAATCACCCAAATCGGAGCTAGGATGAAGGAGATATGAAGGAATGAAGTTTGGGGCTGAAAATCGCGATTTAAGCTCGATCCAATGGATTTCGCGACTTGTGCCGCGACCTTAAGTCGCGGCATAAGTCGCCCGCTTCCCTGGTTTTCTTCTCGATATTGTTTTGGCCATAACTTCTTCGTTATAGCTCCGTTTTTGCTCCGGAAAGAACCGTTGGACTCGTAATTGAATCCTTGATCCATCTAGACTATAAAATCAAGGATTCAAGTCCAAAATCAAAAATCTTATTTTTCCTTAATATCTCGGTTTCTGTATTAACTTGGATCGATATATTTCGAAAATCGGGGTGTTTCACGAGCTCTCGCTCGAACTGGCACCTGAATCACCGGTCATAGCATAATAGGGATCTTGACTGGTCCCCCATCCAAAAATACGACCTTTACGTCGTCCTCCGACACTACGCTCCCACAACTCGGCGTCAATGGGAGGTACAGTGCCGAAAGGTAAGTCCGGGTACTCCTCCTCCCTAATCCGATGGTAGTTATCCTACAGTTTATAAATTAGACATTGTCAAGTCAACTAACCTATAGAAAATTCAGCAACATTTCAATTGTAATTTGAACATATATATCAATGACCTGCTTTTATCAAAATAATCATATCGTCTGCCCAACAATGACAGCCCAAACTAAGTTTGCTATAATTTATATCTATCTTATAAAACAGACAAAAATCTAGACATACATAATTGAACTTACCGCCATACGAGCCGCCTTTGGGTAAAAGTAGATCGGAGGATCCGTGAGCGGGCCAATCGCACTCGGAACAAGCTTCCTGTTGGTGCAGTGTATAGCCTCCCAAACCTCGTCGCTAGTAGGCTCACGACCCCATGCATCTCTCTACAATAGACAACTTAAATTATTAGTTGGTAACAAAATCATGTATATATATATATTTATCAAGTATATACATTTAGTCTAGTGGATGATAAATTACCATGCAGTCTCGATGCATAGCGGTACTAATAGATCCGGTACAGTGTCTGGATGTCATCCCCTTATACTCGGTGGCCCGATTGGTCGTATTGGCCGCAGATACACGCCTGAACGCATCGGTGTTCCATACATGTTAAAAAGAAGACACAAATCAATATAAATCCTAGTACAACCAGTAAGTATTCAAAGCAAAACAAACCTGCTCAATCATCTGGACCCAAAACTCACTCCGGATCCACTCTGGAGGGTGTGCGGCAAGAACCGTGTAGTTCTGTCCGTCGAACTGGAAACCATCAATCTGTAAAGCCCTGACCCTGGTGAATTGACGGACATCTCTCATAATGTCCGGGTACCTATTACTTAGGATACTCCGAAATGCAGCTACTACGTCGGCGTTCATCTCAAGAGGCCAACTATATTATAACTGCAAACACATTGTTTGGATTAAGTAAAAATAAATCCACTCAATTAGTTAAATAGAGTAAAATACCTACCCGTAAATGATCTAGAATCCGTAGATAATGTTCCTCAGGGACATCCTTAAAATGAGCCCACGGACCATCGAACATGGACTTAAAGATGGCAACGGCTCTCCGGATTTCCGACTTGTCATTAAACCTTCATAATTGCAAAATATATAACATAAAAAACATTAGGATCAGTTTATTATGTACTAGAATAAATAATATATCACATCTACTTACCCGCCCGCTTCAGACAACAAAAGTGGCGGTCGCTGACTCGGATGGGGCGTCTGTGATGCAACATTCGGGACTCTAACCCTCGAGCCCGCTGCAGTCGATGGCGTCTGAAGCCTGTCATCAGACTGGATCTGATCTAGTCCGTCCTCGGTAGCTACAACAAAGGTGGGTTCGTCGGCGTGTGGGTCACCACGCCCGACGAAACTGCTACTGCCCCTACCCCTAGAAGGGCGTCCCCACATCTAAAAATAGAGAATGGTTAACACACAATGATATAAGTGTACATAAATCATAAGACCCAAAAATATGAATGTACAAACATATAATAAGGATATAAATATTATTAATAATGTCTACATAAGAAAGGCACACTAGTTCTCAGACGAGTGATCAGATAACATAAGTTCGTCTTCGTTATCTTCATCATCGTCCACGTCTTCAAATTCGTCTTCCTCGTCGCTAGCTTCGTGATTTGATGCATCTTCCTCGTCGCTAGATTCGTCATTTGTGGCGACTACGTTGAGCTCCCCGTGTGACAAGAGGGACGAAATCGAGGTCCTCATTTACCCAATTGTTTGACTATTTAAAAATCAAACCGTAGGTGTCAACGAAGTTAGAAGTCTATTGAACACTACATGTAATGGTTTTCCTTCTTGAAAGTCAAACCATAAGTTTAGAGGAGTTTTAGATGACTCTAAAACTCTAAGTGTAGTGGTTAACTATTGGAAAGTCAAACATATGTTTTTTAAAATTTCGGCTACATAACGGCTATAAAATGAATATTTTCGTATATCAACCTAATGTTTGTCCAACAATTGGCAACCCAACTAATCTAAATAAATAAATTCAAGTATAATCACATCCTAAATCATACCAAATGTTTCAATTTATCAACCTAATGTTTATCCAATAATTGACAATCCAACTAATTAATATCACAAGTTTACCAAACCAAATCATACCAAAACATTTATCAAACCAAAAATGACGTTTTCATAAACTAAAAGAACTCATATCAATTTGAATATACAATATGCTCATATCATAGGTTTAGAGGAGTTGTAGATGACTCTAAAACTCTAAGTGTAGTGGTTGACTATTGGAAAGTCAAACATATGTTTTTTAAAATTTCGGCGGCATAACGACTATAAAATGAATATTTCCGTATATCAACCTAATGTTTGCCCAACAATTAGCAACCCAACTAATCTAAATAAATAAATTCAAGTATAATCACATCCAAAATCATACCAAATGTTTCCATTTATCAACCTAATGTTTGTCCAATAATTGACAATCCACCTAATTAATATCACAAGTTTATCAAACCAAATCATACCAAAACATTTATCAAACCAAAAATGGCGTTTTCATAAGCTAAAAGAACTCATATCAATTTGAATATACAATATGCTCATATCAATTTCAATTGTTCATGGTCGAATGACTGTCGCCAAGCCATATCAACTTGCCTACCTCATAGCTCATACCTCATAACAGTTACACATAAACTAAAATAAATGTCAGTACTTTAAATACCTCATAGCTCATACCTCGATTATTAACAAACATACACACACAGATTTATACACACAGAGATTATTAATAAGATTAACACACACACACACACACAGATTAATCCGATTAACAAACATACATATAGAGATTTATACACGCACAGATTATTAATCAGATTAACACACACACATAGATTTCACACACACACACACACACATTTACACACACACACATACACACACATTTAAGGGCTCAAATCAATACCTGAACAAGTGGAGGTGGTGATGATTGTCGTCGCCATGATAGAGGTGTCGCCGAGAGGGAGAGTTCGCCGAGATGGAGGTGTCGCCAAGAAGACTGAGAAATCGAGAGAGAGGAGAGGGAAATCGAGAGGGAGACGAGAGGGAGAGGGAGACGAGAGGGAGAGTGAGACAGATCGTGGGAGTCGAAAGGGAGAGGAGACAGAGATAAATTAGTTTTAGGGCTTTATGCCTGCTTATTTTTTTTAGAAATTTCGGCAAATCACCGACGGATTTCCGACGGAAATTCCGTCGGTAAATACGACGGATATTATCCGTCGTTTTTTTTAAATTCAAAATATTACTTTTAAATTAATAAATAAATTATTATATATTATTATATATTAAAATTATTAAATAAATTATATTTACATTGACTAAAATACCCCAGAAGTAACTGGGCTTAACGAAAACAGTTAACGACCGTTATATTTTCCCGTTAATTCCAGTTAGATCAGGAACCAAACGTGTTAATCACACATACATACATCTATGCACATACATACATACATATGTATATATATACCTATGAAGTAACTGAAATTAACGAAAACAGTTAACGGCCGTTATCTTTTCACGTTAATGGAAACTTGTACATGACATTCAGACATTTATACACATATACATATATATATATATATACATACATACAAGCAATACATATGTACACAATAGACATACATACATACATATATAGACACATACATAGACATGATCTATAAACATATATACATGCATACACACGTGACATAGACATATATACATACTACATACAATACATGATCTAGACATACACACACACACACACTTATATGCATACGACACATATATACATACATACATATATATATATATATATATATTTATACACTATATATACATACGTACATGATCATATACATACATACATACATGATCATATACATACATACAAACATACATACATGAGCATATACATACATACATGAGCATATACATACATGCATACATATATATATATATATATATATATACATAAATACATACATACATATATAGGGGCAAGTTCAAACGAGAAGGTAGTCAATTTGCGAGAAGACGAGAAGGAATAAGAGCCACATAATTTATTAATTAAAAAATAAAATAAATAATTTTTTTAAACTAGGATAATTACAATTTGAATTGGATAAATCCTTAAAAATCTCATAATGTCTTTTAAATTTATTTATTTTTTAATTTTAATAAATTCATAATTTTTTTATCAAATTTATATTATTATTTTCTAGATAAAATCATAATTTTTTTATCAAATATCACATGTGATATCAATAACTAATTTATTATTTATTTCACCATTTTTTTCTCTATTTTTTAGATTTACGTTTTGAATAACATGTGATTAACTTCGTTTAACATGTGATATATTATTATGTATTACATATGATACCACTAGATGGATTTTTGTAAATATCACATATGATAATATATGTCTGAATATAAATGACGCATAATCACATGTGATAATATTTATATCACAAAAAGATCTATAAATAGAAGTATACATAATCAAATATGATTAACTAAAACATATACAATTATCACATGCGATAATATTTACATCACAAAAAGATCTATAAATATAAGTATACATAATCAAATATGATTAACTAAAATATATACAATTATCACATGTGATAATATTTACATCACAAAAAGATTTATAAATAGAAGTATACATAATCACATATGATTAACTAAAATATATATAATTATCACATGTAATAATATGATATCACATGTGATATTTGGTTAAAATTGTGATTTTTTTTTTATTAAAAGTATATTTAGAAAAAAATTAAAAAATAATTGAAATTAAAAAATAAATAAATCTAAAAGATATAATAAAAATTTTAAGGATTTATCCAATTTAAAATGATAATTATCTTAATTTCTAAAATTATTTTTTATTTATGGTTTTTTTAATTAATAAATTATGTGGCTCACATTCATTCTCGCCTTCTCGCAAATTAGTTTGCTTTCTCGCACGATCCTCCCTCTACATATATATATATATATATACATACATACATGACCATATATATACATATATACATACATGAGCATATACATACATACATACATGATCACATACATAATATATATACAAACATACATGAGCATATACATACATACATACATATATACATACATACACATACATACATAGTAATTATCGACGGATTACCGACAGACATCAGGAAAAAATAATTATTAATTAAAAATTTTAAATTTACCGACGGATTACCGACGACATTAAGTATTTAAAAAAAACAAAAACAAAATAATTTTATGTCCGTCGGAAATGGATATATTTTTCGACGAATCACCAACGGATAGTGTATCCGTCGCAAATGTTATTTTTTTGTCGGTAATTTGTCGAAAATTACCGACGAATCTTATCCGTCGGAACTTGTCGTCGGAAATAATCAATTTTCTAGTAGTGATTATAATCTAGTTTCAAAATCCCAATCATGAGTATATTCACTTATTTGTGTATCCCTACTATATTTTTATTATATATTAGACAACCTTTAGTCCTTTACAATTTATTAATACATTCAAACTTTATAAAACTAAATAATAACTAACTGATATAAACATATTCAAACTCTACTAATACCATAAAATTGATAACGATATTCTCTTTAAATCATACAAATTCATAAAATAAAATTAAAAGAGATCAATATATATATATATATATATATATATATATATATATATATATATATCACTACATTACACAAGGATATTTATTAAATATGACTTAACTAATATTAAAATAATATTTTAGCATTGAAAAGCGAGCCGTTTCTATCCAAAATGTTACACCCATCCTACAAAACACTTTCCATTTTTCATTGTTCAAAGGCATGTGAAAATGTTCAAACGTAGATTTAACATATTTTTCTTTAACAATCGTTGCAAAATAGGGGTAACGTTAATTGCGGATAGGATTATTAATTTATTTTATTAATGAGTATTTTAAATATTTGATTATTAATTTAAAAAAATTATAATAACTGTAACATTTAGCAGAACATATAATATGTAATTTATATGTGAAACCAAAAAAAATAAGCTTGTTTTTTAGAATTATAATATTAAATATTTAATCGTTAAAATTAAAGAAATTAGAATGAATGTGAATTTCATACTCCAACAAATATATATTTTAATTTGTTAGTTATGGTGATGGTGACAAAACAGTTTGTATAAGATTGTCGGGGGTGGGGGTAAATAACCACTTTCCTTCGGTTTCCACTTTTTAATTATATTTATTCTAAGAAGACATAAATAAAACTTATCTTTAATTTAATTAATATTTACGGGTGGACATATGTAGAGTCTCATAGATTTGTTTAACCGATTTTCTCAAGTAAAATCTTTTTTTTTTTTGATAAGAAAAGCGTATTTAATTACTAAATTTTGAAGTGTGCTTAGAGATATTAAAAAATGTAGGGGACATCAACAAAAAAAAATCTCTTGCACCAAAAACGAAAAAATATATCTAAATCAACCAAAAAACTTTAAAAAATCCCTCAAAAATGTAGAATTCATGTAAAAACACATCGTTCGACTTTATGGGCCTTTCATCAACTTATAAATACACCCACTCGACAAAAATAATATTGAGTCGGTACTCTGTCATTGTTAATATTAATGGTTAATTAAACGAAAATAATATCCATCTAATTAATTGGATGTTTTTGATGTAAAGAATTAATTTTTACCTAGAAAGAAGACAACTTTTCGGAATTGTTTTAAATTACTCATTTTTCTTTAAAAGTTAATTGAATTAAATATCAATAAGGTTAATTTTGTTTCATATAACTTTTCATAAATGATTTGAAAAGTATGAGCAATCATTGTATAAAATATGATTAATGAATATTCAAATGATATTTTAAATGTAGTTTGGTTGTAAGGACAAAGCAGATTTTATCTGCTTTTTTTTTTCTCCATTTTCTTAATGGTTAAAATTTCAACATCTAATAAAAATTAAATATAAACAACTTATATTCATACAACTAATTAAAAACATGAACCTACCCACAACAATGGAACATGCAATTGCTCCACACAACTTCAACAAGGAAACATGGATCATAAAGGGGCTAATTAGTGGTTCATACATTTATGGGGTTTTCGACCTTATATAATTTTTTTTTTTTTTAAAGCGATGAAAAAAGATACAAGTTTTAATAGTACATTTAACTAAATTCATTAATAAAGGTTTAAAAACTTGGTTAGTAACAATTTCTGACAACTTTATACATGCACATGTGATTAATTTGTCCATTGCTAATCCATTAACAAATTTATAAAATAGATAACTCATTTAAAGTCATACAAAACCTTACAAATTACGAAAAAGAGTCCTTGGCCGGACTATTTATCAACTTGCAACATAACTTCCGAGACGAGATATCACTGGAAATGAGGAAATGTCATGTTTTGAACACTTACGAAATTAATTACCAAGCATAATCGGATGCATTCACGGAAAGAAGGTTGGTGAACATCTTCACTATGTTGTATCATGATCATATCTGATCATTCATCCAAGAAAATATGAAAGAGATTCCAAGATTATGTAGAAAGATAGCAAAAAAAGTTACAGATTTCATGTTTTGAGTCCTTGAAAATTTAGTCTTCCTCTCACTTGAAACCAACACTGAAGTTGGATATTTGTATATAGTACTGCCTGTCAAAAAGTCGAGATTAATGAAAGATGACATGGTCATTGCACATTTTGATTGAAAAAAAACATTTGAAATTAAATGATGAACCTCTATTTGGATTAGTAACACTTGTATTCAGTTAACACAAACATGTAACTTAACAATATACGTAATCCAGTTTACATCTTTAAACTTTAATGTTTAACGCCATGTGAAACAATTAGGTTAATTTAATACGGTCGTGTTGATGGGTTTGGATTTGAAGGTTGTTGATAGGTCGTAGTAGTAGTATGACTACGAACATTTGGTAGTTCGCAATAGATGGTTGATGGGATCATATCTACCACTCAATGCTCATAACTTTAGACAAGTCGTATTTTTTCAACATCTTGCTACTGTTTTGTCGCATCTCTATATATCACTTTCAACCATTACATGCATATCAATCACCCAACAATCAATGGTTAATTACATACATATTCAATGGTCACCACAAACACCACTCAAGAGTTGCATCTTTTAATTTTATCTTTGGTCACTCCCCAATGTCTTATTGTCACCAATTGGCATCATCTTCTTCATTCACCTATGGCGTTCAACCTTGTCAGACCAAGAAGGAATTTATAAGAAAATAGAGAAAATATATAGTATAACTGTTGGAATCTAGATTAGGGGTATCTCCAATAAATTATTTAATTAGAGAAAATAAATATTTCGCCATAACAGATTATGTATATTGTTTTCAAAAATAAAGAAAACAAGAAGAAAAAAAACTTTAAGTTTAAAAAATTCTCTAAAACTTAAATGTGAGAAAAGAGATATTATCATTTATATTCTTTCCTACCAATGAGAATTAATTATTATTATTTTTTATAAAGTTTTTTAAAAGTATATTGAGATAATAAGATTTAGAATATTTTACTAGCATAATTAATGTTAAAATCTCTAAATAAAGAACCCATCGAAATTGAATAATGATTTTTATAGAGAGTTTAACTTTTATTTTTTTTAATATTATAGATTAGCTTTAACTTTTAGTTAAAACAATGCAAGTGATAAAACTAAAAAATTGGTGAGGTTAATTGCACCCCTATAGATTGTTAAATGCATTTCTATATAGTAATTTTCTACCCATCCAAATTAACATTAAAACCTATTTTTTATATTTTCAACACATGACTTGACTTAATTTTGATATTAAAAGGGATACAAACATATTGCCCCTAAAATTGCAAGTTGAGAAATTGTCCAAGGACACTTTAATGTAATTCACTCCATCATCATATTTTTTTTTTGATAACCGTGGGTTTCCGGGCCAGCTTACGTGTACCGACTAATCCCCGGGCGACCACGAATGGCTTGGAGTCATCGCAGTCCATGGCCACAAGAGTTTTGGCAGCGCCTGGATTTGAATCCTGGGTAGATGAGATCTTCCACTACATCCCCCAAAGGCTTTACCAATACGCCACAACCCAAGTGGTTTCCATCATCATATTTTCATATCAACAGTTACTGATTTTGTTAAATGTTATTTTATTTTACTTTTATACTTTATAAGACACAGTTTTTAAAAATTAATTAATAATAAAAATACATGTTAAATTAAAATGTCATTTTCTTGGACACAGTGACTACAATATAAATGGTTTTCCTCACTTCGACTTTATGCTGTGTTTTCAAATAGAAAACTAGGTAATAACTCACTGAACGCGAAAGAGTATATACCTTAATGAACCAAAGTAATAACGATATATATTTTCATATATTTCTTAATAACATGTATAAATAAATAGATAAATACAGTACATATATGATGAAAGTTCAAACAAGAACGCTAACTATTTAAGAAAACAAGAAAACAACAAATCATGTGCAAAATAATTATATGATTCGGCATTAACGTCAAAAATGGACGCGAGGGACTTTGCACACGACTTAAGTCGTGGCAAAGTCGAGTGAATCATATATGATTTTGTATGTATTCGGTCGTTTTCTTGTTTTCTTAAATAGATATTGTTCTCGTATGAACACACCAGCTCTTATATATATATATATATATATATATATATATATATAGAGGGGTTGTTTTATTTGTAACCCTTAAAAATGTTGCAAACCTTGCAACACACATTTTAACCGTCGGATTCATGATCGGCGGTTACAATAGATACGGGACCCAATATTTTTAATTAAAAAAACAGAAAAAAAATAACCGTCGATCATTAATCCAACAGTTAAGATGTGGGTTGCAAGGGTTGCAACCTTTTTCAGGGTTGCAAAATATCTTTACAATATATATATATATATATACTCCCTCCGTCCCAAAATAAATGTCTACATTTCTATTTATGTTTGTCCCAAAATAAGTGTCTACTTTCAAAAAGTAGATAGCTAAATTTTCACATTTACTCTTAATTAATGCACAAATACATAAGAGTTGTGAAGAAAAAGAAACATTAAATAAGGGTAAAGATGTAATTTGATACCAAAAGGGGTAATAATTATGCATGTCTAAAACTGTATGCCAAGTCAATTGTGGACACTTATTTTGAGACGGAGGAAGTATATAATATTCTCATAATCATATCACTTACATTGTTTTTACCAAATTTAATCAAATTATTCAAAATAAATCATCAATAATGTTGGGAGTGAGGAACATTGTTTCTTCAAAATATTCTTTCAACCATTTATTTACAGAATTTGATTAAAATTATTGGACAAAAAGTATATACGTAGTTGATATAACTTTAAAATGTAATTATATAATTAATACATTATTTTTATTAAAAAAATATAATTATAATAAAACAATAGGGAAGTACATGTCTATTTGTTTATTTTTGTTCTGAGCAACGGAAAAGTTTTGTAACCTTTGCATATTATTGTACCTAAACAAATTTACTCTTATACCCACGAAATTAAAATAATTATACTCTTGTAACTAATTAAATCAATTATACATTTTTCTTTACCTTTTAATCAAATCAACATAAATCATGAACAATGTTAGAGATCGTCAACATATCTTTTGCTTTTGTAGGTCCCCTTTTGTCTCCAAAAACCGTTGATTTTTTAAAATTGTAAAAAATAATAAAACGGATACAATTAATGACAACCAATACATATTTCTATTTTAATATATATATATATATATATATGTATATACATGTATATATATGTAATTTAAAAACATATATAAGAAGAATACAATAACGTATTTTGTATTTTTCCCACGAATGATCCAAAAGCTTTATGATGTTGGCATTGATGACAAATGAACTACTACTGAATTTCTTTAATTTAAGAGTGAATTACATAAACGGTCTCTCGTGAATGTCTGGATTTCACTAATCGTCCCTCCAGTTCTGAAAGTACATTGGTGGTCCCTAAAAGCGAGATATGGTGTCCAAACTCGTCCCTGACGCTAACGCCGTCAGTCTAGGCTCCGTTAACCCCGTCATGTGCCCCTCACGTGAGGGTCATTTTGGTCTTTTTACCTCCTTTTCTTAATTTTCTTTTAACAAATAAAATATAAATCAGTAATATATATATATATATATATATATAAACAAAACATATGTAACTTCCCCAAACATGTAACCTCTCTATGTTCACAGTGGCGGATCCAAGATTATTTCCTGGTGGGGGCACCTTTAAGATGGATTAAAGGGCCGCAAATTCGTCCGATATATTTTTAGCTTAATTCCATCGTTTCGAGGAATTTTTAAAGTTTTATTGGTTGATTTCATGGATTTCTAAGTTTTTTTTGACGATTTTGAGGGACTTTTTGGTTTTTTTGGTTGATTTTGAGAGTTTTTTTTGGTTTTTTGATTGATTTCAAGATACTTTTTTTGATTGATGGGGTCCCATATGAAAAATCAGTGGGGGGAACTATGGTAGAAATTAAAAAAAATTGTTTTTAACCTTAAAAAATTGGTTTTTTGAGTTTTTGACTGGGGTCCTTTCCCCCACCTTTTATACTCTAAGTCAACCACTGCATGTTCATCCCTCTCGATCGGTGCTTTCTTGAACCCCCTTCCCCTCTTGGCAGCTCCGGCGAAATCGACTTCCATATCTCTAGATCGACGCCTCCTTTGAACCCCCTCCACCTACTTCCGCCTACTGGTAGCTCCGGCGAAATCAACCCCCATGCCCTTCGATCGACGTCTCTTCCCCTCCTGGTAGCTCCGGCGAAGTCGGTCTCATGCCTCTCTATCGATGCCTCTTTGAACTCCCTTCTCCTCCTTGTAGCTTTGGCGAAATCTTGCCTTATGAAAGATTCAGATTCAACTGCTTTGGTTTCGAATTCTCTGGTTTTAATTTTGAAAGATTCAGATGAAAAATATTAATGAAGCAACAGAAGGTGAAGTCACACAATTCAGATTAGGGTTTTGTTCAAATGATTTCGAACCCAAGATTCAGGTTTGAGTAGTTTTCTAAAAATCCATATTCAGATGTAGTGAGAAATATAGGATTTTGATTTAGTGGTTTTTTTTTAATTGGATCCAGATCTATATTTCTTTAGGTTCTTTGTATAAATTTGGGGTTGATCCTATTTATGTTCATGTTTATCTTCAAGTGTTTTAAGGATTTTTCTTGTTCATGTTCATAATAAGATTCGGTTTAATTTAAGGATTTGTTTTTCCTTTTACATGGTTTTTTCTTTTTCATGTTCATCGTAATGAGATTCATATTTGCTTTTTCATGTTCATCGTAATTGGAATCTGATTTTGTTTATGATGATTTTTTTTATTAATTTTGGGATTTGAATCTAATATTGACTTGTAAGGAATTTTTGAATTTTTATGGGTTTGGATGTATGAATTTTTCAATTTTTTGTGTTTTAATGGGTGGTGAGTGGTGGCAGGAGGTGGCCGGAGATAATGTAATTGAGGTTGAAGAAGATGGGTAAAAAGACTAAAATGCCCCTCATGTGAGGGGCACATGATGGGGTTGTTAACGGAGCCTAGACAAACGGCGTTAGCGTCAGGGATGAGTTTGGGTACCATATCTCGCTTTTAGGGACCGTCAATGTACTTTCAAAACTGGAGGGACGATTAGTGAAATACAGGCATTCACGAGGGACCATTTATGTAATTCACTCTTAATTTAATAGTAATACAACCAGACGTAGACCGTATTTGTGGACATGAGACAACCCCATAAATATCTAACCTTTTTCCCACCTAATAAAGGCATCTCGATCTCTCTATCAAATTATTGCTACGTAATACTCCTATATATCCCGTGATTAATTACTATTATATATCGATGGTCTTTCGTTGTATTTAACGTATAGTATCGACGAATTTTGAAAGAGATCATGTTTAATTAGTTTGCTATATTTTATATTGTATTTGATAATCAATACATTTTATTTTGTAAATATTATTTACTAGTGTAACGGAAGGCATACAAATGAACAAACTAAAACTGATTCCGTTAGTCCATTGGTTTCAAAATTTTAGGTATAATATTTCTTCATTTGGAAACTATGTACTTCCTCCGTTCCAAATTAAATGTCCATATTACTATTTTAGTTTGTCTCAAGATAAATGTCTAATTTTAAAAGTAAGTTTTTCAGTTTCCTATTTTACCCTTAATTATGAGGTGAATAAAGTTTCTCTCTATTATCAAAGGTAAAAGTGTCATTTGGTTATTTAAAAAGTGTAATAATTGTATATTTCTAAAATTGTGTGACATTTTTGTTGTGGACATTTATTTTAGGAGAAAGGGAGTAAAAGAAAACACAAATTTTGACTGAATGGTTGAAAATGTCTAAGAAAAAGTAATTATTATCAAAGAAAATAAATTAAACAATGAAAAATAAAATCAAAACTGACGGATTGGGTTTGGTAAGAAGTTAGGAATATAAAAATAATAAATTCAAGATTTTTTTTGTGGGAAACAAACAAATGCAAGATACAACTTTTTATTTGTAAGAATATGTGAAGCTTCGTTAGATTGCTCTCCAAAAAAACCCTTGAGTAAAAAAGATTTTAGTAACAACCCAAACTTTAGGAATAAGCATAATCAACATGCAAGTACATTCATGTCAAAATTTCCCAAATCAACAATTTAAATAACAAGGTTTGTGGAAGGAAAACCTATTACACAACTGAGAATTTGTATGGATGACTAAGACTCTGGGACTAAAATTTGCGATCTTCTAAAATAAGCCCCTGTTCACAACTTCTCATTCTCCTTACCGAATCCTCCTACTTCTCGGTCTCCTGAAAAGGTTTTTAGTTTTGAAAGAGCAAGAGTTAGACCGAATGGTCTAGTAAGTTCCCTCTAACAACAGTTCTCAAGCCATAGGATCATATAAGAGATTTATAAACATTAAAAAACCAATTCAGTTTTTTTTCCTTTATAAGAACATCACACCCGTAAATCACACTTTCGACACACACTGAAGTCACACATAGGCGACAACGTGTCTGACTCATACTGCCTTATTCTGGGACACACACCACCATTGGCATAAACGGAACACCCCCCCTCCCGGTATGAGCGCAGACGAGACACACACCCCGACTTAGGCCATAATCGCCAACTACAATGTATGCATACATTTTAGACCAACAACAATAAAGCATGACTCATTTTCATCAAATCTCACATGCACAACAATAGCATAAATAACATCAACGATTAAATAACTTCGCATGCGCTCGATAACATAAGTAATCGTAAAAGACTTTGGTTAGAAAACGCACCTGGCTTTCCCACGATGTATCTCAACTTACGCTTTAATCTTAAGGATGATCACCTATCAAAAAGAAAAAGGCGGGCGATAAGAGGTCGAACTCTAAACGTACATACCGACGACCCACGACAAGAACTGAGTTCGGTCACTACCCTTTCCTATAACTCGAGTCTCTAACCCTCACTCACTCACCCACCCGACCCCTTCCCGGCTCCTGCCGACTCCCGGCCCGACACCCCCGACTCCTAGGTTAAAACCCTTCCCGGGACCTGGCCTCCCCGGGTTCACCCGGTCTCCTCGGGATCGCCCGACCCTCCCCGGGTTCCCCGATAACAAAAGTTCACCCGGGACGCCTTTCCCGGGTGCGACGATGACGACACGAGGACTGGTTTTACCAGTCGAGGGTTTTGGGAAATGAAGGGATTAGCCTTCTCTAAAAGATTCCCAAAACGCTCTAATCCCAAAACTAAATCAAATAATTGATCCTCATCCATTTCAAAGCCCAAATCATCCCTCAACCGACCCAAAGATAAGCTTAGAAGATGAACCTTCAACCCATAAACATAAACTTGCTAAAACTACAAATCAATTAAAAAGATAATGGATAACGATGGGAAGAACTGTTACCTTCATGAAGAGATGGCAAACCCCTTCATTTCTTTTCTTCTTCTTCTTCCAATATCCTCTAGCTCGATATCACCCACACCCTCTTCCTGGATTCTTTTCAGCCGCCTCCAACAAGAATGGGATGGAAATGAGGGGATTAGGGTAAAACCCCCTTTTCTCCTTTATTTGCAACTTGGTCCCTCAATCTTTGGCTTGAACCAAAACTGCTTCCACCTCCCGGAATTCTACTGTTGAATAATGTGGGGTATTGGGACCCCATATCTGCTTCCACCTCCCATGTTGCCTCTTGCCCTTCTTGACATCTCCATTGCACTTTCACAGGACAGATCTCTTGTGATTCTTAACCTCTTAACCTTACGGTAAAAGACTTCCCTATACTCTATGATAAAGGTTAACTTCTCATTTGTTCGCACACCTTATAAAGGTATCATCACCTCAACTTCTAACAAATGCTCTCAAAGAGAGACGTGGAACACAAGGCAAACTTTCCGAATTCCCAGCAGACACTTCTAGATCCTACTCTATCTCTCCAACTCTTACTACAATTTCAACAGGCCTCAAAACATGGCCCCATACTTGTTTCTTCTCGAACGTACCACTTCATTCTATAGGAACGACTTCCGCATCAAGCTGTGCTCTTTCAACTTGAGATTCACAAGGCTCACGTTCTTACAATCATATCAACTTAACTTCACTCAGATGCCCAAAACATTCTGACCAACACCAAAGTCGTACCATCAGAACATACCAGGCTAACTGTACCAGATATTCTCCGTTTTGTCCACAAACCTGGACTTGCAGTTTTAAAATGCGTCTAAATATGGGTCTCACACGCAACTTCGTTTCCTTAAAAACGAATTTTACGAAAGTTAACACCAAACAACATGAATCCCTTAATAAAATAACGTTCACTTAATTCGCCATCTTAACACGAGGTTTACCTTGGGTATCACCATAAACTCACTACTATGAGATTCATCAGCAGATAACACGCAATTAAAATTACTTCCCCCAAACGCGACCTCCGCCTAAAGCATAAAAATACTTTCCTTCCCGACCCACATTAATCACAAACTCATCTGTGTTACCCAACTCACAAGCAATACGCAAAACATTGCTGCAAACGCCATCACCCCATATTCCTACATAAAAGAAAGAAATCTTCGACAATCCATTAATTTCATAGACCACCAAATCCAACTGACCGCACTATAAAGACACTTACTACAACTTCTCTTCACATCCTGCAATTGTCTGATCATAATTGTAGTAAACTCAACCTTTACTCGCGCAACAGAGAATGAACATACTCACCCAATAATATTTCAATTAGCATATCATTGGAAGACAGGTTCATTCGGAACCTTTTCTACACAATACCAAGACTCACACACAATTCTTTCACTCTGAGCACTCCATCCTCCTACCTTTTTCCACCTTCTGACCGAAAACTTCAAACACACTTCCAAAAATCGGCTCCCTAATTGGTTTAAGTTTTAGACCAATCGCACGATTAAGATTTCTCAACCACGAAACCATAACTTACACTAAAATCTTCTCCTCTCACCTTCACCGGAAGTTCATAAACCCACTATTGGCGATTCTGAACACATAGCTCCACATTTCTGTGTCATTTGCCAACTTTTTACTATTCGATTACTCGCTTATTCATGTCTATTATCTTCCCCCTCTTCCCGTTTGCATGGAACACTGCTAATCTAATATTACTTATTCCATTTTCTGCAAATCCCAAATATGTCGAAAGCACGTTTATAATACTATTCTTAGCCAAACGGTTTCCCACAACTCTTACTCGAGGTCTCCAACCAAGCCCTTCCAAAACAAAATTCCAACACTCGAAGGCACTGCGCATTTCACGCTCTCCAAATAGAGTTGACCTGTCCTCCAAAAATCCTTCACACTCAAGGACTAGTTCAACAACCCCACAGATCTTCATATCGCTACAAAACATTGTAAACTACAACATTCGACGTTTCCATCAATATCTTAGTGGTATAAGGTAAACCCTTCCATAACTCACCGCAACCCAGAACACATAGTTTCTCTCTTAGTTAGCCAGCAACTATCATTTGAATATTATTCTCGCTTTTGAAATACTACAATACCAACTAAAACATCCCCACATCCCAACAACATACCTGACACTTCTGAATAACTCTCTAGAAATCTCTGGGCAAGGATTCCCACCTACGCTCGTCCTAGAACAACAACACTAGTCCACTATTTAACCTCAAAGAAACTCCTTACCACACTGATGACTTGCACGACCACTTTGGCACAAAAAAAAATACACTAACTCATCCATACGTCCCTTATCTTACCACAATCATCACAATACCAACAAAACCTCCACTGCCACTTTGCACGCAACCCATATACCGTTCTTTTCATACCGATCATAACACTAATACTTGAAATAAATCCATTTCACGACTTTGACTCCCTCGAATTTGAACAACCACACAATCATGCTCAACAAAACCATTCATCAAGATCTCGCTCCTTGTCGGCTCACCGCGATCTGTCAGAAATTAAATCAGTCAGTCTGTAAGATTAACTGCACTACTTCACAGACCAAAGTGATCGAAGCTCAACCACTTCAGTTGTGTTAAATACTTCATTTCTAATTGAATATCCGAACCCAAAGGAAAACAGTTAATCTATCGGCAATCTTCCGCTTTCATAACGCCCACACAAGATGGTAAGGCATCATACTAGTTACACTTTTCCCCGAACGGTCTCATCCACCTTTGAACAACTCAACGACAACCACACCACATTTACTCCTTCCTACGCACCATAACCACTTGGACTTCCACATTCCTCAAAGATAAAGGCACCAGACTTACTTGATACCAAATCTAACTACAAGGCTACCCCAGAACTTGGCTCCCGTCGATGCCATTTCATCAGAATACCACAGATTTTACTCATTAAATAACTACCTTTAGAAGCATCTAAACAACTTCGAACTTTCACTCACCGGCAACCACCTCTCAGGTTACCGAACCAAAGGTAAGCTACCATAATACTGGCCTTTCTAACGTCGAAGATTGAGACTTCCGTCATTCACTATCGTTATTCACCGCCCTTCCCTAGGGAATACCAAGGTCATGAATCGACCGTCAACGGTTCGAGCGCCACACTTCTACTCTCAAAACCTTCCCTCATCCTTAATTGCAACATCTCCCACGACCTAAAGAGTTCATAGCCTTCATGTATGACGGCGCAGTAAATTTAAACTGCTGACATTTGAAAATTTAGAAAGTATCACATTATAAAACAAGATTGTGTATACATGATACTGCACTGGCATAATGGATTATCCATACACAACGATCTCGAGGATTGTTCCGCCTCAACTCCAAGATAAAATAGGTCTCACCCAACCAAAATCGACGTTGACACAATTGAAAACATTTTCAATAAACTTTACCCATGCGATTTATAATATACATAAAAAATTATTTAAGCTGAGCGAGTCAGACGACTCTCACTCTCAATGATAAGACAACACACGTCCATACTAATTTCACTTATAAAAATCATGCGATTAAATGATATTACATTTCCACAAAATGTCAACTCATTTATAAAATAAGTGAAATAATTCTTCAATTATCAAGTTCAAAATTCAATGCACCACGCATTAAACCCGCCCTTTTTCATCCGGACACACGTTTACACGCGTCATCTTGTTTTCAAAACGAATGCCTTGCAAGGCACACACACACACAAAATATCTGACATGAAGGACACCAACAATTTGTTCAAAATCTAATGCATGAGACTCACTTTACATTGAAGACTATTCACTCTATTAAGGTTAACTGTTTACACTCACCACATTTTATCGCAGACTCCCTACTTCCGACCAACCAGTCAGGATCCTCACATTTGCCACAACCTCAAGAACCAACGCTTCCCAACCTCCTTGTATCTTCAACTACCAGTTACCACCGCGACTATTGATTCGCAAATCATGCGTCCTCATAATGACCCAAATAAACTTACCAACATTAACTCATTTCCATCCTGTCCTCACTTCATTTTATCAGTCAGCACTGATATCGTCTCTCAACCACACTTGCCACTCTTCAATTAACTACAGATTCAAAAGACTCATTTCTATCATTCGATTCTTAGGTTGAAACTCTCTCGATCCCCATTGATCGACATAACAAACTACTAAACCGGTGACTCCCTTGAAGCGAAGAGCTCACCTACCATTGCTATTTTTCCCTTTTTTTGGACCCAAGAAATTCTTCATCAAGACAAAAATATCTACATCCCGCACAATACTCATCCCGAACGGTATTAACCTTAAAACCATAAACGAGCTCACACAGCACACCAGACCAACGCTATCATTTCAATGATAGAACTCACTACCCAAAACTACACCCGTTGATTAACTCAACAATAGTAATCGAGTATACCCATGCACCTGTAAATTCATAATGACATTGGCCAGATGCAATTATGAATTTACCTTATATGAGAGTCCTCACTATCGTTGTCATGACTCTCAATGATCAAGGTCTTCCTTAAAGGCTTCATATATTCTCAGTTGTGTCCCCATATTCTACAGTTTAAGTTTAGGACCATCTGGTCACCTAAATCCCTTAAACTATGGCTCTGATACTAATTGTAACAACCCAAACTTTAGGAATAAGCATAATCAACATGCAAGTACATTCATGCCAAAATATTCCCAAATCAAGAATTTAAATAACAAGGTTTGCGGAAGGAAAACCTATTACACAACTGAGAATTTATATGGACGACTAAGACTGTGGGACTAAAATTTGCGATCTTCTAAAATAAGCCCCGACTCACAACTTCTCGTTCTCCTTACCGAATCCTCCAATTTCTCGATCTCCTGAAAAGGTTTTTAGTTTTGAAAAAGCAAGGGTTAGACTGAATGGTCTAGTAAGTTCCCTCTAACAACAGTTCTCAAGCCATAGGATCATATAAGAGATTTATAAACCAATTCAGTTTTTTTTTTCTTTATAAGAACATCACACCCGGAAATCACGCTTTCGGCACACACTAAAGTCACACATAGGCGTCAACGTGTCTGACTCATACTGCCTTATTCTAGGACACCCCCATTGGCATAAACGAGACACACACCCCGGTATGAGCGCAGGCGGGACACAACCCCCCGGATTAGGCCATACTCGCCAACTACAATGTATGCGTACATTTTAGACCAACAACAATAAAGCATAACTCATTTTCAACAAATCCAACATGCACAACAATAGCATAAATAACATCAACGATTAAATAACTTCGCATGCTTTCGATAACATAAGTAACCGTAAAAGACTTTGGTTAGAAAAATCACCTGGCTTTCCCACGATGTATCTCAACTTACTCTTTAATCTTAAGGATGATCACCTATCAAAAAGAAAAAGGCGGGCGATAAGAGGTCGAACTCTAAACGGACATACCGACGACCCACGACAAGAACTGAGTTCGTTCACTACCTTTTCCTATAACTCGGCTCTCTGACCCTCATTCACCCACCCGACCCCTTCTCGGGTCCCGCCGACTCCGGCTCCATACCGCCTCCCGACACCCTATCGCCTCCCGGCTCGACACCCTCGACTCCTAGGTTAAAACCCTTCCCGGGACCTGGCCTCCCCGGGTTCACCCGGTCTCCCCCGGGATCGCCCGGTCTCCCCGGGTTCTCCCGGCTTCCCCCGAGATCGCTCGACCCTCCTCGGGTTCCCCGATAAAAAAACTTCACCCGGGACCCCGTCTCCCGAGGCGCCTTTCCCGGGTGCGACGACGACGACACTAGGACTAGTTTTACCAGTCGAGGGTTTTGGGGAACGAAGGGATTACCCTTCTCTAAACGATTCCCGAAACTCTCTAATCCCAAAACTAAATCGAATAATTGATCCTCATCCATTTCTAAGCCCAAATCATCCCTCAACCTACCCAAAGATAAGCTTAGAAGATGAACCTTCAACCCATAAACATAAACTTGCTAAAACTACAAATCAATTAAATAGATAATGGATAACGATGGGAAGAACTGTTACCTTCAAGAAGAGATGTCAAACCCCTTCATTTCTCTTCTTCTTCTTCCAATATCCTCTAGCTCGATATCACTCACACCCTCTTCCTGGATTCTTTTCAGCCGCCTCGAACAAGAATGGAATGGAAATGAGGGGATTAGGGTAAAAACCCTTTTCCTCCTTTATTTCCAACTTGGTCCCTCAATCTTTGGCTTGAACCAAAACTCCACCCAAACTCTCAACTTAACTAATTTGGGCATGGTTATTACAATTTCAACATATATTGAGGAGAAAGTATCAAAGTCTAGCCGATGTGGAACTCTACACACTCCCTCCAACGGAGGCTAGACTAGTAAAGATGTCCTTGAGTTTTGAGTCTCGATCAAAGATGTCTAAGATGGTAGACCTTAGATCTGATACCACGTAAGAATATGTAGAATCCCATTAGATAATTGTCCAAAAGAGTCATTGAGAAAAAAGGGGGTTTTAACATATATTGAGAAGAAAGTGTCTAAGTCTAACCGATGTGAGGCTCTAACACTACTATTGACACCGTTTTACAAATGTAATCGGTCCACAAAGTTGTGCTTTTTTTATACGTAAACCTTCAAAAACCAAACTTATTGGTTTTCTTGTATATTAACAGTAATTGATCACACATTATTACTGTCTTCAAAATTTAAATCCATCGCGACACAAGATGGATTAAAAAAAAAGTGGCAATTATATGGGTTGGACTAAACTTTGGTCCTTTGTTGCATTTGGGTCAACAATAGCCATCCCTAAAAGTGAAAAACTAGAACCTAACTGAACTACCTGATGCTTGCATGATCATCAGGCTGCCTTTTTAATTTTCTTTTTAAAGTGTCACAAGTGGTCAGACCATGTCCCTCTAGAATCTTGTGATGCATAGGATTTAGAGGTGTAGGGGTCTCAATTAATTAAGGATGGAAGAATGAAACATATGGACACATGATCAGTTGAAGCTAATTCTAGCGGTCTTGGCTCTTGCATCATGCATCAAGTGATAACTCTAGTCCTACAAGTATGGTTGAAGCAAGCCACGATTGCTCGGTTCTTGCAAAACATTTATTTTCTATATAATTTGGGTGTCTAGGAGGTCAGCTTGTGCACACCTCAACTAATCCCATGGGGCTCGGGTAATAACAGCCAGAAAATCCCTAGTGGCCCTGAAGAGACTCAAACCTATAACTCATAGGGAAGAGTCTGAGCCCCAAGGCTTGGCCATTATTTGCCCGTTAAGTTGACCCTAAGGTTTGTAAAACGTATATTGGGTATTATTTGGTTTAGAGACATTGGGGCGTCGCAAGGAACCACTGTTATCAACATGTCTTAATTAAAATTCTCGTCTTCACGACATATATGCGTTCAATTCAATCAAATGAAATTTTGGGAAATAAAGAAATTGATTTAATTAGTTAGGGGCATATGGTAAACCCTTTGGGAATGTAGTGGAAGATCTCATCTATCCAAGGTTCAAATCCAGGCGCTGCCAAAGCTCTTGTGGCCATGGAGGTTCATCTGCCATGACTCCAGACCATTCGTGGTCGCCCGGGGATTAGTCGGTGCACGTAAGCTGACCCGGAAACCTACGGTTAAAAAAAAGAAAAAAAGAAAAAAAGAGAGAGTATATGGGTTCATCAAAATGCAATGGTTGTGTATTAATTAACTACATCGTCTCACCTAATTGAAGAGGGTGTGGGCAGGACATATCCAGTAATGTGGGCAACAGCATACGTCTTGGACTTACCTCTCCACACTATTAATGATTGCAGATAAATTATATATGGGAATTGAAAGATATATAATTTAATTTACTTTCCTACATTTATTTATGTAAGAAGTAGATATTGTACACAGTAGTATGGTACAAGTGAACACAGTACAGTCCCAATTTAATGTATAATTTCAAGTATATATCATATGTATATATGTAAATATGTAAGTATGTATTTAGGGTTTATTTAATTTTGAACACCAGATGTAATTACTAAAGTAACATTATTTTTACCCCATGTTATCTTCATAAAAACTAAACATTAAAATATAAACTCAAAAGTAAATATATGTACACACATGCTTGCCTAGAAGCCTAACAACAAATTAAAGTAGACCTATTAAGACGTTTGACAGTTTTAAAGAATATATGATGGGAGTTTAAGTTTATAGGATAAAAATTGTGATTCATAATAATTTGTTACACTAAGTTGTTAAGATAAAATTAGGCAATCTAATAAGTTATAAGTTTTATTCTTATGGAAAAAATAAGTTGTTACAACCACAAAATTGGACAACCTTAAGTAGTAAGGTGTCCTATTAGCCTTTTAAATTTGTCTTAAAATCCTTTTTCAAGAAGCATCCTACAAAAGTGCTAATATCACGTACATTTTATTTGGATTGTTCAAAACTTGTTCTAATTATACCTTATTTTTTTTACAAGGATGTAACTTGTTACGTTGTCTAATAACATTATCATATCGTACGTAACATACAATTTTGGTTCTATATACTTAAAGGTCCTATTTTGTTGTAGTGAGGAATAAAGCTAAGAGAAAACGCTCTTTCTCTTAGGTCTTTTATTTTCGGTGCAGGAAAGAGCTTTCGGTAGTCATCCTTGCCGTTTTCCTTTGCAGATTTTTCATTGAAGTAGCTAGAAACCCTCAAATTATAATGCTTTAACCAATTTCGAACCAATGATCAAACACACCTCCAGTTTATAAGAATGCCTGTTAAGTTCAGATAATTAAGGGCATACACACACAAACACCTCCTTGTTTGAATAGTGTTAATCATCTGCATACCTTGTTTGAACATGTACTGTGTCTGATTTTGCAAACTTTAACTTGGAGAAGGAAAATGAACACAATTTAGTGGTTGAATGACATTTGGATAATTAATGAGTATAAGAGTGTGTGTGAACTTGGCAAGATCTGATTTAGGGATTTTTGTTCTAATCTAGACAAGGAAGCAAATCATATTGTCAAATTTAAATTTCGGTGTTAATCAAGCGTATCATTTTTGTGACGGAAAAGCAATAGTTTCTCTTACAAAAAATGTAGGTATGTATGCAAAAGATATAATCTATATCTATACTATATTATAAAAATGGCATAAAAAACTCTTAATTACAACATTTTAAGCACAAGGCACAACTAATTAAAGCCAATTACTTAATTTACAATTTCTTAATGCTTTGGTACAACCTTTTCAAGCACAGTATCTCACATAATCATCTATTTGTGGAATGGATACTCATTTATTAATATAAATATTTGTTTTTTTGGTGGAGGATTTTATAAAATAGATTTTATATTATCATAATTTATTTTAAATGTAGCTTTTACATTTAAATCTATATTAATGAGATGTAATATAAAAACTTTTTTCTTCCGTATTTTTTATATTACATCTCATAATGATTTTTCCATATTTTATTTTATAAAATATTTTTCCATATTTTATTTTATAAAATCTTTTTACATAATGAGATGTAATATAAACTCTTTTTTCTTCCGTATTTTTTTTGCTAATATAAAATCTATTTTATTTTATAAAATCTACACGTATTTTATATTAGCATAATATAAAATCTACACGTACTTTTTTTGCTAATATAAAATCTACACGTATTTTTTTTTCACGAGCATTAAAAGAAGAAAAAAGAAGGTTGATATGAATTAAAAATAAAAAATAGCGAGATACACTAATAAATTATCGTATTCTTTAAAATAAAAATATTCCGCAATACTTTTCAAATTAACCAAGTGTAAAGAAAATAAAATAGAAATGATGTAGATATAAAAATATTCTTTCATATTTTTAATATATTTACATTTAAATGTAAAATCGAAAATGAAAATAAAAGATTTTAAAATATTCTCTACATTCACTATAAATATATATAGTTTCTCTATGTATCATAGTGATATGTTGTGAGACATGTCGTTTGAGTATTAAATAATATAATACAAAACTATTACCAATATTATTGCACAAACTCATAACAACAAACGATTAAGAATATATGCAAGTTAACCACTTATGAAAATACATTCGTTTTTCACATTGTATTTCTTTAACTGTTAATAGAGAAATTACGTTTCATTTTAACTCGGTTCAATATTCCAACAAAAAATTTATCCTCCCATGCAATGGACGTACCCAACCACTAGTAGAAGCATAAAATTCACATTCCAAAACTTAAGATCACATCACCAAATAAGTGTTTTTTAATTTTTACTATATTGAAGTAAGGAAGTAAAAAATGAAATTATATATCCAAAGGACAAATTACATTTTTTTGATGTGTTTCTTCTTTGAAGATCAACTGCCCTAACAAAGCCAAGATATATATATAATATATATATATATATATATCTATATATATATATATATATATATATATGATGATCGACATGGGTGTGTATCCTTTGGTTCAGTTCAGCCCCAAATAATTGTCATGCACGTATGAAACAAGGGCAATCTTTTTCTCCAGGAAATTAAATCATCATAAAGGAAAACTTCCCTTCAAGATTTTCTTACAACTTTGCAAGAACCTTAATTGCACATTATGAAGACAGTGCAATCTTTTCGAAGCTCACAAACACTGCATCACTATGTCCTTGGCTCATGCATTTCCTAAATAGTACCATACGGAATTAATAGTACTATACAGTGAATGAAATTTGTCTGAAAAAAGAGAAAATAAAGCTATTGGTCTTTCCCATTACAAAGTTGACAATAATAAAAAGTTTTTAACATCAGACACTACAAAAATTCATGATTATAGGACATCAAAAAATGTGGGAGTATGTTAACGAAGCGTTTGGTACGCAGACAAGATTGGACGGGACTGGACTGGACAGGACAGGACAGGACTGGACTGGACTGGACAGGACAAGACAAATGGTTGTCTTGTGTTTGGTACGACTAGGACTGGATAGAACAGAACTGAACAAGTTTTCATAAAAGTTGTTTGATAATTTTATATATCATATAATAGTTATAAATAACACAAATAAAGTATATCTTTAAATAATTTAATTAAAAGACATTATTAATTTTTTTACACAATTTTCATACATACAAAAACAATAGTAGGAAATTTGAATGAAGAATCTGAAATAATTGATGGTAGTTCGAAAAAATCCGATTCATATAAAAAACATAATAGTTGATTCACTTTGGAAGATCTTAATGAATTGGTGTATGCATAGTTGTAGCGACGAGTAAAGATAAAAGACGATGGGTGGCCGGTGAAAGACGATAGTTGTGAAGAAGGTGAAAGATAGTAATAGAGGTAGTGGTGGTGGCGATGCACAGTGGTAATAGAGGTTATTGTAGTGGAGGAAGAGACGGAGGTTACCAACGATGGTTGGCGGTGAGTGTCGGTGACGGCGGCAATGGGTGGTGGTGATTGGTGGAGGTGGCGATGGGCGGTGGTTGTGGAGGTGGTGGAGGAGGTTATTATGGTGGAGAAATAGGTAGAGGTGGCCGACGGTGGTTGGCGGTGGCTACTAGTGGCCGCCCATGGTGGTGGTAGCGACGATGGGTAGTGGTGACCCTTAAGACTAGTATCATATTAGGATTATGTATCAAATGACGGTAAATCAGTGATTTTTAGTTTCTGTCTCATTTCTGTCCCATGTTGTTCCACCTATTTTGTTGGAACAAGAAAATACCCCTTTTTGTCTCATCTTGTCCCACCCTGTCCAGTCTTTGTCCCTGTCCCATGTCGCGCCAAACATGGGACAGTTAATTTTTGTCCTGTCCCATGTCACGCCAAACATGGGACAGTGAATTTTTGTCCCGTCCTGTCCCACCCAATCTGCAAACCAAACGCACCCTAATAGACTATTTTATACTACTTAAGTTTATAGGACAAAACCCTTATGTGTCATGTCAAGTAAAAGTGTTGTAAATTGTAATAAAATTATATGATGTTTTTGCATGTCTTAAAAAACTTTTTAGGACACTTTTCACTACAACAAAGTTGGGTTTATAGGACACTTAATATGTTTAAGCGTCTTAAAAGCATAATTTATAGGACTTATTTTGTAACAACACTTTAACACTTGAACAATGTATTTTATGTTTTTGTTAGTTCTATTTTATGTTTATTTATTGTTTTGGCAGTTTTTACAGCTTTCAGCAGGTTTTTCCTGTTTTTGATTTTTAAAAATTTCGGCAGATTTTCGGCGGAATATTCCGCCGAAATAAATAAATAAATAAATAATTTTTGGCGGAATATTCTGCCGAAAATCCGCCAAAACATTTTCACCGAAATATGTTTCTTTAAATTAATTAAAATTAAATAAAAAATAAATATTTGTTAAAGGGAAAAACAAATGGAACAACAATACAGAGAGAATAACAATAAGACAGAGAGAAGAAGTCTATAATTATCATTAATCATAAGCCCTTTAAATAGGGAGGAGTTACAAGTAGATAGTTAGGAGATATTTCAGTTCTAATCTAACTCTGATATATTTATCTCTATCTCTATCGTTATATCCTTTAGACGATGGCACACTTATCCTACAACACTCCCCCTTGTGCCGAGTTAAAGGAGTGGTGGTGCACAGTTGTTGCCTCGTTAAAACCTTACGCCAAAATAAAACCCAGTGGGAAAAAATAAAAATATGACGAAGGAAAGAGTACAACGCACCAGCTTCTTTGCAATACATAGACTTATCCTTCAGTCTAGTTTTCTCTTAGATTCATACTTTAATCTTGAGAGTTAAGAAAACATGATGGTATATAAACAGTTGCCTCACTAAAACCTTACACCAAGGAACAAAACCCAATGGGAAAAATAAAACCTTGGTTGAAGGAAAGAGCACAACATACCAATATCACAAATATAGTAGACTCCCCCTGATTCGTGCATTAACCAAGGGAATTTGGAAAATATTTCCATTTACTTTCTACACGTTTCCCAATATATGGTTTTAGGTAATGACTTGGTAAAATATGTCACATTCTTTTGACACCTTACTTGATTCACTTGAATCTAAAGGAGAGTCTTTTATTGCTGATTGTATAGAAACTTAAGCAGAATATGCTTTGTGTTATTACCATATATGCATTTCTTATGTTCATTTCTTCGATACATGATACATTATTTTCATATATGCAAGTAGGATACTGGTTGAACCCAGAATTACTAACTCCTATAATATATGCAATTATAGTCCTTAATCATATACATTATTTTATTATCTCATGGAGAGTAATATTCTTGGATTAATTCAAGGAGGTAGTTACAAAGGATCGCTTAGTTTACTTCCAAGCAATCGACGTGTTCATTGTGGTAATTCTTTATTTAGTTTGGGAACATCATTTGTATGGGTCAGACAGATACCTAATATCAGCAAACACATACCAAGACATTATTTGGTGTTTTTCTATAAGAGCTAGCTAGTACTTTTGCTGCTTACATTCTAAGTAGGTATTGAAGTTCCATTATCAATCCCATTTTTCTTTCTATAGGGAAAGTATAAACCATGTCAATGGTTCCAAAAGATTAATTTTAATATCATTCCAATGATTTTGCGTTGGCGCTGAGCTAAATCTAGCTAACAAGTTCACTGAGAAATACAATATATGGTCAAGTGTATTATGTTAAGTACGATAATGCGCATATTGTACTTAGATAGGGAATTCCAGCTCTCAGCATCTTTCGTCATCATCCTTTAGACGAAATGGATCTTTCCTTATATCCGACACTTCGACCGATCATGGGAGTGCTAACCGGATGCGCTTTGTCCATATTAAATTGCCTGATTATTTTCTGGACATATGCGATCGGTGAATTAATATTTCACAAACTCGGTGTCCTAGCTCAAATATCTAGACAAAACCAAGTTTTCCCAAGATCTTTCCTCTCAAAATCAGATTTCAAGTAGCTTGTGGTTCCTCTCATTTCATCAAGAGTGCCTATTATGTTCATAGCATTGACATATAGAGCTACTTTGAAAATCTGGAACTTGTTTTCCATAATAAATAAGCAAGAGAACATTTCATCGTTCTTATATATCCTTTCCCAATCAAGTATTCCATTAGGCGGGTATACCACATCCACTTATATTGTTTTAATCTATAAAGTGGGCGTTTCAATTTATTGCAAACGCATTTCGTGGTTTAGAGTTGCTTGATTTTGGTAATGTAATATCATCAAGTACTTTTTTATATCTCTAAATCTAGATCCCCGTAGAGATATGTGGTAACCACATTCAGGAGTTGCATTTCCAGTCCTTCAGAAACTACTAGGCTAGTAAATTATACGGATGTCATAACATCCATCATGAGAGAGTAAGTCTTCTCGTGGTCAATCCAGGGCGTTGTGAGAAACCTTGCGCCAAAGGAGAGTCTCATACATTATGACTTAATTATTCTCATTATGCTTTAGGACAAATGATTTATCTATGTCTTACAGGCTTTACACTTGGTGGGTTAGCACTACCAAACCAAATACCTGTTCATTTTTCAAATAATATGATTATCCTGGATTGCTTATTTAGGCCAGTTTGCTCTTTGTTGATATTTTCCAACTGAGCATCGTTCGATGTCAATGTGCTCTATCACCTCATAAACAATAATATATGCGAAATATATCATCAATAATTATATATGATCTGTCCATCGACTCATATGTGCTCTCATAGTTCATTTGAGATTAATATTCATCTCTAGAATCAATATTAACTTCGGAGCGTCCTCCAGTGACGATTCATAGACATAGTTTAATCAGAGACAATCTCATGAGAGGTTTATGTATTGATGACAAATAGTTGTGCCGTACTCTTCTCTTCCTTTAGATGAGTATCTATCGAACCAAGTAGCTTCCCCCATTTCCGTTTGGGAGCTACGACCTCAACCACACCTCCACTATGTGTGATTGCAACACACTTTCCAATGGCGTTGTGCCCTTGTTGGGGACTTTTTAACCTTGCAAGTATATTTGCAGCTCGTATATGTGATTTTGTCACTTTTGGAATATTAAACGTATCAGGTATCGAGTCTGATTCGTTTGACTTCAACATTACGTTGTGAAGTTTTGGGGATCGAAATGAGACAGAGTGGGAATATTCAATGACACTTCCTGTCGTTCCCATGGAATATACTTTTTCCTATCTCCCCTTAACGACGGGAAGACTGTCTCATGAAAGTGACAACCCGCAAATCTAGCGGTAAAGAGATCACTAGTCAAATATTATAATTAGCGGATAATTGTTGGGGATTCATATCCAACATATACCAAATCGTCTTTAAGGACCCATTTTGATGCGCTGTGGGGGCGCAATTGGCACATATAATCAAACATGCGTAAATGTAAAGTATCAGGCTTATATCCAGTTACCAACTGGTACACATGAGCAAGTAGTGGGTCTAAAAACGAAAAAAAAACTGCATATAATAATTGCATAACCCCAGGTAGATGTGGGTAAATTGGTGCGCATTACTAATACCCTAGATGTCATCATATTCTTTTGATAACAACTTCTATGAGACCATTTTATATATACACATGGGGTATAGGAAACTTTACATTGATCCTAATACATATGCAATTAACATCAAATCCTTATGATATAAATTCTCCAGCATTCAAAGTCATGTAGACTTGATGAAATAATCAGGGTGGTGAGACCTTAAACGTATAGTTAGTGCTAGTAGTGCAGTATTTCATGTGGACAATAATACGACATGCGTTCATCGTGTCGAAACCAAAACCATAAAGTACTTTAATGGCCCGCATTTTGGATGTTTATGTCCATAAATATCACCTTGTATTCGTTGTAACAATGGAATATTTTTGTATTATGTCCTTAGCTTTAGGATGGTCTCAATCCTGTATTGGCTAAGGAGTAGGTTATATACAAAAGTTTTAGGTATTCGAGAGGGCATATAGCAATGTTGTTTCTTATGCTACAGAAGTCAACAGTTGTAATTTTCCTCATTCTGCCTTTCACTCGAAAGAGAATATGTCTATGTGTATTTTGCAATACATGGATCACTATGTCATAACCACAGTGTCCCGCATGGTCATGCCAAAACATATATGTGTTATTGCCCCCAAAAGTTCTTTATTGGTGACAAAATATGTTCCGATGACCCAATAATCTACTAGTTTGACACATTAGTTTCCATGATATATGTTTACTTTCATATATTCATTAGAACTTATGTATATATGTTCATTTCCATTTCCATTTGATACGAATATCTTTACAAGGTTCCTATTAATTTTGTACCAACAAGAGAGTGACAGTCCATCGTCTAAGTAATTTGGTTGGATGTATTATAAAACAAGTATTAGTCTATCTTTTTTTTTCAAGGGTGTGATAGGTAAAAAAAATCAATTCTCCTCGATACATTCCTACACGGAACGGAGAATATTGAATTTTTTTTTTGTATTTGTTTTGATGTATTTCTTTACATCTATAATGGTTACATATTCGATTTTACTTTAGCAAAGAAATTAATTTTTGGTACTTAAAATTAATTTCAAAGAAACATATGCATAATCAATATTAAATATTAAAACAAATATGTTATATTTCATTTTCAACGTGTTCCCTTTTTTATAGAAGCACTTTTTAGTGCATATCATATTTGATTGTCCATTATCACCTGGGTAGTAGTTGTATCCTACTCCAGGTGTTGAAAAATCCTTCCTGGCTCTTACCAATACCCTGACCATTTCTAGGGTCTCGTCCACATGGTGCATAAATGTCATATGTGTGAAATGGTTTTTAACTCACAATCATTTGGAGTTGTTTCCACTTCTAACACTTTCATTATTGATATCAGGAATTTTCTTTATCCCGACATATGTGGTGTTATTCGAAAGAACCTTGTTGTGTCTCTCAACCACTTGCAGTAGGTTGATGAGTTTGTCTAAATGTTACATTCCAACTTATATTGGTTAATTAATATTTACTTATATATGAAATGTGGAAATGATATTAGGAATCATGTCATCTTCTGTGAGCTCCTTGCCACAGAGATTAAGACGCGTTTTGGATATAACATTTCTTTGTTGCAATCAGTTACCTTTTTGTAATCGAGTAAGTGGGTTTCATTCCACTGTACGATTAGTTCGGGAAGTATATATTCATCAGTACTCCCGATTATCCCTTTCGGAACATCCCACATTTCTTTGGGGGTTTCTAGTAAAGGTATCCTATGAAACTTAGGATTTATATGTCGTCTCAAAACATGGGGGTATTTGTTTGTACCTTTTCAAGAGGTTGATTTTAGAGTCAATGGGGAGTTGATGGACTTTAGGTATTTTCTTGTACCTTTTCAAAAGGAGGTTTATGTACTCATATTCTTTTGAGTTTATGACGTTGATTTTGGGATGAGTTGTTTCAACCATTTACATATATAAATAATAATATATGATTTTCTTTTTGATAAGGAAATGGATTTTGGTTATGAAATTTCATTATCATAACAATATTGGATTTTTGTATGCTTTAGTTTTATTGAAAATACTTCATCAATATTTCAATTTGCAAAAAAAATCACTCAATCTATTGGATTTCTTAAATCCCTACAAACCTTAGGGCTATTTACACCCGTTTGACAAAATCCTTTCGATGTATTGCGATTAATTCATCAATGAAATACATAGATAACATTTGTTATTTGGTAAATTTTGACATGAGGTCAAAAAAATTCATACCATATTGGTATTTTGGGATCTTTTGGCAAGAGGCCCAAGTGACTATGAATTTGGCATATGAAACAATTTTAATACCTTAATAGCATTTTTTGGAGTTTTTGGTAAAGATCAAAATATATGAGCTTGGATGTGTAACTTCCAAAAAATAATTATATAGTTTAAAATTATGAGTAGGAACCCACAATCAAGATAAATGTTTGAATTTAACATTTTCATGTTATTTTTGAACCTTTTGGCAAAATAACAGAAGTTATGGGAGTTGAAATTGTAAATTTCAAAGATAATTTATAAGTCATAACTAAGATAAACATCTGAATTATACTAACAATTATTAATTAGGATAAACATTTGAATATTAACACAAACAAATAGTAAATAAATATATAATATTGTAACTAAATGGATAATCATTTAAATATATGAATATTTTAATCTAATTTGATAAACATTAATAAATCATAATAATATTTTAAAACAATAAAAGTTATACTAACACAATTAAAATAAATAAGATGAAACAAATATTAAAATAATTAATAGTCTAATTCATTATTTGGACTAGTCTAAAAGAATATATATTTAATTGGTCGAATTAAATAAAATTAAGTAAACATGTCAGAAAATAAGTCAAGATTGACTCGCATAGATAAAGTATATTAAAATTAAATAAAAGTTAATATAATAAATATTTATTAAACAAAAACGTAAATTAATGGGAAAAAAAAACAAATTAAGTTTTGTTTTAGTTAAATAAAACAATAATACTTATCCCTTGTGGATACTTAAAAATTATTTATTTAATTCCTTTTGATAATTAAAAAAAATAAAAACAAAATCATTCAATTATCCTAATAATTCAGATAATTAGATCATAATCATATTAAAATCACATATAAATTCCAATAATTATCTTTTAATATAGGTTTTTTTTACGTCAATATAATTTTCATTTATTTAACTATTTCAATAAAAATAAATAAATAATCATGAATTCAATTTTTTTTAATTCAATTAATATCAATCACGAAAATAACGGAAGTATTCTACAGAAAACATAAGAAAAAAAATAAACATGATTCATAATATTCACTTATGAAGAAATTGATAGAAAACTTACTAGATTTTTTTTTGACATGCGTGACAATGAGCAAAAGATAACGCAGTAGCGATGCAATTTTGCGGCAAACCGTTCAACGACAACGTGCACCAATCGTTTAGAGACGATGAAAAACAACTTTGAGCTTTACGTGCTGATAACGTGTTAAAGGGAAAAACAAATGGAACAACAATACAGAGAGAATAACAATAAGACAGAGAGAAGAAGTCTATAATTCTCATTAATCATAAGCCCTTTAAATAGGGAGGAGTTACAAGTAGATAGTTAGAAGATATTTCAGTTATAATCTAACTCTGATATATTTATCTCTATCTCTATCGTCATATCCTTTAGACGATGACACACTTATCCTACAACAATATTAAAAATTTTCAGCGGAATAATCCGCCGAAATTCCGCCGAATTTTTTTTACATTATTTATTTAATTAATCGACTTATTTAAAAATTAAAAAAAATTCGGAAAAGTTTCCGGCGGAAAAATCCGCCGAAAAAACAATTTCCGCCAAAAATTCCGCTGAAAACATTTTTTGCGGCGCCCCGGATTCCGTCCGCCGAAAATCCGCCGAAACAGTGATTTTCCGGCGGATTTTGGACGTCGGAAATGCCGTTTTTTTGTAGTGTAAAAGTTTATAGGAGCAAAATATAAAACGTCTTATCTATAAGGGTTATAATAGAGTTGTAGGTAGGGCCGGGTGCTCACGGGTTGGGTTGATCGAGTTGAAGGCATTTGATCAACCCAATCTAATGTCGGCGGTTTGAAAAATTTTAACCCATCCCAAACAAAAGTGCAACCCAACCCAACCCGTTTGGGTTGGTCGGGTTGTGTTTAAACAAAGTAATGCCAACATTGAAAACATAAAAATAAGGAAATATTTCTTTGAGATACAATCAATCATTCAAGAGAATATACAAGTTCATCAAATATTTAGATATTACCACCTATAACTTTTCAATAATATCCTCTTATGAGTTCCATTGCTCGTTATATTGCCAAGTTGTTTTTGGTAACTTATACATATTAAAGATAAATACAAATAATTTTAGAGAAACCGCTAAAACGTTTATCGGGTTGATCGGGTAACTTTGGGTCTAACCCAATATCAACCCAATAGTTTCGGTTTGCTCTAAATTTGTATCGATAATATGTTGGGTTACCTCAGATTGATTTTTTTTTTGGGTTTTTTCGGGTTGGATTGACCGGATTGGTCGGTTTTTTGAGCACCTACAGTTGTAGGAGGTTTTTAGGCTTTTTAATAAAAAAATTTGAACGTTTTTAAAATAAAGTGTCATATTAGTTATTTTATATGACACTTTTTAGAAATGTCTAATAAACTTATCTTTTTATAGGACACATTTTCAAATACAGGCTTATTAAAAAAAAATACAACACTTTATTTTAAAAAGTGTCCTAATAAACTTGTTAGAACGCCAAAAAGTTCTATAAAGTATGTTATTAGGACGCTTTAAAATTTTAAGCGTGCTATAAACCCAATTTTGTTGTAGTGTTTGAAACAAAGTGTCCGATTAGTCATTTTATACGATATTATTTGAAAAATATATTATAAAACAATCCTATAGAAAAATGTGTTAATAAGATACTCTTTAAAAGTATCCAAAAAAAGTTTATTAAGACACCCAAAAATATTCTATAAATTTATTACAAAACTTTTAGATATAACACACAAAGCTTTGGTCGTATAAACTTAGCCCTATAAAGTAGTCTATTAGAACACTTAAACACTTTTGACGTCCTATAAACTCGATTTTGTTATAGTGAGGTTACCCGTATGGGGGAATTTGTGCTAAAAAAAATCCTCTACGTGTCTTATATCTTCTCACTAAAAGAAATGATGATTCTACCCCTATAGCTAGAAAAATGCTTATATCAAGTGTTCCATGAAGGGGTGCCATAGAGTGCATGGTGCATGTTATATATACACTGAATAAGGAATTGCTGTATATCAAATTAGAAACAAAAATCTTTAATTGTTTGTTTTTTTATCTCAATGATGTACTTCAAAAGGTGTTGTAGGGCACCACCAATCTTGTATGCTAGTATCATGAATGATTTATTGCATTTCTTTCAAGTGTTATAAGTCTTACATATTTATATCCTACATAGCTTCAGCAACGCCCAAAGCTGCCACATCAAGCAATTGAGAGCATGTTAACACCCTAAATTTTTTTCAAAAGAAACTGGAAACAACAAAAATGGTCAGAAAATAACTTAAACAAACCAATTGCCAAGGAAGTTCAAAAGAGTCGAAGGACAAAGAGGTTTCCTAGAGTAGATCAGAGGAAGATCAATAATGCATTCGTAGAACCAAAATAGTCACGAGCAATGCTACCGGTGTACCAAAAGCTAGAATATAGATATCGGAAAACCTTAAAATAATAATACCAAATTAAGAAACCTAATAGAAGACTGGATATGGCGTGAACGCGTACGTGGTACATATATTTCAAAAAATTGAGGGCCGGGGAGGGGGGATTTATGATCAAAATAACTTTTAAGGATTTGATTATGTTTGATTAAATTTGGTATTAATTTGTAGCAAATGACAATTTTAATTAATTGTGCCATAACTTTTGTTCACACATATGTCAAAACAATCATAGATATCTGGGATTATCTTTATCTTCTGTTCTCTTCAACAATTTCAAACATGCACCATTACGTCATTCATGTACGTCATTCTATAACAAAATTGGCTTTATACGACATCACCAATTTCTAAGCGTCAAAAAATAAAGCATCATGTCTAAAGATGTTTTAATAAGTTTATAAGACGTTTTTAGCCGTTTTAACTAGTTTTTTAGTACACTTTTAATACTAATTGTCGCATTAGATTTTTTACAGCACACTTTTGAGAAAATGTCATATAAACCTATTTTTTTTATAGAACACTTTTTAAAATAGTGTCCTATAAAATAGCTAATACGATGTTTATTTTTTATAAAAATATTCTTAAAAACTTGTTACGACTTCCAAAAACGTCGAATAAACTTATTACAATGCTTTTAAATACAACATTTTACTTTTTTGGTCCCATAAATTAAAATATTAGGATTTTTGGTATCCTATAAACCAATTTTGTTGTAGCAGCATTTGAGTCAACCAACCCCAAAAAACGTTAACATATATTTAATCCAAATTAAATGCTCAAAAAGTGTAAGATACTTGCCACCTTGAACCAAGAGGTAACAGATCTATTACATTTTTAATCCAGTGAAGTCTTAAACTTCTGTAACTTGTACCCAAGTGATCACAAAATGATTCATGAGATCACATTTCTTTGACTTTGTACGTAAATATTCATGGGATCATGAACCTTCACCACATATATACTTGATTGAAATAGAAATTATAAATATGTTTTCCATCAAAACCCTTAAATAAGAAGAAGAAAATCCATCGTATGCGAAATGTTATTTTATATTCCAAGTAGACATATTGACTATAATCCCTAGGGTTCCAATGCAGGAGCAAGCTAACCACATATGGTGGATTTTCAAGAATCATAGATCTCATATCATATTAAACACAAGATCCAAAAATACTGGTGTTGTTTATAATAGTCTTTTTCACCGATGTTGACTGATATTATGTTTTACATGTCGGTAACATAATTAGATTTTTCCATAATTCCTGCCAGCCAACTTTGGATTACAAAAGTCACATCTGTCCATCGTATTGTTACTGCCCCACACCCGCTGTCACTCTTACAAAAGCCGACCAATATATATGATGAAATACAGAATGGCTTCAATTTCCGTACAACGCGTCCAGCTGGCTGTCGTCGGTTTTAGTTTTCATTGTGTTTTTTACCTTTACATGAACCATCGTTAAGATTGTAACCACCGAAGATCAATGATTTTGAAAGGGATCATATGTTTTGGTTAATGGAGACTATAGCATATGTTTTAAGTGAGCATTTGAACTAAGGTACGAACATAAAGAAGGCAATCAAACTTTATAATCGGGTTCATTTAATGCAAATTCCGATAAAAGATACTTAAACCGCGGGACTAAAACAACTTTGAGTTTTCAAAACGGGTGTTGCTATTTAGATCAAAATCAGATGAAATCATACATTGAAAATGTAATAAAGATTACTTGATGTTAATGTATGTATATGAGGATCACATTAACAAGTAGTTGTGCATCTAACATATAGATATGTATTCCTTCTTCCCCTTTCAAATACCAAATATTTCCTTATAAAACTAGTTAGGGGGTGTAAGTAGACTATCGAAAGAAAATTGAACAGCAAATTTAAAAGGCCGAAATAACAAAAAGATTACCGGTGCAATATTAATGTGGTCTAGTTCCCGTTCGGAAAATTTTGCGATCCACAATATGTGCTTTGACTTTTGTTCGCTATGTATAAAAGAAAAAACTAATCGAAGTGAACCGCTTATAATCACATTTTTTTTTAATATAAAAACATATTTCATATTAAATGTGAACCTTCGAATTCTTTTTGTCTCAAAAATCAATATCTCAAACAAATTAAATTTGAAAATCACAACCTTTGAGTTTAAAATTCTTGCAATGAAATCAAGAAATTCCACTCTCTACTTTTGTTGGTTTAAACAATGCCATTAGTTTTTGGATTGGACAATAGAGTTCTACCTGACCTAGACTTGTACTAATTCTTCTCTATATATATTGGAAAAAAAAATTCTCCTTCTTAAATGACTCTTTTGTAGTTTTTAGTTTACATATAAAGGTCAACCAGTAATCGAAGCAAAAATTAACTCCGATTCAAAGTTCGTGGCTGGTTTCAAGATTTCTTGAAATTTAAAGTTTAATCAAACCAAAACCAGTTAAAGTAGGTAACTTTCACAATTTAACGAGGTTTAGGAGTTGAGATGGGTAGAGAGTCTTGTGCATATGATCATATTTCAGGCCATTAAATAAAGAAAAATATATATGGGCTGTAACTTGTAAGTTGTGTTACAAAAATTTATGGCCCAAGTCAAAAAAAGTCCATTTTTATTCCATGGACAAAATTGACAATAAAGATGTGTTTGGTTGCAGACTGGGTGGGACGGGACGGGACAAAACTCACTGTCCCACGTTTGGCGTGATATGGGACAAGACAAATATTCACTGTCTCACGTTTGGCACGAAATGGGTCAAGGACAAAGACTGGACAGGATGAGACAAGATGGGACAAAACAGAGTATTTTCTTGTTCCACAAAAATAGGCGGAACAACATGGGACAAGATGAGAGAGAAACTAAAAATCACTGATCTACCGTCATTTGATATATAATCCTAATATGGTATTAGTCTTAAGGATCACCACTACCCATCACCGCCACTACCACCATTGGCGGCCACCAGTAGCCACCGCTAACCACCGTCGGCCACCTCTACATATCCGTGCACGATTCGCTCGATAGTGGGGTCTTCAAACCCATAAGATTTGAACTCATTTTGAAGGTATTGATGAAACGATTATAATTGTATAGTTTTTAATAAAAAAACATATTTTTTAATGTATTTTAGTTAATATACAATTATGTAGGATATAAAATGAAAAATATAAAATAAAGGAATATAAAAGCAAATTAAATAACTAATAATAAATGTAATTTAAAAATAAAAAATAATGTTATTTTTATATTTCATGTTGAAATACTTGCACATGACATCGTCTTGGACTTACCGTTGACTCCAAGTCCCTGAGAAGACAACCCTACTTATCACTATCACAATCCATTATGTTTAGAGATAATACTCCCTCCGTCCCAAAATAAGTGTCCAAATTTCTATTTATACTTGTCTCAAAATAAGTGTCCACTTTCAAAAAATAGATAACTAAATTCTCATATTTACCCTTAATTAATGCACAAATATATAAGAGTAGTGAAGAGGGAGAAAAATAAATAAGGGTAAAAATGTCACATGGTAACAAAAAGGTGTAATAATTATGCATGTCTAAAACTATGTGCCAAATCAAATGTGGACACTTATTTTGGGACGGAGGGAGTAGGATTCATTAATTATAATTTATATTACTTTTTGGACTCAACACCCGTTAACCCATCTATGACTTTTCAAGGTTACAACTTCTATAATGAATCATATCTTTCTTGCCTTTCGTTCACTTGATAGGTGAATTTTTTCACTCATCGTAGTTATCTTTTGCTTCATGGTAAATCATCGTATCTTGGGAATGAAAACAATAAGGAACAAAAACCGACAAAATAAGTGGAGATGCTAAAGTCAATGCATAACATTCACTCAACTTTAAGAATTGCATGTTGCCACACTACAAATCTTCTTAATAGTCATATGCTGCATTTGCTACCTAGATGTAAAGATAGTTAAGTCACATAATTGCCCTATATTAGTAGCATAAACATTTACCCAGATACCAAATGTACACGAGAGACAAGTGAAAAGATTAAACTGTCATTAGAGTGGAATGAACATCAAAAGGCAGTGTAAAAAAGTAACAAGAATAGACCAAAATTACCAATTGAAAATAATTATCCTTTTCTTTAAGTAACCAATTTAAATATTCTTTGTGTTATATTTGTCCCAAAGTACAATAATCTAAAGAAAAGAAGTGGTCCTACCTTTAACTTGGTGGTAGAATTGTTAGAAGGATTTGGTTGTAAGAATTTCGGAACAACTGATCAATCAACATTTCTTGGATGTACATTAGCAGCTTCAATTCCAAACCATTCAACGTAATCGGGACGGAAAGAAGTACCAACATTTTGAAGAAGTGCCTTTATTTGATGCATTGGTATCATGAGACACGTACATTACTTGTGAAAGAATTTTGGTATATTGGAAGAGAATAGAGGGTAAAACTTCTAACAAGCAACACTACAAATAGTAAAATAGAAAAGGGTGTTTTAACTTATTGATGTTGTGTTTGAAGGCTATACTGGTCATAAACTACAATTTTTGTTCCTTCATAACTTTGTCTCATGTGTTTAAAGCAGACAAACAATACAAGACATACCACTTGCTGAGACTGGAACAGGATGATAAATGTTGAAAAACTCTGGTTGCTGGCAGAAATCCTCTTGGCACATTTTCAGCATATATTATGGCTTCAAAAGCATGCCCTGCAAATTGTAATTAAACAAAGAAACTATATACATCAAAAGCCTTGGTGATTGCCAGAGCAAAAGTAGAAATGAAAAAGCTCTTTTAACCAATTTCATGCACCATTAGCCTCCCTCCCAGCCGTAGACATGCAAATGCAATGCACTATATACTAAAAAAGTTATATGAACACCTAAACGCAAAGAAGTATTTGCATTTTCTTGAGACAAATTATTAAACGAAAATATAATGCAAGCAACCAATTAACCTGATATAGGAATTTATGCTTGATCCGGGGGGGGGGGGGGGGGGTTGATAGGGTGATTCTCCATCTGCAACACGAATTTGCTGCTCTACAAAATCTTGACCAACAATCATCTCAGTCACAAGATGTTCAGCCTAAAAACGAATTGAGTCTGTCCCTGATTAACTACCACTTATCCTTCACTTGTGAATATTAAGAGTTAGCTCAAGCAACCAAAGCCTCTAGGTCTCCTGTCTCCCATCCATAAACTATTAGCAAATAAACCTATAGAAGAAAAATACGTTAAACATGATCAAACATTAAAAGTAAATGACACCAATACAAAACAAGAGAAAAAGAAAAAAAACGCCTCTTGGATTATGCAAACATGAAACACATTTAAGGTTTGGAAACTAATCATGTCAATCTAAGGAGCCGTTTAACAAATACTTACCGGGTAAGCGCTTACCAACATAAATTATCATTTCTATTTACCTTATGGCTTATGGGGTAAGATTCTTGGCCATAAAAAAGTGACTGATGGTAAGCGTTTATAACGCGGTAAGCACTTACTGGGTAAGAGTCATAATTATCACTTACCGGGTAATACTTTTGATCTTTGTCTTCCTCTTACCGGGTATGATTCTTGGTCTTTGTTATGTTCACCCAGTAAGGTAATTGAACAAGTATAAGCAATTACCAAGGTAAGATTTTTGATCCTTGTCATTTTCACCTGGTAAGATAATTACCCAATAAAAAGAGAATCAAATTAAGGGTTAATAAAAAAAAATGGGTTTGTCATACTCATAAGATATTTAGAAAAAATGAGTATGTCAAAAGGCGGATCAACCAAGCTACATTTCTTGTTGTATGTCATACTCGTAAGGTATCTTGATTTATACATTTGCAATATTGAAACAGATAAAGAAAGTATTAATAAAAGGAACCAAAATAAATGGGTATTTGTAACACCCCGGATTTCCGTTGTGTAACCTTGTTATTCTTATGTTAAGCTTTTGTCGTTAGCTCCGTGTTTGGTTGGTTGTCGTTTTGGATTTTGTGAAGTTGGGGAGAAACAGTGAGTTACGCGAGTTACACCGCGACTAGAGGTCGCGGCACAACCCGCGTAACCCTCTGTTGGTTATGGATTTTGAGAACTACGCGAGTTATACCGCGACTAGAGGTCGCGGCACAACCCGCGAAACCCACTGGATGATTAGGGTTTTTGGGACACGGGCGAGTTATGCCGCGAGTTGAAGTCGCGGCATAACCCGCGTAGTTGCATTAACCGTCTTAAAGAGGTTCAGTTTCCCAAATCACTTTATCACAAAATCTAAATATCTTCTCTCTCTCTCTCTCTCTAAAAGTCTCTCTCACTCTCTAAGGGTTTGGAAGATTATAGTCAGTGTTCGATCCGAGGTTTCGGTGTTTTAAGCTTCACCTCTACGTCGTGGTCGTTATCTGGTTTTTCGGGTTTTATTCCGAAAACCTATCGGTGAGTTCCTACTACCATTTTACAAACTTTATACATGTCAAAACTCTTATTTGCGAAATCTGAAGTATTTCTACGGTATGATTTTATGTTCTAAACATTTTGATATAAATGAAGTTTTTGGTGAATCTCGGGGTTCCCGGTCAGGTTTGACCAAAATGACGGGTTCCGCCTTATTGAAGTAAAATGATGTTTTACTTGCACATTATGTGGTCGTTTGAAAAGGATGTTTATGAACTCATTTTAAATGATTTTCATTCTTACCAGAAGTTGAACTGGGAATAGCATTTTGTTTATAAAATGTACTTATACCATATATTTATTTATGGTCGGTCACATATGTTGTTGTGACGAGTCCTTACCATTACTAGTGGATCCCTAGGTTTTGGAGTAGACTGTTTTATTGGGAGGTAATATTCCCCATTTTGTAACTATGGATGCATATGTTCCTAGAGGGCAACTTGGTACGGTTATGTGAGGCCGGATACTAGCCATGGTTCATAGTGATCCTAGTGAAGGCGTATACATTGGTTTCCCTTGGGAGCGCGATCTCACCTCGTAGCACGGACTCTGGGTTCATTGCTGAGGACTCCAAGTGTTTAGCTCATAACTCGGAATTGCGGTCTACTTTGTGTTACACCACTATCCTTGGTAAAATGGTCTTTTTATCACCGTTTAAGAGTTTTGGACCGAAGAGGCCCGGTTGTGGCGAAATGTTATCTTTACGGACTAAACCTTTATGAAAAGATTTCTTTATGATACTGATGTTTATATCTTTCGAGCTTTATAAACTGTATGTTCTCACCAAGCTTTAAGTCTGACACTTTTTCTCAAATGATATGTATAACAGGTTTCCCTTAGCGGTGGGATGCACCGGGTTTTGAGAGACGAGTTGGGTCTCGGGGCTTTTTGAGTTGATTAAAGTGTTGATAGTTGGGCATTGTTAAGCCCCATTTTTTTGATGATTAATGGATGTCAACTGATGTAATCTAGATAGTTATGTTTAGATCAGTCTGTTGATGAATTCTAAATCCGTACAGGTTTTTGTAAAGTCTTAAGGACTGGCACACCTTTTCGAGAGGTTTATATCAATGCTGATGTCTTATTGCCTTATTTGTGAAGTTTTAATTTACTCTGATTTTTAGGGTGTTGCAGTATTAACTTATGTAATAATCAGAAACATCAACAAAGAACACCTTCACGTAAAGAAACCCTTCCAAAAAAAAAGAAAAAAAAAGAATGCACAATTAACTAACTGATTCTTGCGCTGGTTTAGGATGATGTGTAAATCGATATAAAATCATACAGAAATATTGGGGTAAATTTAAAAGATATCAATTGCTACCAAAAGACTTTACCATATTGATCAACTTCTTTCAGCTTCTCCTTTATCTGCTTGGACAAGTCAAGAATCTCAGGTGTCTACACATTTAGCAAATCAACAAATGAGACGGACAATAAATTGATACAAATGTAAATAGAAGCAGGCATAATTCACAAAGAACCCAAGAAGTTCAATCCACCTGAGTAACCTCCGATACAGAGATAGAAATAGCTGCTTTAGCATCCTCCTCACTAAGACGTTTAAGAGCTCTGACAATTTTTCTATCACATTCAACATTGAATGTATTTGTTTCAGCATGTGTAAAACAATGGATCAACATAGATGCCAAGATTTAGAAGAGGTAGTTAAAGATGATGGAATTTCCTTTGAAACAGATCCTACCTTGATATTCCTTTAAACCACATATGACAATTTATGACATTTTACATGGCTAATTTCAACCTCTTTTTTTTTCTGAAAGGGATAATTAAAACTTAAATTTCTCCCATTCATTTAAAGACTCTCTTAAGTATAAAGTGCTTGTAAAGTTCACCCTAATTGAAAGAAATAACTTGATTAAATTCAAACCTAGAAAGGTAGAAATAAAACTCTAATAATCATCATTTAAACCAGAACTCTTTCATCAAATACAAATATACACGTAGGAACAATTGTAATCACCTTAATTAGGTACCTTTCGGATTAGCACAGCTGATTGATTTATCGTGGAATGAAGAAATGACAATGAGAGCAGCAACGGCAAGACCCTAAACACCAAATTGAGCACTCCCTGCCTCATAAGAAAAATATTGCACATCATAATAAAACTATTGCACATCACAAGTTGATTCATATTTCTCAGAAGAAACCAGAAAAATACAGAGGAGAACATTGAGAAATTTAAACCCACATATAAAACTTAATTCCAATTGAAAACCCAAAGACAAAATTTGACCAAATTAAATCAAATATGAAGAGAAAAATACATATTAAGAACATGATGTTTCTTCATGGTTTCACATAGAAACCCCCAATTTCAAAACAAAATCAACAAATTGACACTAAGATCACATCAAAAAAACATATATATACATATAGTCCCTTTTCCAAAAAAAAAACATATTGTCAAAAGTCAATCTCCATCAGATTCAATGAGAAAAGAAGAAAACACACCTAATACGAAGAAAAAGATGAAAATTGTAGAGAAGACGTTCCCACCAATGGAAGAAACTGCAGAGCTGAAGAAATCCTTGATTTTCAAATGAACCACCGAGAAGGTTGAAGGTGTCATACAACTTGAATCGATCTCTAAACAACCATTTGGGATACAAAGCGCATTAGGGTCGAAACCATAAATCACGATTTTCAAATAAAAATCATTAGGGTCGAAACCACAGAGAACTAACGTAAGCTTGCCTTGAATCGATCTGTAAACAACCATTTGTGATACAGAAGCTCATTAGAGTCGAAACCCAAAACCGAGATTTTCAAATAAAAAACATTAGGGTCGAAAACAATCATGTATGCGTACCAAACGCTACCTAAAGGGCTAATGGTCCTGCACCAGGTTACCGATTATCGATAAAATCTAATGATCTAAAAGTCGATAGTGAAAGGAGGATTCTTCTCTCTTTTCCTAGTCTTGGCCTAGAATCAAGTTCAACAAATAGTTAAGAAATGTTCTCTTTTTTCAACTGGTTTATTAACGAGGGTTCGCCCTCACTCAGTTCACCTCCCCTGTAGGTAAAAGGCTTTAACTAAAGTGGATTCGGGAATTGGTGCGTCCTCTCAGCATTCACTTACTTCACATAAAATAAAGAAAGAGTGAGCGCTCATTTATATGAAATTTTATAAGAGTTGTTAATATATTGGAAATCTTTTGATAATTACCGATGGATTATATATATATATATATATATGTGTGTGTGTGTGTGTGTGTGTGAGAGAGAGAGAGAGAGAGAGAGAGAGAGAGAGAGAGAGAGAGAGAGTAACAATTATCCAAACTAAAAAATGTTATACTAATAAAAAGAAAAATACATAGTACTAAAAATGTGTGGTTAAGTTGTAGCTTTTAATATGTAAACAGGATGTATATATAATATATTAGCTAGTGGTTAACGAAGCCAAACAATGGCATGAGAGGAGGACCCCCATACATCATTTAGTTTCTCCTGCTGGGAAGAACACCAATTTTAATTGTCTGCCATATTTAATTAGCTAGGGTTAATTTTCCATAATCTCCTTTGTTCATGTATAGTATGTGGGGATCAACCAAGACATGAATGGACATAAAGCAAATATAAAATATTTGTAGTTGACCAATATCATGAGTCAACAGTATCATCATTTCAATTCATATGTTTTGTATTTCCTTAACCTTATATATTATTAGATAAATATTTTCTAATTCAGTATTATAAATTTTATTTTCATTATATGAATAAACAACATATACAAAATATAAAAAAAAAATCCGAATTATTGTTCGTTGTATATATACAAGACATATAAAATAAGTTCCCGAATTAGTTTCGCATATATATGTGTGTGTGGAAAGAGAGAGAAAAAGGAAACATTAATGACTTGTGATCATGTGAATTTTTTTTGGGAAATTGACCCAAATGGCCCAAACATTGAACTGGATTGACCTCCTAGCCCATTCTCGCTATGCTTTACGGAAATAGCCCAAGGGACGCAATGGAGCCCAGGTTAACCCTAATTAGGGTTTCTCCTTGGAATTTTGTTTGTTTGCTATTTTTCACGATTTCCAGCTGCTTTTTCATGTTGATTTTTACTGTTTTTTTCAAAAAGTTGTGATATCAAATTTATTTTAGCAGATAAATTGATTCCCTGTGTTTTTTGAAATTGATTCCCTAGATTATTGCTATAAAACCAACAACCACTGAAGTTGTAAATCACCATTTTCATCCACAAATTTCAGACAATTGTTTTGCTTGTGTATCTGTGCGTGTTTTTTTTGAAAATATGAGATCCGGAGATGATAAAGTCAAGTTACATCTCCTAAGCGGTGGTTCATGGCAGCAGGATGGTAACGGGTGGGAGTATGTTACCGATCAACCGATAACCCGTGTCAAGGTGGCACCTAACATTACGCATCTTTGGTTGGTTAATTGTATTCACAGAAAATTTCGTATCGATCCTGCTCTTGGTACGATTAGAATATCGTATAAGGTTAATGATGGTCTTTATGAGTTATGCAACAATGACGATGTTTTGTCTTTCATTCAATTTTTTGACGGTGAAAATAATCCACCAACACTCTGTGTGTTTGTCGATCCATCGATGTCCGGTGGAAGCGATGTCGGTGGTACTTCGAATGCCGGAGGCGGTGTGGATGAATCTGATGATACCCCATATGTTGTTCTCGAAACACAACAAGGAGGAGAAGCAGAACAACAAGAAGATGATGACGACGAAGTTTATAGACATGATGAGGAGTCTCATGTTTACCACTTGGGTTTATCTGATGTTGATTCTGATGAAGACGACGACGAACCAGAAAGTAGTCCTATCAAATCATATGGTGGGATAAATGATTTCTTTGATATGCCCCCTCCACTTCCATCAGCGACCCCAGTCATCACACCCAACCTACCCCCACGTTATAGTCGTAGTAGAAGAGTAAGTTTGGGTCAAGTATTCCAGACGAAAGACGATCTTACACTCGCTCTCGGTTTGAAGTTTCTTGAAGAGGGTTTTGAGTTTGGAGTTCATCGATCAAACAAAACCAGATACGATGCCAGATGTAGGCAAGCCGGATGTTCTTGGCGTATCTATGCGACCTCTGTCGAAAATACCAATATGTTTCATGTTCGTATATTGGAAGACGTACACACTTGCTCGAGGACGCAGCTGCATCCCAACCACCATCAAGCAAACAGTAGAGTGTTGGGTAATTTTATTTACCCTAAAGTGAAGGATACCAGCAGGACATACCGTGGATCCGACATTGTCAACGACGTCAGATCGGATTTGAAAATAGATATTTCTTACTGGCAAGCCTGGCGCGCAAAAGCTTATGCACTCACGATGGTGCGTGGTACCCCTGAAGAATCGTTTACCCGACTCCCCTGCTTTCTCTATAATCTGGAGCTTCGGAATCCTGGTACCGTTACCTCCATAAGGACAGACAGTAGAGAACGTTTTGAGATGTGTTTCGCTGCCCTCGGTTGCGCGGTACGTGGTTATTTTAATAACTTTCATGGTTATTTTAATTGAACTGCTATATTGAATAATGTTATAATATGAAAATTCCTTAAATATCTAGATTCGATCGTTTACCACACACTTGCGTCCGGTCATTATCATCGATGCGGCTCATTTGAAGGGTACTTACTTGGGCACAATGTTCTTAGCCGTTGCTATGGACGCAAATAACCAGATTGTGCCCATCGCTTTCGGAGTTGGTAGGTCTGAGAGTGGGGATGTGTGGACTTGGTTCTTAACCATGCTGAAGCGTTGTATCAGGGAACCCGAGGGGTTGGTTTTTGTATCCGACAGGGCTGCTTCAATTCACCAAGCAATTAATACGGTGTACCCGGGCGCCCATCATGCACTTTGTTGTCGCCATCTAATGATGAACGTAAAAACCAGGGACAACAGGGTCAGATACAGGAAGAAGTTATTTTGGAGGACGTGTAAAGCATATACGGTGGAAGAGTTTGAACTGAATATGACGGGTCTACGAGTTGCTTTACCTCTTGGAGCTCCGCTTATGGACCAGGTTGGACCGGAGAAATGGTCAAGGGCCCATTTCCCAGGAATGCGTTACAACATAATGACATTGAACAGTGCCGAGTCGGTGAATGCATTGTCTCGTTTTGCACGGAGCCTGCCTATTGTGGCCCTTATGGATTATTTCCGATGTTTTCAGCAAGAATGGTATTCGATTCGTCGGAGAAATGGAGGTTATCATCCTTGGATTTTTGACTGTTTGAATTTTATGTTTTCATTTTTGCAACACTAACGTAACAAATTTGTGTTATCGCAGAAGAAATGGTGAATCGTCTCACGCCTTGGGCGGAGGCCAAAATAGAAAAGAGAATTCACAAGTCGGCAACGTGGACTGTACATGAGATTGGTCGAGGTTACTGGGAAGTCCGCGATGGGGTTAGGGACGCAAAAGTTGACTTCAATAATCGTCTTTGCTCGTGCAGGAAATGGCAGCTATCAGGCATACCATGCGGCCATGTCATCGCCGTCGCAAGAAATCAATGGTGTACAGACGTCTCCCATCTGGCGACTGGTTACTACGCGTCGGATAATTTCCGACAAACTTACGCAGAGCTCATACATCAAGTCGGTCCAGGAGAAGGATGGGTTGTTCCAGACCACCCGCTTATGACCGTTAGACCACCGGTCGTAATAAGAAGGGCTGGTCGACCGAGTAACCATGACCGTATCCCGTCTCAGGGCGAGGATTCCATCCAGAGAAGATGTTCTCGTTGTGGACAAACAGGACACACTCGAGCAAACTGTCCATCTCCTGCACCAGTAAATGTGAGCCGACAAAGGGCATCTGGTAGTCGACAAACTGAAAGGGCATCCGGTAGTCGACAAACTCACAGGGCATCTGGTAGTCAACAAACACAACCAGTATCAACCCAAGAGAATTATGAAAGTTTTAGACATGGTACTTTTGATTTAAATGTTGATCTAAACGAGTAAACCATGTATGTTATAAGCCTTTTATTAATATTATTATTGCTCTATAAAGTTGACTTCCCTTTTATCCACCTTATCGTGTTTTTTAAGTTGGAAGCTGTTATTTACTAAAGTATCCATCAAACCAAAATTTTATTGAAACCAAAGAAAACGGATGAAGTGCATCGATACAACAACCATCTTTGGAGGAGCCTACTACGGGTAGATTTCCTGGATCCTGATGATCCAGTCAAACTTTTCCTTAATCATGTCCTCCATGCCGGTGTAGCTGTCTTTGATTTCTATCACTTCATCTTCTAAGTCATTAATCTCTCGTTTCATCGCCCTAACCCTGCGCTTCATTTCTTCCAAGAACTCCTTCTTCTCCGCAATACACGCCTCTTTATCTTTCTGAATATCCATGTTGCTTAGCCACATCCTTCTTATGTTTTGTATATCTGCATTCGCCGCATCACATGAATCTCTCAACCTGGTAGGCAGTACTTGAGACATTGGTAGACCCGGCTGTTGGTGAGCTTGATACTCTGGTGGGGATTCTCCCCCATGAGCTTGGTAGTATGCCTCTCGTGCATTGTTAAACTCTTCCCACTCCTGAGGCGTAATTGGACGATCGGCCGCAGTTCTACCAAACTGTGCCCACTCCTCCGTTGTTTCGGGTGCCTTCCAGTTAATCCTTCTTGATCCATCATTTAATTGTTGGATATATGCGGAGCCTGAAGCACCATTCGCTGACCTTCTACCCCTGGAACGTGAACCACCAGCCATTATGGTCGATGAGAAGATAGGGTAGATAACAAGTGTGAATTACTACTTCACCATAAAATCTACTTATGGTCGATGAGAAGATAGCGTCCGGGCGCAATTGCGCCCCACTACTCAACTGCAAAGTGCCTGACAAGATTCACTGCAAAGTTATGGAACGATTCCCCTGCAAAGCCTGTTGTCAGGATTTCCTTGTAAAGCATTAAACGACAACGATTCCCCTGCAAATGTAGAGGGGCGCAATTGCGTCCGGGCGCAATTGCGCCCCACTACTCAACTGCAAAGTGCCTGACAAGATTCACAGCTAAGTTATGGAACGATTCCCCCACGCCAATGCGCCCCTATCCTTAGATTTTGGCTATAAATAACGTGGTTATACCAAAGTTATACTTCACACCATACAACATTTTCATAGCATAATAGTCCCCTCTTTGACCAAACACATGGCTGGAAATGCATCATCGTCAAACCCACCGTCTTCACAAATAATGCCCTCCAGACTGAAAAAAGCGATAGAGAAAAGTGAAGCGAAGATCGAACAACTCACCGAAGAGTGGAAGGAAATGATGGCCAAGAAGGATGGCCACTTGCGAAGGATCGACGCGGACAAGGAGGAGATAAGAAGGTTGAAGAGGGAGATAAAAGAGAAAGAAGACCGTATTCGCCAGGACAACGTTCAAGTAAACAAGCTTATGCAAGATTTTGCAGTACTGCAAGCGCAGGTTACCCAGAAACAAAATTGGATTGATCAATGTAAAGCACTTTATCCTTAGCATTTTTGGATTTTCTATGTTGCTAGTTTGTACCCTTACTTGCTATCACTTTCTTTCATGGTGCTTGTGTTGTTGTATTTCTTTCGTTGGTTGTATAGTTCATATGCATTGTATCCATCCAATGTTATTAGATATGTTCAATTTATTGAAATGATGCTTGTCTTGAAATTAACTAAAACTTCCAAAAAAATTATATACGTAGATAAATATACAAGGTCCTAAAAAGGTCCTAAAAGGAATCATACATTTCGATCTGTCTGTATCATGGACCAAAATACATCCGTCATATGACACCTCAATGCTGCCGCCCTTGTCGACTCATCCTCCTGGGCTATTGGGACCTCGTTATTCGCTAAATGGGTGAGGAACATGCATGTCAAAGGACCACAATCGCCCAAATAACCCTGCTGCTGTGGTACCCCATCTGCGTGTACCCAAGTGAACTCATGGCTTGCAGCTGCAAGTGATTGGCAAACAGCTAGGGTAAGAAGTTCCGGTAGATCGTTGGCGAACTTCGTCATCATTTCATTAAAGGTGTCCACATATGACGGGCTCCTGAAGCTATCATATATAACCATCTTCATGGTTTCTAGGTTTAAGTCGCCAACAACCCAATGCTTTTGGTCGATGCAAATGGGAATAAATACCTGAAATATTTGTTAAAAAACAAACCAACAGTGAATAACATTAAACTATACAGAAAGTTATAAATAACAAGTTTTTTTAGAAATTGAAATTCATACATGTTCAACAGGCCACCATGGTACACCATCCGGCTCCTTCAACATTTTGTAGACAGATTTTGGCCCCCCACCAAAGAGCAAGACATGCATGAAATCGGACGTCATCACCGTCCAAGTGGCACTGGGCGAACGCGACTCGCGGATAAACCGAACCCATCCGTCGATGTGCTATATAATAAATAAAAAATGTTAAGTCATAAATGGACATTATGATAGACAAACTGAAATGACGCTTTAGTACTAACATCATTTTCGAGCCACCCCAAGCCCTGCAGACCGAGTAATAATCCCCACCAGTCCCGTCCGACAGCATGGGTGGGTATGCACCTAAGCCAATAATCCGGCAAATCATTATCATGCCACCTTTTGGCAATAGCGGATGAAGTGTAACTGGAAGCAGAAGAAGTGGTGGTGGTAGCAGTGGTGGCAGCATCTGCTTGCCGACGAGGATGAGGGACCTTCAATGGGCGGCGCTGGATAGGTGGGCGTGTAGTAGGAGGCAAAGCGGTGAAAGGAGGGCACAATGATTTCCCGGGATATTTCTCGCGCTGCGGCCTCTGGATAACAACGGCCGACGGACGAAGCTATGTGTCCTGGGACACTGCAGGATGAGGCGTATCCTGGAACAAAGCCCCAACAAACCCTCCAAACCCATCTGTTGCGCTCCACTATCATGGAGTAACGCCCCGAATGTGCCCTGCAAAATATGTTGGGTCCTCACAACTTTGTTCTATTAAATAAATAGCAAATGTAACAAACAAATCTCTTAACTTACATGCTGAGTATGTTGGCCTTGTGTAAGCCCCGTGTACGCTGCCCCAGAGCCCTGCAAAATAACATTGAGGATATTCAGTTTCCATTCATAATATAAAAATCAAATTACCCACCAAATTGAATAACTTACATGTATAATTTGTTGTGGTGGTGTAACGAACTGAGATCCTAATAGGTCATCAAACGTGCCTAAGCCTGATGAACTCTGCACATTAATCTAAGTGATGTCATATGTGGTTTAAAAATGATGTCATATGTGGTTTAAAAATGATGTCATATGTGGTTTAAAAACGATTGAAATAACTAACATTATCCGTGTATTGGGACGACCCTCCGAAGTACGGAGATCCGAACCCATGCGGTATGTCGTCGGGGTGGGAGGGCTATCCACCCTGCTGCTGGGATGGAATCTGGCATCAAGCATATTAAACCACGTAAAGGTTCAAAAGATAACAATTAAAACCAGGTCCGTTAATTTAAGTTAAACACTTACCTGCCAAGCGCTAAACTGCCTCTCCACCTCGGCAATGCGTCTCTCAAGACTTTCTTGGTATGCACGATCAGATGCCCATTTTTCGGCTTGCCGTCTCTCAAGATCTTCATGCTCAATGCGATGAGAAGTCCGAAAGTCATGGTAATCATCCTTCCACCGCGTAAACTCAGCCCACCGATCAACATAGGGGTCAACATGCGGACTATGCTGATAGTGGCCTGCTGGACTATGCCCTGCACGGAATGGTGGCTCCTCGTAAGAGCTGGCCCCATGTGGCCTGCTGACGCCTGCGTCATCGTCAGTCTGGTCTCCCCCTGAATCAGTTTGAACTTCTATACCAACAATTAACAACATTATCATAAATATCAGATAATCTAAAACGACTTCTCTTTATAAAAAAAAATTATACATATCGGATAACTTAGAATGACTTCTCACCCTCGTCAACATCCTGCGTAACTCTAGCCCTCTTCGTCTGTCGACGCCCCGCCGTACTACTAAACCAGCGATGGCTCTCCGTATACCATTTCTGACTCTCCTCCTAGGGCGTCGAAACAAGGCGATCACGTGGCATCCTATCATCCTAATATATTGAAAAATAACCATGTTAGAAATCCACACGAGGGCCCCACTTATCACAATTTTTTGGTCGTAGTCAATGTAACTTAGCGTCGAGACATCCATGAGATTATGGGCATGATAGCTACCAATAACCGTCGAAGACCTAGCCCAACGAACTGCACGTGGCATCCTGGTGGTCAATATATAATACGTGTTGACCATAGGAAAGGTCTCCAAAATCCATATCTGTGAATTATAATACCCAGACAGTAGTAAATATTTTCTAGAAATAGGGAATTCGGGTAGGTTGTAAAAATATTAATTTGATATCAACTTACTAACCTTGAAGGCAAATAAAAAACCAGTTAGCGACATCCTATATTTATGGTCCGGTCGTTTCTGGATCGCTTTATTCATCTGATTGTAGGTGTGCGCCCATATATAGGATCCCCAGGGATACTGATTAAACACGCTCATATCATCAATTGCCCGAAGTACAGGGTCGGGAATATGCTGGAACAACTGATGACCGAGGAAGAACGTCTCAACCATCATCATCAGACAAATACGGACGGCAGAATCATCATCGATATGGGCCCGCCCCTCGTCAGCAGTGCCGATAATATTGAATAAATCTGTGATGTGTCGCACCGTCAACTGGCCTCGCGGGAACATCTGTCTAACAAACCCATCGGACCGATTCTTATGCAACTTCGGGTGCGGTCCGAAACGGAGTGCTGTGATAAGACAGAACTCCTCACGGCCGAACCGAAGCGCGTGCTCACCAACCTCATAAATCATCTCGTCATCCCGTATATTTTCCGAGAAGACCTGTGTCTGCAAGAATATGTGGACCAAGGTCGGGTCGGCAGATGTATCGGTCAATTGCAACCAATGACCGAAACATGTCTCCTTGAATAGCTCTAATCGCCGGGAGTTCAATTTCTGGCGAATCGAGTCCACCAGGGACGTCTTACTCTTAATATTCAACTTTCCTGTGTAGAAAGTTCTTCCCTGCATAATAAGTGTCATTTTCTAATATTCAACTTTTCTATAGGGACCTAAATTGTCAGTTTCTAATGTAGAGGGACCTAAAGTGTAAATTTCAAATGTTAAGGGACCTAAAGTGTATGTTTCTAAAGTAAAGGGACCTAAAGTGTAAATTTCAAAATTTTAGGGACCTAAAGTGTCACTATCTAATTTTAAGGGACCAAAAGTCTCAATTTCTAAATTTTTGGGACCTAAAGTGTCAATTCATAAATTTCAAGGGCCTAAAATGTAAATTTAAAAAGTTAAGGGACCTAAACTGAATGTTTCTAAAGTAAACGAACCTAAAGTGTAAATTCCTTAATTTATAGGACCTAAGGTGTATGTTTCTCAAGTAAAGGGCCCTAAAGTCTAAATTTTAAAATTAAAGGCACCAAAAGTGTAAATTTCTAATATGTAATGTCTAATTTTTAAAAGTGTAATTTTTAAAAAAATTAAAGGATTATTGTATAATGGGTAAATTTTTACAATGTTCTATAATGTCAACATTAAATTTAAAACTAGGCTATTATTAACTATAAATTTAAACCATACATAACAACAAAACCTATCAATGGAAATAAAAATATACCAAAAAAATTCATCCAAAACTAGGCTTTTAACTACAACCATTTAAAAGTTTAAACCATACATAACAACATAATCTATCCATGGAAATGAAAATATACCAAAAAAAGTCATCAAAAATAATGTTTTTAACTACAACCATTTAAGACTATACAACATACACAATAACAAAACCTATCAATGGAAATAAAAATATACCAAAAAAATTCATCCAAAACTAGGCTTTTAACTACAACCATTTAAAAGTATAAACCATACATAACAACATAATCTATCCATGGAAATGAAAATATACCAAAAAAAGTCATCAAAAATAATGTTTTTAACTACAACCATTTAAGACTATACAACATACACAATAACAAAACCTATCAATGGAAATAAAAATATACCAAAAAAATTCATCCAAAACTAGGCTTTTAACTACAACCATTTAAAAGTATAAACCATACATAACAACATAATCTATCCATGGAAATGAAAATATACCAAAAAAAGTCATCAAAAATAATGTTTTTAACTACAACCATTTAAGACTATACAATATACACAATAACAAAATCTAACAATGGAGATGAAAATATACCAAAAAATCATCCAAAATAATGCTTTTAAGTACAACCATTTAAGTCTATACAACATACACAATAACAAAATCTAACAATGGAGATGAAAATATACCAAAAAAATCATCCAAAATAATGCTTTTAACTTAAAAACATTTAAAACTATACAACATACACAATAACAAAATCTAACAATGGAGATGAAAATATACCAAAAAAATCATCCAAAATATTAAAATGATAACTACAACCATTTAACACTATAAACCATACATAACAACAAAATCTATTAATATAAGTGAAAAATACACTAACCTCAGCCATTTGTGGATGGAGTAATTAAAAATGTGCAAAAATGGAGTTTGTCGGCGAGAGAAAATGACAGCTCCGGCAAGGTGGGGTTGGATCGAGTAATTAAAAATGGAGCTGGTCGGCGTACTTTCAGTATAAAGAGCCCAGGGGCGCAATGGAGCCCTAGGGCGCAATTGCTTCCGGGGGCAATTGCGTCCGGGCGCAATTGCGCCCTAGGGCTCCACTGCGCCCCTGGGATCCATTGCGTCCCTTGGGCTATTTCCGTAAAGCATAGCGAGAATGGGCTAGGAGGCCAATCCAGTTCAATGTTTGGCCCATTTGGGTCAATTTCCCATTTTTTTTTCTATGAGAACCCTTTACGAGCCCTTGGATAATTGTTATCATCGGAAGGCTCTCCTAGATTTGGAAGCATGATTGTGATGGAGGGGACATCAACCTTATTATTTGAAGGGGAGGCTATTTACACTAACTTTTTTGCTATTTACACCAAAATTGATTATAAAATAAATGTGTTTTTTTTGTCTTTTTGTTGTCTTTTTTCTTTTTGTCTTTTGTTTATTTTTATTATATATTTTTGTTTATTTGTATTATATAGTTTTTAAAGATTTTTTTTACTTTTTGTTTTGATTTGAAAAGAAATAAATATTTATAAATATAAATATTACTAATTTGTTATAATTATATAATTATAAAAATAAACATAAATGTTGCGATTTAACATATAAATAGAACATAAAATAATCTATATTACATTCGATTATTCTAAAATAACATTATCCGTAGTACAATTAACACGTAAAAGTTGCATGTACTTCTTTATTCGCTCTAAATACGGGGTAGCCCATCCAGCAGCACACATATAACTGTAATGAAAAAATGTCCTACAATTTGCGAAAACAAGTATCCTTCTGCCATATCTAATTTCACATAATGGTTACCATTAACGTACTCGATTGTAAAAACAACATGTTCATACCACACTGGCGGAGTGGACCTAAGCGGCAAGTACGTCCCACTGTCGGTCATACTTATAACATGTAATATCACATTATATTTTGAAGCAATCAAGACACCTATTTCAGGCATTATCATCCAATGTTCAAATGGTGCACCTTTATCTGATCGAAAGAAGTTTAAAGTGTTGTAAGTAATATCCCAATGTTCACCTCCAAAAACGTTGATGTACTATGTCTTGTATGTATCTAACTCTTCCAACAAGTTATACCGAATTAACCAAAAGGCTTGTGGCATACTGGTTAAGGCCTGTAGTGGATGTGGTGGGATATCCCATCCACCCCAGGTTCGAATCCAGGCGTACGCATTCTGTGGCCACTGGGTTTAATCTCAGAGCTGCATGCTTTTGCAGTTGGTTGCTTTGCCAAGGGATTAATCTGGGCCATAGAACCCAGGACGCCCTTTACAAAAAAAAGTTATACCGAATTGTGGGCTATGCATCTTCATGAAGACCTAGAGAGACAACTATTGCTCGGAATCCGCAATTTCCATCACCTATCACATCATACACCTGTTTGATGTAAGGGTGAAACAATGCTGAAAATTGATTGATGTATGGATGTGCATCATAACTTTTGAACATGAAAGAACTGTGTCTCGCTGGTTCTTGGTAGCTCATTTTTTCCTTGTCAACAAATCTAGACACGTTCGAACTACTATGTCTAAGGGGTCTTTCATTTGTAAAAGACGGGTCAACATGAGTCGAAAATGAGGGATCAACATGAGTTTTTCTGAAAAGTTTATCCTTCAACGAGGGTCGTCCACAAGTAGTCTTGTTAACAACAGGTTCACGAACCCATGTTTTTGATGCACTGGCTATCTCTTTTATCTTCCTCAGTAAACTGAACTTACCAGATATCGATTGCTTGTTAAATTCCTCAGTAAACATTTGGACTTCAGTTTCACAACCTACGTTATCATCTTGTAAAGATTCGTCGATTACTTCAATTGATTGAGAGCAAATCTAGAGAGAAGTTGGAGAGATTTTTAGAGAGAGAGATATATGAAGAAGACGTGAACAATATGTTGGAAGTGTCTCTAATCATATATATATATAGAGAAAGAGAGAGTAAATTACAGATTTGGTCCCTAACGTTTGATGTTTGTTACGAAATTGGTCCCTAAAAGAAAAATACATTTTACAAAGTTATAATAAAATGTAATTGTTACAAAAAGAAAAATACATTTTACAAAGTTATAATAAAATCAAAAGTTACAAATTTATAAAATAAAATAAAATCAAAAGTTACAAATTTTATAAATTTATAAATAAATTTATAAATTTTATAAAATCAAAACACACACACACACACATATATATATAATGTGTTTATATATAAACAAAAATAATAATAATAATAATAATAATAATAATAATAATAATAATAATAATAATAATAATAATAATATATTTTAAGTGAAATGATTGGATCAAAAAACATTACATTCACTATTTGCACTTTTTTGTGCAAATAGCACCCCCCTTATTTTAAGGTGATGCTTTTCCTACCCCGTACTAACCCCCATACTCCCTCCTAGAAGTTACGTCCCCTCACATGGTCGACAACAAATCGACAAAATTGTAAATTTTAATTTATAGTTACAGTTTATACTCTTATAATTATTTAATTAGTTTACTTTATATCTTTTACTTTTATAATTTTCATTTTACACCATCACCATATTAATACATATAATCGTATATTAACTAAAATACGTTAAAAAATACGTTTTAATTTTAACAAGTTACACCATTACAATCGTCTCTTCGATACCTTCGAAATGAGCCAAATATTGAATATTTTTTGATTTAATTATTTTATTATATGTTAAAAAATACGTTTTAAAATACGTTAAGGAAATCGATATATATATATATATATATATATATATATATATATATATATATATATAATGAAAAATGTCGATTATTTTGGGATATCAAAAATGTCGATTATTTTAGGATATCACATGTCGATTAATAAAAACAAAATCATTATATATATATATATATATATATATATATATATATGATTTGAAACAAATAGGTACGAGAATATTATTATTTTGTGTATTATATTAATGTTAATATTGTTATTTTGTTTAATATTATTATTTTATCTTATATTCATACTGTAATTCAATCACAAGACACATCGATCAAAGCAAATTTTGAAATGAGTAAAAATATTAGGAAACATCGATTTCAAAACCGACATTTTAAAAATTTGTCGGGCTTTGTTTCATTCTCAGTATGAAAGGCAGTGCGACATACTTACCATTCAGGACACAACCGTCGTCATCATCCCATGACAAATCAATTGTAATAGTGCATGTTAATGGTAATCATTACATAAAAGTGGTACTAAAAGGAGATTACCCAATGCTCACACTCATACACCATTGGACACATCATATGCACTTCCAGATGCAATGTCGTGGATTATCCCATACCAACGTAGATTAGATATGTATGAAGAACATATAGAGCGTACTTGTACTCGTGTCTATGTTGATTTAAATGAATAATCAAAGTTGGATTTTTTGTTGGAATAAAAAACATACGCAATATAGTTATTATGTTTATTACCTTTATGTTAAAAACTTACGTTCGTTGTGATGCGTTTTCTCTTTTTTCAAAAAAAAATCGATTAACCAAGGTACAATATATTACATATAATAATATAATTAAATAAAAAAATATTCAATATTGGGCTCATTTCGAAGGTATTGATGAGATGATTATAATGGTGTAAATTGTTAAAATTAAAAGTTACTTTTTAACGTATTTTAGTTAATATACGCTTATATGTGTTAATATAATAAAAATGTAAAATATAAATTATAAAACCAAAGAGTATAAAGTAAATCAATGAAAAGAATTCAGGGACCAAAATTGTAACTATTAATTAAAAAAAAATCCATGGCATATTTGCAAGGGGGTGGGGAAAGCCTTATTTTAACATACTTTAACATGAAAATCAATAAATCTTAACATACATTAACTAACTATAACATTCACAAACCTTAACATATATTAACATATTTTACATGAAAACTTAGCATATATGCACACATCTTCAAATACTTTCACAAAATCAACTAGACCCTTCCTAGATGCGTAAAAAAGAAGACGAAAGTCCCCCCCCCCCCCCCCCCCCCCCCCCACACACACACACACATAAAGCACACAATCATCTTTGTTAGATCAAAAGAGATTGACACTTCAAGGTATTCTCACGATTTTTACAAAAAATTGAGTTCTTACAAAAACCTAACCCTATATAATATTAATTATATAGATGTTATTCTAAATCAAATCAAATGAGTAATGATAACAAGTGAAACAATCCATATTTTATGGAACAATTGTTCGATTAATATTCATACATAATATATATGTTGTCATAATGCATATTCTTAGACATAACTTCAATCATTAAACTATACTCCTAGTGGAATGTAATTAATTACATCAAACATACGTCTTGATAGCACTATACCTTTCCTCATATCGGATGCTTACCAGACACCTATACAACCTTCAACTTGAGTATTTGCTAAAGAATAAAAACGATGTTTCATATTGATTGTTGATAGTTAGTCTGAGATTTTACTATAACATAATACGACATGAGTGTGTATTGAGTTTTCTACTTATGAGATATATAGTCATGTCATACGTGTTTTAATAATTATGTTGCCTAATAAAATTCAGAGCAATTTTTGGATTATAAAAATATGTAAACAAGATATAGAAAATAAGCATATAGGTTATTAAACAAGATACTTTGACGGTTTTCATCTTACTATTTCCATTTTGTTGAAAACTGTAATTAATCAAATATGACGTAATTATTCCCAAAACTAGGCATCCATTTTTCATCAAACTTCATAGGATTCCAAAATGTGTTCAAAACAAGATCCGCAGCACATAGAATTAATGCAAAAGCATCGACCCCACGTTTTGACAAGTTTGATTTTCTTTGTTGAATATAATACCAAACACAAACTTCAGTGCATGAGATAATTAAAGAGAGATTTGACATGTTCTTTTAATAGTTTATTACACTTCATTCCTTCCTTTGTGTTTTAGCATTTTCAAATGTTGATCACAGTTAATTTCTATCCTCCACTTGGTATTAATTAATTTCTATTAGTTACTTTGGTTGCTGTTGCTGCTTGCTCTCTTCAACTTGGGAAATCCTCATTTTGTCTGCCATAATAACATTTGAATTCCCCATTTGCCTGCATCACTTTTGTAGGAATCATGTAAAGAATGATTACCAATAATAAGAGTGTTTTCCTAGACTGTAACTTGATGAAAATAGGATTGTACATAACTTCAAATACTTTTGATTTTCTTTCCAATACGGAACATAAAAAAACTTAATAAGATATTAATCTATACTTGGGTATTTATGTGTGTGCTCATATCTATGTAGAAAGTATGTTTGTCTATGATTAATGAACTTATTTTTTGAACAGCACAAAGCAAAATAAATCAAAAAAATGGAACCTAGCAAGACACTAACCATAGCAAGACGCTATGATTAATGAACTAGTTCATTAATTACTCATTTTAGTACTCCCTTGTTGATGTGTTATAACCAAATAGCAAACCAACCTTGGTTTTGGACGCCTCTATTCATGATTTTAATTGCGTTGATCCTCACTTTGACGTAACTAAATTATTGATTTATAACTTGTTAGATTAATCTCAATTATGTTTAAATAGTATGTAAATATACATATATATAGTTTATGTATAGGTAGTTACTTATGGAAATGTGTGATTGTTCATGAAACAACACAACCATTACCGAACCCTTTTCAAAGTGTGAATTTTCTCAGAATTATCTATTAACTTTGGTTATTGTCATTGTCTTGATCCAACATTTGGTATCAGAGCGTTTGGTTTATCAACCAAAGTTTTCATCATCTACCGATTTCCATACAAAAATCGAGAGAGATATAGTCACCGAAACCACTGAAGATTAACGATTTATCACCATCAAAGTATCATTTGGGATAATCAGAATCTCAGGGAGAACACTCAGAGAGGTCGAAATCAGAAAAAAGTCTACTGTCTGCTGGCATCAATTCGGTACCGGAACAACATCCGGCAAAATCATTTGGTCAGAACGACCATCGTTTTTTTTGAAGCAGAAAACGCAGCAAGCGTCGCTTCATAGAACATATTGATAGAAAATCAATTGTTCAAATTCGAAATCAGATCGGAGAAAGGAGTAACCACCGATCGATTCAAACTAGAAAACTTCAATCTTATCAGAAATCGAAGACCATTAATCGATTCAGAAAAAATCGAGAAGACCCCATCGATTTTCAGAAAGAAAAATCGAACACAGCCATCGATTCAGGAGGAATCGACACCAAAACCGGTACAAAACCGAATCAGCACCAAAGCATCAACATCCCAAGAAAGAAGAATCGAATCAGTAACCATCGATTCAGAAGGAGAATCGAAGAAATTGCAATCGGCGCAAGGAGAAACCGAAACGCCATCTAAGGGAATCGACATCATCTAGAAAACGTACACCCTTCCCCTTCCCCTTCCCCTTTTCTTTTATCTTTTCTTTTCCCATTTTTTTATAAACCAAAACCAAACTTCTTTTCTTTTATTGTTTTTAAAGGAAAAGAAAATAAAACCCTTTTAAAATAATTTTTGTTCATTGTTTTAATCTATTACTAAAATTGTTCTGTAGTAATTTATTAAAATCAAAACAAACAAAATTTTCAATATAAATTTTACACAAAATTATGACCGGGAAAGGAAACAAAGATCAAGGAGAAAATTCCAAAATTTTCAAGGAAATGAGTCCTATTTCAATGTCCAATGTTGAATTCAACAAATTACACAACATGGGCAATTCGAATGCAAATTATTTTGGAAGCAAACAATCTTTGGGAAACAATAGAACCACAACCAACAACGAAAGACGATGTGAGAAGAGATAAAACCGCTACTGCTTATCTCTATCAATCGCTACCAGAAGATCAACTGCTTCTCATTTCAAAATACAAGACTGCAAAGGCAAATTGGGATGCACTGAAGGCCAGACACGTTGGAGTAACCAGTGTCCAAAAGGTAAGATTACAAACACTCAAGACGGAATTTGAGATGTTACAGATGAAAGAAAATGAATTAATTGAATCATTCACTACAAAGTTAACGGGTATTATGAACAAAGCAGCAAGCTTGGGACTAACATATGAAGATTCTACTCTCGTTTGGAAGTTACTAAACGCAGTACCCAATCGCTTTCTTCAAATTCTTGCGTCCATTGAACAATATTCAGACCTATATACTATGTCTCTAGACGAAGCAATCGGGAGACTGAAGACTTTTGAAGAAAGACTCAAACACAAGAAAGAAAGAGTCGTGGACACTCAAGAAGGATTGATGTTCACACGACATGAACATCGAGTCCAATCTTACAGAGGACGTGGCTGTGGCAGATTTAATCAATCACGAGGTCGATGGTGTAACAGATTCAGATCAGAAAGAAAGAACTGGGAACCCTCACAAAATAGTTTCAAAAGAGAAACTATTGGTAATACAAAGAAATTTACTCTTGATAAGAGTAAAGCACAATGCTTCAAATGCAAAAAATATGGACATTATGCAACTAAATGTCCAGAAAAGGATCAAGAACCGGAACACTCTAATCTCATTGAAGAAGATTTAGCACCAACGCTACTCATGGCGACTATTGAAGAGGACAAGAAAATTCTCTTGAACGAAAGGAATCATAAGCAAAATGAATTCAAATGATGAAAGTCTATGGTATTTAGACAATGGTGCAAGCAATCACATGACAGGAGTCAAGGATCATTTCAACGAGATTGACGAAAGGACTACCGGGAACGTAAGATTCGGAGATGGATCATACGTAGAGATCAAAGGAAAAGGATCTATATTGTTGGAATGCAAAAATGAAGAGCAACGGGTCATTTCACAAGTATATTACATTCCAAGTCTGAAGAGTAATATACTAAGCCTAGGTCAATTGACATAAAATGGCTGTAAGATAGTCATGGATGACTATCTTACTACTACTATATGACTCAAGCAACAAAATCCTACTAAGGGTCGTGCGATCGAAGAACCGACTATATAAGGAAAATCTGAAGATAGGCAAACCCGTTTGCTTATTAGCCAATCTACAAGACAAGGCATGGTTATGGCATGCAAGGCTGGGTCATCTTAATTTTGGCTCAATGAAGAAAATGGTTTCAAATAAATTGGTTCACGGAATACCTCCCACCAAACATACGACAAATATTTGTGACATATGCTTAATAGGAAAACACAGGAGAGCTCCATTTCCACAACAAACAAAATCAAGGTCAGAAGCACCATTGGATTTAGTATTTGGAGATTTATGTGGTCCAATATCACCACCTACACTGACCGGCAAAAAGGTACATATTTCTACTAATAGATGATTATTCAAGATATATGTGGGAATACTTTATAGAATCAAAAGATCATGCTTTTGAGATCTTCAAAATATTTAAGCAAAGGGTGGAAAACGAACTTGGAATCAAGTTGAAGATGTTTAGAACAGACAGAGGGGAGAATTCACATCAAATGAATTCTTACAATACTGCAAAGACAATGACATCTCAAGGCAATTAACTGCACCATATTCACCTCAACAAAACGGAGTTGTTGAACGAAAGAATAGGACAATTCTTTCAGCAACAAGATGCATGATGAAGGCAACGAATTTGCCACAAAATTTTTGGGCAGAAGCAGTTAGACATGCCATACTGATATTGAATTGCATACCAACAAAGTCACTTGATGACATTACTCCATACGAAGCATTGAAGGGAAGAAAGCCAAGCCTACATCATCTAAGGATTTTTTGTTGCATCGCATATGCAAAGGTACCTTCACGACACTTGACAAAATTAGATGATAAAAGTATACGAATGGTATACTTAGGCAGTGAGCCAGGATCAAAAGCATACCGCCTGTTTGATCCAATAAAGAATAGAATTTGCGTCAGTCGGGACGTAAAATTCAAGGAAGATGAAACATGGAATTGGGAAGAATTTACTAAAGGTTTCGATCAAGATAGACCGGAATGGACTAATTTCATTATAGGGAATAATGAAACATCTGGTACTCAGTCTATATCGAATGGAAATGAAGGTTTCAAAAATGATGTTACTCATGGTAACAATGACTTGGATGAAGAAGTACCTACTACACCCAATTCCCAGATGTCTACTCATGAATATAGCCCATAACAATCCACCATCAATTCACCAGATTCAGAAATTGATGCACCTTCTATAAAAACTTGATAATGCATGGAATACATCTATAGACGTGTGCTAATTAAACCTCAAAGAAAGTATACAATGAGATCTAATTTCGTCTTTCAAGTAATAAAACGGTAAAGTACCGGATATCGTCCCACAGAGATTGTCGTAAAAGTATAATAAAAGTGTAAGAAAAGAGATGTTTTCAGATGGCGAATTTGAAGACTTTGATTTGGTTTGGTTGGTTAACAGTTGATAACGATACAAAATAATAAAGGTAGCAAGGGTGTAAGACTTTTAGGTGAGACTTAAACACAAATTCCAGCAGACTATGCTGCAGGTATGCTGCAGCATGAGTTCCGCATAACCAGATCCACCATCTATTTTGAGGGTATTCCTCTCGGACTTCAATACTCCCACTACTGTTTAGATTCAACTGAACATATCTCTATGCAGTTTCCAACTATTGATGGTGAAAAGTAGAGTCCTCAAAATATATGGATTTACAAATCTCTTCGTAAAAAAACTACTCTCTCGAGTTAATTCCCATATCATCCAAGTTGGAGTGTTCGAAGGGGTTCATCTCTGAATCCTCTACACTTTAACACTTTTAACAAGCGACCAACCCGTCAAGAATAAATCAAGATGAAAAATAGAGGAAATAAATCTCTTTATCAGTCACTCTCTCAAGTCGGCTTCTCATATCATTCAAGTTGACGTGCATATTATGGCTTATCTCTAGGCCATAGCACTTTCACACTTTTAAAGTGATCAACTCGTCAAGAAGTGTCATTGGATTTTATAAAACTTGAATGAAATGATGGAGCATTGTTATTGCAAAACAATGTCCACCTTTCTTTGGTTTGAAATCTCACCTATCTATCTTACAGCCAAGCTAATGGATTTAGCTACTCATACTAAAATGTAAAGACATAAAGCAATAAATTACATAAATGAAAGACATGAATTTAAATGACGGAAAGATAAATGACAATAATTTAAGTGACGGAAATTTAAATTACAATAAATATAAATAACTTAAATGTAAATTGCAAGGAAAGTAAAGAACTAAATGAAGAACACTAGAAATAATAAAGCATAAATAAAGGAGCAAGGGATGATGTCTTCAACAGTTTACTTGAAATTCAAAAGTACACTACAATCAAAAGGTTATTGGTGCCAACCTTTGATTTTCACTTTAGATGAGATAACAATTAGATATCAACTAGATAATTAAACTAAACCCCAAGCTCCCTTTATATACAAAAAGGGAGTGGCACAAAAGAGTAATTTAGCAACAAATAAGTACCATAAGTACAATTAGGTACAAAAGTTTTAATATCCAATGGTTAATACCCAAGGGTTACAAAATAACAAAAAGGTGATGTCAACTCTCCAAATACCGCAGTGGAGTCTTCTAATGTCAGCAAATATCCAGTCCCATGCCATCAATCGTCCAACTACCTAATCGATCTCCCAAAAGCTTGTTAACAGCAGTCGATGCTTCAGAAATGTTGCAGCATTGGGTCTGTTATACTCAAAAGCTGCCAAAACACACAAAATTAGCCATTCGAAGTAATAAAACAGATTATCCACTAGCTCTAGCTCCAAGAAACAGATAAATGAAAAAATAAGTAACAAAAAGACACAAATTTAGGGATATGGAAGAAAAAAAGGACTATAAAAACTACTAAACAAGCCTAGATGGCACTACTAATGAGTGCACATCAGTTACACATGGTAACAATGACTTAGATGAAGAAGTACCTACTACACCCAATTCCCAGATGTCTACTCATGAATATAGCCCACAACAATCCACCATCAATTCACCATATTCAGAAATTGATGCACCTTCTACAACAGATTCAAGAATTGATCATACACCTGTAAGAGGTTACAGGGCCTTAAGTGACATATATGCCAATACAAATGAATTATTATTGGTAGAAGACGAACTCAGAAACTACAAGTAAGCAACAAAGGATGACAAGTGGATTGAAGCTATGAAAGCATAAATTGATTTTATCAACAAGAACAATACTTGGAGGCTAACCACCATGCCAAAGAATCATAAATCAATTGGTTTAAAATGGGTATTCAAGACAAAAAGTGATGCTGACGGAAGGATATTAAAGCACAAAGCACGACTAGTAGCCAAAGAATATATATAACACTCTGAATTCTGGAAATAGCAACTTATTTAATATTTTCTAAACACATCAATAATTGAATCATCTACAACCACGAATTTAGATTCAACTACAATACACATATACCATCTTATACATACGGACTATAAATGACGGGTGCTACTCATACCCATGCATAGTCACTATCTCCATAATGCGGAAGACTTCACCGAATACTTACTTTCGGATCTAGCTAAGGCTCTACTCTTCATAGGGTTGCTAGAACCAACTCCCAACCTTGAAACCTGATGCACATGCCGACAAATAAAAAGGTTAGGCTTAACGCCTAGTGAGTTCAAGAGTTTTTCTTAGAGATATATAAAGCAAAAACTTTAAGAACATTATTTAAAATCATGATTTCCAAAATGCAATACATTTGATTTGAATGCAACCAAAATGAAATACATTAAATCTTAAAAACAATCTCCTTTCCATCATTCACCTTTTTCGTGATTAAGATCATAAAACATACGCCTCTTTAAATAAAACCAAAACCAAAGCGCACGTAAAACATAACTGATCTCATAATGATCAAACACCGAAAACGTAGATAACTCCAACTTCCCAAAACATCCCAATAACTCAAATGAGTTTCAATAACCAAAACCTTAAAACATAGGTAAATACCCATACTCAAACTTCTCCGGAAACATGGATTATAAAACTCCATAGCCAAAACCACACCTATTGGTGACGGGGAAGACCCGATTACATTGTACGTGATGGAACACAAGGTAAGTCACATAATTATGTAGTAAATCAAAACATGTGGGTTACACATAAAACACCCACCGAGCTCAACTACTCCAAGTCTATCGCCCGAAAACATGAAGTCAACCACTCCAGGTCTATTCTTGAGAGTCCCCAAAACCGGGCAACTCGGGCACAATGGAATTACACCTTACTGTCCATGGGACGTTGCCCGACCGTATAGGCCCACACCCTACTTACCATGGAGCCCGGTGCCTATTCCGTGCCAAATGGTGAACCAACTTCCCAAACGGGGACAGAGGAACACTGTGTCTATGGATCCATTGCACTAACTAAACCATTACATGATTCAAAACGAATGAACTATTGCATTCAAACATGCAATTCTCAACTAAGATGCAGTAAATGCAAATCTTAACCAAACACTCAACATTGAGCAATTAAAACGGACAAGTGTCCTCAAAATCCAACAAAATCCAAACCGAGTCATAAGCTTAACAAATCCAAAGACCCAACGTCGAAATTCATAAAATGAAATCAAATATAATTAACCCGTACTTATATAAACCCATGCTCTAAAACATATAATTAACTCCAACGTAGTTTAGATTGGGACAAATCATTTTCCAAGTGAGTTTACAACATTTAGCCTTTCAAAACGTCCCGTAACACAAAACCATGCATTTCTCCAAACCACTAAATGAGATACGCCTTTACTCAAAATCTACTTCCATAAATAAATCATTAAAACACCAAAATACATGATTTATTTATCATAATGCCCAAAATCCCAAAGATGTGTGCTAAATGGGTTTATAAAGTTAAACACCTTTAAAAATAACCAACATATCAGTAGTTAACAAAACTTATCAGCAGTTAACAAAGGTTATCAACAGTTAACAATTTCGTGTAAGGCACAAAACAATTTAAAATAAACATTTTGGCATGTACACCGTTTTCACAAATCAATCTTGAACTCACCTTGCTAGATTTAGGCTAAATCTAGATTTGACCCCACGAGCTCTTTTGAAGGCCGCTTGAATCCTCAAGCCGAGAACTTCCAAAACCTAGATTCATACATACCGAACCATAAATATCCATACACAACCACATAGAAACATTCCCCAACATTATATACCAAAATCCCTAAACGACATCAAAACCCTAGTTTCTCCAAAACTAACAAATCCGAGATTTGATAAACCAAACACTAGGGAAACACCCAAAGAACATATATAACCTTAAATCAAATAAGCTTACCATTAAAGATGACGAGACTTTCCGAGAACACCCAATCCAACACTTCAACCCGAGCTCCCAACCGTTGAACTTGATGAGGAAGATGAAGATGTAGCTTTTGTGACTCAAGCTCCCAACTAGCTAGATGGTGAGTAATCATGTGGTTTGGGGAGGAAAACCCCCTAAAATAAGTTAGGGTTCGGTTTTGGGGTTTTGGGAGAGAAAAGGGGAGAAGATAGAAATGAGAAATGAGGGAAATGGGTGAAAAATCGCACATTTAACCCACTGACACACATAGGCTATAGTGTCAGGCGATTATGCCAGTGGCACAATCGCCAAGCACGTACCATGAGCTCCTCAGCTTCGGCGATAGTGCCAGGCTATTGTGCCCTCTAGCACAATAGCTGGCATGGTCGCCCGGGTGTCCCCGAACTCCAAAAATCCGACTTTTCAACTCCCAAACTCCCGATACTCCGAGGGACTTTAAACAATACATTTCCCAACAAAACCCCACTGTTTACAAGTCACAGAAATGTTCGGGTGACATTTACTTACCGAAATTTACGGGCGTTACAATCCTCCCAACCTTAGAATGATTTCGTCCTCGAAATCTAGACTCCCATGAAATCTTGCCCGCAGAAGGATTTCCCTGAACCCTCCTTGCGGCACCACTAACATGACCCTTATACCGATACTCGCCAATTGTCCCTCATGGGCAAGTTACACCCATAGCTAAGCTAACGCTCAATTCGCCAAAGTAACCTTTACCCACAAGGTTACGGTCGTCTCCCAACCTTGGATGACAATTACTACCTCCAAGTAATTTTGTGATCCCAACTTTACACTGCCCAAATCCCTTCGGATCTATACGGTTCTGATCTCAATCGTAACCAAACCTCCAAAATCCTCAGATTTTAACTGATCCATTCCTAATAACTATAAAGATATTATTCCAAGGCGCACCTATGCGTCCTTCAGGTGACTGGTTAGCCCCGATTCGGTTAGCACTCAACTCTGTTCCCATACCAACCTTACAACATTCCTATAACAGGATCTTTATCACCACAGAGATGCTTAAACACACCGATACTCAATCCTCAACACCCACACTCCTTTCAGATTCTATCATCGAAAGGTCAAAATTTTCCATGATCCGACCAGGATACTTCTAAACATTGCAAGATCCGATAAACTCAAGAAAACAAGTCGACACCTAGGGCTAAACGGTGACCTCGAAAACATGGACATCCCGTCCCAAAATCCCATTCCAGACGGATAGCCGTAGTAAGGTTGACGCTTAACTCAGTGCTAAAACTTCAACTCATGCATTTCTAACAGACGGACCACAAGAATATCCTTAGATCGCGAAGCCCACTAATACGGTACACCATAAACATAAATCATGATGCCACCCCGATTCACCAAAACGAACCCAATCTAATCATCGATAATCACCTAAGACCTTATCTCGCAGATTTACCGAAGCGTAGAGGTCATCTCTTAATCAACTGGGGAACAAAATCTAATACCTCCACTATTCAAGCGTGACCCGATTCAAAATTTGAAACCCAATTTCAAGATCGACCACAAGTCGGATCATCCGACGCTTCAAATCCCAAGGAATCCTCTAGTCCTTTTATTATTGCTCCTTTCACGACAGGGGTTTAAATCTATATGCCTAACGAGTTCAAGGTTTTCAACTAATATGCCAATTTAAACTCTTATAAAACTTTTAAATACACAAGTTTTATAACAATTAACCTTACAGTGAAAACACACTATCGTTCATCCGATAGGTTTCAAAACTGGTTACCAATACTATGCATATAAAACCATTTCAAAAATCTTTCAGCCCTTACTTACGTTAATCATCACAGTAATAAGGATATACAACAAGTTTTTCAAATGGGCCACTATGGTCCCAATTCGCATCAATATACCCCATTCGTGGGAAAATAACTTTGTGTGCCAAAACAGTATATAGTGAGGCGGTTGAACAAAACTCCCAAGAGACAAGTGACGTAATCGAGTTCCCAAAATTTCTCGTTCGACTATATAAAGATATGGAATAAAATTCCCAACAAGACCCACATGCTGAATTCGTTTCTCAAAACTTAGCAACACAAAATATGCATGCGATTGGTCAACATACAATAAATTTAAATCAATTTTCAAACTTTAGGTTGTACAATGAAATGATTTTCTCCGAAAATAGTGGCTACAATGACATGTACACCGATAACTCACTTAATGCGTTGCGGAATTCATAACAGTAAAATCAACAACTGAAATACGTTCAAAGCGAAAGTTCAATACGAAACGATATAAACTTTTTCATATGCTTACTCACACCAACAATTTAAAACAACTCAAAAACCATGTAGCAAACAACGAGCAACACTTGTATAAAAACCAAAAAGAGAAATCACATAATATTGAAACTTTCCGAAATAACATATGGGATAATATCTATTAACAAAACTCTCAAAACGTCTCTTACGATTGTGAAAATACCGATGCAAAACTCGCATGAGACAAAATATTAAACAAAAATTTATAAGTTAACGCACACAATAATGCAAGTATACACCTCTCAAATTCAACAGCACGACACAAAATGTCGTAAAATAGAATTCCGTAAAACCCAGCAAAACCTTCCATAAAATCCAATGAAACCCAACGATGCTCAACCTCATATGGTGCCAAAACCGTCGTTCTCAGGATCAAATAGCATGAAACAAGGTCATGACTAAAATGTCAAAATTCCAAAATTTTATCTTTTATCGCATATGATAAATGTAAACGACACTTTTCACCAAAACCCGCATGAGACTCAACGCTTCAATAAAACTCGTAAACTTACACGCAAATAAAATTAAACTCACACAATTCAAAATACACTCGTGCGTAGCAAAACGTCAAAAAAAATATTTCATAAATTCAACACGACTCGTACAGACTAAAATTCTCAAAAACATTTCGACTTAAGAACATGGGGACAACTCTTCCTTTAAAACCTTAACATACGTGGAGGAGATCCAATGTCAAATTCAAAATTTCCACAGTTATTCGCCCAATAACCCAAATAACATTAAAACACGGATATTACAATATCCGAAAAACATAGTGTTAGACACGAAACAGGGATAAAGAGATATTCAATAAAAATTGCAACCACGTGTAACAAAACAGTTTCATGCATGTTTAAGTTCACGGTTTAAAATCTGATGAGTGCTAAATGTTTTACCAAGGCTTCATACTATAACACACTTTATGCTTCGAATACATGAGAAACAATTGATGCAAACTTATTTTAGAAATAAATTTTGTGCATGACTTTGGGTCGGCACTTAACATCCCGAAATCCCACTCCTTGATTTTACCGTCGCACTATTGTCATCCGAGTGATCAAACATCTTAAGGCTATTAACGAAGACTTCATCGGTCCATCTTACAAATTCTCCTCGAATAATGTCGCTTCCAAAGGTCTGTGACTCAAACCTCTCTGATCATTCCGACCCGAAACGGTCCACTTAATGCTATCCCCATGCTTATTGTCATTCCAAGCGTCAAATACTCAAATCTTCGACTCTTTCTAATGATTACCTATTCAGAAACTTCTTCACTACCCCAACGGTCATCGTACCAAGGCAGTTCAAGCATACCTATGTAACTCGTAAGCTCACCATAACACTGGTCAGGTGCCATTATGAACATAATATACATGACCATCCTTGCCATTTTCGGCGTGATTCCCGTTCATAGTGAATCCACTCACCTCGAATCATCAAATCTTAAAGTGCCTAATGGTGTGATCTCACACTAAACGCTTACATTACGCTAGTTTGAGTCTAGGCATTCTAAAATCAATACCTAAATCTCTCAAACTTAAGCTTTGATACCAACTTATAACACCCTAAATTCTATAAATAGCAACTTATTTAAAATTTTCTAAACACATCAATAATTGAATCATCTACAACCACGAATTTAGATTCAACTACAATACACATATACCATCTTATACATACGGACTATAAATGACGGGTGCTACTCATACCCATGCATAGTCACTATCTCCATAATGCGGAAGACTTCACCGAATACTTACTTTCGGATCTAGCTAAGGCTCTACTCTTCATAGGGTTGCTAGAACCAACTCCCAACCTTGAAACCTGATGCACATGCCGACAAATAAAAAGGTTAGGCTTAACGCCTAGTGAGTTCAAGAGTTTTTCTTAGAGATATATAAAGCAAAAACTTTAAGAACATTATTTAAAATCATGATTTCCAAAATGCAATACATTTGATTTGAAAGCAACCAAAATGAAATACATTAAATCTTAAAAACAAGCTCCTTTCCATCATTCACCCTTTTCGTGATTAAGATCATAAAACATACGCCTCTTTAAATAAAACCAAAACCAAAGCGCACGTAAAACATAACTGACCTCATAATGATCAAACACCGAAAACGTAGATAACTCCAACTTCCCAAAACATCCCAATAACTCAAATGAGTTTCAATAACCAAAACCTTAAAACATAGGTAAATACCCATACTCAAACTTCTCCGGAAACATGGATTATAAAACTCCATAACCAAAACCACACCTATTGGTGACGGGGAATGTCAGGATCGAATTCTTAACAAGAATAAAGTCTCAGAAACAATATCAAAGAAGTTGCGGAATAACACTTTGATATTCAATGTAACAGTAAACAAACAGTATATGATTAACAACTTGTAAACTTGTATTGAATGATTAGAATCACAAGATTACACACTCAACCTCAATCTTGAAGAACAAACTCTTTCAAGACGAATTCTACTTCTCTAGAATTAGGATCTATACCTTGAGGTTGATTCTATCTAAACAAAAACTTAGAATGAATAAATAATAATAATGATAATTCTAAACTATTCTAAACAATACTATATATATACTGAAGATAAAAGCTAATTACAATTAATAAAATATCTTCCATGAATATCTTCAGAATATCCAGCTGTCATTCTTCTAATTCGAATCTTCATCTTATAAGCAGCACTAATCATCTTGGCAGTATTAACTACTAAGCAGCACTAACCACTAGCAGCACTAACCACTAGCAGCACTAACTAGCTAAGCAGTACTAACTTTGTTCAAGCAGCACTAACTTTGACTAGCATTATTAATTCTACTAGCAGTAGTAATACTCAGCAGTATTAACTATTAAAGTCCTCTGGCAGTAGTAATCTTGTACTAGCAGCATTAACCATACTTGGTAAATTCTTCAGTTCCCAACAATCTCCCCCTAACTTGACTTTTAGGAAGAGAAGTCAAGTTCTTCAGATCTGATCTTCAAGATGCTTTCAACACCTCAGGTTCAGTTTCCCAAATTTGGATCTAGCCCCAGACTTTGATTTACAGTTCTTCTCACCACAATTTTAGCCATCTCTGAATCCTTTGTGCATATCGGTGTAGCTTTAAGCATCCCTTCTACTCCTTGCTATGCTCATAGATTTTGTCCACCAGGTAGTATTCATGATAACAGTTTTCAATAGTAATCATGTATACTCCACAGTTTTCAAATAGTATCCATTTATCAATCTTCTTGAATATAAACTCATGATTATGATCTTTAATCCTATAAGCCACTCTTTATGGATCAAACATCATGCACAAGTATTCCATTGCTACCTTGAGAAGATTTTCTTCAGTACCTTTCAACACAAGCTCATAGAGTTTCATCCCCACTTTGTACATTTCCTATATATCTGCTCTTGAACAACTTCTGATAACTCTCCCCCATGTTGAATATACTTCAAATGTATCACCATTTCTTTTGAGTCTAAAGAAATCCTTTCCATTTTCTCTTAGAATATCCCAAAAGATGATCTCTGGAGCTTTCATGGATATTGGAACAGCCTTCATAGGTTCTACTATTGTCATATACAACCCCATTTGCTCATCTGATTGCTCTTTGGACTGTTCTGGATTCTGCACAGGTTCTGTTGAAGGTGGGACTGAAGGTTCTGCTTCAGTTTCTACTCTTTCTTCCACTCTTGGCTTTTTAGACTGCCTTTTTGAAGCAAATGTCTTCACCCTCTTTCCAGATTTTGCTTCTTCACCAACACCCTCATGCTCTTCCTTCATCTCTTTAGTTTTGTCTTTTGAGGGTGTGGTCTCCTCAGGGAATGGTCTTTGTATGTTCAGGTCATGCCTTTCATTCATTCTTCTCTCAGCCTCTTCCTTTTGGACTGAATCCCCTTGAAGCTTGGACCTCTCTTTCTTGTACAGTTCTTCAACCTGATTGTATGCCATGTTGGTGAACATCTCCCCCTTGACACCAATTGCACCTTTCAGGAAATTTATCATTTTTCTTCTCTCCTGATTGGCCAAAAATGTCTTGGAGGGTTGTCTTTTCTGTTTCTGTTTTTGGATTGGCATCTTTTTAACTTGAAGTTTCTTGGCCTGAGCTGCTTCTTTTATGCTTTTATGATATTCTGCATTTAACTTTCTAGCCATGAGCTTTGCAAGTTCTCTATCTTTTTCTGTTTGAAGTTGCTCCTCCTTTTCCATTTGATCTTGAAGCTTCTTTGCTATTGCCTCATCCATTTCAATTTGAGTCTTCTTCTTTGCAGGCATTTTTGCTTCAGCCATCTTTTCCTTTCCTTTTTCCTTTATATCCTTCATGACTTCTTTCTCTTTTCCCTTCTTTGAGATCCCTCCTTCATTGATGACTACTCCCTTGGCCTTTTTAGAAACCTTAGGAGTATCATTCTTGGCCTTAACCAATGTCTCTGCAATCTCCAGTTCCTCTACAGAGAGCCCTGTTACTGCTTCTTCTGTTTCAGCTGCTTCTTTTGATTCAGCAGCATTAACAGTTTCTGCTGCTTGAACACCTTCAGTTTCTGCCTCTATTACATCCTCTGTCTCCCCCTCAACTTCAACTCTCTTTTCAGTTTCTTTTTCTGTTTCCCTTTCTTTCTTCTCCCCCTTGTTGAAAGCATCAGTCAAAGGGTTCCTCCTTCTAAGCACAAATTGCTTTTTCTTCTTTTGGAGAATTAATTTTCTGACCATTTGCTTTAGGTTGAGGATCTGCTCTTGTTGTGACAGAACTATCAGCTTTAATTCTTCTATATCGTGGCCCTGTTTGATCACATCCCTGTTGATGTTTGCCATTGTGTCCATCAATTCAAGATAGTCATATATGTCCTCACCTTCTCCAGGAGTGTTACCCCCTATTGAAGGATCATGGGATCTTTTATTAGTGGAAGTCTTCTGCCTAGCAGAAGCACTATCCACCCCCGTGGTTTCTTGGCACCTGGGACCTTTGAATGATTGCTAATTCAAAGTTGCCATGGGGGAGGTCTTAGTTATGTTACCACTGTCCTTCTCTGTGCTAGCAGAAGTAGTGGCAACCTCAACACCCATATACTCAACCCTCTCCTCAGTGAGCACCTCCTTGGGGTTGGGAGACACCCCTTTGGTTTCCCTGTAGATATTCTCTAAGGTAGAATCCTCCCTTAGAGGGCTTAAAGGCTTAGTGGGGGAAGGTACAAGAAGGGAAGGAGCCTTCTTTACCTGTTTCCTTTTGTATGTTTGGGTGATTGGTGAGGTTGGTTTATCAAGAAGAGACTGGGGAATTGATTTAGAGTGGGAAGGTTGGGATTGGCTAGCAGTGGGATGGTCTAATGGGGGCCTTGACCCTGCTGCCATACCTTCATCAGTGTGGGACACCACCATCATTGTAGAGAACAATGGGGTGTCAACTCCTTCCGAGTCCCCAGCAGATCTTCTCATATTTGAGAAAACCTTGCCTTTAGGGGGTTTAGGTACATATACCCCACCAAAATGAGGCATATCCGTCAATTCGTGGGTGATAACTTCTTGGACAAACCTGGGGTACATGTAAAAGCTCTTTTTGCTTCCCAAGTTTGAGACAAGATCACTGAAAACCATTCTAGAAAAATTGTACTTTCTGGCAGTGGCCAAGCACACCAAAGCATAAGCAATGGTGCTACTGAACTCACTCCATCCAGTAGTCTTTTTAGAGATACAGTGCATAAGGGTATGGACAAAGAAACACCATTGGGGTGAAAATTTGGCTTTTGAGAACTTGAACACACCCAATGGGCCTCCATACCCCCATTCTTGTAAGAGTAGAAAACAGTTCATCATTAGAGATAGAAGTTATACCAGAGGCATCGTCTAGACGTAGACTGATGCGAATTACCTCTTCAGTAACTGTCAAGGGCTTGCCACACACCTTTGTCTTGATCATTTGCACACCATTCTCAGTAACAATGGTGGCATTTGCCCAGAATTGCCTTTGATGCTCGATATAGATTGGTGGCGATACAGTGAGAGCATGGGCAATATGGGTTGTCTTGAGGAAATCCACAATCTGGTGGAAACCAGCGGCTTGTTTGGGCTTCAGTAGCATCGCGATTTCATTGTGCTCGTCTATGAAAGCCATTGATGCCATTGATCTTGGACGTTCTTGCCTGAAAACTTTGAACTTGAGAGAGAAAGGATTTAGAGCGCAAGTGAACAGTATGCAAAGAGTCGTTATGAACCTTTTAGGCGGGCAAAGAGTATTTATAGTATTCGGGACATAAGCAGTATTAACCTAGAGCAGTATTAACGGACAAACAGTATTAACTGAGAGCAGTAGTAACCACTAGCAGTATTAACTGAGAGCAGTATTAACCATTAGCAGTATTAACTGAGAGCAGTAGTAACCACTAGCAGTATTAACTGAGAGCAGTATTAACTGAGAGCAGTAGTAACCACTAGCAGTATTAACTAACTAGCAGTATTAACTGAGAGCAGTATTAACCACTAGCAGTATTAACTGAGAGCAGTATTAACCACTAGCAGTATTAACTAACTAGCAGTATTAACTGAGAGCAGTATTAACTGTGCACTGGCAGTATTAACCATACTTACTCTTTTAAACTTGTGATGAACTGAGTACTGCTATGTATTCCCTGAAAAGGAAGATTAGTAACACCAAGAATAGATAATATACAGGAGTTTAACGACTTTTTGAGAAGGTGCTTATTCAGAGTTGATCATTCCCACACTTGTTACCAAGAAAGTGAATCTACCCATATCAAAGGCTTTGGTGAATAGATCAGCAAACTGGTTGTCAGTATGAACTTTTACAACTTGAATAAGTTTCTTTTCATTACAGTCTCTTATGAAGTGATACCTGATCTCAATGTGCTTTGTCTTTGAGTGCTTGACAGGATTATTCACAATGCTAATAGCACTACTATTATCAATAAAAATTGGAGTGTGTAGAAAAGTTACTCCATAGTCCAGCATTTGATTCTGAATCCATAAGACTTGAGAACAGCAACTAGCAGCTGCTATGTACTCTGCCTCTGTTGTAGATGTGGACACTGTGGTTTGTTTCTTGCACTGCCATGACACTAGTCTTGCACCCAAAAACTGACATCCTCCAGAAGTAGACTTTCTGTCCAAGTTTGCTCCACCTAGATCACTATCTGAGTATGCAAGTAGGTCAAAGGATGAGTCATGAGGATACCAAAGTCCCAATCTGGGTTGCCCTTTGAGATATCTGAATATCCTCTTAACAGCTTGATAGTGAGATTGCTTTGGCCTAACTTGGAATCTTGCACATACACAGACTGGAAACATTATATCTGGCTAGAGGCTGTAAGATACATGAGAGAGCCAATCATGGATCTATAATGATGAACATCCATATCCTCCCCCTCAATATCTGCTATTATCTGCTTGTGTGTCTCCATAGGTGTGCTGGCAGGTTTTGAATCTGAGAAACCAAACTTGGTTAGAATATCCTGCACATACTTGGACTGACAGATAAAAATACCATCTGACTTCTGTTGAACTTGGAGTCCAAGGAAGAAGGTAAGTTCCCCCATGGAACTCATTTTGAACCTTTGATGCATTAGTCCCTCAAACTCCTTGCACATGTTGTCTCTTGTAGATCCAAAGATAATATCATCAACATAGATTTGGACCAGCAAAATATCCTTCTTCTTTCTTTTGACAAATAGAGTCTTATCAATGACTCATCTTTCAAAGCCATTTTCCAGGAGATAGGATGACAGAGTGTCATACCATGCTCTTGGAGCTTGATGCAGTCCATAAAGTGCTTTCTTCAACTTGTATACCCTGTCTGGATAGCTTGGGTTTTCAAACGTTGGTGGTTGACAGACATATACTTCTTCTTCAATTGAGCCATATAGAAATGCACTTTTGACATCCATTTGATATACTTTGAATTTCATATAAGAAGCATAAGCCAGAAATAATCTAATTGCTTCTATCCTGGCCACAGGTGCAAATACTTCATCATAGTCTATTCCCTCTTCTTGTGTATACCCTTGAGCCACCAACCTTGCTTTGTTCCTTATTACTATACCTCTTTCATCTCTCTTATTTCTGAAGACCCATTTTGTTCCTATTGCTCTTTGGCCTTTAGGAAGGTCTACCAGATCCCAAACATCTTGCAGCTTGAACTGCAATAGCTCTTCTTGCATGGCTTCTATCCAGCTGGATTCTTTCATAGCATCATGTGCCTTCTTAGGCTCAAGCTGGGATAAAAAGCAAGAGAGCACTGTATGCTGTTGGTCTTGCATTTCTTGCAGCCTGCTTTGATTTCTAGTCATCATAGAAGAAGATATATCTCCAATTACCAGCTGTGGAGGATGATTATTTTGAGTTCTGGTGTGATGACTAGGTTCTTCATTAAGTCCCACCTCTAGATTTGAGTCATTCAACTCAACTGAGGTGTTTTCATAAGCTGCTTCTTGTTCTTGATTTTCTTGATTCTCCTTATCTCTACTTTCTTCTTCACTCTGATTTGGTTCAGTAGATGGTTCCTTTTCACAGTCTTCAACAGAATCCACTGTTGGTATGGGAAAGATCACAGATTGAGATATACTATCTTGAACTTGTGTAGTTCCTGATTCTCCACTCCCTGAACCTGCATAATCATCACTACTAAAACCAAAAGAGTTAGTTAGTGAATCAATGTCAAATAGCCACTGAGGACCAGACCCAATAGGATTTGGTGTGTTCTCATTGCATTTGACATTGTCACTTTCTTCAATTATTCTAGAAGAAGAGTTAAAAACTCTGTAAGCCTTACTCTGAGATGAGTAACCAACAAGAAATCCATCATCTGCTTTGCTTTCAAATTTACCTAAGTGAGATTTGGTATTGAGAATTGTACAAGGACACCCAAAAGGTTTGAAAAATCCAATGAAAGGTTTTCTTTTATTTAAAAGCTCATAAGGGGTCTTGTTCTTTGGCTTGACCACTAGAACTCTGTTTTGGACATAACAGGCAGTATTAACTGCATCAGCCCAGAAGGTAATTGGCAGTTTTGAATCAGCCACCAGAGATCTAGCAGCCTCTATTAGTGTCCTATTCCTCCTCTCAGCAACTCCATTCTGTTGAGGAGTCCTAGGGGCACTATATTGTCTCTCAATTCCTTTTTCTTCACAAAAGGTGTTTAGATCAAGATTTTTAAATTCAGTTCCATTGTCTGATCTAATGACTTTTACTCTTTGATTAGTTTGGTTTTCAATTCTTAGGATAAAGGATTTGATCAGTCCACTTGTCTCATCTTTAGTCCTTAGAAAATATACCCAGGTAAATCTAGAGTAATCATCAACAATAACCAAGCAGTAAGATTTCTTGCCTATACTCATAACATTTATAGGACCAAACAGATCAATACGTAATAACAGGAGACAAGAAGAGATTGTATTTATCTCTTTGGTCTTATGAGAAGTTTTGTGTTGTTTGCCTTTAAGACATGCAACACAATGATCATCACAAGAAAAGACTTTTGAAGGTAAACCTCTTACAAGGTTGTTTTTAACAAGTTTGTTCATGGTCTTGAAATTCATGTGACACATCCTTCTGTGCCATAGAGAGGATTCATCCACAAAAGCTTTTGAAACAAGACAGTTCAGGGATGAATCACTAGAAACATTGTCCATATCTAGACAATAAACATTGTCCTTTCTTGGAGTTCTAAGTAGTATTATGCTTTCATCAACTACCTTGAACCCTGGAGCAAGGATCATACACTCTGTATTAGTAAATAATATGCTATGTTGTTTGTCACAAACCTGTGATACACTTAACAGGTTGTACTTCAATTGATCAACATAGTAGACATCCTCAAATGTCATCTTACCTTTTGTAACATTACATTTTCCACTTATTTTACCACCAGTAAGATTATCTCCAAATGCAACATGTCCTCCATTGATATGCTTGAAATCCTGAAGGCATGACATGTTGCCTGTCATGTGCCTAGAGCAACCACTATCAACATGCCATATGCTCTTTCCCTTGAGTTGTTGGTTGCCCTGCACATATAATAAATCAGTTAGTATGAAATAGGAACCCAAGCCAAAGTGGTCTTGGGTACCCCTTTCTCATCAAAATATTTACATTCTTTCTTGACAAGATTTTTAAACTTTGACTCCTCATTTCTAGAGTACTTTGTCACAATGATTGGTTTGGAAAAACATTTGCTAGAAGCAGTACTGGTTTTAGAAGTACTAACTGCATTAGCAGCACTTGCATGCTTAGCAGTACTAACCTTGTTAGAAGCAGTAACTATGTTAGCAGCAGTAACTGTGTTAGCAGTATTAAAATTTTCAGCAGTATTAACACTGGTAGCAGCAGTAATGCTTCTAGCAGCACTATCTCTGTCAGCAGTACTAACAGTTTTAGTGCTTCTAGGCACCCATATTTTGATACTTTCTTTTAAAACATTTTTCTTCTTGGGTCCTTTGGTTTCAACAGATTTCTTCCCCACATGTTTCTTTCCAGCCTTCCTATAACCAACAGGTTTTTGCACAAATCTTTGAAAGTTCGTCTGTTGGTTAATAGGATTGAAGAAACAGTACTTGGCCAAATGATTCAACTTGCCACATATGAAACAGGGTTTTGGTCTGATTATTTTATTCAAATCAACTCCTTGTTTCTGAGCACATTGATTATTCCAGTTTCTTTGGTTACCTCTTTTTATACCAGATTTTAGGCTCTTAGATTTATTGCAAAAACACTGTTTACAAGATCCAGGATTCACAACAGTGGTTTGTTTGTAATGGACCTTGTTATCCTCTCCTTTGGTCTTCTCTATCTCCTTGGACTTGACCCAGATTTTTTCACATCCCTCATTGGTGATAATGTTGTTTTCTAATGGTATCTCTTTACTCACAGCATTATTCCTATTCTCACTGGCTTCTTTCTCAGTCAAATCTTTAACTACTACCTTATCCAAAGGATCTACCTTAAATGCTTCATCAGACAAGTCCTTTTTCTCCTTGGTCTCTAACAAGTCTGATGTAGGAGAGATATAGTTTGTTGTTGTAAGGAGGGGTGTGTTGTTATATCCAATACCAGGCTTCATCTTATCATGAATCTGAGCTTTTAGAAGAGAATCCATTGCTTTTGAAGCATATGAAAACTTTTCTATATCAAGCTTAACCTTAGATAGTTCCTCTTTCAACCTATCATTCTCTTCAATGGACTTAGACAGTTTGGTCTCTAACTCATTCTTTTCCCACTTCCAATAGTTTGTGTCATAAGAGTGTTGAAGCTCATTGGCTTGAAAGCATTTGATTTGTTCTTCAAACCTCTCAACTATTAACACATAATCTCTTCTGTCCTTTTTCTAATCTTTTGAGGTCATCACACATGTTTTGGTTGTGATCCCTATACCTTTTGACAGTGTCTATGCAAGATTGAGTACACAGATTAGAAATTACCTCAGAGGGAAGATCAGACACCTCTGCCATAAGAGCTTGATTCTGAATGGCTTCCTCAGCTTGGTCACTCCAGTCAAACCCCATTCCTTGTTGAGAAACAAGGGCTTGAGCAGGGTTCTTGTTTTGATTGTAGCCTCCATTTTGAGCTTGTTGGTGGTTGTTGTTTGGAACACCACTTCTGCACTCTCTAGCAAAGTGTCCCTTCATGTGGCACTTATAACATTCCACCTTTGTCTTGTCAAAACCAGCTCCATCTTCTCTTCTTTGAGAGAAGTTGTTCCTCCCTGTTCTTTTAATAAACTTTTTCACCCTCATAGATAACATGGCCATCTACCATTTAATGTCCATCTCCTCCAGGTCATCAGGGTGAATTTGTTCCATATCATCATTAATCAATGAATTGTTGCTGTGACTAGACAAAAAGGCTTCAAAGACAGTTTCAGTGCCTTTTTCTGAATTCACTCCACTGGCAGCACTAACTGCTTCAGGGTTGGCAGTAGTATCAGTAGATGCTGATAGAAGTGCAGCATTATGGATATACCCAGTGGGCTTCTTCTTGGTTTCTACCTCAGTTTCAAAAACTCTTAGATCATTATATAGATCATCAAGTTCCTTCTCTTCCAGATTGTCACTCTGTCTATATGAGACAGTGTACATAGTCCATTCATCCCCAAGAGATCTGAGGAACTTTCTGTTGATATCATTTTGCTCCATCTTCACTCCTACAGTAGCCAGTTCACCAATGATCTTGTTGAACTTATCAAAAGTTTGAGTCATAGACTCATTCTTTGAAGAAGTGAAGTTCTCATATTGCTGCTTTAGAACATCTCTTTGATTTCCTTTGATGCTTTTAGTTCCAGCAAATCTTTTCTCTAGAGCATTCCAGAGAATCTGAGCATCAGTGCAGTTGCAAAATTGATGATGATATTCATTGGGGATGGCCAAGAGCAGAGTGCTTAAGGCCTTCATCTATGTCTGTCTAATCTTCCTCTCACCATCTGTCTTTGGTGGAGGTCTTTTCCCATCTGGTCCAATCTTTCCTGCTTCAGAAGGACCATTCTCAATGATATCCCACATTGAGTAGTCAGTGAGAAGAATGTATTGCCTAATTCTGATTTTCCACATGTCAAACTCACTGGGTTTGAGCATTGGGACCTTAGAGACCAGAGTGCTGTTTGATTCTGCAAAGTTTTCCATGATGAATGACTAGATGTTTTAGAGAGAACAGGCTTTGATACCACTTGTCAGGATCGAATTCTTAACAAGAATAAAGTCTCAGAAACAATATCAAAGAAGTTGCGGAATAACACTTTGATATTCAATGTAACAGTAAACAAACAGTATATGATTAACAACTTGTAAACTTGTATTGAAAGATTAGAATCACAAGATTACACACTCAACCTCAATTTTGAAGAACAAACTCTTTCAAGACGAATTCTACTTCTCTAGAATTAGGATCTATACCTTGAGGTTGATTCTCTCTAAACAAAAACTTAGAATGAATAAATAATAATAATGATAATTCTAAACTATTCTAAACAATACTATATATATACTGAAGATAAAAGCTAATTACAATTAATAAAATATCTTCAGAATATCTTCCATGAATATCTTCAGAATATCCAGCTGTCATTCTTCTAATTCGAATCTTCATCTTATAAGCAGCACTAATCATCTTGGCAGTATTAACTACTAAGCAGTACTAACCACTAGCAGCACTAACTAGCTAAGCAGTACTAACTTTGTTCAAGAAGCACTAACTTTGACTAGCAGTATTAATTCTACTAGCAGTAGTAATACTCAACAGTATTAACTATTAAAGTCCTCTGGCAGTAGTAATCTTGTACTAGCAGCATTAACCATACTTGGTAAATTCTTCAGTTCCCAACAGGAAAGACCCGATTACATTGTACGTGACGGAACACAAGGTAAGTCACATAATTATGTAGTAAATCAAAACATGTGGGTTACACATAAAACACCCACCGAGCTCAACTACTCCAAGTCTATAGCCCGAAAACATCAAGTCAACCACTCCAGGTCTATTCTTGAGAGTCCCCAAAACCGGGCAACTCGGGTACAATGGAATTACACCTTACTGTCCATGGGACGCTGCCCGACCGTATAGGCCCACAACCTACTTACCATGGAGCCCGGTGCCTATTCCGTGCCAAATGGTGAACCAACTTCCCAAACGGGGACAGAGGAACACCGTGCCTATGGATCCATTGCACTAACTAAACCATTACATGATTCAAAACGAATGAACTATTGCATTCAAACATGCAATTCTCAACTAAGATGCAGTAAATGCAAATCTTAACCAAACGCTCAACATTGAGCAATTAAAACGGACAAGTGTCCTCAAAACCCAACAAAATCCAAACCGAGTCATAAGCTTAACAAATCCAAAGACCCAACGTCGAAATTCATAAAATGAAATCAAATATAATTAACCCGTACTTATATAAACCCATGCTCTAAAACATATAATTAACTCCAACGTAGTTTAGATTGGGACAAATCATTTTCCAAGTGAGTTTACAACATTTAGCCTTTCAAAACGTCCCGTAACACAAAACCATGCATTTCTCCAAACCACAAAATGAGATACGTCTTTACTCAAAATCTACTTCCATAAATAAATCATTAAAATACCAAAATACATGATTTATTTATCATAATGCCCAAAATCCCAAAGATGTGTGCTAAATGGGTTTATAAAGTTAAACACCTTTAAAAATAACCAACTTATCAGTAGTTAACAAAACTTATCAGCAGTTAACAAAGCTTATCAACAATTAACAATTCCGTGTAAGGCACAAAACACTTTAAAATAAACATTTTGGCATGTACACCGTTTTCACAAATCAATCTTTAACTCACCTTTCTATATTTAGGTTAAATCTAGATTTCACCCCACGAGCTCTTTTGAAGGCCGCTTGAATCCTCAAGCCGAGAACTTCCAAAACCTAGATCCATACATACCGAACCATAAATATCCATAAACAACCACTTAGAAACATTCCCCAACATTATATACCAAAATCCCTAAACGAGATCAAAACCCTAGTTTCTCCAAAACTAACAAATCCGAGATTTGATAAACCAAACACTAGGGAAACACCCAAAGAACATATATAACCTTGAATCAAAGAATCTTACCATTAAAGATGACGAGACTTTTCGAGAACACCCAATCCAACACTTCAACCCGAGCTACCAACCGTTGAACTTGATGAGGAAGATGAAGATGTAGGTTTTGTGACTCAAGCTCCCAACTAGCTAGATGGTGAGTAATCATGTGGTTTAGCGAGGAAAAACCCCCAAAATAGGTTAGGGTTCAGTTTTGGGGTTTGGGTGAGAAAAGGGGAGAAGATAGAAATGAGAAATGAGGGAAATGGGTGAAAAATCGCACATTCAACCCACTGGCACACGCAGGCTATAGTGTCAGGCGATTATGCCAGTGGCATAATCGCTGGCACAATCGCCAAGCATGTACCATGAGCTCCTCAGCTTCGGCGATAGTGCCAGGCTATTGTGCCCTCTGGCACAATCGCTGGCATGGTCGCCCGGGTGTCCCCGAACTCCAAAAATCTGACTTTTCAACGCCCAAACTCCCGATACTCCGAGGGACTTTAAACAATACATTTCCGAACAAAACCCCACTGTTTACAAGTCACAGAAATGTCCGGGTGACATTTACTTACCGAAAATTACAGGCGTTACAATATATTCAAGAACATGGCATAGACTTTGATGAAGTCTTCGCACCAGTAGCACAAATCTAGACAATACGATTAATTAATATTGGCTCTGGTAGCATACAACAAATGGGAAGTACATCATTTAGATGTAAAATCAGCATTTCTGGAAGGAGAATTGAAGGAAGAAGTTTATGTCTCACAACCAGAAGGTTTTATAAAGGAAGGAGACGAAAGAAAAGTTTACAGACTCATGAAAGCACTCTATGGATTAAGACAAGCTCCACGAGCATGGTACACCAAGTTGGATAACACATTAAAGATACTTGGTTTTAAGAAATGCGCTTTAGAATAAGTAGTCTATACAAGAACGAACAACGCATCAACACTATTGATCGGAGTATATGTTGATGACTTAATAGTTACTGGATCATCAAAGAAAGATATTGAAGGGTTCAAAGATCAAATGAAGAAGAAGTTCGACATGAGTGATCTTGGATTACTTGCTTATTATCTTGGCATTGAGGTTACACAGAAAGAGGGTGAAATCTCAATAAAGCAAACTGGCTACGCAAACAAGATACTCACAGACACAGGGTTGTCAGATTGCAATGAAGCAAAGATACCTATGGAACCAGGTCTCAAACTTACAAAAGAAACTAAAGAAAAATCCGTAGACGCCACCGAATATCGAAGCCTAATTGGATGTTTACGATACTTACTACACACACGACCTTATCTAAGTTTTTCAGTTGGATTACTTAGCCGTTTCATGCAAGATCCACAAGAGCAGCATATGAAAGCAATCAAGCAAGTGCTACGTTATATCAAGGGAACAAAAGACTATGGCATAACTTATGGACATGATGGAGGAAACAAGATACAAGGCTATAGTGACAACAGTTACGGTGTTAACACACAAAAAGGAAAAGCAACCACAGCAGCAACACAAGCACTTTGGTTAAAAAGACTACTCAGCAAGATTACCGATACAAAGGAAGAAAAGATTACTATCTATGTGGATAACAAGTCAGCAATAGCACTAATGAAGAATCCAGTGTTTCATGGAAGAAACAAGCACATTGATACAAAGTATACATATATGTGTCGATAAAGAAGACTTAGCAGTGGAACATATTAGTGGAGAACTACAACGAGCTGACATCCTGACAAAACCACTACCAAGGATAAGATTTGTCACTATGAGACAACTACTTGGAGTTAAAGACATCCTTCAACATAATCGAGATTAAGGGGGTGAATGTTAGATTAATCTCAATTATGTTTAAATAGTATGTAAATATACATATATATAGTTTATGTATAGGTAGTTACTTATGGAAAGGTGTGATTGTTCATGAAACAACACAACCATTACCGAACCATTGTGATGGTTCGATGGCACCCTTTCGGTGTCTATAAATAGGTTTGATTATGTACATTTCAAAGTGTGAATTTTCTCAGAATTATCTATAAACTTTGGTTATTGTCATTGTCTTGATCCAACATAACTTTATTTGGGTCCATTCATAAGATATATAAAAATATAAATGAAACTCTAGCTCCGTGATCCTTAATGAAACCCTAATTAAGTGCACATCAACAAGTTGGTGTTAAACAATGAAGAAAATGTTAGCTACGGAATGGCAGACACTATGGCCCAAGCTTGCAAAAATAGGGCGACATGAGACTTGCGTCAGAAATAGTATAACCATAGTAAGGTTTGGTTATATATATGGACGATAAAGAATGATATATATATATATATATATATATATATATATATATATATATATATATATATAAACGTCTCCATTAATTATTCATGGAGATCGTCATGATCACTAGTATAACCTAGTGTGTGTACAAGATATGCAATATATATACAGATACGATCACTAGTGTAAACCTAGTGTGTGTACAAGATATGTAATACATATACAGACAAATGATCGTGTGAGAATAAAAGTTAAATGTGTCAAGTATAAGAAGGGATTTAGGTTCATTAGTAATGATCTTCAATTATGATTGATCCAAGGATGGAGGTCCATTTTTACCCTTCTCACCATAATTTTCATTTTCACCGAAACTCAACCCTATATATACAAAACATATATGATATAACAATATCATCATGTTTGTGTTTTGTTATTTTAGGGGAATATTAATTATTTCCAATCCATCAAAATATCGTTAAATCAACTAGACGGTTCGAGTCCACTCCTCCACTACCACTCGAGTATGCTCCTTCTAACTCGTCATCGCCACATGCATATCATCTTCCGGCCCTTCCAAGAACCCGCCATCTTGATCTCATCAAGCAAGCATCTTTCCTCTTCGACGGCACCGTGAAAACCTTTCACATATGAAATTACTTACGAATCAAAATAAACAATAAAAAGGGTACGATAGAACTTTGACCTACTATATATACATACCCAAGATCCATTATAAAATTAGTTGGCCACCTAAAAAACAACTTGCAACAATCAATCTTTCAACTTGAACATATTCTTAATTAGTCCTCATAAAGCGTTCATTTAAAACTAAATTTTAATGACGTTTAATTCCATTAAAGAACAAATTAATACACTTTCGTTAATTTCAATCATTCCATGTTTGATATTTCTATAAAATGATGCAAGGAAATGGGAATTCAAAGGCGGTGGCAGACAAAATGAGGATTCCCCACTTAGATACTGATGAAGAAGAAGAAGAAGCAACGAAAGTAATTAGTAGAAAATAACGAGTGGAGGGTCCAAAGTGACCTTGATTAATTAACAATTAATATAATGTGGCCGGTGCTTGTTTTGACCCACTCATTGTGATTTGCAGATTTGCTTAATTATTTTCCATTTAGTCTGTGTTACATTTTCTACTAGAAATATCAAGTAAGATTTATATTGATTTGGTTGTTTTTATGATAATACTGTATATATTACACAAGAATTTCTATTTTTTGCAATTACCCTAATTTATAAATACAAATATTTGATCGAGTGATTGATTACTCCTAACAACAACTAACTAATTGTTAGATGAAAATGTAATTGTTGTCTAATAAGCTAGCTAGTTGTTAGCTAATCGAGTTTAGTAAGAACTAGTTGATAATAAATTTAGGTGATAATATAAAATTGCTTAAAAATAAGGTTTTTGGTCATTTATGTAAAAAATAAAAAACATAATTTAAAAAAAAAATCTCAAAGCTTATTGAAATGGTATCTGAAGATTTTTTTAAAATACTCAAAAAAAAAATTGAAAACACCAGATTTCAGTAAAGAAAGCCAGAGGCTAACAAGCGAGAGCAATTACATGGTTTCGAGACAAGAAGAGAAGGAGAACAACACCACTCCCCAAAGTTTTTCCTACTCCCCTTACATCTAGGAATAACCCATCTAAAAGAATTATCAACTATAGAGTCGAATAATTCACTATATCTAGGCCCGGTTCTATCAAAAAGCAAATTGTTGCGGAAGCGCCATAGGGAGAAACAAGTAATCATGATAATGGCCTCGACACCGGTTCGAAGGATCTTTGAAACACGGGAAGTATCAATGTCGTCCAAAGCCGATTCCGTTGAGTTGAAAGCTGAGAAAGGAAAATTCCACCATCTTTGAACCTTGATCCAAATTTCCGTCGCTCTACCGCATCTAAAGAAAACGTGTTGTACCGTCTCAATCTCGCATCCACAGAAAGGACAAAGAGTGTTGTCAAGATCCACTCCCAACATCTCCAATCTATCTTTCGTGGGGATACGATTAAGATACATTCTCCAAAATAAAATATTGATCTTAGCGGGAACAAGTTTATTCCATCGGGTCTTATAGGCTCCGATGCCGAGCTGCAACTTCTCGGTTTCAAGTCTTAAAGACTGAGCCGAGAAGACCCCATTTTGAGTAAGAGACCATACCCACTTGTCTTCCGATTCAGTGATAGTAACTGTGTTCATAATCTCCTGCATTTGCTCCACTTCTGACGATTCACGACCACCTCTTAACTCTCTTCGCCATTCCCAGGTATGACCATCAACACCCATTCTATCAGCAACAGTAGCTCTTGGATTCCTGTCTAATTCGAAAGCTCGCGGGAACCTATCTTTGAGAGTTTCATCGCCAGTCCAGAATTCCGTCCAAAAGTGAGTGTTTCGTCCATTACCAACCTTTTTATGACATAAACCGTCAAAGGAGATACCTAATTTAAATAGATTATTTACAGCTGTCCCCACGCTTTGCCAAGGACCTTGGCCTTCCACCTTAACATCTTGCTGCTGTCCGGTACTGATCCCCCCGTTCGGACCGTGAATAGGTTTGATTACTTTTACCCAAGTTGCTGTTGGATCAGTTCTGAACTTCCACACCCATTTTGATGTTGGGACGACTAGTTTTCCACATCGAGGCATGTTCGGCATCGGATTGGGTTATAAGTCCTTCGTGCTCGTATCAATGGGTGTATGCTGAAAGATGTTGAGCTCGATACTCTTATTATTTATCCAATGGTGGAATGCTAGTTTTCCCCATTGAGGCGCAGCTAGGCCTCTTTGGTATGGTGTAAGTCCTCCGTGCTAGTATCTATGGGTGTATTCTGAAAGATGTTGAGCCCGATACTTATACCAATTTAACGTAATGTGTGGCTTACTCAGTGCACGTCATATTATGCGGAATCGGGTTTCCCCCGTCACCGAAAGGTGTTGTCTTTGGGCTGAGTCTTTTATATATTTGTTTTCGGTGACATTTTGCATACATGGATTTATTCCATGTTTTATGGGTTAAGTATTAACCCCCTCCCGTGTTTTGGGGTGTTTTGGAATATGAAGCATTATTTACATTATCATAAATTGGGAGTCGATTTATAATCTCACATTAAGCAAGTTTTGGGTTAAATCTAAGTTTACGAAAGAACGATTTATATTGGGACATCAGTCTTTAAAATAGTTTGGTTTGGTTGACGATTAACTCGGTGTCTCTTTCATTTAAAATGCATAATTATTGATAAACGAGTCGTTTTCATAAGTGAAGCACGTCATTTTGAGAGATTATGATTTTAATTGCATTTTTTCTTTTTAAACAATTAATTTACATATGTTGAAAAACTCTTGAGCTCACTAGGCGTTAAGCCTAACCTTTTTATTTGTCGGCATGTGTATCAGGTTCCAGATGGGGGGTTTGGTTCTAGCAGCTAATAAGGGTTGAGCCTTAGATTTGTATCAGTGTAAGTATTTGGTGAAGTCTTCCGCAGCTTGGAGATAGTAACTATTATTGGGTTTTAGTAGCACCCGATCTTATTGTAGATTGTATCTATAGAATGAAATATGTGCATTGAGGTGAAATAATAAATTGTGATTAGAGATGTATCCTTTATCGATGGATTTAGAAAATTTTAAATCGGTTGCTATTTTCAGATTTGAGGGTGTTTCAAACGCCCAAATACTTGCACGGAAGATTGCCAGCCTTACACAATAACTCTGAAGCGGCCCTATGAACCCTTTCCGAGTTGACTTTAATACCAAACAGAGTGCTCTTTGATAGGTTAAGTTTGAGCCCCGAAGCGAGAAAAAAACATCGAAGAATCCGGATTAAGTTTTTACCGTCTTCTATCGACCATTTATTTATGAAAAGAGCATCATCTGCATAGAACATATGCGTAATTTTGAATCTGTCCGGGCCAATTTAGCTACCTTGCAAAATGTGTTTCGAACTAGCCTCTTTTATAATGTGATGAAGTCCTTCCATAGCCATGATGAACAAAAAGGGAGACAACGGATCCCCTTGACAAAGACCACTATGAATACGAAATTCATTTGAAGGGGAACCATTGAAAACAAGTCATCTTGCACGATAATTTGCTTCCTTGACATCTATTCCCGAAAAACTCATCGCCGAGTCCAATTGATCCATCCTTCCAAAGGTGCACACTACTGAGTCGAACTCACTACTAGAAAAAAGACCATTACCGACGGCAAAATCCGTCGGAAATCCGTCGGAAAATCAAATTACCGGCGGATTTCTGGCGGATTAGGCTGTCAAAAAATGCCCCGCCAGAAAATGGATTTTCCGACGGATTTCCGACGGATTTATCATTTCCGACGGATTTTTCCGTCGGAAATTAATTTCCCATTTTTTAAAAAAAAGTCAGATTAATTAACAAATTCTTAATCTGATTAATTAGTTTTCGACGGATTTCCGACGGATAAAAATTTATTAATTATTTTATTTTTAACCGTTTATTTATTAAAAAATATATAAAGAAACATTTTTAAAAAAGGAAAACAAATTTCCGACGGAAAATCCGCCGGAAATCCGTCGGTAATTCCGCCGGAAATCCGTCGGAATTTTTTTTTTTAAATTGTTTTTTTAAAGTATTATTTAAAATATTTATTTAAATTATCCGCCGAAAATCCGTCGGAATTTTTTTTTCTTTTTTAAAATTGTTTTTTAAAATTATTATTTAAAATATTTATTTAAATTATCCGTTGGAAAATTTTTTAAAATTATAAATTTGAATCTATTTGTTTAATTTCACCCTCAGATATTTTGTCATTAAATCGTTGATAAAATTTGATTTATTTAAAAAAACAAAACAAACACGCATACGCATACATCTATAAATAATAGATATTAAATAAACCTCATAAACATTTTACAAATATATTAAGATCAAAATATAATTTACATCTCCAAACAAAAAATACCCTATTAAAAATAATGTACATCTAGAACAATTTAAAATTAACATTCCACACAAAAGTATGAGAATCTTCATATATATCCTTCTTCTCCTAGTATTTGCATTTGCAAATCTGACGTCCTTCATAAGTAACTAACATTGATGTCAAATTTTCAGTGAATTTGAACTGCAAAAATTATAACAAAGTAAAAATAAAATATTCAATATTTTTAAAACATATCAAGGTTTTTTTATAAAAAAAACAGATCGGTAAATTGATAATAAAAAAACATTTCCAAAATAATTTTTTAAACAGAAAGTAGTAGTTGTAGATCTTAAAAGAAGCATTGATACAAAAATAATATTTAATAAATCGGATCTGAAAACTTTTATAAAATTAGATGTGGTATTTTTTTTTGGAATATTTTTACAAAAAACGGATTTTAATTATTTTTTTATAAAAAGTAGATCCCAAATAGAAAACATGTACATGCAGTGGTTATAGATCTTCAAAAACCATTGATAAAAAATAAAACATAACAGATTTGAAGTTTTTTAACAAGATTTGAATATTATAAAACAAAGATATCTAAGGTTTTTTAAAAAACAATTATGTTAGAGAAGAAAACATCTTTAAAAAAAAATCGAAAAAACGATACCTTGTGTGAATAAGAGAAGTAACAGTGTAAAAACAAGATGTAGCCCCGAAGTTGTTGGCAAAAAGCATCTCTTATCTAAGTCCTCCGGCGAGTTTTTGGTGTTGATGGTGAGGTTGAGAGGAAAAATGAGAGGTGGGTTTGTGAGGGGTATTGTAAAGGGAATGGTTATTTGAGAGGGAGAGGGAGAGGAAGAGGGTGAAATTAAGGGAGAGAAATAATTGGGGGGAAACCAAATTTTTTAAAAATCCGAATTAATTTCCGACGGATTTCCGACGGAAATTAATTTAATTTTAAATTAAATTAATTTCCGTCGGAAATCCGTCGGAAATTAATTCGATTTTTAATTTTTTTAAAAATGTTTTAAAATTCAAATTATAAGAAAATGTTGTAAAATAAAAATTGGGGGGAAACCAAATTTTTTAAAAATTTGAATTAATTTCCGACGGATTTCCGACGGACATAATTTAATTTAAAATTAAATTAATTTCCGTCGGAATTTAATTCGATTTTTAATTTTTTTAAAATGTTTTAAAATTCAAATTAGAAGAAAATGTTGTAAAATAAAAAAAAATTAAAAATCGAATTAATTTCCGACGGATTTCCGACGGAAATCAATTTAATTTTTAATTTAAAAATTAAACTGATTTCCGTCGGAAATCCGTCGGAAATTAATTCGATTTTTAATTTTTTTAAAAATGTTTTAAAATTCAAATTAGAAAAAATGTTGTAAAATAAAAAAAAATTAAAAATCGAATTAATTTCCGACGGAAAATTAATTTAATTTTAAATTAAAAATTAAATTAATTTCCGTCGGAAATCCGTCGGAAATTAATTCGATTTTTAATATTTTAAAAATGTTATATTTCAAATTCGAATTAGAAGAAAATGTTGTAAAATAAAAATGGGGGGAAAACAATTTTTTTTAAAATTCGAATTAATTTCCGACGGAAATAATTTAATTTAAAAATAAATTAATTTCCGTCAGAAATCCGTCGGAAATTAATTCGATTTTTATTTTTTTTTAAATGTTTTAAAATTCAAATTAGAAGAAAATGTTATAAAATAAAAAAATTTAAAATCGAATTAATTTCCGACGGATTTCCGACGGAAAATTAATTTAATTTTAAATTAAACTATTTCCGTCGGAAATTAATTAGAATTAGTTTCATTTTTTTCTAATTTGCTTGTTTAGTTACTAATTTATTTAGTTAAGTATTTTAATTTTAATTAAACAAATATTTGTGAAGGATTTGTTGGTGATTTATTAAGACCAATATATCCGATTTAAGCCCAATAGAACCATCAAAGCCAAATAAAGCTCATCAAAGCTCATTACGAGCATTGTTGACTTGTTAAGGCCCAGTATAACCTATTAAACCCCAATTGAATCGATTTAAGCCCAATTGAACCATAAAAGCCCATCAAAACCCATTACGAGCATTGTTGACTTGTTAAGGCCCAATATAACCTATTAAAACCCAATTGAATCGATTTAAGCCAAATTGAACCATCAAAGCCCAAGAAAGCCCATCAATGCCCATTACGAGCATTGTTGACTTATTAAGGCCCAATATAACCTATTAAAACCCAATTGAACCAATTTAAGCCCAGTTGAATCAGTTTAAGCCCAACAGAACCGACTTAGATCAATATAACCCATCAATCCCAATTGAACCCATAAAAGCCCATTATGATTGTTATTGACTTATTAAAAGCCCAATTGAACCGATTTAAGCCCAATAGAACCAATTTAAGTCCAATTGAATCGATTTAAGCCCAATAAAACCGACTTCATCATCAAATCCTAATAAAAGCCCATCAAAGCCCATTATGAGCATTGTTGACTTATTAAGGCCCAATATAACCTAAAAACCCAACTGAACCGATTTAAGCCTAATTGAACTGATTTAAGCCCAACATAACCGATATAAGATCAATATAACCCATCAAACCCCAATTGAACCCATCAAAGCCTATTATGATCGTTGTTGACTTATTAATGCCCAAACACACAAGTAATGACTTATTATGTGTTTCTTTTCACGTATCGACTTCATAGATGCATGTGTCGTGTATTCGTGTCAACTAGACAACCAATAATCATTATACCCTGATATAAGCCACTCAACCACCATTATTGCTCAATATGACATTTTATGACTTATTAATACCCAATAACACAAGTGGGGACTTATTATGTGTTTGTGTGTACGTATCCACTCATAGATGTATATGTTGTCTATTAAGGTCGAAAAAAGAACTAAGAACGATTATATCACAATACGAACCTGTTAGGGCCATTTTCTTCGTTAAATAGAAGTTCAGGGTAGTTTGTGACAAGTTGCAATAGTTGTAAGCTTGTTGGGCCTTAAAGCCCATAAGCCCATTAGGCCTGCGAGCCCGAGTATTTAAAGTTATTTTCTAATTCATTTGTAAGAGTTAGAGTTTCATTATTCAGTTTACTAGTTGTTAGGTTTACATACTATTATCAGAAATTCTCTCTGTAAACCTTAGCCCTTTGAAGTTTATATTAATCATATGACTAGTTGCTGTGGCCAATATATTGTTCATCATTGTTCTTATATCTACTGATTGCACTGAAACTGGGATCTACAATTGGTATCAAAGCAGATAGGCAAAAGGTTTGATCCAGAAAAAAGGTTTGTCTAAAATCCTAATTTATCTTGGTATATGTGCTTATTTGATTTTCTTGGTATGATTTTTATCGATCGATTTTTTTTCTGGATTTTTTTTACTTCGATCGAATCTGGAAAGTAATTTTTCGGTCTGTGAGGGATCCGGTCTAATTTGCTTCCTTCGATCTTAGGGTTTTTTACTTGTTTTGTTAATTCCTTCGATCAAAGGATCGAAGGATCTGAGTTTGCATATCGATCGAACCCAGAAATTCTTCGGGTTCTTCGATCGGATTCTTCGTGTTCTTCGGGGTTGGTTGTGTTTATCTCTATTTGTGTTTATCTTTAGTTAACTCTTTCGACCGGACACTTGTGCTCCGGTCAAACTCATTCGACCGAATAGAAGTGATCCGGTCTTGTCCCTTCGACCGAATACCCTTCGACCGAATAGAAGTGATCCGGTCTTGTCCCTTCGACCGAATACCCTTCGACCGAATAGAAGTGATCCGGTCTTGTCCCTTCGACCGAATACCCTTCGACCGAATAGAAGTGATCCGGTCTTGTCCCTTCGACCGAATAGAGGTGATCCGGTCTTGTCCATTCGACCGAATAAGGGTCCTCCGGTCTTGTGTCATTCGACCGGATTCGTGTGTCCCCGGTCGTATCATTCGACCGGATAAGTGTATCCCTTTCGTGTCCTTCGACCGGATAACTGCTTCCTCCGGGAATACCTTCGACCGGATATTTGATTGACCTGTTTTTCTGTTTAGATAAAGTGTTTGATTTGTGTTTCTTCTATTTTATTGTATTTGGATCATTCTGTTTGCCTAACGATCATTACAGTGCTATTAAGTTAAGAAGTAAAGATGAACTCAAGGGATGCTCTAGCCATCGGTTCTGACCAAAAGCCCCCGGTGCTCTTTCGGGGAGAGTACCCTCAGTGGCATGACCGATTTATGAACTTCATAGAAGCAAAATCCAACTATGAAGATATATACAAATGCCTGACTGAGGGTCCACAAGATTGGCCAATGAAAGTGGTACCGGCAAACCCAGCTGAAGGTTGGCCAGAGCGCCAGATCCGGAAAACTGTTGGTGATTTTACTAACAGAGAAAAGGAATTGTACACGGCAGAAAAGCTGGCAAAATCATATCTTCTTCAAAGTCTACCGAATGACATCTATGCTTGTATAGATAGCTTCAAAGACTCGTCGAAGAAGATGTGGGACCAAATAGAGAAGATGATGATGGGAAGCCACATCAATAACCAGCTAAAGGTGACAAACTGTATCACCAGATATGATGGGTTTAAAGCACGAAAGGGTGAAACGCTGACGGAAACCTACGAAAGGTTTAATATGCTTCTAAATGATCTTCAGAAAAATAAGATCACAAAGACGAACACGGAAAACAACATCAAGTTTATGAACAACTTGCAGCCTGAGTGGAAATCGTTCGTCTCCCATATTCGCCACACTCAAACCTTGGAGAAGCTGTACCTTCACGAACTCTATGAAATGTTGCTCCAAGACGAAGAGGAAGTGATGGAACTTATTGGGAAAGCAGAAGAAAAGCCAGCAACTGATCAAATAGCACTCGTATCTGAGAGAAGAGGCAAATCCGTCAGCCGATCATCTGGACAAAAACCCGTGCTGAGTGATTCTGAACCTGAAGATCCCGATAGCGATTCGGATCCAGAACTTTCCAAGATGAAAGAAGCAATGGTGTTTCTCACTCAAGCATTTCAAAAGAGGAAGTTTTTCTCCAAGACTTCAAATAAGCAAAGAGATTCTACTCGTCGTGATCATCGAGACAAGTCTGAAGGTAACAGTCGTTTTGAAGCTGGTAAGAAGCCTGATAAGAGACATGAAGAAAAGCCTAAAAACGAACCGATCAAATGTTACAATTGTGGTCGGTTAGGTCATTTCGCCAGAGATTGTCGCAAGCCAATTGTGCGCAACGCCGACTACTATCGAGCCAAGCTGCTTCTTGCCAAAGAAAAGGAAGCTGGTAAAGCTCTAATGGCTGAAGACGATTACTGGCTACAAGTGTCGGATGAAGAACCCGAGGATGCTGAAGCTCATCTGTGCTTCATGGGCAACCATTCATCACCATCTGATACTGATGAAGACGATAACAATGCTCCTTGCCAGGTATGTACCCCTTTTCATGAAGCTTTACTTGAACAAATGCAACTATCTATGAACAAACTTGACTCTTACAAGCTGCTGTTAAAAGAAAAAGAACAACTTCTATCTTCTCTGGAAAACCGTGTCACTAAGCAGTCTGACTTTATGGAAAATCAAAGCTTAGAAATTGCTAGCTATGTGTGCACTATTTCTAATTTAAGAGAAGAAAATGTGAGGTGTTCAACAGAGTCACAAAGTCTAATGACCAAAGTAGATGACCTGACCGATAAGCTCCGTATGTCTGAGTCCGAGAAAGTTGATTTGTTAAATCAAAACGTGGCTTACAAAAATGAGAACATAAGGTTATCCAATCAGCTAGAAGAGCTTGAAAAGAAACTTTATAAATTAGGTCAATCTGATCATACGTTAAAGCTAATCGCACCAAAAGAACCAAAGTACGGAAATGCGGGTATCGGGTACGAAAACCCTGATTATTTAAACAAGGCTTTATCCAAAGTTCCTACTTTATATGCATCTGAATTTTTTGGATTAGATAAAATCTTTCCTGAATATAAGATACATTGGACCACACCCACTGAGGAGGAAGACCTTGAAGATAAGTTGAGAAGGGAAAACTCTGTTCTTTCTAAAAGGACATTTCCTTTTGTTTATGATACTTTAAATGCTTCTTATAATACTGACAAACCCCGTTTCCTGTCATCCGATTTTTTCCATAGTTACTCTCAAGCTGAACTAGATACAAAAACCGTTAAAACTGAGGAGGAACCTCTAGCTCCCAAGGTTTATGTTCCTACTCTGCTTTTAGAAAAGAAAATTGTTCAGCTGGAGGAATCGTATGCACTAGAAAGGGAAAATTTTCAAAAGGAAAAGCAAAGTCTTTTATCTCAAATTGAGTGTCTCAGTTCCAACAAAAAGGAAACTATGTCGGAAGAAGATAAAGAATATTATCAGACAGAAATAAAGAAGTTACACTCACAACTGGCTGCTATGGCAGCAGATAATCTGAAAGTGCAACTTCACAAGGTTGACCCTCATGCTCAGCCTTCCATTCTCCAAAGAGAGTTATCGTCTCTGTCTGAAAACTCTTATCCTTCTTCTGACACATCTTCCTGCAAAGCTTTTATGGGTGACTTGTCACCGATTAGTTCAAACAAAGGAAAAGAGCCTCAAAGATTTGAATCAGATCAGTGTTCTGACTATAAAAATGCTTCCGCTTATGATTTGCACTCAATAAACTCTTCAAATGTTCTGAAGTCCTCATGTGATAAGGTCCTTTCTGATGAGGAATTTGCATTTTCCGCATTCTTGAATTCTGAGGTGTGTTTAGATAGCAATTTGAACCAGTTTGACTTTAATCCTTCTCTACCTAGCCATGTTGATTTTTTAAATGAGTCATGTGCGTCTCCGGTCAATTTTCATAAGGGTGAATGTTCTACATCTGCCTCGAAAAAACCTTCTGTGAACAATTCTTCAAAACCTTCCAAGTCTAAATCTAAAAGGCGTTCACAGAAGAAGAAAAAGACCGGTCGCTCTCAACTGTCACAATCGTCAATTTTCAAATCCTCTGACTATGGGTTTAACGGCATTTCAGATACGTATGGTCGGCGGAAAGAAGTGAAATATGCTTGGGTAGCTAAGAAGTCAAAAGAGAGCTCGGCAACATCAGAATTAGTTGATCCTGTGTTAAAGTCTAGAAAGAACAATAACAATCATGATGTTTTTATTTCTAAACCTCTAGTTGATTGTAATGGAACTCTTCCTTTAAAAGTTAATTCAATTCCGCAATTACTTCAACTGTCGCATGATTGTTTGTGTTGTTCTCATTGTGGATCAAATGATTTTGTTGATAGCCGTTATGCATCTGATTGGTTTGGTTCATATCATATTGCTACTAATAATTCACATAGCAATGTTTCCCGTGAAAGACAAAGACCCAATTATAAACGGGTCTCTAAGGCGGGTGTTAAATCTAACCCCAAAGGACCCATTTACGAATGGGTACCTAAAAAGAAATAACCTGTTTTGCAGGACGGTCATGTGTGGTATCTAGATTCAGGTTGCTCCAAGCACATGACCGGAAGAAGGGAGCTTCTCACAAACTTCACCGAGAGGTTTTGTGGAAATGTACGGTTCGGGAATGATCACTCCTCTCCTATCAGGGGTTACGGCGATATTGTCAAAGATAATGTCACAATCAAAAAAGTCTCCTATGTCGAAGGTCTCGGTCACAATCTTTTCAGTATCGGTCAATTCTGTGACAAGAATCTCGAGGTTACTTTCAAGGCTAAAAGGTGTAGCGTTCGAACTGAGGATGGAAAAGAAACACTTGCTGGAACGCGACGCACTAACCTCTACACGATCGACCTCTCATCCTTGAAACCCGATAAGGAAGTCTGTTTGTTGTCCAAAGCATCTGCTGAACAAAGCTGGCTATGGCATCGTCGTCTCTCGCACCTGAACTTCAAGAACATCAACAAGTTGGTGCTCGGGGGACATGTCAAAGGTATGCCAGATCTCAAGTTTGCAAAAGATCATCTGTGCGCTGCCTGCGAAATGGGCAAGATGAAAAAGGCGTCTCACAAGCCTAAAACCGCTCCGAGTACTTCTCGGTCCCTTGAACTAATCCACATGGACTTATGTGGACCAATGCGCGTCCAAAGCATAAATCACAAGAAGTATGTCCTGGTGATGGTTGACGATTTCTCTCGTTACACTTGGGTCCGATTTCTCCGTTCCAAAGATGAGACTCCCGAGTTGATAATCTCTCTTCTGAAAAGTATTCAAGTCAGTCTCCATCAGGTAGTTCAAACCATCAGGACGGACAACGGCACGGAGTTCAAGAATCAGTTACTCACCACTTATCTCACTTCAGTGGGTATCTCGCATACTTTCTCCGCTGCTCGTACTCCTCAGCAGAATGGAGTGGTAGAACGTCGAAACAGAACTCTTGTCGAAGCAGCACGCACGATGTTATCTCATTCCAAGCTACCACTATTTCTTTGGGCAGAAGCTGTTGCTACCGCTTGCTATACTCAAAATCGGTCTATCATTAACAAGCGGTTCAACAAGACTCCGTACGAGATCATCAACAAACGTATTCCGAACATCAACTACTTTCATGCCTTCGGATGCACCTGCTTTGTTTTAAATGATAAGGATGATCTTGGCAAATTCAGTCCCAAAGCGGATGAAGGAATGTTCATCGGCTACTCTCAGCACGCAAAAGCCTATCGTGTCTACAACAAACGGACGAAGACCGTCGTTGAAAGCGTAAACGTGACTTTTGACGAGGCCCCTGAAATGGTTTCTGAGCATCTCAGTTCAGAACCCGCGCTTACTGGTGTGTTAGCTTCTGGACAATTCCGTTCGGAAGCTACACAATCTCCAGTGGATCCACATCATGCGTCTACGTCAAGAGCACATCTTTCTGATTTGGATTTACTGTTTGAATTCTTTTATAATGACTTATTTAATGTTCAATCTAATTCTAAGTCATGTGACAGGAATACTGCTCAAGCACCAGAAGTGACACAAGTCACTGGCCCTACCGACTCTGGAGGTCCATCCTCGCCTGGTGCTCCATCCTCTACTGCCATTGATCAAGCTTCCCCAACCTCAAGTACTAGAAATCCTCTTACTCAAGTTCTTGATGCCGGTGTTCCTGAACCAACTCCTGTTGAAGGTGCCCTCGAAATTCCCTCTCCGGCAATCCCGGAACCTCCTATTGTTTCATCTCCAGCTGAGTCGTCCTCTACTCCGTGTTCGACTCCCACGACGAAACTTCCACCTCACAGGCCATCATCCCTCGAGGCAGTTCAGGACTTACCCCCAGGTGGTCATGTGGATGCCGATACCTCCCATCAGACATATCAACCTCATCCACACACTACCAAGTGGACTCGAGCACACCCCCTTCATCAGATCATTGGTGATCCTTCCACACCAGTTCAAACTAGATCTACCACCGCGAATGACTGTTTATTTTCCTCGTTCCTCAGCCGTATCGAACCTTCAACTGTCTCTGAAGCGCTGAGTGATCCGGACTGGGTAATTGCTATGCAAGAGGAACTCAACCAGTTTGAGACCCTCAAAGTATGGCGCCTAGTTCCCCGACCAAAGAACAAGACGGTGATAGGGACTAAATGGATTTTTAAGAACAAGAAGGACGAAAACGGCATTATAGTTCGGAACAAAGCGCGTCTAGTGGCTAAAGGATATTGCCAGCAAGAAGGAATTGAAGCGATCCGCATGTTCCTCGCCTATGCCGCTCACAAGAATTTCATCGTCTTTCAAATGGACGTGAAATCCGCGTTCCTCAACGGCGTGCTCAAGGAGGAAGTCTATGTCTCGCAACCAGAAGGCTTCGTGAGTACTGAAAATCCGCATTACGTCTACTTTCTTGACAAGGCCCTCTACGGTCTTAAGCAAGCGCCACGAGCCTGGTATGATGCACTCTCATCCTTCTTAGTCAAGTCTGGCTTCTCTAAAGGTAAAATTGATACCACGTTATTTATTAAAAGAGAGAAGAAAGATATCATCCTTGTACAAATTTATGTTGATGATATAATTTTTGGCTCCACGAACCCCAAGTATTGTCAGAACTTTTCTGCCTTAATGAGTAAACATTTTCAAATGAGCATGATGGGGCAAATGAACTTTTTCCTGGGTCTTCAAGTAAAACAATTACAAACAGGAATTTTCATTAATCAATCTAAGTACATCTCGGATATTCTTCGGAAATACCAGATGGAACAATCTTCTTCCATGAAAACCCCCATGTCCACTACTCTAAAGCTTCACTCCGATCCTGACGGTAAGGATGTGAATGCGACTATTTATAGAGGTATGATTGGCTCTCTGATGTACTTGACGGCTAGTCGGCCTGACATTATGTTTTCGACATTCTTGTGTGCAAGATTTCAGTCAAAACCTAAAGAGTCTCACTTAGCTGCGGTTAAGCGAATTTTTCGATATTTAAAAGGTACTGCTGATCTTGGTTTGTGGTACCCAAAAGAGACAGGTTTTGAATTGACAGCCTACTCGGACGCTGACCACGCTGGCAACATGCTGGACCGGAAGAGCACGTCGGGTCATGTTCAGTTCTTGGGCGATCGTCTTGTCAGCTGGGCTTCCAAGAAACAAAACTGCGTATCCACCTCCACCGCCGAGGCGGAGTATGTGGCAGCCGCCAGTTGCTGCTCGCAAGTCATCTGGATGCGCACCCAGCTCAAAGATTATGGATTTAATTACTCTAGGATTCCCATCTACTGCGACTCGAAGAGCGCTATAGCCATATCAAGCAATCCCGTCCAACACACAAAGACGAAACACATTGATGTGCGCTATCACTTTATAAAAGATCACGTGGAAAAAGGTACAATCGAACTCTATTTTGTTAATTCAGAGCATTAGTTAGCAGACCTATTTACCAAAGCCTTGGACGAGAAACAATTTAATTACCTTGTGTCCAAGCTAGGTATGCTAAATCTGAAAGTTTGATCCGTTCACAGCTCTCTACGAGTTTCATTCAATAACGAATGACTGTGACAACTGCATCATTGCCTTGTCTCTGGTTGCGATTATCCACACTCCTTGGTTATTGCATTCTACTCGTTCAGCTCTGTGTTCGTTACGAACTTCTGTATCAACAAAGTAGATGTCGTGTTTTTCTTTTCGTGTGTCTGTTTTTTTTTCATGATTGTGTGTGCAATTCATTTTTTTGTTCCTTGAAAAGTAAGGTGTTAGTGACGGATCTACAACCCGATACTGTGTTCAGGGGGAGCACTAGCGTTAGATGGTTGGTAAGTTTCACGGGTCCTCCTTTCGAGGGGGAGCAGGTAAGAGGGTTCCGTATGTGGATCTCCTAATGGTAATCATTCGAGGGGGAGTGAGGTCTCGTGTCTTCGTGTTTAAGTCGTTTCAATTTTAATTTTTTTTTCTCTCTACTTAGGTTTATTTTGTTTTCTTTTCCTTCAATTAACGTTTTTTTTTTAAAAAAAAAAAGTTCTGTGTTACATCTCCGAAAACTCCAAAAAGATTTTTTTCGTTTGGTTTGTTTGTTTTAACTTCGGCCCATAGCCTACCCGGTCCACTTCCCCCGCGGACCAAGCCCAACACCCTCCGGGGTATAAGAACCCCGATCGAAGGGTGTTCCTCCTCATTCGACCGCATCTGTTTCTTCTCATCTTCTTCTCTCTCTCTCGCCCGGACTCTATTCGACCGAACCTTGTTTTTTTTTATCGACCGAACACCGTCGACTCAGTCTCCATCGTCCTCTACATCTTCATTCGATCAGGTAGGTGATTCGAGATGTTGGTTTTTGTGTTGCATCGATCGATTGTAATCGATTGATGTTAAGTTTTGTTATTCAATCGATCTGTGGTCGGTTTGTCTTCTCCGGGGGAAAACTCCGATCTAGGGTTCAACCCCGGTCGAAGGCTCCCCCGGTCAAACGATCCCTCCGGTCTTCTAGCCCTCCGGTCTTATCTTACCCCCGGTCTTAATGACCTCCGGTCGTAGACCGTATCCGGTCGAAGACCTTATCCGGTCAAAGCCCTTATCCGGTCTTACTGACCTCCGGTCAAAGACCCTATCCGGTCAAAGACCTTATCCGGTCTTAGTGACCTCCGGTCGAAAACCTTATCCGGTCGAATGCCTCGTTCGGTCATGTTTGTATCCGGTCTTATAAAAACCCCGGTTGAATTTTATTCGGTCGAATCAAATTTTTTTTGTGGTGCTTATAGTAATATCTTTTCATATGCTGCTTATGAGGACATTGTGTTGGTTATATGTGCTGGTGCAAGTATATGCGCCTTGGTGACTGACCCTAACTCACGAGTAGGGTTTGTTCTTCCAAATTTTTGGAGTTACTATCTGGCATGATCAAAATCATCGCGGGTTAACTCCAACGGCGAAAATTGTGTTTCCAAACCTGTGTACTAATCGATTACTTCGTCACAGGTACAATGGCTCAAAATCAGCCACCAGCGATTGACCCAATCGCAGATGCAGAACTGATTCCCGAGGATCAGTTCCTTCCACTTACAGCAAATAACTACCATCTCGATGTGACCCAACTCGCCATTCAACATCAGGACATCATCGAGATACTAAGGGGCCATCCACTCTCCTATGCTCTAACAGAAACAGCCACCGTTCCAATCATATACCTACAGCAATTTTGGCGTTCACTTCATGCCTTAGAAGCCGATGGCGGTTTCCACCTTGAAGGTCGGATAGATCACACACCAGTGATTCTTACAAGTGATCTATTCCGCCAATTCCTTCGGTTACCAACCGCCGGATCTGTAGCTGGCCAAGAAGACTTCGACCCGCTTGTCTCAGATGCTACATTGTGCACCGATCTTATCTCGTTGGGATACGGCGCAGAACTCCGCATACCATCAACTTTCACCCGCAAACATCTATCGACGTTATGGTACACGCTGTTCACGTATATCAATCGGTGTCTTTCGTCAATAACGAAAGGCATTGATCAGACGAGCGCTCCGATTCTACGCATCTTTCATGCGGTGGCATTCAATCGCCACGTCGACTTTGCTGATCTTCTATGGTTTGAACTCATTCAGAGAGTTCGGTCGACTGCATCTCGGCGGTCAAACTTCGTCCCCTTCATGCGGTTCCTACAGATAATCATCCGGAACTACATGAACTTGTATCCCGAGATACAGCGCCGCTCCACCCACCCGATGTGCCCACAACATCCAACCCGGAAGATTCCTTCCCGTGCTGATCCAGAAGGTGTTGTCACCCGACAAATCCCAGTCGGGGTACTAGCCCATGCTCGTCCCACGGCACTGAGTGTGATAGCTTATAGGCACACACACAACATCCCAGCTCCTGTGGTCCGGCCAGGACCGGCAGGACCTGCCCAAGGAGCAAGACCTGAGCGACGTGAGGGTCAGCGTCCACGAACGAGAGGTGGGAGCGTCCGGATAGCTGGGGCTTCCGGACAGGGTGTGTCGAGGGCCATTATTGTGAGGGGAACTGGAGTGGGCAGTGCCGTTGGAACGAGCCAGCCAAGTTTTTCGAGACAACCTTCTCCGCCACCAACAACAGGTACTCACACGACAGAAGAAGCAACAGTTTCTGAAGCCGTTCAAGCTCAGTCTTCTTCTGTCGCTGCTACTGAAGGAACATCAGCCACTTCAGATACCGAGGAAACCCATACCGCCACATCAGCATCAGATGAAGAGTCTTCTGACTCTGATGGTGACAATAATCAGCCCCCATCCGGAGAGATAAGGAGAACGGAGGGAGTATTAGTTGAACATCAAGAGGTGAGTTGTGTGAGGGAAAGGCGAAGTAAGATACATTCTGAGAGTACACGAGTGATGGGACAACCTTCTTCGGTTGTATCCCCCCCAGCCACATCTAGCCAGGTAGCCACATCTGCTATCCAGTCTCATGTGTTGGGACTGGGTATTGAAGAAGCCGCCGTGGACCTAGCGGCGCACTTGCACGCCCCGCCAAGCCACTCCACCATCTCTCAACAGATGGTGGTTTCACAAACTCACGGGGATTTTGCACATACGCTATCGGGCTCTCACTTGGAGGGTGCCGATATTGAAACAAGAGAACAGCTGCCCCCGTTCTCGCCTTCTTTGCATGCACGGAGTCTAGATCCACTTGTATTACACGCCATTCCTAGGACACAGATTCCGTTTTCGGCTATCGCCGGTAGCCTAAGTGGCCCGGCCGGAACATCCATAGTAAACCCACCTTCGGGTAGGTTACGAGGATTGGATGGAAGTCCTACCACGGCTATCATCACGCCAACCGTGAACGTAGGCGGCTCGACTTCTACAGTCGTAGCTACAACGGGAAGTCTAAGTGACCCCGGCGTTACCCACACTGAGTTTGTCTCAAGGGAATACATGGACGGCGCCCTAAAGGCTGTCCAATCTATGATGACGGCAGAGTTGGACAACATCAAACGAATGGTCAAAGGCAAAGGTCCTGCGACTGAGCCCGAGACCACATCTACTCCATCTTCTCTATCAGCTGCGGATATGTCCATACCTGAACTAAAATCTATCCTTCTCGCCAAACTTATAGCCCAATCTCTAACCGAACCCACCCAGGATGCCGATTTGCTATCCTTACTTTCTCAAGCATTTACACCGACCCCACCTACACCACAACCTATCGTTTCTGTCGAAGCCTTCCAGATCCAACAAGCTATGCTTCAGTCACTTCAGCAAACTGTGGTTGTTTTGACTGAACGCCTTTCGGCAGTGGAAGATACCTGCCGTAGCCAGGCAGAACGGCTCAAGCGCCGACATGATGATCAGGATGATCCTGATCACCATGAGGGGGAGAAGCGCCAGCGTCGATCTGAGCCGGAGTCTCATGTAGTGGAGTCGGAACAGGTTGAACAGGGTACGGGTTCGGGTACAAGAACAGAGGGACAGAGGCAGGAACAGGAACGGGAACGGGAACCAGTGTCAGATCTGATACTATATGATTATCCGAAGGTTGAAAAGCCTGAGGAATTTGAATTTGATTCTCCGATAGTTCCTGAAGACTGGACGATAATACTAGATCCGTATGAAATAACAGACACGATAGAAGAATGTGCAAATTCTGAAAGAGCTCTGGTGGTTATGCAAGAAGAAATTGATGAAATACTGCATCCAGAGGATCAGTCTTCTGTCGTGATTCCTCTATTGACTTATCCTGTTATTTACCCTGAATTTTCTGGTACAGTAGTTCCCGAGAGATCTCCTCCAGCTTCACCAGTTACAGAACCAGTTAATACAATTCCAGCTCGTCCATCCAAGTGGGAAAGAGTCCGAATAAAAGTTCCTTTCCTCGAAGAAAGTCAGAAAAGGATATTTGCCCACTGGATCAGAAAGTATGATGAAGTTGTTATACATGGTCTACAGTCAGTGAAAAACAAAGAAAAACAGCGTGAACTTGTGTTCGTATATCGAAAGTTCCAACACAAGTACTCCAAGACGAAGCTCAGGATTGTATCAGTTGATAAGATTATACCTGCCTACTTTATGAAGGTCAAGTATACGGACTTTATGGTTACTCGAGAAGATGGTCAACAATATTGCTTTTCTGATGCTGATTTTCCATGCTTGGAGCCACAAGATCTGCTGTATATCTTGCGTGACTTAAAGACCAGAACTGTCAGACCCGGAGAAGTCATTGATGCTCTAGAAACAGTAAAAAGATACATGAAGTGTGCAATGAAACTTGCTTCGGTGGAAGATTTTCAGATCGGGTTAGAAAGCAACCAGCCAAATATTAATCTGCTCAAGCCTGATTTGAAGATTCCGTCTGATACCCAGAATGTACCTGCGTTTACTGTGATAAAGCTTCCAGAGTTTGGGATGACCTATGTGAATGACAAAGGAATTATGCATTTCATTCGTTTCAATCAGATTGCCAGATTCTGCGATGGTACGTTGATGTTGCTGAAAGACAAGTTGAAGCGTGCACTTGATAAAGATGAAAAAGGGGTTCAGCTTTTGGATCCTAAATACAAGGCAATTGTTCTTGAAGCACTGGGTGAAATTGAAGAGCGACTGGAGTACAGAACTCAGATTAGATATTTCGAGATCAGCTTTGGTTTCCGAAAAATCTTTGTTCCTAACTGGCGTGACTATCAACTTCTATTTAAAGGGGGAGATTGTTAGGGCCATTTTCTTCGTTAAATAGAAGTTCAGGGTAGTTTGTGACAAGTTGCAATAGTTGTAAGCTTGTTGGGCCTTAAAGCCCATAAGCCCATTAGGCCTGCGAGCCCGAGTATTTAAAGTTATTTTCTAATTCATTTGTAAGAGTTAGAGTTTCATTATTCAGTTTACTAGTTGTTAGGTTTACATACTATTATCAGAAATTCTCTCTGTAAACCTTAGCCCTTTGAAGTTTATATTAATCATATGACTAGTTGCTGTGGCCAATATATTGTTCATCATTGTTCTTATATCTACTGATTGCACTGAAACTGGGATCTACAGAACCACTAAATCACCATTATATCCTAATATGACGTTTTAAAACTTATTAAGGCCCACCTTAAAACCATATGTGACTTATTACGTGTTTGTATACATATATGTGTGCAGTCGGTTCGATAAGAAAACTAAACCATCATTAGTTTTTCAATTAACCGATTCACACGCAATATAACCCATCAAAGAGCAATACAACCAATTTAAGCCTAATTGAACCAATTTAAGCCCAACTGAACCCATCAAAGCCAATTGTGATTGTTGGTGACTTATTAAGACCAATATATCCAATTGAACTGATTTAAGCCCAATAGAACAATCAAAGAAAAATAAAGGCCATCAAAGCCCATTACGAGCATTGTTGACTTGTTAAGGCCCAATATAACCGATTAAAACCCAATTGAATCGATTTACGCCCAATAGAACCATCAAAGCCCAATAAAGCCCATTACGAGCATTGTTGACTTATTAAGGCCCAATATAACCTATTAAAACCCAATTGAACCAATTTAAGCCCAGTTGGATCAGTTTAAGCCCAACAGAACCGATTTAAACCCAATTGAACCGACTTAAGATCAATATAACCCATCAATCCCAGTTGAACCCATAAAATCTCATTATGATTGTTATTGACTTATTAATTCGATTTTTTAAAAAAATTATATCTTAACCATTTAATTTAAGAAAATGTTTTAAAATAAAATAAAATTAAAAATCGAATTAATTTCCGTCGGAAATTCATAGGAAATTAATTCGATTTTTAAAATATATATATATATATATATATATATATATATATATATATATATATATCTTAACCATTTAATTTAAGAAAATGTTTTAAAATAAAAAAAAATCGAATTAATTTCCGTCGGATTTCCGACGGAAATTAATTTCCGACGGAAATTAATTTAATTTAAAATTAAATTAATTTCCGTCGGAAATCCGTCGAAAATTAATTCGATTTTTAATTTTTTTTAAAATGTTTTAAAATTCAAATTAGAAGAAAATGTTGTAAAATAAAAAAAAATAAAAATCGAATTAATTTCCGACGGATTTCCGACGGAAAATTAATTTAATTAAAAATTAAATTAATTTCCGTCGAAAATCCGTCGGAAATTAATTCGATTTTTATTTTTTTTAAATGTTTTAAAATTAAAATTAGAAGAAAATGTTTTAAAATAAAAAAAATAAAAATCGAATTAATTTCCGTCGGAAATCCGTCGTAAATTAATTCGATTTTAAAAAATATATATATCTTAACCATTTAATTTAAGAAAATGTTTTAAAATAAAAAAAAATTAAAAATCGAATTAATTTCCGACTGATTTCCGACGGAAATTAATTTAATTTAAAATTAATTAATTTTCGTCGGAAATCCGTCGGAAATTAATTAGAATTAATTTAATTTTCTTTTAATTTGCTTGTTTAGTTACTAACTTATTTAATTAAGTATTTTAATTTCAATTAAACAAATATTTGTGGCGGATTTGTGGCGGATTTGTGACGGATATTTTATCCGTCACAAATCCGCCACAAATATTAAAGAGAATAAAAATATTTATTTTTCGTAAAATTTCAGTGACGGATTTGTGGCGGATTTTCGACGGATTTAAGGTGATGTTGAGTTTTGTTGACTTTTTTGAAATCCGTCGGAAATCCGCCGGAAATTTTTCCGACGGAAACGTCCGTCGGTGATAGCTCTTTTTTTAGTAGTGACTCTCAATGGTCTTGGACGTTGCAACATGATATCCACAAGGGGCTCAACTTGAGTTTGTTAGTCAGGATCATATATATATATATATATATATATATATATATATATATATATAGTCAGGTTCATACGAGAACAACAACCAAATAAGAGAACACGAAAATAACAGAATCACATGCGATTTTACACTAATATCTCGTATATAATCACATGTGAGTTTACACTAATATCACGTGTATAATCACATGTGATTCATGCGACTTTGGTTGCGGGCCAGGTCGTACGCTCACCCTTGTATTGACCGTGTTTCGCAATCGCATGTAAAATAACATGTGATTTGACGTTTCTTGTTCTCTTATTTTAATCATGTTCTGGTTTGATCCTCTCTCTCTATCTATCTATCTATCTATCTATCTATCTATCTATCTATCTATCTATCTATCTATATATATATATACCATGCAAGTCATATAAAAGGCCCAGCCATGCATGATTAATATCGTATTTCTGAATATGTAAAGCAAATAGTTATCCCTAGCTTTCTATAGGTATGTGTGTAAACAATTTAATTAATTTAACATACTCTATAATCATTTTAGAATACTTTGTGCTATTTTTGGCAGTCCAGTCAAATAGTTTCGCCTACACCCTCAACATGGGAGTGACTTCCATGATAGTATAATCAAAAGCATTCAACTTTCCACATTGGGTATGGGACGATGAATAATAAAAGAGAATTAAAAGCTAGTCACTATTAATTAATATTCATATATGAAGATCGTCATCATTATTTAAAATGTTCTTTAATTCAATTTGCAGCCCCACTTTGTATGGTGTGCTCACTGCCACGGTGCCACCTCTCTTCAAAAAGCGTAAAAAGAAAAGGAAAAGAGAAGGTATAGTAATTAAGTAGGGTAACATTTAATTCTGAACATTCTTTGAGCTAGCCTAGGTAATGACCCTGTAGAAAAATGTCGACAAACGTTTAAATTCTTAAGGTAGCGTTTGGTATGCAGACATGATTAGATGGGACAGAACAGGACAAGAGGCTAGGACTGGACTGGACAAGACAATTGTCTGTCTTATGTTTGGTATGACTAGGACTAGATAGGACAGAACTGGAAAAGTTTCCCTAAAAGTTGTTTGATGATTTTGTATGTCATATAATAATTATAAATAACACAAATAAAGTATATCTTTAAATAATTTAATTAAAAAACATTTTTATTTTTTTACACAATTTTCATACATATAAATACTTACAAAAACAATGGTAGAAAATTTGAATGAAGAATCTGAAATAATTGATAATAGTTCGAAAAAATCCGATTTATATAAAGAAAATATAATATTTTGGTTCAATTTGGAAGATCTTAATGAATTGGCCGATACATAGTTGAAGCGACACGTAAAGATAAAGGCGATGGGTGGTCGGTGAAAGATAGTGGATAGTGGTGGGGCAAGAGGTTGTTGTACTTGTGGTTGATGTCGTAGAAGTATAGGTGGTCGACGATGATAGTGGTGGTGGCGGTGGACAGTGGTAATAGAGGTTATTATAGTGGAGGAAGAGCCGGAGGTCACCGACGGTGGTTGACGACGAGCGACGATGGTTGGCTGTGAGCATCAGTACTGGTGGCGACGACAATGGGTGGTGGTGATCGGTGGAGGTGGCGATGGGCGATGGTTGAGGAAGTTGTTGTAGTAGTGGAGGAAGAGGTGGAAGTGGTCGACGATGGTTTGTGGTGGCTACCGGTGGCCGTCGATGGTGGTGACGGCTAGAGGTGGTGGTGACCAGTGTTAGTGGAGGTGGTCGATGATGGTAGCTAGCGGAGGTGACGATGGCCGATGGTTGTGGAGGTGGAGGAGGAGGAGGTTGTTATGGTGGAGAAATAGATAGAGGTGGTTAACGGTGGTTGGCGGTGGCTACTGGTGGCCGTCGATGGTGCTAGTGGCGGTGATGGGTAGTGATGAGCCTTAAGACTAATACCATATTAGGATTATATATCAAATGACGTTAGATTAGTGATTTTTAGTTTATGTCTCACTTTTGTCCCATGTTGTTCCACCTATTTTGGTGGAACAAGAAAATACCTTTTTTTGTCCCATCTTGTCCCACTCTGTCCAGTCCTTGTCTCTGTCCCATGTCGCACCAAACATGGGACAATGAATTTTTGTTCTGTCCCATGTCACGCCAAACGTGGGACAGTAAGTTTCTGTCCCGTCCCGTCCCACCCAGTCTGCAAACCAAACGCACCCTAAAGGTTAACGAGCTTACAAGCGTAGAATTCAGAAAATAAGATAAAACTCTTGTTAAAAACTAGAAATAAAACTAAGAAAGATTTTTATTAATCAATAATAAAGTGAATAAAAAACGATGATCTTATTTATAGGCTAAAAAACATATCGTCCAACACAATCAGGGGCGGAGGACAGTCAGGCCCGGCCCTGGGCACGTGCAGCCCGTGCGGCCGCACAGGGCATCAAATTTTCGTCATATGTTATATATATATATATATATATATATATATATATATATATATATATATATATATATATATAGGATCAGGTTCAGGGGAAAATCTCAAAAAAACGGAAAACTAAGGAACACTCTGATAGCCTTCCATCTGGACGGTATGCACTTGTGCATACAAGTAATTAATTAGTTTTTTTGGTTTTTATGCACGTTTGTATGTTATAAATTACTTGTATGCACAAGTGCATACCGTCCAGATGAATGGCTACCAGAGTTTTCTTCAGTTTTCCATTTTTTTGAGGTTTTCCCTTGAACCTCCTCTCTCTCTCTCTCTCTCTCTCTATATATATATATATATATATATATATATATATATATATATATATATGTTATTAGTTTAGACCTTTGGATTTTATAATTTAAGTCTTGGGGGCTTCAATCATGAAATGTTAAACACAAGCCCAACCTTTCAAGGCCTTGTAATACACTAAGACGTGAAGGTTGAAGCAGTGAGAAATTGAGAATACATTGCCCACTTGCCCTTATCTGATTTCTCATGTTCGGTGTTCGAAAAACGAACAAAATCACTTCGATTTTCAAAGATGGGCAGCAGATGGCGTTCCAGTTTCAAAGGAGGAGGCAGACCGTAGACGATTAACGCCTTAAACGGTAAGTTTTTTGCTCGTCATGACGTCGTCGACTATATATACCGCTTCGCTCTTTGACTAATACTGTCGCAAGGAAATCTTATTGTTCAAGAAAATAAAGAACTGCACAAGAAAGTAAACCTCCTGCATTTCAAGTCTCGATTTGCCTCTGTCTTTGTCGCAGGGAAATCTTATTGTGCGATTTGCCTCTGTCTTTGTGGTTGACATCCTTTGTCTTTGTGGAACCGATTGGTGTGTGCGACATCCTTCCACTCTTCCAGGTATGAGTTTTTTTCTCTTTAAGTTCACTGTATTTCAATTGTCATTGGTCATTATTTAATCTTGATGTTGGTTGAAATTTGGGGAAAACCCCTAGTTTTAAAAAGATGAAGTTTAGTGTACAACCTTAAACAATGCTTCTGTTTGGTGACTTGGTGTACAACCTTAAACAAAGTTCACTGATTATTTCCTTGTTTTAGTAGATATGGCTCTATCTCAATTGAAGACTAGATTTGAGCAAATGAAAATTTTTGAATCAATTTTTGGTTTCTTGTTTGATGGGTCAATGTTGGTTTATTTAGATGATGATGAATTGAAAACTTGTTGTATGAATCTTGAAGTTGCATTAACAAATGGTGATGATTGTGATGTTGATGGGATGTATTTGTTGATGGAATTGCAAATCTTGTAGACAATGTTACCGTCGGAAGCATATAAAGGAGAATATCCATGGACATCAATTCAAATTTTGGAGTTTGCAAAGAAGATGGATATGTTTCCAAATGTGTTGCTTGCATATAGGATTTTGTTGACCGTACCCGTCACGGTAGCATCTGCTGAAAGAAGTTTCTCAAAGCTAAAGTTATTGAAGTCCTATTTACGGTCATGAGTCAAGAAAGGCTAAACGGGTTGACAATTTTAAGTATTGAAGGTAAATTTTTAGCTAATGTCGAATATGAGAAATTGATTGATATTTTTGCTTTAAGAAATGCACGAAGACATTGTTTTAGGTGAAACTTTAAACTCTATTTGATTCCTATTTTGGTCAAGTGTATTTATCTCTACGACCTGAAACTTTAAACTCTATTTGAAATTTTATTTGTATTTCCACCATTTACCGAACTTTGGGGATTAAACTGCTGCTTATGGGGTTGTTGAAAATTCTTTTGCCACAACGTCATTTGGTTAAAGAGGAAGTTTTTTTTAAAAAAAGTTAAAATTGCGAACTTCTCTTTTGGAATGTACAAACATTTACTGCACGTGTTGTAATACAGGAACCTATTTTCATGTATAGTGTAAATTGTTGCGCATGTTTTATTATTGTCTTTATTAACTTAAGTATTGAACAAACGGTTTTGGAAATGGTTTTATATGCACTGTTTTGATGATCAATTTTGAAACATATCGGATGAACGGTAGAGTATTTTCGTCGCACGTTTAATCGTTAAAAATCTTATGTATCTGGAAATTTTATAAATTTCAAATTGGCATACAGGTTGACCTTGAACTTATTAGGCCTATAGATTTAACCCATGTCGTGAAAGGAGTTGTCATTAGGGACTAAGGGAGTCCCTAGGAGTTGAAGCGTCAGATGATCTGACTTGCGGACAGTCTTGAATTTTGGACTTGGGTTTTCGAATCTGTGCGCGTTTGTGTTATTGAAAATAGTAGATTTAAGTCTTCCCAGTTAAATAAGGGGTGATTTTATACTTTGGTAATCATGCGGGATAAAGTCTTAGGTGATTATCTACGACTAGATTGGGTTCGTTTTGGTGGATTGCTCGTTGGTGTGACATCATGGTTTATGGGATGGTGTACCGTCCTTGAGGGTTTCACGATCAAGGAAAATTCTTGTGGTCTGTTTGCTAGAAATGTAAGATTTGGGGATCTTTAGCACTCTGTTTGGTGTCATCCTTAGTGCGACCATCCGTCTGGACTGAAAATTTGGGTGGAATGCCCACGTTTCGAGGTCACCGTTTAGTCCTAGGTATCGACTTGTTTTCTTGAAGTCAAAAGATCTTGGATTGTTCGGAAGTATCCTGGTTGGATCATGGGAAATAATGACCCTTCGGTGATGGAAATTTGAAAGAAGATTAGGTGTTGTTGAGCAAGTACCGTTGTGTTTAAGCTTTCCTATGGTGGTAAAGATTCTATTATGAAACGTTGTGAGGTTGGGTATGGAACGAAGTTGAGTGTTAGTCGGATCTGGGTTAACCAGTTACCTGAAAGACATTTTTGGTGCGCCTTGGAAGGATATCTTTATCGATATTAGGAATGAATCAGTAAGAATCGGAGGACTCATGGGAATGTGGTGGCAATCTTTGGCTTTGGGTTCGGAACCGTGATTATCCGAAGGGATTTGATTGGTGAAATGTTGAGGTCACAAACTACCCTGGAGGTAGTAATTGTCATTCTAAGGTTGGGAGACGACTGTGATCTTGTGGGTAAAGGTTACCTTGGTGAGTTAAGTGTTCGCTCGGTCATAAGTATATTGTGCCCATGAGGGGCGGTAGGCGAGTGTATCAGTGCAAGGGACATGATAGGGGTGCTAGAAGAAGGGTTAAGGGAAATCCTTTTGCGAGCAAGGTTTCATGGGAATCTAGATTTCGAGGACAAAATTCTTCCAAGGTTGGGAGGATTGTAACACCCGGATTTTCGCTTAGTAAGTTTCCGTTCATCCCAGCCATCTCTTCACCTTCCGTCTATCTTTTGGGGTGAAATGAGTTGTACTTTCGAACCTTAAAACATCCCATGCGAAAATCTCGAGTTTTGGACATTTTTGGGCTTCGGTACATGTGGCGCGAAAGTGACTCGCGATAGTGACATATGTCACTATCGCGTGGCACAATCGCCGGAGGCGTACCACCCGCGGTACAATCTCTGCGAGAGTGCCCTCACGATAGTGACAATGTCACTATCGCGTGTCAAGGTCGCCGTCGGGGTCTGTTTGGTTAAAATTCGGATTTTTAGCCCCTTTCTCATTTCTAACTCACCCATTTCATTTAGTTCTCTCCCTATCAGCCTCTCCCTCCCAAGAACCGAACCCTAACCCATTTTGAGGGTTTTCTCCCTTGAACCACATGATTCCTCATCAGCTAGCTAGTGGGATCTTGAACCACAAAACCTCCATCTTCATCTTCCTTATCAAGTTCAATGTGTGGGAGTTCGGGTTGAAGAGTTGGATTGGGTGTCCTCGGAAAGTCTCATCATCTTAAATGGTAAGCCTCCTTGATTTAATGTTATGAATGCTCCATTGATGTTTTCCTAGTGTTTGGTTTATCAAATCTCGGTTTTGATAGTTTTGGAGAAACTAGGGTTTTGATCTCGTTGGGGATTTTTAGTAAATAAGGTTTGTAAATGGTTTTATATGGGTATTTATGGTTTGGAATGTATGGATCTATGTTTTGGAAGTTTTCGGCTTGAGGATTCAAGTGCCCTTCAAAGGAACTCAAGCGGGGTAAAATCTAGATTTAGCCTAAATCTAGCAAGGTGAGTTCAAGTTGATTTGTGAAAACGGTGTACATGCCAAAATGTCTATTTTAAAGTGTTTACATGTTTTATATGAAATTGTTAACTTCTAATCACCTGATAAGTTTTGGTTATTTGGAGTTATTCAACTTTATAAACTTATGAGTAAACTCTAACTTTGGTCCCTGAGGTTTATTGATTTCTTTGAAAGAGGTCCCTATGGTTTCATAATTCAAGTTTACATCCCCGGGGTTTGGATTTTGCTCTAGAAATGGTCCCTGACACCTAACGACGTCAAAATGGTCTGTTAGTGTCAGGGGCATTTTCGTCCAACCATCTTTTTGTCCCTCTTTTGCAACTTTTCTATGTTTTTCTTGTTTTTTAAAAAACATAAAAATTTCAGGGACCAAATATATTAATTACTCTAATGTGTGTGTGTGTGTATATATATATATATATATATATATTGTGTGTGAGAGAGTGTAAAACAAAGTCCATCGCCGACAAACTCTCCGGCCAAACTCCAACGCCGGCCAAAACTCCATCGCCGATCCTGCCTCCTCTCATCTCAGTCTCTCGCTACTCCCATCTCCAACATTGAGTTTGAAGCTCTAAAACGAATCGATCTGCTCTTCTTTTTGTACAATACTCCCTAAAAGCTTCCATTTTTCTTCATCTGAAAAAGCTCTTCATGAAGAAAGCAGCCATTTTTGTCCATTTTTGTACAGAAAGAAGAGCAGCCCACATGAAAGACCCATTTTTGTTCATCCCAAGTTTTACCCACTTTTGATCCCATTTAAATACCCCAACAATCTCCATCACGGCTGTGGTTATTTTTTGATGATTTTTCAGCATGGTTGGGGTCTTGGTGGGAGCATTGGTATGACAGTCTGTGTAATTTGACTTTCTGCCATTACACAAACTTTTATAAGTATTGGAAAGGGAATTAGTCCTTTGTTGTTGTTTTATGTTCTTTACTTTGGTGATCATCTGCTGGATAGGTTTTTGATGATCAATTCTTGGTCTTTTTCCATTAGCTTCTGGATCACCCTTGGACTTGTGCAGTCTGTTTTTTTGCATCCCATATGGTTCCAGCAGATTTTGGTTTTTATTGGGGTTGATTTGTTTGCAATGGCCTTGGGCCAAATTGCCATTTCTTGCTAGCAGCAGTTTTTTGTTGATTTTACCCATCGTTTTGCTTCATTTTTTCTTTACAATTTGGCCTCTGGTTTAATTTGGATTCAATTCATGAGGGATCGGCTTCAAGTTATAATTATGTGCAGATTGGAAAAAGATCGAATTGGTTTTGACAATAGGATTTGTGAGCTTTGGAGAATGTTAAGGAACATGGGTATGCTAGATTTCGATCATCATTTTGGTTTTTTTGCTACTTTGGATATGGGAAATCAGATTGGTTATCGGTGGTTTGATGATTTCGATCCTTTTTGCCTTCGGTCTGGAATGGTATCTCTGCAGGTTTCGAACAATCAGGTTCTTGCCTTTGATCCCCATCGATCTTTGTTTTTTATCGATTTCTCTTCTTTGATATGCCTGGTCGATGTCTTTGATCTGTTCGATTTGGTTTTGGGTTGGTCGATGTATTTAAATACCCCAACAATCTCCATCACCTTTTTTTTCCCACTTCTACTACCAAACCAAACCAAAGGAAACGAAACGAGACGAAACGAAACGAGGGTGGTGCCGGAAAAAAGAAGAAGAGGGGTGTTGGTGGATTTTCCGGTGAAGTTGGGGATGATGGGGGGGACGATGGTCCCTGTAGAAACATACATACATATCACACACACACTTATATATATATATATATATATATATATATATATATATATTAGAGTTATTAACATATGGTCCCTAAACTTTATGATTTTATATAAGAATAAGAAGAAACAAAATAAAATGCAAAAGAGGGACAAAAAGATGGTTGGACGAAAATGCCCCTGACACTAACGGACCATTTTGACGTCGTTAGGTGTCAGGGACCATTTCTAGAGCAAAATCCAAACCCCGGGGATGTAAACTTGAATTATGAAACCATAGGGACCTCTTTCAAAGAAATCAATAAACCTCAGGGACCAAAGTTGGAGTTTACTCTAAACTTATAAAACACCCACATTTGGAATTTTGGGCATTTTGATAAATAACTCATATATTTTGGGTATTTAAATGATTTATTTCATGGAGTATATTTTTTAGTATAAATGCATTTCATTGGGTGTAATGGAATGATTTGAAAGGATAAAAGGTACAGACTCACTTGAAAAATGTTTTGTCCCGATCTAAATCATGTTGGAGTTATTCGTGTGTGTTGAAGCATGGGTTGCATTATTTCGGGTCGTTTAAGTTTGATTTCATTTTACGAGTTTCAGCGTTGGGTCTTTGGGTTTGTTGAGCTTATGGCTCGTTTGGATTTTGTTGGGTTATGAGGACACTTGTCCGGTTTTGATAGCTCATTGTAGAGCACTTGGTTATGATTTGCATTTATTGCATCTTACTTGGGAATTACATGTTTTGAATGTGCTGGTTCATTCGTTTTGAGTCATGTAATGTTTCAGCCTCGTCTGCTATGGATTCATGAGCGCTTTTGTATTTTATCCGGTGTTGGGACGACTAGTTTTCCACATCGAGGCACGTTCGGCATCGGATAGGGAGTGTAAGTCCTTCGTGCTCATATCAATGGGTGTATGCTGAAAGATGCTGAGCTCGATTCTTTTATTACTTTGTCCGATGGTGGAACGATTAGTTTTCCCCATTGAGGCGCGGCTAGGCCTCTTTGTATGGTGTAAGTCATCTGTGCTAGTATCTATGGGTGTATTCTAAAAGATGTTGAGCCCGATACTTATACCAATTTAACGTAATGTATGGCTTACTCTGTGCACGTCATAATATGCGGAATCGAGTTTCCCCGTCACCGAAAGGTGTTGTTTTTGGGTTGAGTCTTCTATATATTTGTTTTCGGTGACATTTTGCATACATGAATTTATTCCATGTTTTATGGGTTGAATATTAATCCCTGTCGTGTTTTGGGGTGTTTTGGAATATGAAGCGTTATTTACATTATCATAAATTGGGAGTCGATTTATAATCTCACATTGAGCGAGTTTTGGGTCAAATCTAAGTTTGTGAAAGAACGATTTATATTGGGATCTCAGTCTTTAAAACAGTTTGGTTTGGTTGACGATTATCTTGGTGTCTCTTTCGTTTAAAATGCATAATTATTGATAAACGAGTCGTTTCATAAGTGAAGCACGTCATTTTGAGAGATTACGATTTTAATTGCATTCTTTCTTTTTAAACAATTGATTTACTTATATTGAAAACTCTTGAGCTCACTAGGCTTTAAGCATAACCTTATTATTTGTCGGCATGTGCATCAGGTTCCAGATGGTGGGTTTGGTTCTAGCAGCTATGAAGGGTTGAGCCTTAGTTTTGTGCCAGTATAAGTTTGTAAAGTCTTCCGCAGCTTGGAGATAGTGGCTACTATTGAGTTTTAGTAGCACCCGCTCTTATTGTAGATTGTATCTATAGAATGAAATGTGTGCTTTGAGGTGAAACAATAAATTGTGATTGGAGATGTATCTTTTATCGATGTATTTAGAAAATTTTAAATCGGTTGTTATTTCCATATTTGAGGGTGTTACATGTAAAAAAAAATTTGACCCCCCGCCCCCCAACAATCGATTCATACTCAGTAGTCTTTCTTGGGTAGAGTTCTCCATACCATACTTTTGAATGTAATCAATCAATTTTTGATCTTCTTTGTATTTGTTTCTGATGATCTTGAAAGAGTTAGAGAGAGAGATGTAGTATGTAGGTCAATGGAAATTGAAGAAGATATATAGAGAGAGAGAGAGAAAAGAAAGAAGACAAGAAAGAAAAAGGGGGAAGTCAATGGGATTGGGTGGCAGTCCTCTGTTAATTTTCATGACAACGTGTCCTTTTTTCTTTGAAAACTTATACACAAAAACACACACTAGAAAACACACACTTTTGGGTTTTTGTGTGTGTGTATAGAAAATGAAGGATACAAAGTCAAAATGGTTTTTTTGTGCTTCTAATTAATAACTTTAGAGCATCTCCAACAGCTAGGGGTGTTCAAAAAACCGTTGGACAACTAGGGCGGTTTGAGTGGTCTGGCGGTCCGGTCCGGTTTAAAAAATAGTCAAACCGCTCGGTCCGTTCTGGTATGCGGTTTGACCCTTTTTGGAGCGGTTTGGACCGAACCGGCCGCAAAAAATATACGGTTTGGAGCAGTTTTGGAAATTATATAACATATTAGGCTCGGCCCCTGCGGTTTTAAAGCTTGTGTTCCGCCCCTGAACACAATTGAAGGTATTGATGGATTATTCTCGTGTTATCGTTACATGCATCATGCTGATTTTAACATACATATATGGCAAACAACTAAAAATATTATTCAATTAACACTACTAAATAAAAGACTATTTTCGGCGGATTTTTCCGACGGATTTTTCCGCCGGAAATTTTCGGCGGATTTCCGACGGATTTCCGACGGAAGTCAAACGGGTCAACCCACTTTGACTTTCGCCGGAAATCCGCCGGAATTTTTTTTAAATTTAATTTTATTAAAAAAATCAATTATTTTCGGCGGATTTCCGACGGAATATAAATTTTTTTAATTTTTTTCTTATTAATTATAATTAATTAACTATTTTCGGCGGATTTTAATTAATTAATTAATTATTTTATTTTTAAATGAATTAAAAAAAATAAAAAATAAAATAAAAATCCGTCGGAAATCCGCCGAAAATCTTATAAAATTTTCGGCGGATTTTCGGCGGATATTCTATATTATTTAAAAAAATAAAAAAATAAAATCCGCCGAAAATCCGCCGAAAATAAATAATTAATTATTATTTTTAAATGAATTAAAAAAAATAAAAAATAAAAATCCGTCGGAAATCTTATAAAATTTTCGGCGGATTTTCGGCGGATATTCTATATTATTTAAAAAAATAAAAAAATAAAATCCGCCGAAAATCCGCCGAAAATAATCAATTAATTATTATTTTTAAATGAATTAAAAAAATAAAAAATAAAAATCCGTCGGAAATCCGCCGAAAATCTTATAAATTTTCGGCGGATTTTCGGCGGAAATTCTATATTATTTAAAAAAATAAAATCCGCCGAAAATCCGCCGAAAATAGTTAATTAATTATTATTTTTAAATGAATTAAAAAAATAAAAAAATAAAATCCGCCGAAAATCCGCCGAAAATAGTTAATTAATTATTTTTTTTAAATGAATTAAAAAAATAAAAAATAAAAATCCGTCGGAAATCCGCTTTAACGTTCCTAGTTGGGCTTCAACGGATCCAGTTGGGCTTTAATTGATCCAATATGACTTTAATGGATTCGGTTGGGCTTTAATGGATCCGATTGGGTTTTTAATGGATCTTGTTGGGCTTTAACGTATCCAGTTGGCTTTAACATACCCATTTGGTCTTTAATGAATTTAGTCAGGCTTTAACAGATCCAGTTGGGTTTTAACGTACCCAGTTGGGATTTAACGTACATAGTTGGGCTTTAACGTACCTATTTGGGCTTTAACAGATCCAGTTGAGCTTTAATGGATCCAGTTGGTCTTTAACATACCCACATGGGCTTTAACGTACCTAGTTGGGTTTCAATGGATCAAGTTGAGCTTTAGCGTACCCAGTGGGGCTTTAATGTACCCAGTTGGGCTTTAATTGATCCAGTATGACTTTAATGGATTCGGTTGGGCTTTAATGGATCCGATTGGGTTTTTAATGGATCTTGTTGGGCTTTAACGTATCCAGTTGGCTTTAACATACCCATTTGGTCTTTAATGAATTTAGTCAGGCTTTAACAGATCCAGTTGGGTTTTAACGTACCCAGTTGGGATTTAACGTACATAGTTGGGCTTTAACGTACCTATTTAGGCTTTAACAGATCCAGTTGAGCTTTAATGGATCCAGTTGGTCTTTAACATACCCACATGGGCTTTAACGTACCTAGTTGGGCTTCAATGGATCAAGTTGAGCTTTAGCGTACCCAGTGGGGCTTTAATGTACCCAGTTGGGCTTTAATTGATCCAGTATGACTTTAATGGATTCGGTTGGGCTTTAATGGATCCGATTGGGTTTTTAATGGATCTTGTTGGGCTTTAACGTATCCAGTTGGCTTTAACATACCCATTTGGTCTTTAATGAATTTAGTCAGGCTTTAACAGATCCAGTTGGGTTTTAACGTACCCAGTTGGGATTTAACGTACATAGTTGGGCTTTAACGTACCTATTTGGGCTTTAACAGATCCAGTTGAGCTTTAATGGATCCAGTTGGTCTTTAACATACCCACATGGGCTTTAACGTACCTAGTTGGGCTTCAATGGATCAAGTTGAGCTTTAGCGTACCCAGTGGGGCTTTAATGTACCCAGTTGGGCTTTAATTGATCCAATATGACTTTAATGGATTCGGTTGGGCTTTAATTGATCCAGTATGGCTTTAACGTATCCAGTTGGCTTTAACATACCCATTTGGGCTTTAATGGATACAAATGAGCTTTAAGGGATTTGGTTGGGCTTTAATGGATCCAATATGGCTTCAACAGATCCAGTATGGCTTTAACGTATCCAGTTGGCTTTAACATACCCATTTGGGCTTTAACCCACCTAGTTGGGCTTTAAAGGATACAGTTGGATTGATGTAAAATTTGTTGTTATGTGTTTTTTTAATTTTTTTGGAATGATGTAAAACTTTTTGTTATGTGTATTTTTAATGTTTTAACTTGTGGACATTAAATTATTGGTTTTATATATACATATATATATACACACATATATATATACACACACACATATATATACAAGAAAAAATGAAAAATATTGCTTTTAGTTCCCTTTAAAATGAAAATTTGGAATTCCCTCAAAATATTGCTTTTAGTTCCCTCTAAAATGAAAATTTGGAATTCCCTCAAAACAGAGAAATAAACCCTAAAAAAATCACGCCTCTCCCTCTCCCTCTCCCTCTCCCTCTCCCTCTCCCTCTCGTCGCTCTCCTCTCCACGCTCGCTCTCGCTGTCTCTCACCGGCGAGACCGCTCTCTCTCACGTCGCTCTCGCTGTCCAGATCGACCACCACCAATCGACTCCATTACTGCAGGTTTGTTTCAATCTGTAATCGATTTTTGGTTTATTTCAATCTGTGATTTTTGGTTTGTTTCAATCGACTCTTTGATTATTCCCCTATTTTGTTCTTGCCTGGGTTCGATTTAGGGTTTTTTTTGGAATCCATTGTTGAATTTTGCAGATTCTTAACTTCTTTTGTTGAATTTTGCGTTTTTTTGTTCTTAACTCCATTACTTCGATTGTTGAATTTTGGAATCCATTGTTGAATCCTATTTTGGTGTCTGGTTACAAGGTAATTTCCAAAATTACCAACAGCCAGAAATAGTATGTTGCGTTTTTATGCAATTTGCCCTACATAAAAAAAGAAAAAAAAGGAAGAAAATCAAATATAAAGTTCAGTCCTAAATGACGTAAAAGTGAAATATAGTCATATTGAGATGGTATGTGTGCATGTTTAAAATCAACACTTGGTTTCTTATAAAGTTTGATGTAGTTATCTGATATCTTCTTGAAATATGTTGTATCAATTTTGACCTCAAAATAAGATTTGGAAGCAAGCAAGAAGTATTACCTGCATTGATGTAGAGGAATAAGCGTCCCTGGCCTTTGTAATCCATCCTTTTGAAAGCTTCATTCTCGTTTTACCCACACGTAACAAATGGGCAGAATGTGACGAATAATTACGTCCATTCATCTGGGAGATTACTACCTGTAATACAAATTTTTTTTGATTCAATTTCATACGATATCAACTAACTTGAACTATTTGGGTATTTCCTACTTAGTTTAGCTACTCATGATATAGAACCAAAATCCTGTCCTAGTGTTAATAACAGTTGCACTGAATGAAAATTACAAAATCCCAAAAATGATGTCCAATGAAATTTTGAATTTCCAATTTTGGAACTCCTTCTCTCTGTTCGTTGCAAAGATACCAATAGCCAGAATGCTCAGGAGGCACTACGTCGTGCTAAATTCAAGTTTCCTGGTCGTCAAAAGATCATCGTCAGCAGGAAATGGTATATAAGTTTTACAACTCAATTGGTCCATGCTGATGTCGTTCTTTTTTCAAGTTTTTTGGGAGAATAAATGTTGGGTTAGATGTTATCAATACCATTTATTACAACACATTCTTGTTGATAACATTTGCCTTATGGTTGTTTCAGGGGATTCACCAAGTTTAGCCGTACTGATTATGTGCAATGGAAATCAGAGAACCGTATCATGTCGGATGGTGTTAATGCCAAGGTATTTATTCACATCCTCTCGAGACATGATGTTTATTATAGTTTAGCAGTGATCTAAAAGCCTTGCTGCAACAGACGCCGTCGTTCAAGGCACTTGTGCATATAGGTTATATGCACTTGTGCATATAGGTGGGTTGGTTGGTGATATCGCCCATTTTAGCGTCTCTTTCTTGACATTTTACTTCAAAGTTTGTGCAAGTGTTTGGTTTCGATCGTCGTCTCGGTTAAAGTTTAAATTCCTCGTTTTTCGTCATCGAGGTGAGTTTTTCTTTTAACCATTTTCGAACTGAAACGCATATATTGATGAATACATTAAGCTACCATTTGAACTAGGCTATATGCACTTGTGCATATATGCTATATGCACTTGTGCATATAGGTGGGTTGGTTGGTGATATCGCCCATTTTAGCGTCTCTTTCTTGACATTTTACTTCAAAGTTTGTGCAAGTGTTCGGTTTCGATCGTCGTCTCGGTTAAAGTTTAAATTTCTCGTTTGTTGTCATCGAGGTGAGTTTTTCTTTTAACCATTTTCGAACTGAAACGCATATATTGATGAATACATTAAGCTACCATTTGAACTAGGCTATATGCACTTGTGCATATATGCTATATGCACTTGTGCATATAGGTGGGTTGGTTGGTGTTATCGCCCATTTTAGCGTCTCTTTCTTGACATTTTACTTCAAAGTTTGTGCAAGTGTTCGGTTTCGATCGTCGTCTCGGTTAAAGTTTAAATTCCTCGTTTGTTGTCATCGAGGTGAGTTTTTCTTTTAACCATTTTCGAACTGAAACGCATATATTGATGAATACATTGAGCTACCATTTGAACTAGGCTATATGCACTTGTGCATATATGCTATATGCACTTGTGCATATATGCTATATGCACTTGTGCATATATGCTATATGCACTTGTGCATATAGGTGGGTTGGTTGGTGATATCGCCCATTTTAGCGTCTCTTTCTTGACATTTTACTTCAAAGTTTGTGCAAGTGTTCGGTTTCGAATTAATGATTGATTGTTAATTGGAATAATTCAAGATTTTATTTGATTAACATAGATATCCTATTTTTGTGGTTGCAGATCGATTGGGCGTGCAAAGCTAAGAATTGAGCTCATAACGAAAGAGAAGACCCGAAACACCACTTACCATTACCAATGTTTTACTTTACAGACTACATTGAATTTAGTTTACAGATTTGAGATGATATTGTATTAAAGACAACAATGTTTTGTAATGGTTTTTTCATATGAATTATCAATGTTTTTTAATAGGTTTTTATACAGATTTTTTGTATTTTTAATTATTTTTTTTAACGTTCCGTCGGTAATCCGTCTATAAACGTCGCTGTCACGTAGTCGTCGTTAATCCGTCGCTAAAATCCGTTGGTAATACTGATCGTCGATAAATAACGTATCGTTGGTATTCCGCTGAAAATAATAAATAAATAAATAATTAACTATTTTCGGCGGAATATTCCGCCGAAAATCCGCCGACATATTTCGCCGAAAGTTTTTTTTAATAAAAATAAATAAATAAATTGAGTACAAATAAAAATAAATAAATAACTATTTTCGGCGGAATATTCCGCCGAAAATCCGCCGAAAATAGTTAAAGTTATTTTTCTTAATTAATCAAATCATTTAAATTTAAAAAAAAATCGGATCCGTTTCCGACGGCCAAATCCGCCGAAAAATCCGCCGAAAATCTCAATCCGCCGAAAATGCCGCCGAAAAAAATGATTTGCGGCGCCCCTGTTTCCGGCCGACCAAATCCGCCGAAAACGCCGATTTCCGGCGGATTTCCGGCGGATTTGACCGTCGGAAAAGGTCGAAAATTTTGTAGTGTAATCCAAGAATTAATAGCTCAGTAATCATATTATCATACAATTATACAGATGAAAAACACGAAACATAAAAGGTTCAGATAATATCCTCATTGGATGATTATAAACATTCTAGCATTTTTAACATGGTTATTTTAAAGTTAGTTATAAATTTATAATTGATATTTAGTTCATTAGTAGTTAAATTGTGTATCCAACATTCCCTAGAATTTTCGTTTCACTTATAGTTGCAGCTAAACCAAATTAAAACACATAAAATATAAATTTTAAAATCGACTTTCCTGAAATATTACATGAATGATAAATTAATTAAAAAAAAAAACTATTTCTTATGTGTTCGTGTATATGTGTACACACCAAAGTGAGTTAGATCGATAGTAAAAATATGTCTATTTTTATTATCAGTTTTGTAATATTTTCAACGGGTTTTTTCATTTCAACTCAAATAAGCAAAATTCTTTTTTTTTTTAAATTTGGTCAAATTATTTGTATTTTTGGAAACGGCATTTCATTAAAAACAAGTCAGAGGCTAGCGAAAGAAATTACAGAGGCTTAAAACAATAAAGAGGAGAAGATCTCCACAAAGACACATCTTTTAGGCTCGTCTTACGCCTATACATACATACATCTAAAAGAGTTATCAGTTATCGAGTCAAAAGCCACGTCCTTCTTTGGCTCTAGTTTATCGAAAGCAACTCTATTCTGAAAGCACCAAATAGAATAGCAAGTAATGAACATAATAGCCTCCAAACACTGACTGTTCAACGAAGAGATGCGAGTCGTCTTTATTCCATCCAACGCCGCTCTAAAGGATTGATACGTAGAGAAAGAAAACTGCCACCAACCTTCCATTCTTCTCCAAATTGCAGCAGAAACATCACACAAGAAAAGAGTATGATCTGCTATCCTCAACCTATTTATATATTTTGCCAATTGGGTTATAAGAAACTGAAATGCTAATAATCCAACAATAATATTTGTCTCTTTGCTCTAAAAGGCTTTTGTATTCTTCTAGACTTTAATGATCTCTCTGAAATTAATTTCATATAAAAGGACATTCATAACTTTTGTGTATATTTTCGATTTACTTTTAGTTTGGCGTAATCAACCGGCCATAATACTTCGTTCATACTTTAATAGCTAGGTGACTACAATCTTATGAATGAGCTAAAACAGCCTCAATCGGCAGAAATATATGCTGATCAAAGATACTGACTTGATGTGTAATGCTAATATTTAAATCTAAAAATGTTCGTCAAACTATAATAATAAAATTTTAAATAACATTGTCAGCATTTTAGTAATATTTAAATAATTTTTACGTAAAATATAGATTTTTATACACGGTTAATTACTTAATTGTATTTGTTTTTCCAAATTTCTTCAAAATATTAAACTATAGACTTTTATTTTAGAACATATAAAAATATATTATTTGAGAAAACTTAAATTATAACAATCAATTGCATAACTTATTATCTATACTGTATTATAAAGCATGGATAAAAAACTCTTAAATACAAATTATTAAGCATAAGGTACTATCATTTTATGCAAGATTTTAAAAATCTCTTAATTTACAAGTATCAAAGCACAAGATACATATTACTACTGCAAACTTTTAACACCCACCAATATGGTATGTACAGAGTCTTCCTTTTGTGCAGACATTTTCATGTATCACTATTAATTAATATATTATATTACTATAAATTTGTTTTAATTATATTATTAAATATGTAATTGTTTATTTTTTCTAAATGTCATTAAAATATATAAGATAATCATTGAATTATAACAAAATACTTAATTTTTTTATATAAAAAACATTATATTATTAAGGTTCAATTAAACAAATTAATAAAAAAACATTATCACTTTCTCAAAACCATCCAAGATCGTACTGTAAATCAACAAAAAAACAAAAAATAAAATGAAACATTAAAATCGTGATGTATCTCGCTGAATTGCGCGAGTACGCTTCTAGTAATGTATATATAGTAAATATTGTTTTAGAAAAATATTTAATTATTACACTTAATTATAAAAGTGAGTAAAACAAGTACAATAACAATTTGATTAGAATTTATTTAATTGGTACTTTAGACGATATTAGATAAACCTTATTCCAGAGCTAAATCTTAAAATATACGTATACACGTATATACCTAGCTATGTTTAATAGTTTTTCTAATATGGCGTACTTAACTATCCATCAAATCCAATTTCGATACAACAATACATGAATAGAACATGGATACACAAGTATATCGACGAACCAAAAAGGAAATTAATATATATAACAAATATCACGATTAATAAAATATTAAAGACTCGTTCATGTAACATCAAATAATAAACCAATAATCATATATAAACCAAGGATGAGGATAAAAAACTTTTAAAATTTTATATTGAGATTTTCTCTTATTTATCGAAGCAATTTTGTTCTTATTTTCATTTTTAATTTCTATATTTGTGCTTATTCACTTCACCCTTTTTTTTATGTTGTCCACTAGGAAAAAAGAATATAATCATTTTAGATACCAAGAGTTTGTAGACAAGGCACCAAGGTGTCCTATATATACCCCCTCATACCACCATATGATTATTACCAACATATTTCAAATAGCCTTCTTATATAACAAATTACCACTATGGCTTCCTCTCTTTCATTTTCAGCCACCGGAAACTATGGTTTACCGTCATGCATGCCGGTTTCCGGCCATGGTAGTGATGGTTGTACCTTTGGCCAAGCTAGTTTCCCTAAGAAAAGTAAGAGTAGGGAGTTAAGTATTGTGAGTGTGGCAACTGATTTGCCAGCAATCGTTCTACCACCATCAGTATCACGGAAGGAGGTGGCTAAGGAGCGGAAGCTGGTGGCGTGGACTAGTATCCGACAAGAGCGGTGGGAAGGGGAGCTTGTGGTGGAAGGAGAGATACCACAATGGCTGGTATGTTTTTAGTATTTATGTCAAAACTTGAGTCATGAGATCATCTACAACAACTATGTTAAAATGGTAAATTTTGAGATTTTAGCATTTTTTTATGCTTCAACAGCTATGCTATCTTTTATCCTAAAATAGAGAAAAGATAATACAAATTGTAAAAATCTCTAAATCTAGATAAATCTCTAAAAAGTAAGTTTACCCCAAAACTAATTATTACCCCCAAAAATCAAACTTTCCTTTTTCCAACATTTCAAATATTGAATATTTTAACAATATAATTAAACAAATTATTATTTTAATAAGATAATTAATACTTAGAGTTACTAAAATAGCATAACTGTTGGACTTAGATGCAAATTTTTTTAGAGATTTTGATCTTTCTTATTCTATTTTAAAAAAAAAATTAGCATAGCTGTTGGAGATGCTCTGATGCGTTGATTGATTTATATATGCATTTTTTTTTTTTGAAAGGGTATCATGGGCCTATGGCCCAGACTAATCTCTGGCAATTAGGGCCTTTGACCCAGCTGCTAAAGCGTGCAGCCCTGAGATTATCCTCAGTGGCCACAAGTGCTGCTAGTGGGGCTCGAACCCGGGTTGAACGCTATGAACACCCCAAACCTTTACCACCACGCCACACGCCACAGCCCTTGTGGTTATATATGCATTTTGTTAGTGCAAATCTTTTGATAACAATCCTAGTGCACCACTTTCATTCACACCCATAATGTTCTTTCAATGATATTTTATTTCTGTTGATCTTTTTGAATGGTATTTGATATAAATCTAAATCAAGTTACATTAAATGTTATTTAATTAAAAAGGTTATTACAAAAACATAACATTATTTCTTAATTTAAATATTGGGATATTTTTGTGATGGTTGTCGGTTGATGAATAACATATATCAAATCTTCATATTGTATTTTGGAAATGTTATTTAAAGAATATTATAAAGTTTTTTGGTTTGAATCTTACATTTATAGATTATTTAATGAATAAACAATTATTTCTTAACGAGTTTAGTTTATAATAATCTTAATTTGACAAAAAAATTCTAAGAGATTCCGTTTTTTTCTCTGAGATGACATTTTTATAATTGTTGCCACCAATTCATTTGTCTTTCTTTGTGTATGCTACTTCCACTATTTAATTTTTATTTACCACAAACTCCATTAAACTTTAATACTTTAAATTAATCTTTTGATTTTCACCCATGCAGAACGGGACGTACTTGAGGAATGGACCTGGACTATGGCACATCGGAGACTACAACTTCCGCCACCTCTTCGACGGCTATGCCACCATCGTCCGCCTCTGTTTTGAGAACGGCCACCTCATGATGGGTCACCGGCAAATCGAATCCGATGCATATAAAGCTGCAAGAAAAAGCAATAAACTTTGTTACCGTGAATTTTCAGAAGTCCCCAAATACAACAACTTCCTAGCATATATAGGAGACTTGGCCAAATTATTCTCGGGTGCATCCCTAACTGATAATGCCAATACTGGCGTTGTTCAGTTAGGGGACAGCCGAGTTGTTTGTCTCACTGAGACAATTAAAGGGTCGATTGTGATCGACCCAAATAACTTGGATACTTTAGGGAAGTTTGAGTATAGTGACTCGTTGGGTGGGTTGGTCCACTCGGCCCACCCTATAGTGACTGAGTCAGAATTCTTGACGTTGTTGCCTGATTTGTTGAACCCTGGCTATGTGGTGGCAAGGATGGAACCCGGCACGAATGAAAGGAAGGTGATTGGTCGGGTTGATTGTCGTGGTGGTCCGTCACCAGGGTGGGTTCATTCGTTCCCCATGACTGAACATTATGTGATTGTGCCCGAAATGCCATTGAGGTATTGTGCACAAAATCTTTTGAGGGCTGAACCCACACCATTATACAAGTTTGAGTGGCATCCTGAGTCCAAAGGATATATGCATGTTATGTGCAAAGCTAGTGGCAAATTGGTAAGCACTTTATATCTATCCAATTATTTTGTTTAAAAAAAATACAACGTTTGACGTGAATGATAGAAGTTTCGGTTTCCCATCGTGGCAATAGCTGTCTAAAAATTGTCGTAAAATTTGAAGGTGGCAAGTGTCGAAGTTCCTCTATTTGTGACATTTCACTTCATCAACGCGTATGAAGAGAAAGATGAAGATGGGAGGGTGATCGGAGTTATAGCCGATTGTTGTGAACATAATGCCGACACAACCATCCTTGACAAGCTCCGGCTTCAAAATCTCCGATCATGGTCCGGCAAGGACGTTCTTCCCGATGCTAGGTACGTACATTTATAAATAGATTTATCCTTTAGTGACTCCTTTTACCATTCAAGATCAAATGATATTTATATACGGTCAAATTCCTACGCACTCCTTTGACAAAGCTTAAACCCTTGACCTTTAATGAGATTTGGATCTAACGGTAACCCAGAATCCGCTTGGCCAATGATCCTTTGATAAAGATCCGTATTTTTTTTAGTATTATAGCAAATTTTTTAATCATACCCAAAATTGCAGGGTTGGGCGATTTAGAATACCGTTCGATGGGAGTCCAAAGGGAGAACTAATAGACGCTCTAAACCCGGATGAACATGGAAGGGGGATGGATATGTGTAGCATCAATCCGGCTTATTTAGGCAAGAAATACAGATACGCTTACGCTTGTGGCGCTCAACGCCCATGTAACTTCCCCAACACCCTCACTAAGGTACAATTTCTCGTTGAATTTTGCTTGTTATATGTTTTTAAATGTGAGAACGAATTCGATGGTAGTAACATTTTTCGCATGTTAAATTTAATTACAGATTGACTTGGAGGAGAAAAAAGCAAAGAACTGGCATGATGAAGGTGCGGTGCCATCTGAACCTTTCTTTGTCGCACGCCCTGGTGCAACGAGAGAAGATGATGGTACGTCACCAAGTTATAATCCAAATCTACTTAAAACCATAATAAAAGGTCATTAAATTGATATTATCTATGCTCTTACTAATGTTCATATGAACAGGAGTTGTGATTTCAATGGTAAGTGACAAGAATGGTGAAGGGTACGCGCTAATATTAGATGCATCAACATTTGAAGAAATCGCGAGAGCAAAGTTCCCTTACGGGCTTCCATATGGACTTCACGGATGTTGGGTTCCCAAGCGTTGAAAGGGCGATGTCAGAACTAATAAAATACGTATCAAAATAGACGTTTTTGTACATTTGTTAAGCTTGAATCGTAGGTATACCTTGTTCAAAAGTGGCAATAGTTGGTGTACATATATAATGACCATATGTAATTATATATATGTTATGAAAGGTAATATGTAACATGTTTGTATAGATTAGTTTTCTTGTATCATAATGAATGCCAATTACATTGTTATACAATATTATATGAAATTGTATATTTCATATCTAGTATTTCTGAATCTAATAATGGTTAGCAATCTAATATGAGTTGGGTTGTTTAGATTATCCATCCTTATTACTTTGGGTTAAACATCTTAATTTGTTCAGAAAATTGTAATGTATAACTCAACCCAATTCCTTCGGCTTGAATTTAGTTGAATTGGTCTGATTTAACATGGTTAAATTAAATATAAAACCTTAAAACAGAAAAAGTGTCAGGATCGAATTCTCAACAAGAATTAATTCTCAGAAACTAATATCAAAGAAGTTTGCGGAATAACACTTTGATATTTAATAAAACAGTAAATTAACACAGAAAATATGAAGAACAAACTGTAAACTTGTATTGAATGCTTGAAGTTACAAGATTACACACTCAACCTCAATATTGATGAACAGGCTCACCAATACGAATTCTACTTCTCTAGAATTAGGATCTATGCCTTGAGGTTGATTTTTCTCTCAAAAAAAATTATTAAAAGTTAATTCTATCTATTCTATACATATACTGATCAAAAGATAATTACAAAGAATAAACAAATCTTCAGTATATCTTCCATGTATATCTCTAAGCTTCCATATGTATCTTCAGAATATCCAGCTGTCATTTGTTCCATCCGTATCTCTTAAGCAGCACTAATTATGCTCAGCAGCATTAACTTCTTCTAGCAGTATTAACTACTCAGCAGTACTAACTACTAGCAGTACTAACTAGCTAAGCAGTACTAACTTTGTTCAAGCAGCACTAACTTTGACTAGCAGTAGTAATTTACTAGCAGTAGTAATACTCAGCAGTATTATCCTTCAAAGTACTCTGGCAGTACTAACTCTGAACTAGCAGTAGTAATTTTGTACTAGCAGCATTAACCACCCTTGTACTAGCAGTAGTAACCATACTTGATAGAATCTTCAGTTCCCAACAATCTCCCCCTAACTTGACTTTTAGAAGAGAAGTCAAGTTCTTCAGATACTCTTTCAGAAGCTCTCCAAGATGCTCCCAAAACTTCATAGTGGCCTACATTCCAGTATTTACATCCAATCCCAAACTCTGATTGATGGTTCTTTGGATCAAGTATTTAGCCATTTCTGAATCTGGAATACACCCTAGCTTTTTCTTCAGCATGGCATGAAGCTTCAATCTGCTATGATTGTACACTCTATCCACTAGGAAGTACTCAGTGTGATTTAAATCCAAAGTCACTGCATATACTCCACTAGTTTCATATAGAGTCCAATTATTCACTGTTTGAAAAACATTTCTTATTACCTCCTCTACTTCATCAGGTTTGAACATCATACACAGATACTCCATTACCAGCTTTTTAATTGAAATCTCTGGAGCTTTCAGTTCATCTGCATATGACTTCATCCCTATTGCAAACATTTCTTCAATATCAGACCTTGAACAGGTTCTGACAATCTTACTCCAAGTGCTGTACACTTCATATTTCTCATCTTTTCTCTTCAGTCTGATGTACTCCTTTCCATCCACTGTCAATGTATCCCAGTGAATGACCTCAGGAGGCTTAACTCCTACAGGTTCTGCAGAAATTGGTTCAGGCACTTTGTCCATCACTACCATATACAAACTTACATCATCTTTGGTTGATGGCTCTTGCTGTTTCGATGACTCAGGTGCCACTTCTTCTTCAGCAACCTTCTCAGCTTCTCCTTCAGATACTCTAGGCTTCTTAGTTGACTTTCTCCTAGCCATCATCTTTGTTCTTTTTAAAGATCTTACACTTTCACCAATTGTAGTTTCCTTTTCTGGGGTTTCTTGCTCATCAGGAAATGGTTTTTGTAAGAAATCATTGCTCTCTTTCATTCTTTTCTCCATTTCAACCCTTGCAGTATCATCCCCTTGGAGCTTTGTCATCTCAGCATCATACATCTTCTTAAGGTTCTCAAAAGACATTTTAGAAAACATCTCCACCTTGACACCTACTGCACCCTTGAGGAAAGTAATCATTTTCTTTCTCTCTTGAGCACCAAGGTATGTCTTTGAAGGTTGTCTTTTTCTTGCAGCCATTTTGATCTTGGTAGGCTTATTCAAAAATGTGGCTTTCTGTTTGGCTTGCTCAGTTGCTAAACTCTGTTGGTAGGCTTTGTTTAACTCTGCAGCCATTGCTTTAGCTATTTCTCTATCCTTTGATACTTGCTCAAATTCTGCTTCTTCAAGTTCAAGCTGAATCTTCCTGGCTAGAGCTTCATCTGAGTCAATCAACTTCTGCCTTTTCATTGGTTGATCTGATTCAACTAGCTTTGCCTTACCTTTCTCTTTACCCATCACTTTCTCAGTGCTGGAGTTCTTTCCTGCATCACCTCTTTCTTTTATGACAACTCCTTTGGCCTTTGATATGACCTTGGGAGTATCATGCTTGGCTTTGATGAGTGTTTCTGCAATCTCAAGCTCTGTAAGGACCTCTTTTACTGTTTCTGCTGCTTCTTTCAGATCAGCAGTATTAACCATTTCTGCTGCTTTACTTGAACTGGCAGTATTAATGGTTTCTGTTGCTGGCTCTGTTTCTGCTGCTTGCTCATTCTCCCCCTCAACATCATGTTTTTCCTCTTGCTCCCCCTTAGCTTTGGCCTCAGCTTCTGACTCCCCCTTTTTGGGAGCATCAGTCACTGGTTTCCTCCTTCTGAGCACAAATTGTTTCTTCTTCCTTTGCATAATCAGTTTCCTTACCATTTGCTTCAGGTTGATGATTTGTTCTTGTTGTGACAGAACTATGAGTTTAAGTTCTTCTATATCCTTACCCTGTTTGATTACATCCATGTTGATGTTTCCCATGGTTTCCATCAATTCATAATAGTTATAACTGTCCTCACCTTCTCTGGAAGTGTTACCCTCCTTTGAAGGATCATTGGATCTTTTAGTAGTGGAAGTCTTCTGCCTAGCAGAAGCACTATCCACCCCCTTGGTTTCTTGGCACCAGGGACCTTCAAATGATTGCTCTTTTGAAGTTGCCATGGGGGAGGTCTTATTGATGTTACCACTTTCCTCCTCTGTGCTAGCAGGAGTAGTGGCAGCCTCATCACCCATATACTCTTCCTCCTCCTCAGAGAGCACCTCCTTGGGGCTGGGAGACACCCCTGTGGTTTCCCTATGGATATTCTCTAAAGGAGAATTCTCCTTTAGAGGGCTTAAAGGCTTGGGGGGTGATGGTACAAGAAGGGAAGGAGCCTTCTTTACCTGTTTCCTCTTGTAAGTTTGGGTAATAGGAGAGGTTGGTTTTGCAAGAAGGGACTGGGGAATTGTTTTTGAGTGGGAAGGTTGGGCTTGGCTAGCAGTGGGATGGTCTAATGGGGGCCTTGACCCTACTACCATACCTTCAGTGGTTTGGGACACCACCATCATTGTAGAGAACAATGGGGTGTCAACTCCTTCCGAGTCCCCAGCAGATCTTCTCATATTTGAGAAAACCTTGCCTTTGGGGGGTTTAGGTACATATACCCCAACAGGTTGTGGTATATCCATCAATTCATTAGTAATAACTTCTTGGACAAACCTGGGATACATAAAGAAACTCTTTTTGTTTCCCATGTTTGATACAAGATCATTGAATATCATTTTTGAAAAATTATACCTTCTGGCTGTAGCCAAACAGACCAAAGCATAGGCAATGGGACTGCTGAACTCACTCCATCCAGTAGTCTTTTTGGAGATGCAATGCATCAAGGTATGAACAAGAAAACGCCATTGGGGTGAAAATTTTGCTTTTGAGAATTTGAAAACACCCAATGGGCCTCCATACCCCATTCTTGTAAGGGAAGAGAACATTTCATCATTGGGAATAGAAGTTATACCAGAAGCATCGTCTAGACGTAGACTGATGCGAATAACTTCTTCAGAAACAGTTAAGGGTTGGTCACACACCCTGGTCTTGATCATCTGCACACCATTCTGTTGAGGAGTCCTAGGAGCACTATACTGTCTCTCAATTCCTTTCTCTTCACAAAAGGTGTTTAGATGAAATTTTTTGAATTCAGTCCCATTATCTGATCTAATGACTTTTACTTTTTGATTAGTTTGGTTTTCAATTCTCAGGATAAAGGACTTGATCAGTCTACTTGTCTCATCCTTAGTCCTTAGAAAATATACCCAGGTGAATCTAGAGTAATCATCAACAATAACCAAGCAGTAAGATTTCTTGCCTATACTCATAACATTTGTAGGACCAAACAGATCCATGTGCAATAGCTGGAGACAAGAAGAAATAGAATTTATCTCTTTGGTCTTATGAGAAGTTTTATGCTGTTTGCCTTTGAGGCAAGCAACACAATGATCATCACATGAAAAGACTTTAGAAGGTAAACCTCTTACAAGGTTGTTTTTAACAAGTTTGTTCATAGTCTTAAAATTCATGTGACACATCCTTCTGTGCCAAAGAGAGGATTAATCTACAGAAGCTTTTGAAACAAGACAATTTAGAGATGAATCACTTTCAACATTGTCCATATCTAGACAGTAAACATTTTCCTTTCTTGGAGTTCTAAGTAGTATCATGCTTTCATCAACTACCTTGAACCCTGGAGCAAGGATCATACACTCAGTATTTGTAAATAAAATACTATGTTGTTTGTCACAAACCTGTGATACACTTAACAGGTTGTATTTTAATTGATCAACATAGTAGACATCCTCAAATGTCATCTTACCTTTGGTGACATTACCTTTTCCACTTATCTTACCACCAGTAAGATTGTCTCCAAAAGCAACATGTCCTCCATTGATATGCTTGAAATCCTGAAGGCATGACATGTTGCCTGTCATGTGCCTTGAGCAACCACTATCAACATGCCATATGCTCCTTCCCTTGAGCTGTTGGTTGCCCTGCACATAAGATAGATCAGTTAGTATGAAATAGGAACCCAAGCCAAAGTGGTCTTGGGTACCCCTTTCTCATCAAAATACTTGCATTCCTTCTTGACAAGATTTTTGAATTTTAGCTCCTCATGCTTGGAGTACTTTGTCACAATAATAGGCTTGGAAACATGTGTGCTAGAAACAGTACTGGTTTGAGATGTACTAACTGCCTTAGCAGCACTTGCATGCTTAGCAGTATCAACCTTGTTAGCAGTAGTAACTGTGTTAGCAGCAGTAACTGTGTTGGCAGTGTTAACCTTTGAAGAGGTACTAACTGTATTAGCAGCATTAATATTTTTAGCAGTACTAACACAGGTAGCAGCAGTAATACTTCCAGCAGCACTAACCCTGTCAGCAGCACTAACAGTTTTAGTGCTTTTGGGCACCCACATTTTAATGCTTTCTTTTAAAATCCTTTTCTTCATAGGGCCTTTCTTTTCACCATGTTTCTTTCCAGCCTTCCTATAATCAACAGATTTTTGCTTACATCTTTGAAAGGTCATCTGTTGATTAATAGGATTGAAGAAGCAATATTTAGCCAGATGATTTAACTTGCCACATATGAAGCAAGGTTTTGGTCTATTGATTTTACTCAGATCAACTCCTTGCTTCTGAGCCCATTGATTATTCCAGTTTCTTTGATTTCCTCTTTTTAAACCAGAATTTAGGCTCTTGGCTTTACTGCAATCACACTGTTTACAAGATGCAGGATTCACCACTGTGGTTTGTTTGTAATGGACCTTGTTGTCTTTTCCTTTGGTCTTTTCTATCTCCTTGGACTTTATCCAGTTTTTCCCACATCCTTCATTGGTGATTATATTGTTTTCTACATGGATTTCTTTACTTATATCATTATCTCTCTTCTTACTGGCTTCTTTCTCAGTTAGATCCTTAATTACTACTTCATCCAAAGGGTCTATCTTAAAGGCTTTTTCAGATAAGTCCTTTTTCTCCTTGGTTTCTAACAAGTCTGAAGTAGGAGAGATATAATTGTTGTTATAAGGAGGAGGTGTACTGTTGTATCCAATACCAGGCTTCATCTTATCATGTATCTGAGCCTTTAGAAGAGAATCCATTGCTTTTGAAGCATATGAAAACTTCTCTATGTCAATTTTAACTTTAGACAATTCCTCCTTTAGCTTATCACTCTCTTCTAAGGATTTAGACAGTTTGGTCTCTAACTCATTCTTTTCCCACTTCCAGTAGTTAGTGTCATAAGAGTGTTGAAGTTCATTAGCTTGAAAGCCTTTGATTTGTTCTTCAAATCTCTCAACTATTAGCACATAATCTCTTCTATCCTTTTCTAACCTTTTGAGGTCATCACACATACTTTGATTGTGATCCCTGTATCTTTTGACAGTGTCAATGCAAGTTTTAGTGCAAAGGTTAGAAATTACCTCAGAAGAGAGATCAGACACTTCTGCCATAAGAGCTTGATTCTGAATGGCTTCCTCAGCTTGATCACTCCAGTCAAATCCCATTCCTTGTTGAGAAACAAGGGCTTGAGCAAGATTCTTGTTCTGAGTGTAGCCTCCATTCTGAGCTTGTTGGTGGTTGTTGTTAGAAACAGCACTCCTGCATTCTCTAGCAAAGTGTCCTTTCATGTGACACTTATAACATTCCACTTTGGTCTTGTCAAAACCAGCTCCATCTTCTCTTCTTTGAGAGAAGTTATTCCTTCCTGTTCTTTTAATGAACTTCTTCACCCTCATGGATAGCATGGCCATCTGCCATTTGATATCCATCTCCTCCAGGTCATCAGGGTGAAGTTGATCCAGATCATCATTGATTAATGAATTGTTACTATGACTAGACAAGAAGGCTTCAAAGATTGTTTCAGATCCTTTTTCTGAACTTGCTCCACCAGCAGTACTAACTGCTTCTGGGATGGCAGTAGTATCAGTGGCTGCTGAAAGAAGTGCAGAATTGTGGACATAACCAGTAGGCTTCTTCTTGATCTCTACCTCAGTTTCAAAAACTCTTAGATCATTGTATAGATCATCAAGTTCTTTCTCTTCCAGATTGTCACTCTGCCTATAAGAGACAGTGTACATAGTCCATTCATCCCCAAGAGATCTGAGGAACTTCCTGTTGATGTCATCTTGATCCATCTTCACTCCAACAGTAGCCAGTTCACCAATGAGTTTGTTGTACCTATCAAAAGTTTGAGTCATAGACTCATTCTTTGACGAAGTAAAATTCTCATATTGTTGCTTTAGAACATCTCTTTGATTCCTTTTGATACTCTTAGTTCCAGCAAATCTTTTCTCTAGAGCATTCCAGAGAATTTGAGCATCAGTGCAATTGCAAAATTGATGCTGATATTCATTGGGGATTGCCAAGAGCAGAGTGCTCAAGGCCTTCATCTCTGTCTGTCTGATCTTTCTTTCACCATCTGTCTTTGGTGGAGGTCTTTTTCCATCTGGTCCTATCCTTCCAGCTTCAGACGGACCATTCTCAATGATATCCCACATTGAGTAGTCAGTGAGAAGAATATATTGTCTGATTCTTATCTTCCACATGTCAAACTCACTGGGTTTGAGCATTGGAACCTTGGAGACCAAAGTACTGCTTGATTCTGTAAGATTTTCCATGATAGATAGATGTTTCTGAGAGAAAAGGCTCTGATGCCACTTGTCAGGATCGAATTCTCAACAAGAATTAATTCTCAGAAACTAATATCAAAGAAGTTTGCGGAATAACACTTTGATATTTAATAAAACAGTAAATTAACACAGAAAATATGAAGAACAAACTGTAAACTTGTATTGAATGCTTGAAGTTACAAGATTACACACTCAACCTCAATATTGATGAACAGGCTCACCAATACGAATTCTACTTCTCTAGAATTAGGATCTATGCCTTGAGGTTGATTTTTCTCTCAAAAAAAATTATTAAAAGTTAATTCTATCTATTCTATACATATACTGATCAAAAGATAATTACAAAGAATAAACAAATCTTCAGTATATCTTCCATGTATATCTCTAAGCTTCCATATGTATCTTCAGAATATCCAGCTGTCATTTGTTCCATCCGTATCTCTTAAGCAGCACTAATTATGCTCAGCAGCAGTAACTTCTTCTAGCAGTATTAACTACTCAGCAGTACTAACTACTAGCAGTACTAACTAGCTAAGCAGTACTAACTTTGTTCAAGCAGCACTAACTTTGACTAGCAGTAGTAATTCTACTAGCAGTAGTAATACTCAGCAGTATTATCCTTCAAAGTACTCTGGCAGTACTAACTCTGAACTAGCAGTAGTAATTTTGTACTAGCAGCATTAACCACCATTGTACTAGCAGTAGTAACCATACTTGATAGAATCTTCAGTTCCCAACAAAAAGAAATATAGTCTCAGTAGTTGATAATTGTTTAAGGCTCAAAGTATTACAATCATCCTAATATAAGTCTAAAAAATTGTCAAGATAAATATTAAAATGAAAGGTTTAAGATGTTGGTATGATTTGAATTTTGGATTTAGTCTCTTATGTTAAACGGTTGGGTTGATTTGGTCTATCCTAACTAACCCTAACTATTTTGATCTGTAGATTATAGACATGGATTAAGTTTCAAGGTGATTTCAGGTCAACTATATGACTAGTTTTTCAAGTTAAATTAGATTGCTAGGTTTATGTGCACAGTGTTCGGTTTGCCGATTTGGTCACCGAAACCTTAGACGGTTTCTGATTCGGGACTTCTTCGGCCTCCATTTTAGGATCTTGTTTCCTGGATGGAATTGAACCCATGAAGTAATCACTCACACACACAATCAATCTTGATATCAAATGAGAAAACAGAAAGAAGAAAGGATAATATTTTATTGATAATATAGGAGAAAATATGCAACACACACTCTTGAACAATTGACAGATGCATGCCTTATATAAAGGCTGAAACGTTGCCATGAAGAGGTGTGACGGTTGGCAGGAGTGCCAAACCGTCGCCTATAACTGTCACTATTAACTTCCTCCCTTTTTTCATCAATAACTAACCACATACTTATCCACTAAGTATTTTTTAATAATAAACTAAAATACTAAATAAACCATAAATATAAATTTGACATTTATTTCCAACACTCCCCCTAAATGTCAAATTTCTTTCAGCAGCTTCAGTCTTGAGTCTTCACAGTACGATCACAAAGTCATCACCATTAGTTGAATCATCGCTTGGATCCCGATTTCCTTCCGAGTAATAGCCTTCAATCTCCGGTTCTTCTTCCTCCGTTCCCTTGCTCTCTTGTTTGCTGCTTTCTACTGGTTGATTAGCTTCCTTGACGTCAATCCGGTCCTCTTGACCAACTCTACTAGTACCCTCACCTTTGGAGGTACCCACGCCATTTTTGCTTTACAACCTTCCGCTACTCGAGTCCTAACGGGCACCACTCCGTATTTGCGACTCTCCATATCCGTGTACCTTCCGTACCACTTATGTGCAAACTTATAATATTCGAGCGGGTGTAAGAGGTAATCAATAAAAAGTCTATTGAAGGTCTCACCGTAAAATTCCCCATAACCAAAACTTTATGCAATTTCACCCCAAAGTTTTTCAACTGTGATGATTTCATAACCGCCATAACCATTGATTAATTGATAAAGGTCGAACAAACATACCTCCATTCCAGATATCATTGGAGGTACCACGATCTCTTCATTATCCATTATCTTGTAGAACCACTCTATCGCTTCGTCAAACTTCTTCGTAAAGAATTTCTTGTTTGCAGCGACGATCTTTTTACAATTGGCCAAAATCATAAAGGTTGTGAATTCTTCAAGTGTTCGGATATACACGGGCGCTAGACTTCCGTGTATTTTGATCTTCTCTTCTTCCACCAGGGGCTGTTTACCTTTATCCACCAAATCCGTACTTATGGATTTATCGTCTCCTTTCTTGATTTTTGAACCGTCGCACATGTGAGTGATTTTACACTTCAAATCACTCACTTCTATTTCGAAGCCTTGGAGAATGAGTTGTCTCATGCTTAAGACATTTATATTTACTTCCGGTACAAACGATACGTATGGCACAACGTACGTTCTTTCGTTCGTGTTTAGGCTTATTTCACCGATCCCATGCACATGTAAGGAGTCGAAGTGTTGTTCTTCATTGTTAACGAAGAAACACTCCTTGAGAGTATCGAACGTCTCCTTCGTAGGAGACATGTGCTTCGAAGTCTTGGTACTTACATACCAAACCGAATTCCATGAACCAGTGTCCGTACCTTCGACTAGATAGTCTCCGTTTATGACGGTCCTTTCGGTGTGCGTTTGTTGATAAGGCAGCAGCGGACCGAACGTGTGCGGTGTTGGAACGTCGCGACTTGTTCCAACTTCGTCCGTACGTGTCGTCGGCCGCTTCTGCATCGAGCGTGATATATTCCTTGGGCAGTCCCATTGTTCTTTGTTTTTGCATTCCATCTCTACGTATGATCCATCTCCGAATCTTACGTTCCAAGTAATCTTCTCGTCAATTTCGTTGAAGTGATCTTTGATTCCCGTCATATGATTGCTTGTACCATTGTCTAAATACCATACACTTTCAGCATTTGTAGTTATCTTGTTTGGTTCAAGGCTTCTCTCGTTCAAGAAAACTTTCTGGTGCTCTTCAATAGTTGCCATAAGCAGTGTTGGTTCTAAATCTTCTTCAATGAGATTGGAATGTTCTGGTTATTGAGTCTTCTGTGGGCATTCTCTGGCAAGATGTCCATTCTTCTTGCAATTATAGCATAATATCTTACTCTTATCAGGAGTAAATTTCCTTGTATTACCAATAGTTTCTCTTTTGAAACTATTTTGTGAGGGTTCCCAGTTCTTTCTTTCTGATCTGAATCTGTTATACCCTCGTCCTCGTGCTTGATTAAATCTGCCACGGCCACGTCCTCTGAAAGGATGGCCCCGTCCGACATGTTGTGTGAACATTAGTCCCTCTTGACTGTCCACCGATTTTTCTTTTTTAAATTTTAGTCTTTCTTCAAATGTCTTCAATCTCCCAATTGCTTCGTCAAACGACATAGTGTCTATATCTGAGTATTGTTCAATGGATGCGACTATTTGAAGGAATCTGTCTGGTACGGCATTCAGTAATTTCCGTACGAGAACAGGGTCATCAAATGTCAATCCAATACTTGTTGCCTTGTTGATAATACTCGTTATCTTCGTAACGAATGAATCTATTGACTCATTGTCTTTCATCTGTAACATCTCAAATTCTGATTTGAGTGTTTGTTGCCTTGCTTTCTGGACACGATCTTCCCCAACGTGTCTAGTCTTTAATGCATCCCAGACTGCCTTTGCGGTCTTGTACTTCGAAATGTGAAGTAATTGATCTTCTGGCAGTGACTGATAAAGGTATGCCATAGCGGTTTTATCTTTCTTTGTATCCGCTTGAGTATCTGGCTTTGGTTTAATCATTTCCCAAAGGCCATTTGCTTCTAATATTACTTGCATTCGAATTGCCCAAATGTTGTAGTTTGATCCTTTCAACATAGGACACTGGAAATGGGTATTCGACCCAATTTCCCTGATCTTGGAACTATCTTCAGGTTCCTTTTCGCTTTTCCCCGTCATAATTTTATCCGATCTCCTTTAAAAAAATCGAAAATTTTATAATGGCCAGTTATAAAATTAAAAAAAATGTTATTTGATTTCTTTAAATAAGTAAAATCTTATGTTTTAAAAAGGTAATTATAAAGTTTAAGGAAAACAATTATAATTATAAAAGGTTAGTTCCCTTTTTTTTAATTAACATAAGAATTTAGGTCAGACTTTTGAAAAGGGGAAAAAACTGAAACGTACTCTCTGTGTACGTGCTGCGTGAACAGAGGGAAAGATGCGACTCTTTCTTCTTCCTCGTTCGATTTGCCGATCTTCCTTCCGGCGATTTTTCCGATCTCCTTTTTCGTCAGGTGGTGGTTGTCAACTTCCTTCGAGCGGCGGTTTACCGACTTCTTCTTCTTCCTCGCTCTGATACCATGTTCGGTTTGCCGATTTGGTCACCGAAACCTTAGACGGTTTCTGATTCGGGACTTCTTCGGCCTCCATTTTAGGATCTTGTTTCCTGGATGGAATTGAACCCATGAAGTAATCACTCACACACACAATCAATATTGATATCAAATGAGAAAACAGAAAGAAGAAAGGATAATATTTTATTGATAATATACGAGAAAATATGCAACACACACTCTTGAACAATTGACAGGTGCATGCCTTATATAAAAGCTGAAACGTTGCCATGAAGAGGCGTGACGGTTGGCAGGAGTTCCAAACCGTCGCCTATAACTGTCACTATTAACTTCCTCCCTTTTTTCATCAATAACTAACCACATACTTATCCACTAAGTATTTTCTAATAATAAACTAAAATACTAAATAAACCATAAATATAAATTTGACATTAATTTGTTCAGAAAATTGTAATGTATAACTCAACCCAATTCGTTCGGCTTGAATTTAGTTGAATTGGTCTGATTTAACATGGTTAAATTATATATAAAACCTTAAAACAGAAAAAGAAATAGTCTCAGTAGTTGATAATTGTTTAAGGCTCAAAGTATTAAATCATCCTAATATAAGTCTAAAAAATTGTCAAGATAAATATTAAAATGAAAGGTTTAAGATGTTGGTATGATTTGAATTTTGGATTTAGTCTCTTATGCTAGACAGTTGGGTTGATTTGGTCTATCCTAACTAACCCTAACTATTTTGATCTGTAGATTATAGAAATGGATTAGGTTTCAAGGTGATTTCAAGTCAACTATATGACTAGTTTTTCAAGTTAAATTAGATTGCTAGGTTTATGTGCACCGTGTAGATTGTATATAGAGTTGGTTTATTATGCAATTCAACTCATTGTTGCAACCATTTCAATCCAATCATGGCCATCCTTGATTTCATCTACAGTCATGATCTGATCAATGGCAAAAAGGTGATTTATGTGAGACCACGATGAACCTTTACAACAAAACACTATGAAGGTAAAACCTTCACGGCTTCCCAATGTTATTGTTGTAAAGGTCGATGTTTTTTGTACCTTCACAATGTTTTGCTATGAAGTTTCAATGTTATTTTGTGGTCTTACGGGTCTCATAAAAACAGACCGGTCTCATGTGAACCCGACCCTATACATACATATATATAGGGGAGTGATCAATTGGAAACCAATATTACATTGGAAACTTTGGAAATCGAAATTAACCAATCATTGAAATTCCTTTTTTTATTTTTATTTTTAATTGATTAGGTTATTTTAATCTTTTACATAATTTCATAATATATATGGTAAGTGTTATTGTTATTATAATATTAATTATTTCATTTTAATGTATTTTATATATGGTAATATTGATCATTTATTAATTTAAACATGAAACATTTAATTTAGGTAAACACAAATTGATTCATACGCAAGCTACAAATCAAATTATTTTTTTTTATTCTTATGAATCAGTGATTGATTCATCAAATTAATTAAAGTTGATATTCATATGAAATCTTCAATATTACCTCCAGACACAAAATATTAATATAGTGAAACATAATGGATTTGATATAGTGAAACCTGATGAAACATAAAATGTTAATATAGTGAAACCTGATGAAACAAATTTGATATAGGGAAACATAATGGAAAGGTAATGAAACAAAATATTAATATAGTGAAACCTGATACAGTGAAACAAAATATTAATATAGTGAAACTTGATAAAACAGATTTGATATAGTGAAACATAATGGAAATGTAATGAAACAATAATGGTAATGAAACTTAGGTGTCGTTTGTTTTTTAAGAGGTCTGAAGTCTTATTTTAGTTATGATTAATAAGAGGTGGTGTGTAAAAATGTCTGAACGATTCAGACTTAAGAATCATTAAGAGGTTTTTTTAAAAAAACAAACAACCCCTTAATGAAACTTATTTGGGTTTTACATACTGCATATTGATGAACAGGTAATAAAAAGGTAGTTTTGATATGCTCTCTCTTTTTTTAAGGAATATACGTTTTTCTATATTTAAGAATATTTCATTTTTGTTGACAAATTTGAAACACAAAAAAAAAGACACGTTTACCCTTTTGACATATTATTTTTTTTATTAATAAATTAATTAATTTATTACCATATATAATTCAAATGAATCTTGACCATTGATTAAAAAGATCAATGGTTGAAATTTGGTTTCCAAAGTTTCCAATGAAATTTGGTTTCCAATTGAAATCACCCCTATATATATATATATATATATATGGGGGGGGGGGGGGTGAGTTCAAATGAAAACTCATCTTTCATTGTGCACATGAGGACAAATCTTAACCATTAATCAAAACGTAGAAAATTAATCAATGGTTAATACATAGTAAAGTTAATTGGGAAGTGATTAAGAACAAAATTGTAATTTTGAATCAATGTCTACCTTCTTTGACTTTTTATTTTTAATTAAAAAAAATTACCCCCTTAAATTTTAAAATAATTTATCTTAAAAATTACTAATATTTGAATCAAACAAATTACATCAAAAAAACGCGAATTTCGTGTTTTTCGATATAACATCCATCTCGATATATTTTTTTTTCGTTTTAACCGTTTTTTACGTGAAATTCTATATACATGTTATATTCATTATGAATATGCATGCACGTCTTTGGGTGTCCACATTCAGTATGAATAACAAAGATGAATGTTCATTCACTATTCATGATGAATGATACAGTATTCATGATTTTTTTCGTTTTAACCGTTTTTTACGTGAAATTCAATATATGTGTTATATTCATTATGAATATACATGCACGTCCTCGGGTGTCCACATTCAGTATGAATAACAAAGGTGAACGTTCATTCACTATTCATGATGAATGATACAATATTCAGGATGAATAATACAATATTCATGATGAATAATACACGAATCCATGATTTATGTATTATTTATCATGAATCGTGTATTATTCACCCTGAATGTTCTATTATTCATCCTGAATGATACATTATTCATGATGAATAATATATGAATGACCCATGAAAGTGTAGACACATGACACACTCTCTTTTGTTTCCCAATTCACAACCAAAATTTGGTTTAATTCATTATGAATATGTATGCGCATTCCCGGAAGTCCCACATTCAGTATGAATAACAAATGTGAACGTTCATTCATGATGAATAATATAGTATTCAGGATGAATTACACAATATTCACGACGAATAATACACGGATTCATGAATCGTGAATTATTCACCATGAATGTTGTATTATTCACCATGAATGTTGTATTATTCATCCTGAATGATACATTATTCATGATGAATAACACATAAATGACCTGTGAAGATGTGGAGACGTGGCACGCTCTCTTTTGTTCCCCGATTCACAACAAAATTACTCGATAGGTTCTCGATTCGTCTTGATGGTGTTGGGTTACGGTGTTGAAGAAACGTGATGTCTTACGACGTTGAAGAAAGTGTTGAATAAGGTGATATCGAGTTACATACTTACAATGTCGAAGCGTTGTACAAACTTAAACGTACATAAATATTCATAATGAATGTAACACCCCGAATTTCGTTTGACCAAATTAGAAGAAGAATTGATGGCAGTGGTCAGCGCGAGTTGCAGCGCGGCTTGGCCCGCGCGGAAACCCTGAACGGGTTAAATTGGATTTCTTCCCCCAAATTCATTTAACTCTCATTTATTTCTTCCTTTAACTCTCTCTCTCTCTCAACTCTCCCTCTTCATTTACTCCAAGATTAGGGTTTCTTCAACCACCACCTCTACCTCATTTATTGCTAGAGTTTAGAGCACCATCCAAGGATTCAGTTTTGGAAGCTTCACTACCATCTCCATCTTCATCTTCTCCAAGAAGTCAAAATCTAGGTTTTGGGTTTTCTTCTAAAACCTACTTGGTGAGTTCCTACTATCATTTTCTAAACTTTATACATGTCAAAGCTTACATTTTGAACTCCTACATATCTCCTTGGATTTGGATTTAAGTTTATCACATTTTGACCTAACTTGAGTTTTGGGAGATTTTAGGGTTCCCAATCATTTTCAAGAAAAATAAAGGGTTCCATCTTATTTGAAAAAAAATGGGTATTACTTGCACTTTTATGTGAGTTACTTGAAGGAATGTATATAATCTCATTTTATGACTTTCATTCTTATCAACGGTTAAACTTGGAAATGCATTTTGGAAATAAATGTTATTGGAACCATATGACTAACTATGGTTGGTCACAAATGAAATTATGACAATTCTAGACTATTACTAGTGGATCCCTAGGTATTGAGTCGGCTTATATTATTGAGATGTCTTTTCCTCTTTTTGTAGCTATGGATGCATTTGACCCTCGGGGGCCTTTGGTACGGTTATGTGAGATCGGTTACTAGCCATGGGTCATAATGTAGTCCTAGTGAACGAGTATGACTTGGTTTCCTCGGGGGCCCTCCCTCACATCTTAATACGGACCGACGTTGTTCGTGGCCATGGATTCCAAGTATTTAGATCACAACTCGGATTGTGGCCTACTTTTGTGTTCCGCTACAATCCTTGGTAAATCGGGTATCCCCTGTCATCGCAAGATGAATTTTCGGACCAAACGGTCCTTATGTGGCAAAGATTTCAATTGTAAACTAAACTTTCTTGAAAAGATTTCCTTTCGATGCATTTGTCTTTATCTCTTGAAAATTTAAACTGTATGTTCTCACTAGGCTTTAAGTCTAGCGTTTTTTCTCAAATGATGTGTCTAACAGGTTCCCTTAGCGGTGGATTGCCAAGGGCTTGAGAGTCGAGCATGGGTTGAGTCATTTTTTAGATGAATAGTATTTGATGAAGGGCATGAACTTAAGTCCCTTATTTTGGTGATTTTGGATTGACAACCGATGTAATCTAGATTGTTTATGTTTAGATTAGTTTGTTGTTGATTTCCATTTCCGTACACAGGTTTTTGTAAAAGCTTAGTATTTTTCCCCTTTTTGGGAGGTTTATATCAAATACAAATGTCATATTGCCCAATTTTGCAAATTTTAATTTACTCTGAATTTTAGGGTGTTACAAGTTGGTATCAGAGCTCTAGTTAAAGTGATCTAGGCATGAATATAAGATGTCTAGACTTAGACCGAGTATGTTAAGTATCGATTGTGAGTTGGGTAGAACTTCTAAGATGGGTTAGTCTTAGAATCGACGGAAATTATAGTTATCGAGCGTTGTGGCAATGGTAACAAGAACCTTTATGTATTATATGTTCATAATCTCACTTAGCTAATGTTATTATGAGAATATTTATACATGATTGTGCTTGAGGTGTCGTTTCTATGACAATTGGTAATGTAGTAGTACGTTCTTTTGTGCTTATTCTGTTAATCTTTCTCTTACCTCTTTCTCGTGCTTGTGTGGCAGCCATTACTCTAGTATGATGAACACTCGCAGTCGACCATTAGCCGATGGGACTATATGTGAAGATAGCCCACCCGAGCAAAATCCAATAGTTAGGGTAGCGACCATCGTTCCTCCGGGTATGCCACCTATATTCACGGGAGAGGTGGAGCAAGTGCCAAGAGTGGAGTTGGCATCCACAAACCCGGTTGTTCAGGGGGCAAAACCTCAGGCTGACATGATGGCCAGCATCATGCAGATGGTATCGTCGGCCATGGAGAAGCATCAGGAGGCGTTCTTGAGTTGTTGGAGGATCGCGATGTTATCCTCAAGAGAAATGATGCGGTTGCTGAAAACATCGTGGTTGGTTCTGGAGGCACCGGTAATGGGATCATAACTGAGGAGCACAGGGTTGTTGGTGCTCCGAGAAGTAGGAAGAGTTGCTCCTACAAATCTTTTCTGGGTTATGGACCACCAGAGTTCTCTAGTTCTGAAGACCCAGTTGCGTGTGTCAAATGGATCCGAGCGGTCGAACAAGCTTTCGGTTCATCTGAGTGTGGAGATGACCAAAGGGTGAAGTTCGGTACTCAACTGCTCAGGGATACGGCACTAACATGGTGGAATGTTATCCAGTCCACCCTCTCTTATACTGTTTTGGCCCAACTGACTTGGGGCGAATTCAAGGTGAAGATACTGGAAGAATACTGCAACGAGAGGGCCAAGGATCGGATCGAGGCGGAGTTTCTGTCGCTTGAGAAAGGAAACCTGACGGTGAGGGAGTACACCCGTCAATTCATGGAAAAATTGGGGTTAGTGGGGCATGTGGCCTCAACAGAAAAGGAAAAGATAAAGGCCTATCTAAAGGGCCTACCGTCGGACATGATGACCATGGTCCGAAATTCGAAGGCTTCTAACCTTCGTGAGACGATTGAGGAGGCACAGTTTATGGAATAGGTTTACGCGAAGGGTAAACCGGAGAAAGTTGTGGTGGTTGTGGACAAGAGAAAGTGGGAGAGCAATTCAGTACCTCCCAAGAGAACCCGACCTTTTGTCGGAAACCAAAGCTTCAGTGGTTATCAAGAAGCTAGATGGTGCCAGAGGTGTCATAGCAAGCACCATGGTAACTGTAACCCCACTCCTCAATCTTGCTACAAGTGTGGTAAATCTGATCACACCACCTGCGACTGTTCGATCAGAGGGCTTGTCTGCTATGAGTGCAAGACACCGGGGCATATGAAGAGAGATTGCCCGAAGCTCAAGTCGGGTAGAGCGCCGGAGAAGAAAGAGAACCCATCTAGGGTTCCGGGTCGAGCTTTTCAGATGACGGCCGATGAGGCCAAGGCATCCGCTGATGTGGTATCGGGTACGTTTCTTCTAAACTCCGTACCTGCTCGTGTACTGTTCGATACGGGTGCCAGTTTCTCTTTTATATCTAAGTTATTTCGTCAAAAGATTTCTATGCCCACTAATAGTCTAGAGAACGAGTTAGTGGTAGAGATAGCAGATGGTAGTCAAGTTCTGATCTGTGATGTTCTGAGGAAGTGTACTCTCGGAATTAAAGGGAGATATTTCCCGATCGATTTGATGCTGATGTTAATCGGAGGTTTTGATGTGGTGGTCGGCATGGATTGGTTAGCAAACAATCATACCGAGATCGTATGTTCCAAGAAATTAATTCGACTTCCCAATCCCAATGGCGAAGTTGTTGTGATCTATGGTGAGAAGAGGAAAGGGGAAGTAGCAATAATCACCATGGCAAAGGCGCCCAAATGCTTGGTGAAAGGATGCTCGTCTTTCCTAGCCTACGTGATCGAAGCCAAGCTAGAGAAGTTAAAGCTTGAAGATGTGAAGATTGTGCGTGAGTTTCTCGATGTCTTTCCAGACGAATTTCCCGGGTTACCACCCGGTCGTCAAGCGGAGTTTCAAATTGATCTCGTACCGGGAGTGACTCCGATTGCTAGAGCCCCTTACCGGTTCGGAGATGCAAGAGATGATGGCACAACTCCAAGAGCTTTTGGAGAAGGGTTTCATAAGACCGAGCTCGTCGCCTTGGGGAGCTCCGGTCTTGTTTGTCAAGAATAAGGATGGCACAATGAGAATGCGCATCGACTACCGTGAGTTGAATAAAGCAACGGTGAAGAACAAGTACCCGCTTCCAAGGATATACGGCTTGTTCGATCAACTCCAATGAGCGGGGTGTTTTTCCAAGATCGACTTACGTTCGGGTTACCACCAGGTGAAGGTGAGAGAATAAGATGTTCCGAAGACAGCTTTTAGAATGCGTTATGTCCATTACGAGTTCCTCGTGATGCCGTTTGGTCTAACTAACGCACCGACGGTGTTTATGGACTTGATGAATAGAGTGTGCCGACCATTCCTTGATAAGTCGGTCATCGTATTCATTGATGACATACTTGTGTACTCCAACAGCGAGTTGGAGCACGAGCAACACCTTCGTGAAGTTCTAGAAGTGTTGAGGAAAGAGAGATTATACGCCAAGTTTTTCAAGTGCGACTTTTGGCTTGAGGAGGTGCAATTCTTGGGTCACATTGTCACTCGAGACGGAGTGAAAGTGGACCCCTCCAAAATTGAAGCCATGATGAACTGGGAGCCTCCCAAGAGTCCGTCCGAGATCCGAAGTTTCTTTCGTCTGGAGGGATATTACCGGAGATTTATTCAAGATTTTTCGAATATCGCTTCTTCCTTGACGGCTTTAACTCGGAAGAATGTGAAGTTCGATTGGACCGAAACGCAAGAGAAGGCGTTCTGGATTCTACAAAAGAAGTTGTGTGATACTCCAATCTTGTCGCTACCCGAAGGGTCAGAAGACTTCGAGGTCTATAGAGACGCTTCAAGAATGGGATTAGGATGTGTGTTGATGCAAAGAGGCAAGGTGATCGCTTACGCCTCGAGGCAACTTAAAATCCACGAGAAGAATTATCCTACCCACGATTTGGAGTTAGCGGCTGTGGTGTTCGCCTTGAAGCTTTGGCGGCATTACCTCTATGGCACGAAATGTACGCTCTTCACGGATCATAAGAGCTTGAAGTATGTCTTTGATTAGAAAGAGCTGAACATGAGACAAAGGTGATGGCTCGAGTTGCTCAAGGATTACGATTGTGAGTTACTTTACCATCCTGGTAAGGCGAACGTAGTGGCCGATGCGTTAAGTCGGAAGGACTATAGCGGAAGTATTCGGGCTACCCTTTCGAGAATCGAGTTAGTGTCAAGTCTTGTCGAGAAGATCAATACATCTCAAGTGGAAGCATTGTTAGAAGAGAACCTCAAGGACGAAGTCATGACAAAGCAACGTTTGCTCTTAACGGAAGATAGCCGTGGAGTCAAACTGTTCAACGGTCGTGTATGGGTGCCCAAAGTTGGGGGTAATCGTGAGCTACTTCTTGAGGACGCCTATAAGTCCAAATATTCCATTCATCTGGGAAGTACAAAGATGTACCGGGACTAGAAGTTGCATTATTGGTGGTCGGTAATGAAACTTGATTTGGCGCGTTACGTGGAGCGTTGTGTGACGTGCTTACAAGTGAAGGTCGAACATCAACGTCTGTATGGGAGTCTTCAATCCTTAGAGATCCCCGAGTGGAAGTGGGAACATATTACCATGGACTTCGTGACGAAGTTGCCTAAAACTCTTCGAGGTCACGATACCATTTGGGTAATAGTCGATAGATTGACTAAAAGCGCTCACTTTTTGGCTATGCACGAGACCTTACCGATGGACAAGTTGGCAAAACTCTACATCGACGAAGTGATCTCAAGGCATGGGGTGCCCTTGTCGATCGTGTCGGATCGCGATAGTCAGTTCACTTCAAATTTTTGGGATGGTTTTCAGAAAGAGCTTGGTACACGAGTAAAGTTGAGTACGGCTTACCATCCTTAAACTGACGATCAAAGCGAGAGAACGATCCAAACGCTAGAAGACATGTTGAGGTCTTGTGTCATCGATTTCGGGGGTAGTTGGGACTCTCACCTAACTTTGGTGGAGTTTGCATACAACAATAGCTACCACTCAAGTATTGGGATGGCACCATTTGAGGCGTTGTACGGGCGGAAGTGTCGAACTCCTGTGTGTTGGCTTGAAGCGGGAGAGAAGCAATTTGACAGACCTGAAATCGTGCAAGAGACGACCGATAAGGTCAAAGGCATTCAGGAAATATTGAAAGTGGCACAGGATCGGCAGAAGAGTTATGCCGACAAGAAGAGGCGGCCGATGGAGTTTCAAGTGGGCGACCGAGTTATGCTTAAGGTGTCGCCATGGAAGGGCATTATCAGGTTCGGAAAACGTGGGAAACTGAGTCCCCGTTTCCTTGGACCTTTCAAAGTGCTTAAGCGGGTGGGTTTGTAAGCCTACCAATTGTAACTGTCGCCGGAGTTGAGCAGAATCCACAACACGTTCCATATATGTTACCTTCGGAAATATTTGGCCGAAAAGAAAGCGTCAACAAGGGTTTTTGCAACGACTTTTGTCGTCGCTAAAAGGCAATTTATCGTCACAAGCAGTTTATAGAGACGAGATGTCGTCACAATAGCCTCTTGCTGAAACATTTCGTCGCTGAAACTCACTTTTCTAGTAGTTGCATTCCTCTCTCCGAGTTAATAGTGGACGAGGGTAAGTGGTGTGTAGAAGAACCCGACGCTATCTTAGAGAATAAATCTAAGAAATTGCGTCACAAGGAGGTCACCATGGTCAAGGTGCAGTGGAAGCATCATCAGGGAGCCAATGTAACGTGGGAAGCTGAAAAGGATATGAAGCGAAGATATCCTCATCTTTTCGAGTAGTTTGGATTTCGGGGACGAAATCATCTCCAAGATGGGGAGGATTATAACACCCCGAATTTCGTTTGGCCAAATTAGAAGAAGAATTGATGGCAGTGGCCGGCGCGAGTTGCCACGCGGCTTGGCCCGCGTCATAACCCGCGCGGTGCACTATCCGTTTGAGTTTCCAGTGGTTGGCGCGAGTTGTCGCGCGGCTTGGCCTGCGCTATAACCCGCGCGGAAACCCTGAACGGGTTAAATTGGATTTCTTCCCCCAAATTCATTTAACTCTCATTTCTTTCTTCCTTTAACTCTCTCTCTCTCTCTCTCTCAACTCTCCCTCTTCATTTACAACATTCTCCTCAATAGTCTCGTGTCGACGATGATTCACCTCTCGATCCTCTAGTAGTTTCATGTACAACTCCTGCTGCTTCGCCATGGTCTCGTTCATGGCCCTCATCATGTCCATCATTTGTGTGTGAGGGGTTACCTTCGTCAAGATCGGCTCGGTAGCGACAATGTTGGTCCTCGGAATTTGTTCCACTCTCCCGACAAGCATAGGTGGAATTGGAGGTTCCACCATTACAGTTACATTTGGCGTATCGGTCGTGGATTCGTTCACTGCTTGACCCTCTGGCGATGATTGAAGATGGCTCCGAGTATTTACCATTTTCGTCTGTCATCAAATCAGAAGAGGGTGAGAGATGGGCTACACAAAATTACACACAAAAACGTACGAAAATAGATCATCGATTATCATAATCATAGTAATTCAAGCATACTCACATAGAAGTACTTTCATAATAGTAGTAGCTAATTGAAATTATGAACGTACACTACATAAAGATTCTCGTTACTACTTTCACAATTATCAACGAAATAGTTTACGTTGACTCTAAGATTGTCCCCTTCTTAGGAGTTCTACCCAATCCTCACACTTTATTACCTAATAATCTCAGCTTAAGTCTAGGCATCGAGGTTTCATTCCTAGTTCACTTAAACTAGAGTACTGATACCAACTTGTAACACCCTAAAAATTCCATCGAATAAAATTAAAATTTTGGCAATATGACGTCTAAAATGCGGATATCCAAAATCAACCTGTAAGGAAAATTTTCAACATAAAAACACTTCCCAAGTGGCAATTGTGAACCCACAAGAAATTGGGGTAGTTTGCGCCATAAAGTTGGCCGAAGAATGAGATACAAAACAAATTACAACAACCTAATTAATCTAGAAGTAACTCAAAAGCTAGATTAAAACGGGTGTTGCTAGTCCACCAAAAATCCCTCTTCACACGTTTACCCAAAAGACCGACACTCCAAGATCTCCTACGTGCCCGGTTAACAAGCCCGACCACCTAATTTCCACCACGAGTGAGATCTGTGAGGGAACAACAACCACAACAAGTGTTAGGACAAAGCCTAGTGAGATCACATGAATTATATAAATCACAAACATAAAGTTATAAAACGATATTCATGTTACCGAACTCCTTTGTTTTACAATTATTGATTTCACCGCAATCATGTTCCCGAACCTGAACATAATCATGCAAGACATACATTTGAAATTACGGGGGAGACCCGTTTCCATCGGGATGACATATTCACGGGAGTAGAGTCACCCATGATGTTAGTGGATTACACCTCATGTCCCGGTCCTAGTTCTCATGTCATCACGACATCACAACCTCAAACCATAGCCACTGTCTTTATTGCCTACTCCATCGAGTTACACCTCAAGGTCTTACGGGACATTATTGCCTATCCATTTCTAGACGAGTTACACCTCAAGGGTCTGCGTCCCCCTATTGCCTACTCGCTAGTAAACCACCACGGCCCACAACAATAAGCCCAAATAAATATATGTCCATATCCTCGTGCACAAGGAAGTGGAACCAGCATTCTTATCAGTGATCACATAACTGGCTAATTATTCCTCACCATGTATATTCCACATTTAAACACGTAACACCACCTTCCACATACTCATATAGATAGACCTTACGTTCTTAAATGTTGATAACCCATCTTTATATTTTCATTTAGCAAATATACCCACTTCCATTAAGTACTTGAAATGGATCATTATACTACCATTGTCATGTTTCCCCAAAAATCTAGATAACTACATCCACACCGTATTTCTCCATTATGCATATCCCTTTATATGTATTAACATAATAATAAACGAGACATGATGTTTTTGAGATCCAAACATGAGGACTTAGCAATCAGATCGAAAATCCCAAATGGGTATAAGTATATGAGCATCTTATATAGCAAGTAGGTAAGTAAAAGCTTATGTGAGGAGATGAAGGATAGGAACTCTCTAACCCTAATTTATAGGAAAATCCAAAATACCCAAACTCATGAATGTACATACACCTTTAATATAAATATGTCTAGACATTTAATGAGAGTTTAAGTCAAGGAAACTCACCACTAAGGTTTGTGAAGTGAAAACCCTAAAAGTTGTTAGGTTCCAAGACTTGGCTTCTTTTCTTTGAACTTTAATGATGAAATGATCAACCCTTCCCTTCAATTACTTCTCCTTAATCCCTTAAATGATTGGGTGGTTGCAATAATAAATGAGAAGGACAAAGGAGAAAGGAGGGAGAAAGGAGAGAGAAAGAAATATCGCACCTAGAGAGAGAGAAAGAAAGAACGTGACCTGCAGAAAAATTAGTGGAGGAAAAATGTGGGATTTCAGACCCACCGTCGACCTAATATCCAGCCGCTGACCCTCTTCGGCGATAAAGCCCACCGGCGACTATGCCCTGGGCAATCTCGTTGGGCATAGTCTCCCCTCTCCCCCTGCCTTCTGCCTTTCGCCGGCGATAATGCCACATGCAACCAAAAACAGTCCCCCCCCCCTTCGGTCTTCTGTTTCGCGAGCCCAAAAACAGTCCAGCGGTTGTGTCACGGCAAGCCCGCCGGGGCACAGTCGCATGATCACCCTCGGCTCTCTCTCTCTCGAATGCTAAACGATAAAAACGATAAACGGTGACATTATCTAAGGCGGGGGTGGGATCATGCAACCAAAACATGTCGAGACTAACGTGATATCGTTCGAGGGTGGCCACAAACCAACGTGTCCATAATCTCGCATGCATATAAAAACCGATAAGGACGTTTCATACGAAGGCTTACGGGTATATCTACGTCTATTTAGATGAAGGCATACATAGACTCATATATAAAGATTTATATATATATATATATATATATATATAGATATAGATATATATATATATATAGTGGAAGGATATTTTGCAACCCTTAAAAAGGTTGCAACCCTTGCAACCCACATCTTAACCATTGGATTCATGAACGGTTATTTTATTTTTATTTTTCTATTTTTTTTAATTAAAAGAACTGAGTCTCATATCTATTGTAACCGCCGATCATGAATCCGACAGTTAAGATGTGGGTTGCAAGGTTTGCAACATTTTTAAGGGTTGCAAATTAAACAACCCCTATATATACATATATGTGCAAATATTAGCGTTACCGAGAGGCGTTCGGAACTTACGAAAGGAAATAAACCACCAAGCAAGAAGTTCCCACCGATAATAAATAAAAGATTATTTGGTTAAACATAAGAGAAAACGGGATGTTACAATCTATTTTAAACTTTAATTAGGTAAAAAAATTTAATTAAAAAAGAAAATAAAAAGTCAAATATGGTAGACGTGTGTTTAAATTTTCTTCCATTTTTACCCCTAAGCATTTTAAAGTTAAAAACTTTATTTAATATGAGTTATTGGATCAAAAAAGATCGAGTGACTGAAATTTGTCCTCACGTGTACAATAAAAAATGAGTTTTCATTTGAACTTTTCTCATATACATACATGTATATATATATATATATATATATATATATATATATATATATAGGACGATAATAAAATGAAAACCAAAAATAGGTTGAGAACCATGAAAACCGATCTAAACCATTAATTAATTTTAATCTATGGTCATTAAAGGCAATGACAATTTTGAAATGAACTAGAAATAAAACAACTTTTAATTAAAACCACATGATCAAAACCAAATTACGGCTTAGATCTGTTCTCACGGTTCTCAATCTTTTTTTTGGTTCTCACATGATTTAACCCATATATATATATATATATATATATAGGGGCAGGTTCAAACGAGAAGCTAAACATTTTGTGAGAAGGCGAGAAGTGTTTAATCATATATGATACACAAGTTTAATCATATATGATTAAACACATGTTATATTGGCAATACATAGACGTTTAATCGTATCTGATTAAGCACACCCATAGGCCATGTAATCATAATATGATATCACACTTCTCGTCTTCTCGCAAAATGTTTAACTTCTCGCATGATCCTTCCCTCTCTCTCTCTCTCTCTCTATATATATATATATATATATCTATATATATATATATATATAGGGAAGGGTTCAAACGAGAACACTCATATTCTTACGAAAATGCGAGAACACTTCTGAGCCTCCAAATTAATTAACACATAATAAAATATACAATAAATTAGTATTTATCGACAATTTTATGTTATCTTATATTTGTCGTTATCTCATTTTTTATGTCGATGCCTCTCTTGATGATGATGTGATAATATTGTGATAATGATATGATGTTGTCATGATAAAAATGTGATGATGCTTGGATAAGTTGAAGATTTTTTATGATATGATTTTGCTGTGATAATCATCCGATAATTATGTGATTTTATTGAGATAATCGAAAACCAATGATGATCACGTCTACAATCATCGTTGTGTTTGTTTATTATGTGATTTTGTTGTGATAATAACATGATAATGATTTGATATCAATGAGTATGTCATCTATACATGATTTTAGGGATAAAGAAGTCATCAAGATTACAAATAAATATGAAATCACATCATTATCCTTAATTAACTATTTTATTTTTCTTATTCTTTTAATTATGTGTTAATTAATTTGGAGGCACAAAAGTGTTCTCGCATTTTCATAAAATATGAATGTTCTCTTTTGAACCTCCACTTATATATACACAACCGTTCTTTAGCATGTTAAATGCGTGATTTTGAACAGGACCCCAAAAAATTGGGGATACTTTCACATTTTTAGGGCTTTTCTTCAAAGAATGCAAAAAATATAGTCATCCCTCAGTATTACTCCAATTTCTATCAGAAAACAAAATTAATGTGTCTTATCATCGTCTCTGTAATTTGTATATATATGTATCTTTGTTGTCTCATTTTGCAGTGTAATCAAATGTTTTAGATATAACAGGGTCACCAAAAAGATTGGAACGTCCATGTGTGTGTGTATATATATATATATATATATATAAACATAGGGAAAGGTTCGTTAGAGAAATGTTAAATATATGAAAAATAGAGAAGTAATCTTAGTCTTTCATTCGGTCAAGATCGGCTTTGACCGATCAAATATTGTGTCTTTGACCGGTCAACAATTACGGCTTTGATTGGTCAAAGGTTACGACTATTCCAAAAATAGAAATACAGTTTTGTAAATTTTACAAATACACGAGACGAGCTCATATATGAACATGTACTATATGTTCATATGTGAATCATTGTAATTCACATATGAACTCTTTTAACTTATTCATATATGAACCAATTAACTGATTCACATATGAACTAATTAATTGTAGGTTCATATGTGAATCAGTTGAACTAATTAACAGATTCATGTATGAACCTTTGTGATTCACATATGAACTAATTAACTTATTCATATATGAACGTATAATTCATATATTAATCACAAAGGTTCATATATGAATAAGTTAAAAGATTTCATATATGAATATATAATTCATATGTGAATCATATAGGTTCATATACGAACTCGTCTCGCGTATTTTACGAAACTACCCCTCTATCTTCTAGAGACCATACAAGGAATTATCTGGTGTTTTACGGTTAAAGCCGCAAATGTTGACCAAATAAAGGGCTAAAATCATTTCTTTATTTCTCATATTTTTAGCATTTCTCAAATTAACCTAATCCTAACAACATAATGAAATATATACTTATTATCTATTAAAAAGATATATGGGTTTGTTATTTGCACCCCTTACCTATCTTAGGTGCAATTAAAGGTGAAAAAAATCTGAAAAAATTATCTTGAAATTTGAAATTTTATTTAATTTTTTATCTTTTAATTACTCTTTCTTTTTCTTCTCTCTCTCTCATTGTTTTTTGTTTTTAAATAAATAGACTAAAAAAACAAATTCATTATTTATAAATAATAATATATCATTTATTTTATAATGGTATATATTTCAACCAGATTTTATAAAATAATTGATAATCTTTTTCAACTTAAAAACTTTGAAAATAACCAATCAATTCTTATCTAAGCATCTAAATATCTAAAGAATAATTCTTAATCAATTCTTAAGCAACCTCTAAAAATTCAGATGACAACTCATCAATTTTTATTAAATTTTGAATATGAATTAGTTATGTTGTATTATTTTTCTATGATAAAAAATATTCTTATAAAAAAATATATAGAAAATATATTGTTAACATGTAATAAAATATATAGAAAATATATTCTTATAAAAATACTTAAAAAAATTAAAATACATAATTTATTTTTGCTTGTAAACGAACATATTCTCTTAAATGTTAATACATAGAATAAAAATAAAAAATTTAATTATAAATGAAAATAAAAAATGTTTAAAATAATAATTATGAATTTTTACAATAATAATAATAATAAAAGTGATATTAAAAAAATTGTAATAATAAAAAAGAATTAAAATATAAAATGATATAATAAGGTAATTAATGACTTATAATGATTAATAGGTAGGGAGCAAGGTCGTGCCTGGGGGAGGGCGGGTCGGGCGCACGCCCATGGCCCACAAAAAATAGGGGCCCAATTTTTTTTGTATATAGTATATAATATATATAGTAGTAGTTAAAAAAATTAGTAAATAAAATAGACACAATTTTTTTAAGTATCTAATAGGTCACCAAAAAGAATTTAACATTATATTAAGGGTCCAAACATTTATTAGTTAATTAAATTGAAGAATAAAATATGTAAACGGTTCATTGATCGTTCATTTTATAATATTGCTTATTTACTTATTGTTTCTCTAAAAAAAATTTATTCAGTACTAACATATAAAACTACGTTGTCCAACAAACCTTGATATATTTTCCATCATTCATCTTTACTAACTTTTTTTATTATTCCATCTGTACAGTGGATATATTTTCCATCATTCATCTTTACTAACTATTTTGATTATTCCATCTGTACAGTGGCAGATCCACGATGTTTGCCCGGTGGGGGCACCTTTAAGGTAGATTAAAGGCCCGCAAAATCGTTTGATGTGTTTTTAGCCTAATTCCACAATTTCGAGGGATTTTTTAAAGTTTTTTGGTTGATTTCGAGGGATTTTTAAGTATTTTTTTTATCGATTTCGAGGGACTTTTTCGGTTTTTTGGTTGATTTCGAAAGACTTTTTTGGTTGGTGGGGGCACAGACGGAAAATTACTTGGAGGAACTATGATAAGAAGTTAAAAAAAATGATTTTTAACTTAGGTAAAAATCTTTTCTTAATAGGGGCTCACCCCCCCCCCCTCCCCCCACCTTTTACATGCTACATCCATCCTTACATCTGCATGAATTTTATTTTTGTATCAGAATATAGTAGCTTTCTTGTTATTAACCAAGAAAACTCATACATTTTGAAATTTTTTCACCAACAAAACGAGATGATCCTACTTAGATTTCAAAACTACTCTTGTTTTTCATACAATATTGACTCATATCTCTAAAATAAGAATAAGATCTCAAACTATTATCAACATGAACTTTAGATTCTAAGATTGATGGTTAATAAAAAATTTGTTTTAACCCTAAATTAAATTTTAATTGGTGATGAAATCATTAACATGAGATGACATGGAAACTCTAACCCAACATGATGTCAATCTATATATTAAAGGTATATATCATATGATGTGTTCAATGGTACAACAAATTTAGAGTGCTATGTAAAAATGATATGATAAATAATATTAATCTAGAACTAATTTTTTATTACGTCTAGGAATACTCGGAAAACGGTTTTATATGAAATATTAGTGTTTTCTAAATTCGTTTTAATCTAATGATAAAAACAACATATTGAAAATTTTATCGTACTTATCGAGAGCCCATTCTTACATGTCGCCCAGGGCCTATAGAATCTCAGGAACGGATCTGGTAAGGAGAAATGCATTTGACTTATAGATGGGGATACAAATATCTTTACCCAAGATATATAGTATATCAAGTTGAAGGAGAATCAAAGTCTAGTTCTTAATATTGCAATAGTACATTATTATTACAATGATATATATTATCTTTGAATTATATAAATAATCTTATATATTTTTATATTCAATTATTGACTAATATTTTTGTTAAAACTAGAAGTGTACCCGTGCAATGCCGCTAGATACATCACGATTTTAATGTTTCGTTTTATTTTCTATTTTTTGTCGATTTACATTATGATTTTGGTTGGTTGTGAGAGATTGATAATGATTTTTTATATAAATTTGTTTAATTTAGACTTAATAATATAATGTAATTTATTTTGGTTTAAAAATATAATTTTTTTATAAAATATTCTGTTAGATTTTTTTAATTATATTTTATATTTTTATATTTAAAATTTGATTTTTATTCTATATTTAATTATGCTGAGAGTTATTTTAGGGGAGTTAAAGTGAGAAATGATTTTAGGAGAGTTAAAATGGTTAGAGATAATGATTGAAAATTAATAAATAACATTAAGTGTAGTACATACAGCTTTAATGATTGTTTTTTAAGTAATTAGCATTAAATAGCTATATATTAAATTTTAAGACTTGTTTTTAAGAGTTTTTTATGTCATCTTTATAATATAGTGTAGATAAACATAATTTTTGGTCTTCACATGCATTTTATTTTCCACACAATACAATAGAATGTTGCATAACATGATTACAGGAGGAGGATGGCATTTTTGTCATTTTAGTGGCCGATGAACTGGTGAGCTGTCTTTTTCATCCAAATGTCGTTTTCCGTAACCACCTCAAATTATTATCGGAAGTCGATTTCGTTATTAATCAGTTAATAAAATAATCATGGATATTAAACAGTAATTAATAAAAATAAAAGTAATTAGTTGATTTTATATAATAGGGTTGGGTTCCGGTGAGAAACGTGAGAAGTGGTTATCGACCATTGGATGAGAAATAAACGCATATTAAGATGAGATGACCGAGATAAGATGTACCGAGATGCACCAGATCAATTCCCTTTTATGCCGCAATTCATGGGAGGACTTGAGATTAAAAGAGATTAATGGTTCAGATCCACTTCTCACGCTTGTCACCGTTAACTCAACTTCTTACACGATCCTTCGTCTATATATATAGGGTTGTATTTTACCATATGTCTAAGTTTTCATTCCAAATTAAATTGAGCGGGATAAAAATTCATTCTCTATCATTTTCATTCCTTTATTCCTCATCATGAACCAAACAACCCTAAATCTTAATTATTAATTTTTTAAAGATCACGTTTCTTGGTAAAAATGTTTAAAGTTTACTCAATTAATGAATATTATGGTTTACACATAGACTAGTTTAACCAAATATGCCAGACATTATAATTATCAAAAGATATATAATTAGGTGGTTAATTATCTTTTTACGGTCTCTTGTATTGGGTAAGAGGCTTTTATCCTGTAAAAGTAGAAGTTGTTTACCAAAACGATTTACTGGACCAACTGTGCATATTGATTGAGTAAAACACTTAGGGGTTGATTACCAACTCAAAATGGGAAAACACTTACCAAATAAATTAATCACCCTCACTTACCTTACTGAGTAAGACTCTCGGTTATCAAAGTTAGCATAGTATAACTGTATGTGTCTCACAACCAGTAAACACTAACCGGATAAGATTCTCGATTTTTCTCAAGCAGGAAAATGACATATAGTAAATTTATTGGTAAAGATCATCATCTCTGACCGAGTAAGCGACTTTTACCCGATAAGCGACAATAAGATGCTTTGAAGATTTCACAAAAAAAAAAAACGGTAAAAGGACTCGTGACATTCTATCAAATAAACGGGAAGATGATGTTTTTGATGTTTTGTAGGCTATCTCCAACTTTGGCACCAAAAATAACATCAAAATGGTAATTTTTTTTGCACCGATTTTTTACTCATTCCAATTACACACCAAAAATTATATTAATATTTTGATAATAAAATCGTATATACTCTTTATTGGTTCAGATCAATATATAGCTAGTCTTTGTTATGCACTTCTTAACTAGACACCTAATCATTCCTTACGAGGAACTTTTGTGCAAAGAAGCAATGTTTCTTACATTTGCCATCGATTATAAATATTCAAACATTTTTTCTGCAAATACAACATCTTACCTTAAAATTAAGGCATCGATTGTGAATTTAATATACTTCTAACTTAAAATCGTGTTCGTTTATTTATTTATTATTTTAAGGGGTAAAACATCATCTTGACTTCTAAAATAAAAATATATTGTTATGGATATTGATGGTGACATCAACATTTTAAAGTTTATTTTTCTTTAATCTTAATTAATGATCATTGACAAACTAACCATAAAAATATTTAAATTATATGTTCATCTTATTTAACATAAAATGAATGGTGTGAAGGTTTTTCACACCTTTTAAGCGACTCCAATTCATTTTAGTGTTCATATTGTGGTAATTGGTTTTGGAAAGTGATACAATACGATATATCTCAGGTAAATACAATATGTTTAGTGACTTTGAAATTATAAATCAAAGGGTGATGTGAACTGTGAAGGCATGAAAATGGTCATGTATATTCTTTTGTTAATGCCTATGAACATCTGGAGTTTCTTATTATATGTAAATGTGTATGATATTTACTTATTTATTTAGGTATAGTATGAAAATGTTGGTGAATCTTCAAATTCATGAAAACTGGGATTAACTAAAAAAATACATAAAAAATAGTCAAAACATCATATTTCAGTCAACACTTCTTCATACGTAGGGTTATATGTGATTCACGCGACTCCCAAAGTCGTCTGCATCCATTTTTTGTCGTTAATGTAAAATCACATGTGATTTTGCACATGATTTGTTGTTTTCGTGTTTTCTGAAATAATTAGTGTTCTCATTTGATCCTTTTCTATAAAGAAAGATGTATATAAATTGCCAAACGATAAATTAGTCCATGTGCGTTCATGTAGACTAGTTGGGTGCCCGCGCAAAGCGGCGGGATGCATCTAACACCCGTGATTTTTGGTACGTCTATATCGAATATCTCTTTCATTGGTTAATCCATAAATCCAGCTATAATCGTTAATTATGAATTAGGACTTAGGACCGGAAGTTCGTCGGGTCGAAATCGAGAAAAATCGGACTCTGGTATACATAGGGTGATTGTGTTCGCGATTGTGAGAAGAGTCACTCTCGCGGGGCACAACCATGGAGCTCGTACCGAATGGGAGTGTGAGAGGGCGACAATGCTCGCGAGAATGACACGGTGTCACTCTCGCAGGGCAAAGTCGCCGAGGGTGTACCGAATGGTGTAACAACCGGGCGACAATGCCCAAGAGAGAATGACAGTGTCATTATAGCAAGGCAAGGTCGCGAGCGGGCCTCCTACCTTTAAATACCCCTCAAAACCTGTTAGGGCCATTTTCAATGTTAAATAGAAGTTCAGGGTAGTTTGTGACAAGTTAAATAGTTCGTCTTTTCCAGATGATCGGCTGACGGACTTGCCTCTTCTCTCAGATACGAGGGCTATTTGATCAGTTGCTGACTTTTCTTCTGCTTTCCCAATAAGTTCCATCACTTCCTCTTCGTCTTGGAGCAGCATTTCATAGAGTTCGTGAAGGTACAGCTTCTCCAAGGTTTGAGTGTGGCGAATATGGGAGACGAACGGTTTCCACTCAGGCTGTAAGTTGTTCATAAACTTTATGTTGTTTTCCGTGTTCGTCTTTGTGATCTTATTTTTCTGAAGATCATTTAGAAGCATATTAAACCTTTCGTAGGTTTCCGTCAGCGTTTCACCCTTTCGTGCTTTAAACCCATCATATCTGGTGATACAGTTGGTCACCTTTAACTGGTTATTGATGTGGCTTCCCATCATCATCTTCTCTATTTGGTCCCACATCTTTTTCGACGAGTCTTTGAAGCTATCTATACAAGCATAGATGTCATTCGGTAGACTTTGAAGAAGATATGATTTTGCCAGCTTTTCTGCCTCGTACATTTCCTTTTCTTTGTTAGTAAAATCACCAACAGTTTTCCGGATCTGGCGCTCTGGCCAACCTTCAGCTGGGTTTGCTGGTACCACTTTCATTGGCCAATCTTGTGGACCCTCAGTCAGGCATTTGTATATATCTTCATAGTTGGTTTTTGCTTCTATGAAGTTCATAAATCGGTCATGCCACTGAGGGTATTCTCCCCGAAAGAGCACCGGGGGCTTTTGGTCAGAACCGATGGCTAGAGCATCCCTTGAGTTCATCTTTACTTCTTAACTTAAGAGCACTGTAATGATCGTTAGGCAAGTAGAATAATCCAAATACAATATAAGAAACACAGAAATACTTTGTCTAAACAGAAAATCAGGTCAAACAATATCCGGTCGAAGGTATGCCCGGAGGTAGCACGTATCCGGTCGAAGGACACGTCCGGTCATACACTTATCCGGTCGAATGATACGACCGGGTCACACTAATCCGGTCAAAGAACAAGACCGAATGACCCTTAACCGATCGAAGGGACAAGACCGGAGCACGCTTGTTCGGTCGAATGGACAAGACCGGAGGACAGTTATTCGGTCGAATGGACAAGATCGGAGCATAGTTATTCGGTCTAATGGACAAGACCGGAGCACGCTTGTTCGGTCGAATGGACAAGACCGGAGCACATTTATCCGGTCGAAAGACAAAAAATTCGATAACCACTAAAGATAATAACGAATAAACCCCGAAGAACACGATGAATCCGATCGAAGAACCCGAAGAAATTTCTGGGTTTCGACCGAACGCAAACTCAGATCCTTCGATCCTTTGATCGAAGGAATTAACAAAACAAGCACAAGAAATTTCACTAAGATCGAAGGAATTAATGACCACAAGTAATTTCCAGATTCGATCGAAGCCAAACCAAAAAAAAAAATCCAGAAACAGAGTCGATCGATAAACAAAACATAAATTGATTATCAACTAAGGCACATATTAGCAATTAGCACATAAACGAATGATTATAGGGTTTTAGACAAACCTTTTTCTGGATCAAACCTTTTTCCTATAGCTCTGATACCAATTGTAGATCCCAGTTTCAGTGCAATCAACAGATATAAGAACAATGATGAACAAGATATTGACCACAGCAACTAGTCATATGATTAATATAAACTTCAAAGGGCTAAGGTTTACAGAGAGAATTTCTGATAATAATATGTAAACCTAACGACTAGTAAACTGAATAATAATTTTCTCCCCTAACAAATGAAATAGAAATAACTTTAAATACTCGGGCTCGCAGGCCTAATGGGCTTATGGGCTTTAAGGCCCAACAAGCTTACAACAATTACAAACAGGAATTTTCATTAATCAATCTAAGTACATCTCGGATATTCTTCGGAAATACCAGATGGAACAATCTTCATCTATGAAAACCCCCATGTCCACTACTCTAAAGCTTCACTCCGATCCTGACGGTAAGGATGTGAATGCTACTATTTATAGAGGTATGATTGGGTCTCTGATGTACTTGACGGCTAGTCGGCCGGACATTATGTTTTCGACATTCTTGTGTGCAAGATTTCAGTCGAAACCTAAAGAGTCTCACTTAGCTGCGGTTAAACGAATTTTTCGATATTTAAAAGGTACTGCTGATCTTGGTTTGTGGTACCCAAAAGAGACAGGTTTTGAATTGACTGCCTACTCGGACGCTGACCACGCTGGAAATATGCTGGACCGGAAGAGCACATCGGGTCATGTTCAGTTCTTGGGCGATCGTCTTGTCAGCTGGGCTTCCAAGAAGCAAAATTGCGTGTCCACTTCCACCGCCGAGGCGGAATATGTAGCAGCCGCCAGTTGCTGCTCGCAAGTCATCTGGATGCGCACCCAGCTCAAAGATTATGGCTTTAATTACTCCAGGATTCCCATATACTGCGACTCGAAGAGCGCTATAGCCATATCAAGCAATCCCGTCCAGCACACGAAAACGAAGCACATTGATGTTCGCTATCACTTTATAAAAGATCACGTGGAAAAAGGTACTATCGAACTCTATTTTGTTAATTCAGAGCATCAGTTAGCAGACTTATTTACCAAAGCCTTGGACGAAAAACAATTTAATTACCTTGTGTCCAAGCTAGGTATGCTAAATCTGAAAGTTTGATCCGTTCACAGCTTTCTACGAGTTTCATTCAATAACGAATGACTGTGACAACTGCACCAGTGCCTTGTCTCTGGTTGCTATTATCCACACTCCTTGGTTATTGCATTCTACTCGTTCAGCTCTGTGTCCGTTACGAACTTCTGTATCAACAAAGTAGATTTCGTGTTTTTCTGTTCCCGCTTCTTTTGTGTTCGTGTGTCTGTTTTTTCGTGATTTTGTGTGCATTTCATTCCTTTGTTCCTTGAAGAGTAAGTTGCCAGTGACGGATCTACACCCCATACTGTGTTCAGGGGGAGCACTAGCGTCAGATGGTTGGTAAGTCTCACGAGTCCTCCATTCGAGGGGGAGCAGGTAAGAGGGTTCTGTGCTTGGTCCTCCTCTTGGTGAATTTTCGAGGGGGAGCTAAGTCTCGTGTCTTCGGTTTTACGTTTTTTTTAATTTTTTTTTTTTACTTTCTATCCATAGGTTTAAGTTTTTCTCCATTAAGATTGTTTTTGAAGTTGTTTTATATATCTCCGAAAACTCCGAAAATATGTTTAAGGTTTGATTTATTGTTTTTGTTTTTTTTTTGTGTGATTGGTTTGGGGTGTTTGTTTGGTTTGTCTCGGCCCAAAGTCTCGGCCCATATTCTCCCGGCCCCCCCGGCCCAAGCCCATGTCATCTCCGGGGGTATAAGACCCCCGATCGACTTGTTTGTTCCTTATTCGATCGATACTTTCTAATCGTCTTCCTCTCTCTATCTCGCCCGGTGTCCTCTGAACCTCTCTATTCGACCGAACTCAATCGACCGATCGCATCAGTTTGATTTCTTCTTCGATCAAACAAGGTAGGTTTACTAATGTTTCGTTGTACATCGATCGAATATAATCGATCGATTTTACGGTGGTCGTTGATATGGATGTTCCCCGGGGATCGATCTGTGGACGTTTCGTCTTCTCCGGGGTATACTCCGATCAAGGGTTACTCCCCGGTCGAAGGTTACCCCGGTCAAATGATACCTCCGGTCGAATATCACTTCCGGTCTTATAGTCCTCCGGTCTTAGTATCCTCCGGTCTTAGTGACCCTATCCGGTCGAAGACCTCATCCGGTCGACCACTTATCCGGTCGTAGATCGTATCCGGTCAAAGACCCTATCCGGTCTTATTGACCTCCGGTCGTAGACCGTATCCGGTCAACGACCCTATCCGGTCAAAGTAACCTCCGGTCGAAGACCTCATCCGATCGAGCATTCATCCGGTCTTATAAGACCTTCGGTCGAATGCCTTGTCCGGTCTTGCTTTTATCCGGTCGAATCCAAGGTGTTGGTACTTATAGTTATGCTTGTTCTTATATGTGTTTATGAGAAAGTTGGTGATTCTTTGTACTGGTGCACGCCTGCGCGCCGTGGAGACTGACCCTAATTCACGAGTAGGGTTTGCTCTTCCACATTTTTGGAATTACTATCTGGCGTGATCTAAATCATGACGATATAACTCCAACGGCGAGAATTGTGTTTCCAAACCTGCGTACTAATCGATTACTTCTTCACAGGTACAATGACTCAAAATCAGCCACCAGCGATTGACCCAATCGCAGATGCGGAACTGATTCCCGAGGATCAGTTCCTTCCTCTGACAGCAAACAACTATCATCTCGATGTGACCCAACTTGCAATTCAACATCAGGTCATCATCGAGATACTAAGGGGTCATCCACTCTCCTATGCACTAACGGAAACAGCCACCGTCCCAATCATATACCTACAGCAATTCTGGCGTTCTCTTCATGCCTTAGAAGCCGATGGCGGTTTCCATCTTGAAGGTCGGATAGATCACACACCAGTGCTTCTCACAAGTGATCTATTCCACCAATTTCTTCGGTTACCGACCGCCGGATCCGTAGCTGGCCAAGAAGACTTCGACCCGCTTGTCTCTGATGCTACATTGTGCACCGATCTTCTCTCGTTGGGATACGGCGCAGAACTCCGCATACCATCAACGTTCAACCGCAAACATCTATCGACGTTATGGTACACACTGTTCACGTATATCAATCGATGTCTTTCGTCTATAACGAAAGGTATTGATCAGACGAGCGCTCCGATTCTACGAATCTTCCATGCGGTGGCATTCAATCGCCACGTCGACTTTGCCGATCTTCTATGGTTTGAACTCATTCAGAGAGTTCGGTCGACTGCATCTCGGCGGTCAAACTTCGTCCCCTTCATGCGGTTCCTACAGATAATCATCCGGAACTACATGAACCTGTATCCCGAGATACAGCGCCGCTCCACCCACCTGACGTGCCCACAACATCCAACCCGGAAGATTCCTTCCCGTGCTGATCCAGAAGGTGTTGTCGCCCGACAAATCCCAGTCGGTGTACTAGACCATGCTCGTCCCACGACACTGAGTGTGATAGCTTATAGGCACACACACAACATCCCAGCTCCTATGGTCCGGCCAGGACCGGCAGGACCTGCCCAAGGAGCGAGACCTGAGCGACGTGAGGGTCCGCGTCCACGAACGAGAGGTGGGAGCGTCCGGATAGCTGGGGCTTCCGGACAGGGTGTGTCGAGGGCCATTATCGTGAGGGGAACTGGAGTGGGCAGTGCCGTTGGATCGAGCCAGCCTAGTTCGTCAAGACAACCATCCTCGCCACCGACAACAGAGCCTTCAATGACAGAAGAGGCAACAGATTCTGAAGCCCTTCAAGTTCAATCCTCTTCTGTCGCTGCTACTGAAGAAACACCAGCCACTTCCGACACAGAGGAAACACATACCGCATCATCGGCATCAAATGAAGAGTCTTCTGACTCTGATGGTGACGATAATCAGCCCCCATCCGGAGAGATAAGGAGAGCGGAGGGAGTATTAGTTGAACATCAAGAGGTGAGCTGTGTGAGGGAAATGCGGAGTAAGCTACATTCTGAGAGTACACGAGTGATGGAACAACTATCTTCGGTTGTATCCCCCCCAGCCAAATCTAGCCAGGTAGCCACATCTGCTACCCAGTCTCATGTGTTGGGACTGGGTATTGAAGAAGCCGCCGTGGACCTAGCGGCGCACTTGCACGCCCAACTAAGCCACTCCACCATCTCTCAACAGATGGTGGTTTCACATGATCACGGGGATTTAGCACATACGCTATCGGGCTCTCACTTGGAGGGTGCCGATATTGAAACAAGAGAACAGCTGCCCCCGTTCTCGCCTTCTTTGCATACACGGAGTCTAGATCCATTTGTAATACATGCCATTCCTAGGACACAGATTCCGTTTTCGGCTATCGCCGGTAGCCTAAGTGGCCCGGCCGGAACATCCATAGTAAAACCACCTTCGGGTAGGTTACGAGGATTAGATGGAAGTCCTACCACGGCTATCATCACGCCAACCGTGAACGTAGGCGGCTCGACTTCTACAGTCGTAGCTACAACGGGAAGTCTAAGTGACCCCGGCGTTACCCAAACTGAGTTTGTCTCAAGGGAATACATGGACGGCGCCCTAAAGGCTGTCCAATCTATGATGACGGAGGAGTTGGACAACCTCAAACGCATGGCCAAAGGCAAAGGTCCAGCGACTGAGCCGGAGACCACATCTATTTCATCTTCTCTATCAGCTGCAGATCTGTCCATACCTGAGCTAAAATCTATCCTTCTCGCCAAACTTATAGCCCAATCTCAAACCGAACCCACCCAGGATGCCGATTTGTTATCCTTACTTCGTACTCAAGCATCCACACCAACCCCACCTACACCCCAACCTATCGTCTCTGCCGAGGCCTTCCAGATTCAACAAGCTATGCTTCAGTCACTTCAGCAAACCGTAGTTGTTTTGACTGAACGCCTTTCAGCAGTGTAAGATACCTGTCGTGGCCAGGCAGAACGGCTCAAGCGCCGACATGATGATCAGGATGATCTTGATCACCATGAGGGGGAGAAGCGCCAACGTCGATCTGAGTCGGAGTCTCATGTAGTGGAGTCGGAACAGGTGGAACAGGGTACGGGTTCGGGTACAAGTACAGAGGGACAGAGGCAGGAACAGGAACGGAAACCAGTGACAGATCTGATACTATATGATTATCCGACGGTTGAAAAGCCTGAGGAATTTGAATTTGATTCTCCGATAGTTCCTGAAGATTGGACAATAATACTAGATCCGTATGAAGTAACAGACACGATAGAAGAATGTGCAAATTCTGAAAGAGCTCTGGTAGTTATGCAAGAAGAAATTGATGAAATACTGCATCCAGAGGATCAGTCTTCTGCCGTGATTCCTTTATTGACTTATCCTGTTAATTACTCTGAATTGTCTGATACAGTAGTTCCCGAGAGATCTCCTCCAGCTTCACCAGTTAGAGAACCAGTCAATACAACTCCAGCTCGTCCATCCAAGTGGGAAAGAGTCCGAATAAAAGTTCCTTTCCTCGAAGAAAGTCAGAAAAGGATATTTGCCCACTGGATCAGAAAGTATGATGAAGTTGTTATACATGGTCTACAGTCTGTGAAAAACAAAGAAAAACAGCGTGAACTTGTGTTCGTATACCGAAAGTTCCAGCACAAGTACTCTAAGATGAAGCTCAGGATTGTATCAGTTGATAAGATTATACCTGCCTACTTTATGAAGGTCAAGTATAAGGACTTTATGGTTACTAGAGAAGATGGTCAACAATATTGCTTTTCTGATGCTGATTTTCCATGCTTGGAGCCACAAGATCTGCTGTATATCTTACGTGACTTAAAGACCAGAACCGTCAGACCCGGAGAAGTCATTGATGCTCTAGAAACAGTGAAAAGATACATGAAGAGTGCAATGAAACTTGCTTCGGTGGAAGATTTTCAGATCGGGTTAGAAAGCAACCAGCCAAAGATTAATCTGCTCAAGCCTGATTTGAAGATTCCGTCTGATACCCAGAATGTACCTGAGTTTACTGTGATAAAGTTTCCAGAGTTTGGCATGACATACGTGAATGACAAAAGAATTATGCATTTCATTCGTTTCAATCAGATTGCCAGATTCTGCGATGGTACGTTGATGTTGCTGAAAGACAAGTTAAAGCGTGCACTTGATAAAGAAGAAAAAGGGGTTCAGCTTTTGGATCCTAAATACAAGGCACTTGTTCTTGAAGCACTGGTGTAATTGAAGAGCGACTGGAGTACAGAACTCAGATTAGATATTTCGAGATCAGCTTTGGTTTCCGAAAGATCTTTGTTCCTAACTGGCGTGATTATCAACTTCTATTTAAAGGGGGAGATTGTTAGGGCCATTTTCAATGTTAAATAGAAGTTCAGGGTAGTTTGTGACAAGTTGTAATTGTTGTAAGCTTATTGGGCCTTAAAGCCCATAAGCCCATTAGGCCTGCGAGACCGAGTATTTAAAGTTATTTCTATTTCATTTGTTAGGGGAGAAAATTATTATTCAGTTTACTAGTCGTTAGGTTTACATATTATTATCAGAAATTCTCTCTGTAAACCTTAGCCCTTTGAAGTTTATATTAATCATATGACTAGTTGCTGTGGTCAATATCTTGTTCATCATTGTTCTTATATCTGTTGATTGCACTGAAACTGGGATCTACAAAACCGATTTTTCTTCACTTTGCTCTTTGTGGAGACTTTGGACTGGGATTTTGAAAGGGTTTCTAGGTATGGTTTCATCATTTCTTCATTAAATGCTTCAAGATGGTTACCTTATGAGCATTTATGGGTTTTGTTCTAGGTTGGTGATTTATTTAAGAGTCTTGTACTTAGAGTTCAAGTTCCATTTGTAACACCCTCAAAATTTGGAAAGAGCGACTAAATTAAAATTTTCAATAACACCTCAAAGAGGGATAAAATCTCTTACTACAAATCCGTAAATGCAATACATTTCTAGATTGAACCATCAACGAGTAAATAAATTCTTACATAAAGACTAACTAAAGTCGGGTGTTACTATAACCCAATACCAATCGCTATTTCCAATATAAGTGCAGAAGACTTCAACAAGTTGATCACCTTTTCGAGCACACAACTAGCACTCATCTCTTCACAGTGTCACTAGAACTATTCCCAACCGGAACCTGTTGCACATGTCGAAAAATAAAAAGGGTTAGGCTAACGCCTAGTGAGTTCAAGGGTTTTCATCAAGAATATAAGAACCATTAAACTGAAAGAATGCAACTTAAATCATGATCCTTTAAAATGAATTACTTTAAATATGAGAAAGACTCGTTTTCCGGTAATAAGCAATTTATAAATGAACGCCTCAACGCCAAACATTATTTCATGAAGTAATGCAATCCAACACTTACTCAAAACGTGAATAGTCGTAAATGCTCCAATGATGATGTTTTAATAAAACTTTATAAACCAAACGACCAAAATTAAAGCATATGGGGAAAGACCCAAACTCAAAACGTCACTGAAAGCAAGGATAAAGTTAAATACCCAAAACAACACCTTTCGATGACGGAGGACACCCGAATTCCATGGCTAGTGGCGGAACACAGAGTAGGCCACATTCCAAGTTATTGAGCTCACCATACTAGGAACCCATGGCCACGAGCTCACCGACTCGTACTAAGATGTGGGGGAGGGCCTCCGAGGATTCCTAATCATGCTCATTCGCTAGGATTACATTTACGGTCCATGGCTAGTAACCGGTCCCACATAACCGTACCAAAGGCCCCCGAGGACCCAATGTCTCGACTAGCTACAAATGGGAAATAACTATCCCATGAAAACAGGCACATAAATTAACTCGCGGATGCAGGTCCGGGTATTGGACTCCACGAGCCCTCACCGTATTATCCTCGAGATTCCAAGACTAATCCTGGCCAATATATAAATAATAGCCTATTTTCTTTTTACATAATAAAGACCGACTCATATGCCTATGGATCCACTGCATTACAGTCTAAACAGTACACGACTCCCATTGAATGACCAATGCACTCAAAACATGTAACTATCAAATGACATGTAATAAACGCCATTGTACTAAAAGCTTCCACCCCGGGCTAGTCAACCGGTCAATTGTACTCAAGACTTATTTTAGTCAAAATCGAGCCAAGGCTCAACAGTTTACTTAAATCTCCAAATGAAAGTCAGTGTAAACATTTAAAACACGTTTGACCAACGGATATGCAAACACAACGACCAAAAGTAAGATTAGTTCAAAACTCAACATTAGTTGAGGCAACCCATTTTCCAAATGAACTTATACCCTTATATTTTCCAAATGCCTCATAACACAATAAAATGCATTTTCCAAACGGTTTATAAAATCAAATGCACAAAAGGACATTTACATCAAATGAACTCCATTTATATATAAAATCATCTAGGGAGTGTATTAACATGATTTATTCCCCAAAATGTTCAAGAATCCCAAATGTGGGTGGTTCACAATTTTTATAAAACCAAATAATCCAAATGAGTGGAACTCTTCAAATACCCAACTTTTAATAAACTTCATGTAAACATGTAAATACTTTAAAATGAACATTTTTGGCATGTACAACGTTTTCACAATCCAACTTGAACTCACCTCACTAGGTTAAGTTAAACCTAGGTTCCAAATCCAACCATTAGCCTTCAATAGTGTAGATCCACCATTTCCAAGATATTGCCAACAAAAGCTAAGGTTTCCAAATAACCCACTTCTTCTTGTCTAGCATAAACCATCAATAGGTAAAACCCCTAGATTTATAAAGATCCTTATATCAAAACTTGAAGTATTCAAAGAAACTTACCACTTTAGGATGTTTAGTCTCTCCACCCAAAACCAACCAAATGAATCCATTGTCTCTTCAATCCAAGCTTCCAAATACCAAAATCTCATACTTTCTTAGGATAAATCCACCATTGTTGCTCCCAAATATTAGCTTCAAACTCTCAAAATCGCCTAAGGAGAGAAGTAAGGAGAGGGAGTGAAATGAGAGAAGTAGGAAGGGGGTGTGAGAATGAGAAAACCCTAGAAAATGGGTATTAAATCGATCAGAGCACTCCCACGGCCTTGGCCGTGACCTCAAGTTGCGGGCCAAGCCGCGCGTGTCATTCGAAATGCAACCCACAGTGACTTACGCGACAAAAGATTGAAACTCACGATCTATTGTGCGCTCCTACAATTATAACACCAGGAACCGCCACATTGGTGATAGTCCCAACCTTCCAGGATTGGGTCCATCTGTAGAAAACACCATAGTGATACCTTTCTTGACAACATGGAAAAACACGATGGATAGTGCATCCTCGAAGTAGTATATAAGGTACCCTCCAAGAGAGACTGATATTACATGAACACCATCTTGGATGGTAGTGTCAAACCCTTCCAAGATATATGCTTCTGCACATTCACATCCTAATAGGCAAGGAGGCCGACAGACCTTATAAGTAGCCACTCGCGCTCTTCTTGAACCCCTTTTGCAGTTTCATCACTAACTCCGTTGATAATCACTCCTTGAACAAATTTACAACCAACAGTTAACATGTATGGCTACCATGCATACTATGTTTTCTTGATTACGATATTATCTTTTAAAACACCCTTATCCGTTTTCGATAGTATAATTTCAAATCATCAATTATGAGGTTCGCTTCTTGTATATCTCCAACTCAACTTGATTCGATCAAATCAAGCATTTTTCTCATCACACTTTAACTAATACATTAAGCAATTTAAATTTTCATGTTTTATATCAAACCAAGTTCACTTAATTGCTTCAAAATTTAATGTAGCAATCAATTTTGTATCGAAAAGTTTAAATTGCATATGAATTTTGTATACACCCACAAGCGAATATAACTAAGTTTTAGAAATCTAGGGATTATAGGAATAGAGGAAACTAATACCAAAATCAATCGAATGAAGAACATAAGGGAGCAATACCTGAGAGAGATTGTTGTTCGAAGATGAGCAACGATCAAATTGTTTACCTTTTGGATAAAATTTTCCTTCCTACAATGTCTGCTCTAAGTTGCTATTATCCATTTCCTTTGCTAATCTTCAATTCCCTAAGCAGAACATACACACAGAGAGCTCAATTTGTAAAAATGACAGTTAAAAAAAACCACAAAAATTGAAGAACAAATTCAGAAAATAATCGAACTTTGGAAGCTTGTGAGGTTGTTGGCTATAACAATGTTAAAAAAAATGGAAGAACAAAATCAGAGAAGAATCGAACCTTGCAGCTATTTGGTTGTCAAGTCGAAGCAGAAAATCATGGGTGAATGGATCCTGTTACAAAACAACATATTGACAGAAGCATTTTGCATATAAGGTAAGCTGTAGCAAGCAACCACCACTTCAAGCCAACAAATAAACTTAAAATAGTTTGCAGAAAAAGATTGACAACAAGGCTTTGCATATAAGGATGATAATTATTCCATTTACACTATATTTTTTTTTTTTATCAAAATAGATGTAAGAACATAGATTTGACAACATTGAGAAAGTGACAGATAACAACCATTTGGATTCTTAGGTACATTTACAAAGGAAAATGGTATTGTAGAAAGTCTTTGCATTCCTTTTCTTTTCAAAAGGCAAATAAAACTCCCACAAAGAGACATAAAACCTGAGGGTTGTAGGGCACAAACAATGTCATTGGGAAAAATGCCACTTAGAGAATCTTTGCATTTTATTATGAGAACAATAATAGAAACTGGAAAAGGGTTGGAGTCTATTTTACCTTTGGCAAGTTTATGTAGTACCTGTACTGTAGACCAATGTTTTAAAACCCGGGTCGACCCGGCCGGTTCAACCGGTTGAACCGGGAACCGGTCGAGAGATCGGGTCAACTATCACCGGGTTTTTGGGGATTTACGAACCGGATCGAACCGCCGGGTTTTTTGAGAAAACCGGCTGAACCGGTATGATTGAACCGACAAAAACCCGGGTTGACCCGGTTAAAAAAATAATTTTTTTATATTTGTGTTTTTTATGTTTTTAGGTTGATATAAAACTTGTTGTTATGTGTTTTTTTAATGTTTTTGGATTGATGTAAACTTTTTGTTATGTGTATTTTTAATGTTTTAACTTGTGGACATCAAATTCTTGGTTGTATATATATACATATATAGAGGGAGGATCATGCGAGAAGGCGAGAAGTGTTTAATCATATATGATTACACGGCTTGTAAGTGTGTTTAATCATGTATGATTAAACGTTTATGTATTGTCAATATAACATGTGTTTAATCATATATGATTAAGCTTGTGTATCATATATGATTAAACATTTCTCGCCTTCTCGCAAAATGTTTAGCTTCTCGTTTGAACATACCCCTACATACACACACACACACACACACACACATATATATATATATATATATATATATATATATATGCAAGAAAATGAAAATTACGTAAAATCACCACACCGGGTCAACCAAAAAACTGGTTTTTAAAACATTGTCGTAGACAAGTATCAAGGAGGTGTATGATTCTGAAAAGAAGGGGAGAGATTGAATACAAAAATAAGTTAGAGATTGTTACACAAGGGAAAAAACCCAAATTAACTAAGAACAACCTCTGAAATTAGAGAATACAGAGTAAGGGGTTGTTTGTTTTAAAAAAACTCTTAATGGCTCTTAGGTCTGAATCGTTCAGACATTTTTACACACCACCTCTTATTAATCATTACCAAAATAAGACTTCAGACTTTAGACCTCTTTAAAAAACAAACGACACCTAAGAAAAAATAACATAAGAAGGGATTAGAGAATACAGAGTAATAACCTCAAATTAACTCAGATTATTCTCAACCCGTAACATTGAAATTTCTAATTAAACAACTTTAAGCTGAGAACCATAGACAACCAAGAAACAAGTTTATTTAAAATCTAGGGTTTCGTTTGTTACCTGCACTTGATGCGAAGAAAAATAGAAGATGAAGGAGAGATTACAACTCCTATCACATGTTTGACTGTAGAAGACGAAAGGGGAGCAATTGCGATAAACAATTATGTGAGAGGATGAGGAAGAAGGTTTCGTTTGTTACCTGCATTTGGAGAAGTCTCGTTTGGTTGTGGGGGAGATAGGAGATGTTTCATTGTTGTTGTCGGAGTTGAAGGGATTGGGAAGAGAAAAATAGAGAGATGTGGGAGCTTGAATCGTCTCTTGGGGAGGGAACAGTCACCTTGGGAAAGGGAAGTCTGATAATACTGGGATAGCATTAAAACGTTTTACATCACACTTATAACAAGACGATATCAATGACTTTGTACCTTATGCATACAAACTTGTAAAATTGAAAATTAAGTAATGTGGCTTTAAATGGTGATACATAAGGCTTAAAAGATTGTATATAAGAAAAAGCAACCCAAATACATAAAGTAGTACTAGAGATGTACCATCGCAATGCAACGGGTTTCTGAAATCTAGAACTCGAACCCTCGAACATTATTCATTCGATCATTATATCAATAGTTATTTTATTTTACGATTTCGAGAAACCTAGATTTAAAACAAAAATATATTTTAGTTTAGTTTAATTATGGTTTTTTATAAAAAATAATAATAAAATATTTTGTTACGGGTCAAAAAATGTTTAATTTTAATGATAACTATATTTAAGATATTTTATATTTAAAATTAAAAAGATAACATACTTCAATAAAAAAAATAAAAATAAGGTGCTTTATCTTGAATTTTCTTATATTTATCGGTTAATTTTATCAATAGTTAAAAAATTTAGATATTTTAGAAAATAAAAATAAGTGCTTAATTAGTTACATGAATTCAAACATTGAGCTTTTATAAGCTGCACTTATGTTTAATCAATTTGTACTTTTGTATTTTAAGTAATATGCATTAATAAGTGGTATCTAATACATAAAAATTAGTTTTTAAGAGTTTAGCTTAAATGCTTTATAATATAGTATAGATATAGATATATTAGTTAAAATTCAAAATTACAAGTTAATGAAACATAATTTTTATTTGTATAACTAACTGCAAATAAACATATTAAATACATGATAAACACTATGAGATAAATTACCTGTTTTATTTTTTATTAAAATATATTTATTAGATCAATGCATGTTTTTATAATATAGTATAGATATATTAGTTATGAGATTATAACTAAGGGTCTGTTTGGTTGGTTTTCCATTAAGTTCTGTATGGATAAAGTTGTCTTTTTGGATTAATTGTCTGTATAGATTTAGAAGGTTTTTATTTGAGAGAGTTTTTTCATAGATGGAAGGAACATATTTTGTAATGGGAGGGTCTGGTTTGGAAAAAAACTTGGCTTTCTGCATAAAGCTCCCCCTTGAAATCTTACTGAATAAGCCACTTTCTGTATCGTTAAACCACTACCAAACAATCATATATAGCTGACTGAATAAGCTGTGAGTCTCATTAAGTTCATGAAGCTGCTAACAAACAAGCCCTAATATAGATATAGATATATTAAGAGCAAATCATAAAATAAAAAATAAATATTGATAATAGTAATATTGATCAAATCGTCTAATAAATATAAAAAATAAATATAGATAATAGTAGATAATATTGATCAAATCGTCCATTAAATATAAAAAACAAATATTTATATTAATAAATGAGTATTCATTTCACAAATAGATGATGATGTGAGATATTGTGTTTGGATAAGTTGTACCAATGCATTATGAAATTGTAAATTAAGTAATTGACTTTAATTAGTTGTATTTTATGCTTAAAATATTGTAATTAAGAGTTTTTTATGTCTCTTTTATAATATAGTATAGATTATATGTGATTAAAATTATAGAAATATCTAGTATAAATAATCGTTATCTTTAACTAAATTTGTTGTGAGATACTGTGCTTGGATAAGTTGTATCAAAGCATTATGAAGTTGTAAATTAAGTAATTGACTTTAATTAATTATATTTTGTGTTTAAGTTATTGAAATTAAGAGTTTTTTATTTATTTTTTATAATATAGTATAGATAGATAACAATTTAATTTAAATAATATAATAAAATGTTAAATACTTAATTCAAATGATGGTGTCATGTGCAAGCAATTCGTATGTCGACGGTCTATATTTTTTTTAATAATTTATCAAGATAATCTATAAATTCAATATTTGAATTTAAAAAATCGTTGACTTAACACCTTAAAAAGAGTAACGTATTATGCGGCACTTCAAATATTTTTTCATAAAATAAAATTGAAAAAACTAATAAATCAAAACCAATATTTCATATTTAATTGCTAAAATAAAATTGAAAAACTTACAAAAATCAATATTGTACATCAGTTGTTAATAAATGAAAATTTTAGTAAAATAAATATCCCTTTAAAATAATCTAAAATAATAAATATTAACATGGGTTGTGGTGGTGGTCACCCCATGCCAATCACCCAACAAATCTCTTCTGTACTCCAGCTTGCTTTCCTTTGAGTTGGCGTCTACATGAAGATTTATTATATAATATAATACGCCGAATGTCTCTTTTTGTCCTTTTCCATTCATATAAACTTTGCTATTTTTTATACGAAAATTGATCTAAATGGTCTAATTAATCAATTTCATCTCCTAGTCAAATCTTTCATTTTTTTACACATATAGCCTTAGGTCCACAATGGGTCGGGTCAGGTCGCAATCCGTAATCTGATAGTTAAAAACGAAGAAAACCATAAAATCTTATAGATCATCAATCCGCAATACCCGACACGTGTCGGCTCCCCAGAAACCCTAAAGAGAACCTATACAGATGCGGCAAATGCGTACCCGCCATGTGTCTTCAAGGGTGTCATTAGGGTTGCTGGGGAGCCGACACTTGTCACATGTTTGCAATTATGGACTTGAATTGCGGATTGCGAATGCAGGTTGCAGACCTGAGGCTAGTTGTCCAAAATGGGGAGAGATTTAGCTATAAGATGAAATTGATTGATTGATTAGGCTATTTGAATCAATTTCCCTTTTTTATATCTAAATTAATCATAATGTCCATAAAATGATTATTGGCCTCTTATGATGGCTATATTTTCATAATTTTAAAAGAACTTTATTTGTTTTATACTTTTTTTGGGTGAAAGTGGTATCTGGGTCAGCTTATGCGTACTGGCTGATCCTCAAGGTAACCATGAATGGTATGGAGTCATCGTAGGTAAACCTCTATGGTTGCAAGGTTTTTGCAACGCCTAAATTCGAATCCGAAGAAGATGAGATTTTTGCTACATATCTCTGGGCTTTAAACAGTATGTTACTATCCAAGTGATTTTTGTTTTGTTGTATGCTTTGTGTTCTTCAAATAAGTAAAAGATTAATTAATATCAATGGGTATAAACTATTATTTTATAAATTATATGTAATAATGACCCGCACACGCATGTTAACACATGATAATTATGTCAAAACCATCCAAAATTAATGTTTTGAACCATCATTTGATAGTTGATGAATGTGATACAATCTGTGTTTTTCCAATAAGTAATTAACAAAAAGAATTAATAAATTAACAAAAAACCTAATGTAGTGGCAAACAATACACAAAACAATGTCGTTGGACATTTCTAACAGAAAAGACATAACCTTACGATGGCTTAAAAGCATAACATGACAATGCTTGGTTAACATAGGTATCTGAAGTATGACATATTTTTCAACCAATTTAACAAAAAATTCATTTAGCTCAATGAAATAATATAAAAAAACGTATAAAAATACTAAACTACATTCACTTTCTAAAAAATGGGCAATTCCAAACTTCGTCCAAACTTCGTCCAAACTATAAACATTTACATACAACTTTGAGGTAAATCTCTCAAGGTCTGTTTGTTAGCAACTTAATAAGTTTAATATGACTTGCAACTTATTCAATTAGCTATATATGACTATTTGATAATGACTTAATGATATAAACAATGATTTATTTAGTAAGCTTATAGGAGAGTTTTATGTAAAAAGCCAAATTTTTCTCAAACCTACCTCTCCCAATAAAAATACACGCTCCTATCTAAGAAAAACCTTCTCAATCCATACAAACATATTAGTCCACACATAGAACTTTTTTTTTGAAGTATATAATATTTATATATGGTAAATGCAACAAATAAACTCACACACCCTCATCACCTTTGGTGAGGTTTGAACTCCTGACCTCCTAAGAGGCCAAAGGCTCTGATACCGATAGGCCAAAGGCCTTTTGGTCACTATACAAAACTTAATGAAAACCAAATAAACAATCCTTCTGACTTCATTATCCCTTAGGGTGCGTTTGGTACACAGAACGAGGTGAAACAGAACAGGACAAAACATATATGTCTCATGTTTGGCGTACCCTTATGTGGAACACACTAGAACTAGATGGAACATAGGTTGGACAAGCTTGTTCTCTCTAACACCCCTAGAACAAGGAAATATGTACCAAAATACCCTTGAAAAATAAAAAACCTACTATCGCCTCCAGCTCCAGCTCCCTTTCGCTTCTCAATCTCGATCGACCTAAGTAACTCTTCTTCCTCCCTCTCGCTTCTCAATCTCGACCGACCCAGGATTTCTCAATCTCGATTTCTCAGTCTCAAAAATCGATTTCTCAGTCTCATAAATCGATTTCTCAGTCTCAGTTCTGGATTTTGTTAATCGATTGCAACTAATCGATTTCTGCCTTTCTACCATAGGTTCCGCTTCTCAATCTCGATTTTTGTCCTTTTTTGTGAATCGATTTATGCCCTTCTTTTTGGTCGATTTCTTCCAGTACTTTGGTTGATTCTACAGTAGTTTGTGTAAATTTGGGATTTGGGTTTGTTTGGCATGTGGGTAGTTACGGTGGTGGATATGGAGGTAATGGTGGTGGTTATGGAGGAGGCGGTGGTCTTACGGTGGATGAGACGGTGGATTTCTGCAGAGGAACCTTGATTTTTGGCCATTGTAAATCTCCAAAGGTAATGGTGGTGGTTATGGTGTGTGGTTCTAATCTCCAGAGGTAAATTTCTGCAGAGGAACCTTGATTTTTGGCCATTGTAAATTTCTCGATTTTTCTGTAATCGATTGAATATGGAACCTACTCTCGAATATTGAATATGGTGTCTGGTTCTAATCTCGATTTTTCTGTAAATTTCTATAAATTTCTGTAATCGATTGAATATGGAACCTTGATTTTTGGCCATTGTGCAGTTGTAACACCCCGACTTTCGAAAGGTATCACTTCAAGTTAATACAGAAACCGATATATCAAGGAAAAATAAGATAATTAATCTTGGACTTGAATCCTAGATTTTATAGTCTAGATAGATGAAGGATTCAATTACGAGTCCAACGGTTCTTTTCGGAGCGAAAACGGAGCAATAACGAAGAAGTTATGGCCAAAACAGTGATCGAGGAAGTTTCAGCTCGCGGTACATTTTCCGCGGAAGTGCCCCGCGAGAGTGACACCTTGTCACTTTCGCTGTCACTCTCGCCAACAGCGTCTGGACGATTAAAATCGCGATTTTCAGCCCCAAACTTCATTTCTTCATATCTTTCTCATCCTAGCTCCGATTTCAGTGATTCAAGTTGCCACAGTTTCGTTTTTTAGAGCTCTTCAAGGATCTAGCAAGATATTGGAAGTCTATTGAAGTATACTAGAGTATTTTGTGGTGGTAAGTTTCTCATCTCTCCCTATTCATCTTCTCCACCAAGGTTTTCTAGGGTTTCATCCACCCTTTGTGCTTCTTTTCATATATTGGAGATTTGTGACCATTTTGGTGAACTAGACATGTTTTGGTTGGTGGATTCAAGCTTGGGTTAAGGTAATATTCTATTCTCTTCGGTTATGGATGTTAGGGTTTCGGTATTAGTTGAGGTATTCATGTATATGGTTTGGGAAACGATTCTTTGTGGTTGATTATGTTTATTTGTGGTTGAAAATATATGGATTTAGGTTTTGGAAGTTTTGTCTTGAGAATCCAAGTGTTCTTCAAAGGAGCTCTAGTTGGGAAAAAATATAGATTTAGCCTAAATCTAGCAAGGTGAGTTCAAGTTGATTTGTGAAAATGGTGTACATGCCAAAATGGTTGTTTTAAAGTGTTTTGTACCTTACACGAAATTGTTAACTGCTGATAAGTTGGTTATTTTTAAAGGTGTTTAACTTTATAAACCCATTTAGCACACATCTTTGAGATTTTGGGCATTATGATAAATAAATAATGTATTTTGGTATTTTAATGATTTATTTTATGGAAGTAAATTTTGAGTAAAGACGTATCTCATTTTGTGTTTTGGAGAAGTGCATGGTTTTGTGTTACGGGACGTTTTGAAAGGATAAATGTTGTAAACTCACTTGGAAAATGTTTTGTCCCAATCTAAACTACGTTGGAGTTAATTATATGTTTTGGAGCACGGGTTTATATAAGTACGGGATATTTATATTTGATTTCATTTTATGAATTTTGACGTTGGGTCTTTGGATTTGTTGAGCTTATGGCTCGGTTTGGATTTCGTTGGGTATTGAGGACACTTGTCCATTTTTAATTGTTCGATGTTGAGCGTTTGTTTAAGATTTGCATTTACTGCATCTTAGTTGAGAATTGCATGTTTGAATGCAATAGTTCATTCGTTTTGAGTCATGTAATGGTTTAGTTAGTGCAATGGATCCATAGGCACGATGTCCCTCTGTCCCCGTTTGGGAAGTTGGTTCACCATTTGGCACGGAATAGACATCGGGCTCCATGGTAAGTAGGGTGTGGGCCTATACGATCGGGCAACGTCCCATGGACAGTAAGGTGTAATTCCATTGTGCCCGAGTTGCCCGGTTTTGGGGACTCTCAAGAATAGACCTGGAGTGGTTGACTTGATGTTTTCGGGCAATAGACTTGGAGTAGTTGAGCTCGGTGGATGTTTTATGTGTAACCCACATGTTTTGATTTACTACATAATTATGTGACCTACTTTGTGTTCCGTCACGTACAATGTAATCGGGTCTTTCCCGTCACTAATAGGTGGGGTTTTGGTTATGGAGTTTTATAATCCATGTTTTCGGAGACATTTGAATATGGGTATTTATCTATGTTTTAAGGTTTTGGTTATCGATATTCATTCGTGTTATTGGGATGTTTTGGAAGTTGGAGTTCTCTACGTTTTCAGTGTTTGATCATTAAAATGTCAGTTATGTCTTACGTGCACTTTGGGTTTTGGCTTTATTTAAAGAGACATTTGTTTTATGATTTTTAATCGAAAATGGTGAATAATGAAAAGGAGATTGTTTTAAGATTTAATGTATTTCGTTTTCGGTTGCTTTCAAATAAAATGTATTGCATTTTGGAAATCGTGACTTTATATACCATTCTTAAAGTAATTGCTTTATTTATTTCTAATGAAAACTCTTAAGCTCACTAGGCGTTAAGCTTAACCTTTTTATTTGTCGGCATGTGCATCAGGTTCCAGTTGGGGTTTGGTTTTTGCAGTGCTTTGAAGAGTTGAGCATTAGACTTACACGAGAGTAAGTAGATTTGGTGAAGTCTTCCGCAGTTGGAAATAGTGACTATCATTGGGTTTTAGTAACACCCGTCCTTATTATAGACTGTATGTGTAGAATGAATGTGTGTATTGAGGTTAAATCTTAATTTGTGATTATAGATGAATCATTAATTGATGTATTTAGAAAATTTTAAATTAGTTGCTATTTCCAGATTTGAGGGTGTTACAGTAGTCATCAACAACACTGTCGATTTTCTCAAGTATGGAACTGATAAATGAAACCTTGAATATGGCACTGATTTATGTTAATACATGATTGTTTTGTTGTTTTTGTGTTTTTGATTGATAGCATTTTGTTGATTCATGTAGATTGAGTATTTGGTGTAAAAAAAGCTAAACAGCTCACGGGGGTAAATTGATCATTTAACTTGTTCTGTCTTGTTCTGTCCAGTCATTTCATGTCTTACTAAACGTTGGACAACTATCATGTCCTGTCTTATCTGCGTACCGAACGCACCTTAAGGTTAACTATAGTTGTTTTGTTGCATAGATTTAAAAAACCCATTCAAAACTATGTTATTTTACAAACCCATTTTTCGTAATTTCTAAAAAACTAGAAGCGTACTCGCGCAATGCAGCGAAATACATCACGATTTTAATGTTTTTTTTATTTTTTTTGTTTTTTATTGATTTACAGTACGATTTTGGATGATTTTTATTGAGTGGTAATGTTTTTTTTTATATATAAATTTGTTTAATTTAGGCTTAACAATATAATGTTTTTTATATAAAAAAAATTAAATAGTTTGTTAAAATTCATTAATTATCTTATATATTTTAAATTTTTTATATTTAAATTGAGATGTTTATCCTGTTTTGATTATGTTTATCAGAATTCAAATTTCATAATTTTAGGATTTGGGGATTAGAGATAAGGATTTTGGGGGATAAGAATAAATTTATTAATTAGGGTTAAAAACATTTAAAAGTAGTACTTATTGCTTCATTAATTATTTTTTAAGAGAGTTTAAGTAGATTAACATTAAATAATAGTACATAATGCTTAATACATCACGATTTTAATGTTTATTTTTATTTTTTGTTTTTTATTGATTTACAGTACGATTTTGGATGATTTTTATTGAGTGATAATGATTTTTTATATATAAATTTGTTTAATTTAGGCTTAACAATATAATGTTTTTTATATAAAAAAAATTAAGTAGTTTGTTAAAATTCATTAATTATTTTATATATTTTAAATTTTTTATATTTAAATTGAGATGTTTATCCTGTTTTGATTATGTTTATCAGAATTCAAATTTCATAATTTTAGGGTTTGGGGATTAGAGATAAGGATTTTGGGGGATAAGAATGAAATATATTAATTAGGGTTAAAAGCTTTACAGGTAGTACATTAGGCTTTAGTAGTTATTTTTAAGAGATTTTAAGTAGATAGATTTAAATGATAGTATATAAAGCTTAATGAGTTATAATTAAGAGTTTTTTATGTCATCTTTATAATACTAGAAGCGTACTTGCGCAATGCAGCGAGATACATCACGATTTTAATGTTTATTTTTATTTTTTGTTTTTTATTGATTTACAATACGCTTTTGGATGGTTTTTATTGAGTGATAATAGTTTTTTTATATATAAATTTGTTTAATTTAGGCTTAACAATATAATGTTTTTTATATAAAAAAAATTAAGTAGTTTGTTAAAATTCATTAATTATCTTATATATTTAAAAATTTTTATATTTAAATTGAGATGTTTATCCTGATTTGATTATGTTTATCAGAATTCAAATTTCATAATTTTAGCATTTGGGGATTAGAGATAAGGATTTTGGGGGATAAGAATGAAATTTATTAATTAGGGTTAAAAGAATTTAAAAGTAGTACATATTTGATTCATTAATTGTTTTTTTAAGAGATTTTAAGTAGATTAACATTAAATAATAGTACATAATACTTAATACATCACGATTTTAATGTTTATTTTATTTTTTGTTTTTTATTAATTTACAGTACGATTTTGGATGGTTTTTATTGAGTGATAATGGTTTTTTATATATAAATTTGTTTAATTTAGGCTTAACAATATAATGTTTTTTATATAAAAAAAACTAAATAGTCTGTTAAAATTCATTAATTATCTTATATATTTTAAATTTTTTATATTTAAATTGAGATGTTTATCTTGTTTTGATTATGTTTATCAGAATTCAAATTTCATAATTTTAGGGTTTGGGGATTCGAGATAAGGATTTTGGGGGATAAGAATGAAATATATTAATTAGAGTTAAAAGTTTTACATGTAGTACATTAGGCTTTAGTAGTTATTTTTAAGAGATTTTAAGTAGATAGTTTTAAATGATAGTACATAAAGCTTAGTGAATTGTAATTAAGAGTTTTTTATACCAACTTTATAATATAGTATAGATAGTATGTAGATTAATGAGTAAACTCTAACTTTGGTCCCTGAGGTTTATTGATTTCTTTGAAAGAGGTACCTATGGTTTTATAATTCAAATTTACATCCCCAAGGTTTGAATTTTGCTCTGAAAAAGGTCCCTGACCCCTAACACCGTTAAAAAGCTCCGTTAGAGCCAGAGGCATTTTCGTCCAACCACGTTTTTGTCCTCCTTTTGCATTCTTTTTGGTTTCTTCTTAATATTGTATAAAATTATTAAACTTTAGGGACCAAATATGTTAATTACTCTAATATATATATATATATATACACACACACACACACACACAGAGAGAGAGAGAGAGAGAGAGAAATTAAATATCCCTTCAAAACCTCCATATCCACCTGCAGATTCATTCATCACCCTTTTCTTAAAATCTCTCTTGCAAATCCATCTTTTTTTGTTCCTTCCTGACTTGGGTTTTTGGTTTTCAATTTCGTTAAAAAATGAAGAAATTTTGAGTCGTCGGCGGGGTACCGGCGGCTAAACCCATCAACTAAATCCATATCTAAACTCAGATTTCCTCGATGCTCTTTTTTGCCTAGAGAAGTTTTCTTCTTGTTCCAACTCAAAACACAATCTAATCCTTGTTATCTTATGACACCTTCATCTTGTGGACCTTTATTTAGCCCTGTTTAATCATTTCCTTGACCTTCTAAATTTTTGGCGACTCTCTAAATTTTCAAGGAACCACAACTGGTACCAATTTATATCTCACTTGCAATAAAGTCATCTTTCCCATTTGATCTATGGTTTTCTCTCCTCAATGCTCAATCTCACTTATTATGTGCACCTTAAACTCATCATCATTTGTAGATCAGTTTGTATCCAACAACTGATTCTTTAGCTTCATAATACCTGTCGATGATGCCAAGATGGGTGTTGTTTTCGTGGTTATGGATTTTGATTTCAAAGAGCCATAGCACCTGTCTTGATGGAAATCGTTGGTCCCTGTATGTCCACGATTGTCTTGATGGAGATCGTTGGGGAGGGATAACAACGTAGGTATATGAGGGGATGTTTGGGGGTCGTTGTAGGAGATATAGATCGAAGGGGTGGTGCAGGAAAAAAGGAGGGGAGGGGTGGTGCCGGAGATATCGTCGGACACCCAAATCGATTCTTTTTAGAGCTTCAAACTCATTGTTGGATATGGGAGTAGCAAGAGACCGAGATGAGAGGAGGCAGGGCCGATGATGGAGTTTTGGCCGGCGTTGGAGTTTTGGCCGGCGATGGACCAAATCACAGAGGACGATGGTCCCTGTGTTTTACAATCACACACAAAAAATATGTATATATATATATATATATATATATATATTAGAGTAATTAACATATTTGGTCCCTAAAGTTTAATAATTTTATACAATAATAAGAATAAACCAAAAAGAATGCAAAAGGAGGACAAAAACATGGTTGGACGAAAATGCCCCTGCCTCTAACGGAGCTTTTTAACGGCGTTAGGGGTCAGGGACCTTTTTCAGAACAAAATTCAAACCCTGGGGATGTAAACTTGAATTATGAAACCATAGAGACCTCTTTCAAAGAAATCAATAAACCTCAGGGACCAAAGTTAGAGTTTACTCTAGATTAATTTAAAAATAAATTTACATGGTCAAAACTGAAATGTATAAAAAAGTGGAATTTGATTATAAAATAAATTTAAATAGATTTATTTAAATTTAAAATACTAACCAAAAAAATATCAAAATATTCAAGAAAAAGCCATCATCGTCATCATCATCTCACCTCCCCTTTACCCTTTACTCTTTCGATTCCACTCCTCTCTTTCTCTCTCTTCAATGGCTTCTCTCTTCAGTAGAGAAAGGATTCTCGGCCAATCCAAGAGAGACTCCGCCGGCTCCGCCATGAACGGAACCACCAGCTTCCGCTTCACTTCCACCACCACCGCCGCTGCCGCACCTACCACTTTAGATCCACTACCATCTCCATTTGGTGACCTCACACCAACTCTATCCTCTACCGACCTCCGTGAAACCGCATACGAGATCTTTGTTGCTGTTTGTCGTACATCAACTGGAAAAGCCCTCAGTTACACTTCCAGCAACGTTTCGGCGTATACTCCTGATCGATCTTCTCAGTCGCCGTCACTGTCCGGCTCACCGTCGCAGAGATCGATCACTTCTGCTGCCGCGTCTAAGATGAAGAAGGCGTTGGGACTCCGATCTAGTTCCAGTGCCGGTAGTCCTGGCTCGGCTGGCTCCGGTACTGGTTCCGGTGGCAAGGTTAAGAAAACGGTGATGACGATTGGAGAGCTAATGAGGATTCAGATGAAGATTTCTGAGGCTGCTGATTCACGAATTCGTAGGGCATTGTTGAGAATTTCTGCTGGTCAGGTATGATTGTGTGTGTGATTTGTAAATTTCATAAAAAAAATCAGGTTTCAATTTTAGATGATTAGATTTTGTGATGTGATTTGTTGGCTTGAATGATTTCCTAATATTCTTCTGTTTCAAAAAGAAAAAGAACGCTTTTCAGTTTGCAAGATTGAATGGATTAATTTTCAAGTTCAAAGTTATGGATTCTGATGTTTTTGGAAGAAAAACCATAACTAAGTTACAGGATTGCATAATTTAGCTGTTAAATTACCAACAAAATTGACATCACTTTATGGAATTTTCCATGTTTGACAATAACGCCAAAATTTAGCTGTTTTTTTTGGGGGGATGTAAGGGGTTTTTAATGCTCTGGTGCTTTATTGGTGTTGAAAAATGAGATTTTTGTGGTAGAATTTAGAAAAACGACAATTTTGTTTACAATCCATGTTTGATTACGTCTTCCATTAATACTACTAGAGAGGTGAGATAATATGACAATAGGAAGGCGGTGAAATGGTTGTTGTTGTGTATCAAAACACTGTCGTTGAATATGATACACATTCAGACATGGAATAAGATTGATGTTTTTTAGATATAATAATTACTATTTCTTCCAGAAGAAGAGATACACTCTGATCTCATAGTTCAAACCTTAATGTTCTCAAATTTTAGCATTTGTTTGGATTTTGTTACAAACTTGTCACTAGCAAGCTCTTGTTTTTGGAGTTCTACGTGGTTATTATAAAAAAATAGAAGAATTTATGTCAAGTTTATAATTGCAAATTATTCCTTTTGATCTCAAAAATCAAATTGTACCTCCTTTCCAGAGAAAAGAGAGTATCATGTGAACAAAATGTCTATGAAAGTCTGGCTCAGCTTTTCCCCTTCCTTTCTTAGCTTTGTTTTTTTTAAAGGGTGTCCTAGGCTATGCCTAGACTAATCCCTTGGCAAATTATGACTGTAAAACATCAACCCTGATTAAACCTCAGTGATCACAATTGTTGTGTACGCATGGATTCGAACCTTGGGCAGATGGGATATTCCACCACATCCCAAAGCCTTAACCAATACGCCACAACCCTTGTGGTTAGCTTTGTTGTTCAAACCATGGGAGTAATCAGTCTCCTGGTAATCCGATCAATTCCTTAGTAATACATTGTGGTTCTTGATTCTCGAAGTTTTAATATTCGTTACTGATTAAACTTGTTATATCAGTATTAAGTTGTTGAACATGTCAAGAGTTAAGACTCATTCATGCATTTGGAGTTTGTATTAGATGGAATCATGGAACTGAAGTTGAATAGTGGCAAGTATAATCTCCCAACATAGTTTGTATTGCTTTCTGTGATGGAACTGAAGTGGAATAGGCGGCCTTCTCAAACTTCGACTCACACTGAGTGTCAATAGTTAACCTTTATGCCTATGTTGTCCAGAATCTCTTATTAAGATCATGACACTCTCTAGTTATATTTATTAATTGAACCTTAAAAAACTAAGGCCAGAAGAGCACTTTTATACCGTCTCTGCAAAATGGTCTTTGTTGATTTGATCCTTTTTGTCCTCTTGGTTTTATGTTGACTTTTCTCATATTCTAATAATAGTGACAATCTCTCTTAGCCAGATGTTCAAACTTATATTATCATATACGTTAAATGTCAATATCGAAACGAATATATATATTTAGTAATGGTGTCTCTGTCTCCTGAGTGCATTGTTTTTGTCTAGAATGCCCTGGAATGCATATTATTTCTTGCAGAGGTATGTGTCTTGACCATCTCTATATTTACCGGTAACAGGTTGGGAGGCGAGTTGAGTTGATGGTTCTTCCACTAGAGCTGTTGCAGCAGTTCAAAGCTTCAGATTTTACTGACCACCAAGAGTATGACATGTGGCAGAAGAGAAACTTGAAAATGTTGGAGGCTGGACTTCTTCTTCACCCTCATGTGCCACTTGGAAACTCCAATACAGCTTCTCAGAGGTTGCGGCAAATTATTCATGGTGCATTGGACAAGCCAATCGAGACCGGAAGGAACAACGAGCCCATGCAAGTCCTACGTAGTGCTGTTATGTCTCTTGCCAACAGGTCGTCTGACGGATTATCAGAATCATGCCATTGGGCAGATGGGTTTCCTCTGAATCTCCGACTCTATGAGATCCTGCTAGAAACCTGCTTTGATGCTAATGATGAATCATCTATTATAGAGGAAGTTGATGAGCTCATGGAACTTATAAAGAAAACATGGGGAATTCTAGGCATAAACCAAATGCTTCATAACATATGCTTTACCTGGATCCTATTTAATCGTTTTGTTGGAACTGGACAAGTAGATAATGATCTGCTTTATGCTGCTGATTGTCAGTTGGTGGAAGTTGCAAAAGATGCAAAGACAACCAAGGATCCAGCATATGCTAAAATTTTGAGTTCTACACTCACTTCGATACTGGGTTGGTCCGAAAAACGACTTCTTGCCTATCACGACACATTTGATAAAGAAAATGTTAATTCTATGCAAAGCATTGTTTCCCTAGGGGTATCAGCAGCTAAAATCTTGGTTGAAGATATATCTAACGAGTATCGTCGCAGAAGGAAAAACGAAGTTGATGTGGCTCGAAGTAGGACTGATACATACATCAGGTCATCACTTCGCACTGCTTTTGCTCAGGCAAGTTTTTTTTTTTTTTTGGCAAGTATATTGTTTAAAGGGCAAATTGCATGAAAAAGTAACGTACTTTGCCTTGATTCCTATTTTGGGTAATGTACTTTTAAAACATCTGTTTTGATACCCTAAGATGTGAAGTTTCAAACATTTATGTATCTTAGTAACCGGTACCATACTGATGTGGCATCCAACTCAATATTATTTGCTGACGTGGCTAGTGACATGGATTTTTAGTTTTTAATTTATCCCAAGTCTTGATATTTCAATTTTATAAATATATAATTTACAAAGAAATATTATTATATAAATTTTAATAAATAAATAAATTTTTAACTAATTTGAGATTAAAAATCCATATCATTAGCCATGCCAGCAAATAATATTGAGTTGGATGCCACATCACTTGCCACATCAACATAGTAACTGGTTAATGCTTAAACCGGTTACTGAGGTACTTAAATGTTTGAAACTTCACATCTCAGGTACCAAAACGAACGTTTTGAAATTACATTACCCAAAATAGGAATTAAGGTAAAGTACGTTACATTTTCATGCAAATTGCCCTTGTTTAAATGTGGATCTTTTAGATGTCACATTTGTAGTCAAACAAAAATCAGGTCAACATTTCTTGCAACAGCCAAAACTTCTCATGAGCAGCCCATTTTGCTGATATGAAAGCATATTCACATTGTGTTTGTGTCTCTGAAGTAAAATTGATCTTATGCTTTGTGGAGTTGTGAATATTTTGAAATTTGGTGTGCCAATATGCAGATAATGGAGAAGGCAGATTCAAGCAGGAGGGCATCACGAAACCAGCCAAACCCACTTCCTGTCCTTGCTATTCTTGCAAAAGATGTTGGCGAACTAGCTAACAAAGAAAAGAAAATGTTCAGTCCTATACTAAAAAGATGGCATCCTCTTGCTGCTGGTGTGGCTGTCGCCACTCTTCACGTTTGTTACGGGAATGAGCTAAAGCAATTCATTTCGGGTATAACCGAGTTAACGCCAGATGCAGTGCAAGTTTTAAGAGCTGCAGATAAGTTAGAGAAGGATCTTGTGCAGATTGCAGTCGAAGACTCTGTCGACAGCGATGATGGTGGGAAGGCAATCATTCGTGAGATGCCACCATTTGAAGCTGAAGCTGCAATAGCCAACCTAGTTAAAGGTTGGACTAAGATGAGATTAGACAGACTGAAGGAGTGGGTAGACAGAAATCTCCAACAAGAGGTGGGTCCATTAGATTCGATTTCTTTTAGTAATATCTATATACCTGGTATGCATTTGATGCTTCTAAAATATTTAATATACATGCCTGCTCTTATATTCATGTTTACCCTGTAAAATTGCAAAACTTTGACTATGTATACGAACTTCAAATGTTGTTGCTTTCCTACAAATCTTATTTAGACTAATCATCGTGTCTAGGTTTCAATTTTGTCAAGATTTTTCAAGTAGAAAAAGTTTGAAAAATCTAACAAAATTGAAACCTTGCTACATCATCCTCACCCCTTCTATGACCTATTCTCTCTTTTTCTATATTGTTTATAAGTAATCTTCATATGCCTTTTTGTTCATTATGGTATGTCAACAGCTAACAATTCCCAAATAATAGGTATGGAATCCACGAGCTAATCAAGAAGGATATGCTCCCTCGGCTGTTGAAGTCCTGCGGATTATAGATGAAACTTTGGATGCCTTCTTTCAGCTGCCGATTCCAATGCATCCAGCACTGCTGCCTGATTTAATTGTTGGCCTCGATAGATGTCTCCAGTATTACACAAGCAAGGCTAAATCTGGCTGCGGTAATATTTCATTCTCAACAAAGTATGGCTTAATGCACATACGGGTTTATTCTTAAAATCTTGAATGTTCGTTGTTTACTCATTTGATGTGCAGGATCAAGAACTACATTCATTCCCACGATGCCTGCATTGACCAGATGCGCAACAGAGACAAAATTTCACGGTGTTTTTAAGAAGAAAGAGAAACCAGCCAATTTACAGAGACGGAACTCTCAGGTTGCAACAACGAATGGGAATAATAATGCTTTTGGAGTACCACAGATATGTGTACGTATAAATACTCTGCAACGCATCCGTACAGAACTGGAGGTTTTAGAGAAGAGAATCATAACCCTTTTGCGGAACTCAGAATCATCTCACGTTGAGGACTTCTCAAATGGTTTGGGAAAGAAATTTGAGCTCACCCCAGCTGCTTGTTTAGAAGGGATTCAACAACTATGTGAGGCTATGGCTTACAAGATCGTTTTCCACGATCTTAGCCATTCTTTATGGGACGGTCTTTATGTCGGTGAGCTATCGTCTTCCACGATCGAACCTTTCCTTCAGGAACTAGAACAGAACTTGATGGTTATCGCGGAGACTGTGAACGAAAGAGTCCGAACACGATTAGTTGCTGAAATAATGAAAGCATCTTTTGAAGGGTTTCTGTTGGTATTGTTTGCTGGTGGACCATCTCGTTCTTTTACTAGACAAGATTCACAAATAATAGAAGATGACTTTAAGTCCCTTAAAGATCTCTTCTGGGCAAATGGCGACGGGTTGCCAATGGACGTAATCAATAAGTTTTCAGCTACAGCAAGAGATGTTCTTCCACTTCTGCGAACAGAGACAGAGACCGTTATTGAGCGATTCAGACGTTTGACTCTAGAGACGTACGGTTCATCTGCCAAATCCAGACTCCCATTACCTGCAACTTCAGGTCAATGGAGTCCATCTGATCCAAACACACTTCTTCGTGTTTTGTGCTATCGAAACGATGATGCAGCTTCAAAATTCCTCAAGAAAACCTACAACTTGCCCAAGAAACTATGATGATTCGTTCATAAAATTCGCCAGGATTACTGGGTTTTTCCACAAATCACCAGCATAGCAAACCTGTCATAGCTCTGCTTATGTCCACTATTTTTCAAGACTCTGCTCTTCGGCCGTCCATCTATGTTGGCTAGAAAATAAGCAGACTTCCTCAAGAAAGGTTATATTTCTGTACAGTTATTCTTCGAGCATCTTCGTTGTTGAATCAATCCCACTTTTTAGATTCAGCTTGCGAGCATGAACGAAGCCTTGAAGTCAAAGACAAGGTAACATGTGAAGATTCATTATTGTTGTCATTAGGTCAGTGTCTATATAAGTTGTTGGGATCCTTTTACTTGCTTCTAGGCTGCATTGGTTGATTGTTTCATTTTGATGGAAATATTTGCTTCTCTTTTGCGACCCTATTCTCAATAGATGTAGTTGGTGCCAAATCAATATTAGGTATTTATTTATGATCATGTATAGTATTATTATACTTCTTAATGCAACGGTTTTGTTTGCTATATGCTAAGAATTTTTAGTATGTTTGGTAGGAGTTTGGATTTCCTGTTTGTTAAGATCACTGTGGTTATCCTTTCTGCTAAAAATTTCCAGATATATCAATTTCGACTCCACAATGATTAGCGTGGTCAAGTACATAATGGAATGGGGCGGTTTACCAAACGCTTACTCGGGTAAGTGCTTACGGTAAAATTCAACATTATCACTTACTTACCGGGTAAGATTTTAGTCCACTAAAATGGTATCTCGTATACAACAATTTTTCTAGTAAGCACTAACCGTGGTAAGAGTTTTCGCCATCACTTATCGGGTAAGACTCTTGGTCCTTGCCTTGTAAGATAATGTGACTTGATAATAAGCGCTTACCCGAATAAGCCTTTAGTAAACGGCTCCGTAATGATATTAGCAATAAGTGACAATACAGGTAGTGCTATTTATGATATATATATATATATGCTAATTATGAGAAGCCTCTATGGATTTCTGAAGTATACAATAGATGCACACTCGTTACATAATAGTTAGTGTGACCGATTTATTAGAACTTGAAAAAGCTGACTGAATCCCGGCTGAAGAAGCATGGCCATTGGGCATCTGACTCTTTGGTAGTGCATGCCACTTATTAATGTATGCCATTGACTCCAAATCTAAGTGTGGAAGTTGTCGCTCTTCAAGGATGTTCAGAATCGTTTTGGATTCACCAAGAAGTCGAGCTGCAGCCCGGATGGTTTTTCCCCTTTTCTCTATTGCATCATGATGACACTTTAGAGTTATGACACGTGGTAAGTTGGTAAAGCAAGCCCATAATAGATCAGCAATCATACTTGATATCCACTCGAAAAGTTCCTCATCTCTTGGCCAATCTTGTTCATTGCAATAGAGCAGTATGGTTTGGCTGATTCTGTACATGGAACTTGCAGCAATGAAGTTATGAAGTGAGTCATCTGCTCCTCTCTTTTTGCATCTCTTGAACTTTATCATAATCTGTACCGCTTCATCACTCAACCATTGAAGAATCTCGTTTGACGTTTTTCCTTTACGAGCCTTGTTTTGAAGATCCATTTGTAGCCAACTGCAGTATACTTCAACTTCAGTCCATACCCGTCTAGCTGTTTTTCTTGCCTTTACCAACTCACCATTTTGATCGAGGGTTTCTTCAATATCTCGAACAAATTGGAGTCCTTCTCTCAAGCTAGCAACTAACTCCTTGACATGGCCATTAACAATGTTCGGAAGTGCAAGGGAAATGGCTGTTAATGTTACTACTACTAGGCTGCAGCAGTTGTGCATTTCTTCCTGATGAAAAGGAGGCAGAACTTGGTCATTGTCAAAGCCTGCTACTCCATTGGATCCTGTAGATTTCTCTAGAAACTTCATAAGCTTTCTTGGTTGTTTTCCTTCAAACTCGTGAAGAAGTTTAGTTATAGATTTGAGCATATTTTTCAGCAATCTGTTTGAAAGCTTCGCCTCCTCTTCAATCTGTAGCACATAGCTAGTATATTCTTCAATCTCTGATTTCACATTGTTGTCGGATGCATCTGGTTCATTTCTAAACCTTTTCAACAATGAGTTGCTGAAATGGCAACAAGAATAGAATAAGAGCATAATGCATGTGGGAACGAGGCATATCGTTTTACATATAACCACAAGCATTATCTGAAGTGCTATACAAAAGTTCAAAATCATGTTTTTGACATGATTGAAAACTCTTTTGCAATGGCGGCCTGGGATATGTGAAGTGACATGGATGCGTTTCCAGTGCCGTAGCCTTTGGGTCCAATGTTTATCGACTCTAAACATGTTTATATGGTTGATGCTCCATAGAATTGAGAGGTTGAAATAAGTCGCAGTTGTAATACATCTAAAAATTGGTGCAATGCTTCCTACTATAATCCCAATTGATTGCATGGTAAGAATTACATTGATTGACCACTTATAATCCGATTTTCCATCCCAAAAATATGATGCAAAAGCAGATTGACTTATCAACTGAAAATATGATACAACGACAAGATATGAGCATACCAACCCAGAAGCACAAACGAAGGGTGAAGAGGCAAGCAGAAATTGGGGGTTACCGGTTTCCGCCATCATCCAATACTTTTTAACGTGATGTATGAGTTCCTTTGTCGAGAAATTTATCTGTTGATGATCCAAAGCCGATCTGTGCAACTCCCGATACTGATGTTCTAAAACTCTTCTAGAGACCGGAACTGTTAAAGCTACCCAAAATGGCCATAAAAGGAAAAATGTCATGATATACACCATGTCATATCCAATATAAGCATTCATAGTAGTACTTAATTGAATGCATATATTTACAATAATGGTGATGATGAGAATACCCAAGGCTATGATGTTGGTGAAAAGTTCCTTGTCATCCATACCCGCTAAAGAAGGGAGAAAGTTAGCTAGCATGGTGAACAAGAAATAGATGCTGATAGACTTTACGATCCAATTTTTATTATTCAAATCATCATCGCCAATGTTGGTTGTTAGATCCACCGGTAGCTTCATTGCTATCGCTATCAATGTGATGGAAGCAGCATTGACAGTGAAAAATCTGCATGGAAACCAGAGTTTTTGTTGTCGAAAACCTTGAAAGACATCGGCAACCATTGCAAGAGTGCAAATGAGAGATGCTACGGCAATATACAATCCCACCCACGGCATGGCGTCCTCCGGAGATTGCCAAAACATCTTTCTTAACGAGGGATAATGAAGTTTTAACTTAATTTAGTCGAACAAATGCTAACGGATGCTATCTATATATATTTATATTCTTGTATGAATATGACAGTAAATATAATGTTTGTTTCCCTTTCCTTCTCCACAGCCGGCCTTGCATTGCATTGCAGGCCAATATATTATTTATGATGTTGAAAGCATTGTAAAATCGTAATGAGATATAAAGCTAAATGTGAAAAAAAAAAACTTTATATTTTTATTTATTTTTATAACATTTTATTTTAAAAAATCTATCCATTATTACAATGAATTGTTATTACAAGAGATCGTGATTGAGTTAGGTGTCGTTTGTTTTTTAAGAAGTCTAAAGTCTGAAGTCTTATTTTAGTTATGATTAATAAGAGGTGATGTGTAAAAATGTCTGAATGATTCAGACTTAAGAGCCATTAAGAGTTTTTTAGCAAAAAACAAACAACCTCTTAGAGACCATCCACAACTCTATCCTAAATTATGAGAAAATTCAATTTTTTTTTTGGTTATTAATGGTAAACTTGTTATTTAATTAATAAGTATAATAATTATACATTTTTAAAACACCATATATTTTTATTATGAATATCAATTTCCACGTGTCCCGAAAGGAAAAAAAAAAGAGTATGACAGATAATTTTCTTTTTTTAATCTAATATAACATCTAATATTTTTGAAATGATATATTTTTCATGGAATTTATTCCAATTTTACAACAATAATTCTTCATGGTGTAATTGTTAAAAACTTTAATTTTTCCCCTTTAAACTTACAAAGTCGTATCAGTCTCAACAATAAGAGTGAATTTGTCAAAGTGTCTAATAACTCTTTGAAAATTCTCTTAGTTACAAAGACACTTGACTTTTTCTCTCAAATCATATGATTCTCTCTAATTTTCATTCTAAATATTTGATATATCTTTATATAGTTTAGAAAGGGACAAAATGCATCAAAATTAACGTTGTATAGGGTGGGACGGCCGTTATTAAAAACGGGCTTGAACAACTATTCTTGAAGAAATGAGCGGCACGACTGACATGTCAAAGTTAATAATGTATGGGTACAGACGATAGAAAAAAATTGGACAGACCTGTTTCCGTTATTATTTTAATAATTAATTAACTTGTGTAATTACAATCCAGACTCCCATTACCAGCAACTTCAGAGGTCAGTCCATCTGATCCAAACAAACTTCTTGAGTGTTTTGTTAGTGCTAACAAAACAATGATGCAACTCCAAAATTCCTCCAAAAACTATGAGGATTCCTTCATAAAATTCACCAGGATTACTGGGTTTTTTTTCTTCCACAAATCGCCAGCATAACAAACATGACGTGTGAGTTCCTTGGACGAGAACTTTATCTTTTGACGATTTAAAGCCGATCTATGCAACTCCTCATATTGGTATTCTATAACTCTTCTAGATGCTGGAACTGTTAAAGCTACCCAAAATGGCCATAAAAGGAAAAATGTCATGATAGACATTAATACAATCGCACCATATCCAAGATCATCATTCCCTTTAGTAGCTAATTGAATGCATGCATTTACAATAATGGTAATTACGAGAATACCCAAGGCTATGATGTTTGTGAAAAGTTCCTTGTCACCCATAGCCCCTAAAGAAGGGAGAAAGTTAGCTAACATGGTGAATAAGAATAAGATGCTGATGGCCTTTACTACATGAGACATGTTGGTTGTTAGATCCACCGGTAACTTCATTGCTATGCCTATCAATGTGATGAAAGCAACATTGAGTGTGAAGAATCTGCATGGAAACTAGAGTTTGCGTTGTCGAAAACTTTGGAGGGCATCGGTTGCCATTGCAAGAGTGTAAATTAATGAGAGATGTTACAGCAACGTACAACCCCACCCACGACATGGCTTCAACAGGAGATTTCATCTTGCTAGACAAGGGAAATGATATTTCAACTTTATTTTGTAGAACAAGTGCTAACCGATGTTTGATATATACACACACATACACATACACACACACACATATATATATATATATATATATATATATGGGTAGAATATTTTGCAACCCTTGAAAAGGTTGCAACCTTTGCAACCCACATCTTAACCGTCGGATTCATGATCGGCGGTTACAAACCCAATATTTTTAATTAAAAAAATAGAAAAATAAAAATAAAATAACCGTCGATCATGAATCCAACGGTTAAGATGTGGGTTGCAAGGGTTGCAACCTTTTTAAGGGTTGCAAAATATCCTTCCACTATATATATATATATATATATATATATATGAGGAATCTAAGATAGATGAAAGTTGGAAGATATATGAGTATTAGAGTTATTTGGTTACAAGTTATCTGTACTATATTATAAAGCACAGATAAAAAACTCTTAAAAACAATTATTAAAGCTTAATGTACCGCTATTTAATGTTAATTACCTAAAACTTAAATAAAGAATGAAAACTTAAAATCTTGTCGTATTTAATCATTATCTCTAACAAATTTAACTTTCCTAAAATCACTCCTCACTGTAACTACTCTAAAATCGCTCCCTACATAATTAAATACAGGATAAAAATCAAATTTTAAATATAAAAAATCTAAAATATAATTAAAAAAATCTAACAGAATATTTAATGATTATTTTATAAAAAAAATATTATTTTATTAAAACTAAAATAAATTACATTATTCACTACAAAAAAGACCCTATCAGTGACGGAAATTTCCGTCGCTAATCCGTCACTAAAAGTCATTTTTGTCGCTGAAAGTCCGTCACTGAATATGTGGTGGGTAATGCTTATCAGCGACGGATTAGCGACGGAAATCGGCGACGAATTAGCGACGGAGTTATTAGCGACGGATTTAACGACGACCACAACTTAGTGACGGATTAGCGACGGCCTAGTTTAGCGACAGATCAACGGTGGATCATTTTGTGATGGATTAGCGACGGAAGCGACGGACTTTTAGCGACGGATTTCCGTCACTAGTCCGTCGCTAATTTTTAGTATTTAAAAAAATTAAAATATTTTTTATAAAAATAAATAGATTTTTATAGTTTTCTAGTTATTATATCATATATATATATATATATATATACTAGGCGTGATCTCGGTCGTCCATAGACGGACCTCTGCCCACGGGTCCTGTAAAGTGCAATGTTATGATTATATACTAAATGTATGAATTCAGATAATTGGATTTGGAATCTGTTGTACGTGCTCATGCAATATCCATGTTCCACAGTCAATTAAACCCAAAAAAAAATTGTTGCTACCAAAAGCACCACCATTCTTAAGTAAAATCGACTCTAATACTAGTTTAAACATTGAATATGTCAAGAAATCGAGCTTATACATAAAGATTTTACCTTAATTTGTCGATTTGATGCCAATGATTCGAGGTATTGAACCCTAGATCAGACTGACGGACAAAGCGAGAGGACGATCCAAACTCTAGAAGATATGCTTCGTTCTTGTGTGTTTGACTTTGGTGGAAGTTGGGATACTTATTTTCCTTTGGTTGAGTTTGCATATAACAACAACTATCACTCTAGCATCGCCATGGCACCTTTTGAAGCATTGTATGGGCGAAAATGTCGGACACCCGCTTGTTGGTTAGAATCTGGAGAGAAACAGTTTGCAGGTCCTGAGATTGTACAAGAAATTGCAGACAAAGTCAAAGTGATTAGAGCACGCCTTAAAGCCGCGCAAGATAGACAAAAGAGTTATGCAGATCAGAAAAGGCGACCCGTAGAGTTTAATGTGGGTGATAAAGTTATGTTAAAAGTATCACCATGGAAGGGAGTGATCAGATTCGGGAAGCATGGAAAACTTAGTCCTCGTTTTCTTGGACCTTTCATAGTGTTGGAAAAGATTGGTTCTCAAGCCTACCGCCTAGACTTATCACCAGAGTTGCAAGGAATTCATAACACTTTCCACGTGTGTTACTGTTGCGGCCTTTTTCGTGTTTACACCTTTTTTAAAATGCGAGAAAATAGATCTCGACGCAAGTATACATCTTAATCTACTGCCGTCTGTTAACAAGTAATAATGGTACAAAGTACCGAATATCGATCCCACAGGGAAGCGTGGAAAAGTTCTCCTCAAAAGTCGGGTTTGTAAAAGCGAGTTTCAGATGGCGAATTCGAAAACAATATTTTTGATTGGGGGTTTTGATTAACACTAATTGAACAATTAATTAAAAAGAAGTACACGGTACAATGCTCTGTTGGGATAAGATGAATAATTGGTTAAAATGATGAGACCGCATTCCTTCGTTATCTTAAAGTTGATATTTTATGTAACTTAAAATAAGTCGGCATACAATAAACCAGTTGTCAATTGATTAATTGCAGTCCACCATAAAATATAACTTTAATTTAAATAACGTCGGACAATCATACGATACGAAACACCGTTTTAACTTTTGATCAGTCTTTGTCCCAACTTAACTTCGTACCGATTATAAATATAACAGAAGCAGAAATGTAAATGTAAATTTAACTAAAATAGGTGGTTGGCGTTTTCAAACAATCAACGATTAAAAATCGTAGGAGTGTTGTGCCCTTAACCTTTCTAAAAGAGATGGTCGGCGTTTTCAAACAATCAACGATAAAAATCGTAGGATTGTTGTGTCCGTAACTTCTCTTTGGACAATGAAATAAAGTTGCGTAAACTAAAAGACTGAAAGTAAATAACGGAAATTAAATTGCAGAAAGTAAAAGACGGAAAGTAAAAGACAAAAGATTAAAGTACAGAAATTAAATTGCAGAAATTAACTTGCGGAAATTAAAATGCGTTAAAATAAATAACGGTAAAGTAAAATGAGAATTATAAAGCTAAGACGGAATAAAAATTGAAGATGGAAAATCTTGTTTCAAATGTGAGATTTGAGCTTGAAGATTTCATGACTTTTTATCGCCGTAGAGGAAACTAACTAACGTGCGAGTGACTTTTATAAAGTTGGAAACATAAAACAGATTTAATAACTACAACAAACCGTGAACCAACAAAAGTTGGGAATCCGAAATTATTTTCCGGACTTCCGATTTGTAATAGAACTAAAGCCGTAATGAAACCAAAATAAAAACCAAAGCGTATCGAACCAACGAGATTTTTGGATTGTAACGAGAATACGTGCAACTTACACAAAATGATCACGAGATATCGTAACTTGAAAAGGAGAATGACTTATATTTATATAATTGAGAACCAAATTGAATCATGAGCCAATGTTTTACCAACCACTAATGGCTCAATTCTTCAATTCTAATACAAAAGATGGTAGAAAGGAGGCTATAGAAATGTCTAGGTTCAATGTACCTAGAACATTTCTATCTAATACAAGGCATATGTATGGGAGGATTCAAAAGAGGAAGCAAGTATGAGATATATGGTATGTTTGTTACTTGCACAACACATCTATTTATAGGCTAGAACAAGGCAAGTAATGGGCTAAAAGTTATAAAGGCTTTTAAGCCTTTCACAAAAATTCTACACGGCCCAACAGTTTCGGCCCATGTGTTTGCAGCCCAATAGAAATCCAAGTCCAACATTTAGCCCTTCAAAAAATCTCGGCTTCTAGCCCAATAGAAAACACTCCATCTTTCCAGCTCGTTGCGTTGGTCCAAAAAGGGGAAGTCAATTGTCGTTTCTGCGTCACTACTTGATTTTGACTTCCCGCGACCTTCGCATCGATCCTAAAATAACGATACATAAAAACATGAGATTTATGCAATGCTTATTTAAAATAAACCACTAAAAACGACCAACTACACTAAATATTTATTTTAGACAATAACTACTAAAAATAAGCAAAAGGACTCAATGGGGAAATAAAAATTTGCTCAAGATTATAAAAACGAGTTAAAAATAGGGTAAATAAAATTACCCTATCAGTTACCTACGGAAGTGTTTGGCGGAAGAAGAAAATGTAATTCCATTATCTGAAGTTCAAATAGATAACAAAATGCGTTATGTTGAAGAGCCAGTGGCGATACTAGAACGAAAGACAAAGAAATTGTGTCGAAAAGAGATCGGGTTGATTAAAGTTCAATGGAAGCATCGTAGGGGTGCAAATGTCACGTGGGAACCGGAAGATGAAATGAGAAGGCGTTATCCACAATTGTTTCTCGAGACTTAGATTTCGGGGACGAAATCTCTTCTTAGAGGGGGAGAATTGTAGCATCTTATCTCCAGGTATTAATTTAATATATATATATATATATATATATATATATATATATATATATATATATAAAGTTTTGGGGTAGACATATCATGTTCTAAGAGATAAACCTAAGGGTGATTGTGTCAAATTACATCATATATGGGGTATGGTTGTTGTATAAAGGAATTCTAGGGGTTTATTATGCCAACATTCTAATCTAGTTATAATATAAATAGGTTTTAAAAAAAAAAAGAATTAGAAGGGAGAAGACGGGAGAAGACAGGAGAAGAAGGAGAAATCGGTGGAGTCGATCTAGGGTTCAATACCTCGAATCATTGGCATCAAATCGACAAATTAAGGTAAAATCTTTATGTATAAGCTCGATTTCTTGACATATTCAATGTTTAAACTAGTATTAGAGTCGATTTTGGGGTTTTAGGTCATGAAATCGAGATTTATCTTTCTGTTTTGGGGGAACAGCCGTGTATGTATGTGTTCTCTATGATTATTTCGTTTTTATGATGTATATTAATCCCCTCTTGAATCCCAATGTGATATAGTTTAATTTTAATAGGTTAGAACCTAAAATCCTTAAAAAGGAACAAAAAATTTGGTGTTCTAAGTCTTGTTGGTAGAGGTGATTGTTGGGTAAGTTCCTTTCATGTTTAGAATAGTTTTGATTTCATCTAAAGTGTTCAATCAAGAGTTGAAGTTGAAAATAACAATCTTGGACAAATTAAAAAAAAAGTCAAAGAATGGTGTTGAACTTTAAGGCTTTGGAATCAACATGAAAAGATTAAGATGTTTGATATGGTTGTTTCTTAGTATCACTGAGATGATATTTGATGGTATCAAGAAGAAATTTTCCACCCAAACATGTTTTTGATGGTAGATTGAAAGTGATGTTCAAAACAGTTGACTTTTTACAAAAAGTCAAACTGTTGTGGTTAATCCTTAAATTGGGTCATTTTGTGCAAAATTAAGCATTGAAATTCGGTGGATATAGTTATGAAAGATATATAAAGGTGTTACCATGATCAAATCTATATATCTTATAGGTTTTAATGTATTTGGAAAGTTAAAGAATGTTTGAATTCGGTTGGAACTTAAATATGAGAATATATGCTTTAGTTAGAATTTAGGCGATAAAGCAATGTGTGAACCTTCTAAGCATGTTTTAAAATGTATTGTAAGCATGTCTTCAAGGTTATTATGTAATCCAAGAGCCTCGGAAGAAATAAGAGCAAGTCACCGGATTATGTTAAATAGATGCTGAAAATTTGTAAAAATCATATAAAATCACTCGTAACTCGGATTTAGATGTGTAATACCTTTCTGAAATCGTTGAGAGGTCTTGCACGTTTGATATGTGTTAAGTATGAAGTAATTCAATCTCTAAAATGGTCAAAAATGGGATTTTCAGATCTGTCATGTTTTTGTTGAAAATAAAATATTTATTTCTTTTAAACCCATATATGATAACGTTTTAAGTTTTTTTTTAGTGGTTCTTGATGGTACATTAAGAGAAGAAAGTTGTCTAAATCATTCGTTTAGGGTGCTTGTATTGATATGAGAATCATATGTCGATTGTTTAGGTAGTACGGCGGATAATCAAGTTGGGCACCGACGAAATCTCAACTAAATAGGTGAAGGTGAGTTTCAAGTAGATTTTAATGGGGTGCACGTCAAACGTAAGTACTTTTACATGATTCATTTTTGATAGACGTGTTTTGGTGTTTAAAGTGGAAAATGCATGATTTCAAACGATGTTATGAAAGGAAGATATAAACGTTTTATACAAGTGACTTTATACATGATAAGAATGCATTATTTCTTATATAAAGTATGTCGGAAATACTTTGGTGAATTGAAAATGAGATGTTTTAAACAAACATGTTTTGCTACTAAAAGAGGAGAATTGTTACTTTGTATAAATGGAGCGTTTGTGAGTTATTAATTTACTCACTATTATGAATGTGGTAGGTCCGGATCTGGCAACTTGGGATCACCCCCTTGTTGCGTGTGTATTGGGGTCGCTCCCATTACAAATAGATGGGTTGCTCCCATCGGTGATGTATTGGAGTACCGTGCACGGATATGTGTCAGATACTTGGCTAATAGGTATAGTGTCAGGTGGACACTTTGCGCAATGGTGATTATACCGAAATTATCCAAACGGATAAGTGGATTGCTGGGTAGTGCTCCTCCACTGATTCCGGTTGTTATGGGTCTCCCCCATTATGTGTGAAATTCAAAGACTTTATAAATATGATTGATTGCAAATTTATATTGTTTTGGATGAAATTAACATGTGTTTGACATGCCATTTCAATTATATGTAAATCATGCATTTTGTTTGAAAGTATAAATTATTTGAAAATGTTTATTATGAAACTCTTGAACTCACCAGACATGTAGTCTGATTTGTTTTGTTTTGTTTTTCGGCGTGCATCTCAGGACTTGTTTCAGGTGGTTGAGCTAGCAAACATTTTGGTTATTATAAGGCTAGCAAGTAAGATCGTTGGATGATGCAAGATTTGGGAATTTTGGATAACTAATCTAGTTTGGTGAAGGTAATGGTGGGTGAAAATATATGTAGTATCATATGTTTTAAATAGCCACCTATAAAAAAAATAGTTAGTAAAGTGGCTTTTGTATAGTCTTTACTTTTGCAAAATAAAGAAAAATGTTTACAGGTTGTAATTTTTTTTTTTGGCAAATCATGACTTTACGAATGGGTCATGCCGAATTTTTGCCAGAAATTTTGATATAAGTTAGGATGTTACAAGTTGGCTCCAAAGTCCATACAGGGCCCACCTAGAAACAAGAACAAAATGACCACAATCAACATTATTAAACAGTTCCCTGCTAATTGCAAGCCGTCACCATCTCTAATGTAACACCCCGAATTTCGTTTGGCCAATAGAAGTTGAGGAAAAAGAAAAAAAGGCCTTCCGTGCGCTAAATAATGTAAAAATAATGTAACGAGTAAAATAATAATGTAACGAGTAAAAATAATGTAACGAGTCGTGCGTTGCACCAGAAGGTGCAGCTGCAGGATTAAATGGGCTTTCCCCATTTATTTCATTTCTCACTTCTCTTTCTCCCAAGTCTTTCTCTCCCAACTCTCCCTTTCTTCATTAACTATTCTAGGGTTCCTTCAACCACCAAACCCTCACCATTTGTTGCTTAAATCAAGAGTTCCATCCAAGGTTTCGGTATTGGAATTCTTCACCATCTCCATCTTCATCTTCTCCCTTTTCTCTCCCAAACCCTAAAATCGAACCCTAACCTATTTTGGGAGTTTTTCCTCCCCAAACCACATGATTCTAAATCATCTAGCTAGTTGGGAGCTTGAGCCACAAAACCCCCATCTTCACCTTCCTCATCAAGTTCTTCGGTTGGGAGCTCGGGTTGAAGCGTTGGATTGGGTGTTCTCGGAAAGTCTCATCATATTAAATGGTAAGCTTTCTTGATTTAATGTTATAATTGCTCCATTGATGGTTTTCTAGTGTTGAATTTCTCTAATTTCGGTTTGGAGTATTTTGGGAGTTTTGGGTCAAAATTAGGGTTTTGTCCAAATTAGAGATTTTGGTGTAGCATGTTTGAAGAATGTTTCTATTTGGTTGGATATGGTTATTTATGGTTTGGAATGTATGGATCTAGGTTTTGGAAGTTTCCGGCTTGAGGTTTCAAGCGGCCTTCAAAAGAGCTTGTTGGGTGAAATCTAGATTTAGCCTAAATCTAGCAAAGTGAGTTCAAGTTGATTTGTGAAAACGGTGTACATGCCAAAATATTTATTTTTAAGTGTTTTACAGGAAATGGTTAACTGCTGATAAGTTTTGAGCATTTTGAAGTAAAATATGTTTTACTTGGTTAATTGTCAAAGTATGAGTATTTTGATAAGTTTTTATATTTGGTAAACTTGGGTTGTGTAACTTCTTAAAATGCTTATATTGGGTTTTGGACATGTCAACAATTAAATAACATGATTTACGTATTCTTGGTGCCTTTGTACAAGAAAGATCTATTTTATGTTTTATGCATCTTGGAGGGTTTTGTACAAATGAAGTCTATTTCATGTTATATGCATTTTAGATGTACTTGCATTCATAAACCCTTTGGAAAAACCTTGGTCCCAATACGGGGTGAGTTTTGGAGTTAATCACGTCTTTGAGGTATGTGTCTTCATAAACATTGTTTAAAGACATTTCATTAATTGGGGGATCGGTAATTGTTGGTCAAATGGATTTTGAGCAGTTTAGCTCGGTATTGACTTAAAAGAGTCTTGAAGACATCTGTCCGGTTTTAACGGCTCGATGTAGAGTCCAAATTGGGATTTCCATCTTAATGCACTTTATTGCATATTATCGATTGTTACAGACTCGAGTGTTGTAGTCATTCATGAGTAGTCGTGTAACTTTAGACTGTGTTGCATTTGATCCATAGGCACGCATGTCAGTCTTGTTTGATGGTCAACTGAGTGGTATGGGGTTGGACCCCGGGACTCATGGTTTATGACCTTGTCTTTGTAAGTAGGCACTAGGAGGGCTGAGTCCAGGTGAGCTATCATGACTGTGGGGAGTCCTCTGATGGGCGTTTGGGGCCTTCGCCGTGTGGGGCAATGCCTTCGGGGTATCCCCCGTGTGCCGAGCCTTTGGTGACAACTTCTGGTGGTATTCGCTAAGGTCAGTTGTCTCTTGGGTGAAACTTGTTAAGGAGTCGTAGGGACACTTGGGCGTTCGGGTCGTGAAGTGTCATGCGACAACGTTGTTTGAGTGGCATACTTTTGTGTTCCTCCGCTCTCAACGGATACGAGTATCACTCGTTGTCGGCCCGCGGTATTTTGGATATTTAATTGTCCATGCTTTAATACTTGGATTTCATTCCATTTTATGGCCGCATGAGTATTGGGTTTCAATTTCATGTTTTAATGGCGTATCATATTTATATGGATTGTTTTCCATTATTTAAGGGTCGAGTATTATGTCCCACCCGAGTTTTGTGTGTTTTGAGCTATGAAGTATTATTTACATTTGAGCACATTTGAGTATCGAACTATGACCCCGTTTTGGGTGAGTTACGGGTTGCATCGTTTTACAAGAAATGCATGTTTGGGAGCATTGTCTTTAAAAGTGTATATTATGGAAAAATGTGTCGTTTCCATTTTGAAGCATAATGTTTCGAAGGATCTTGCTTTAAAACCGATTTCCTGTCTTTCAAAGATATATTCATTCATGTTAAAACTCTTGAGCTCACTAGGCGTTAAGCCTAACCTTTTTAATTGTTGGCATGTGCATCAGGTTTTCAAGGTGGAGAGTTGGTTCTAGCAGTCCTATGAAGAGTAGAGCCTTAGCTAGATCTGAAAGTAAGTGTTCGGTGAAGTCTTTCGCATTATGAAGATAGTGACTATGCATGGGTATTGGTAGCACCCGTCCTTTATAGTCCGTATATATAAGATGGTATTTGTGTATTGTAGTTGAATCTAAATTCGTGGTTGTAGATGATTCATTTATTGATGTATTTAGAAAATTTTAAATAAGTTGCTATTTCCAGATTTGAGGATGTTACATCTAATAAGAAACAATAAACCTAATAAATTCTAGCAGCTTAAATTGATGCTTTGTTACCATAACATAATTCGTTTCTGCTTAGTCAAGGCATACTAATTATCTTAGGCATAAATCCATTCAATAATTCCCAAAACTTTGATATGAATAAAAAAAATTGATATTCAGGAAGATGAGAAATCAACAATATGTTGGTATTTGAGCAATTGCATGTGCTTGTATTTGAGCTACTGTGGTTGCATTCAAGAATATTAAAAACATGAAAGTGTAGGTCATTGAAACATACAAAGTAAAGTTTACTCATCAATGGATGGCAATCTTCAAAAAGCTGCCCGAGCACATCAACAGACTGGCTCATGCGAAGCCACTGCATCATCAATAATAGACTCAAGTAATGGCTTAATTAACTTCAGTTCCTCTTAAATCTTGATGTAGTACTTTTCAACAATTTCACAACACCCATTATCGCGACATGACAGGTGAAGAAAAACAGAAATGTTTTTGAGAAGCACTTTCAATAGCGATAACTCCATCACACCTATGTAAATAAGTAGCAAATCATTCATCGATAGACATATTTATCATAAAGGTTATAAATGTTTGAGAAATTTGACAAATTTAGCTTTTCCACTAAAGAGAAACAAAACCAGCCCATGAAGAAGGGCGGAATAACCAGATCTTACAACAAAGTATGCAACTATAAAATGTCGGTGCAAGGCAATTAGAAACCCACTACACATCTCAATGTGGGTATCATTTGAAAATTAGTTAAAAGAATCGAACAATAAATTAGAGTTTACTGAAGACATAGTTTCTCTGGATCCTATTGAATTTCAATATAGAGTTTACTGAGTATGCATCCATGCTTTCCAGGAAAAAAGTACTTCAATGGCAAATTAATATAGGACACTATAGGATGCAAACTATTCTTGGGCAACCAATCAACAATAAAGGTTGTGTGTTATTGACATAATGTGATAACTAACTAATCTAATCCATATGTTGAATGATAAAAAGATTTTAAGCTCATGTTCATTGTACCTTTTGAAAGCTGTATATTTTCTCTGTGTCTCCAATATGATTACAATGTATGGTATTTATACTAATCCTATCGCTATCTTTGGTAATTATCAACAATAAATACAATATCAATCAATGGTCAAATTATTTTCCCTAATTACCATTGATGGGGATGAGGAGGAGATATCGGTTAATACCTTTTATGATGCATCCAACACAATTACCCTTTATCAAATTTCTAACTTGACATGTTATTTATGTTCTTACAAGGAATAGCATCAAGCAGTTGTTTCAGAAATAGTATTATTTTATGAAAACGAATATAAACATGCACAATAAAAAACAAAAATAAAATAGATTAAAACTTTCTTTCCAACAACTCTAAATTCAAAAAAAAAAATCATATTCCTAAAGCCTGGAAAATTCTTAGACGACAATAAACCCACGTATTTGTTAATCAACCTCACGGACACCAAACAAATCAAACGCAAACAGAGAAACAACACTTCAAATATTTTTTGGAAAAGAATTCTCTCAATTCAGGCTTTACTATTATCCATCACTGTGAAAATCTCATACAACCAATTTGATGAAAACTCTGATAAAAAATTCATCAAATCCACTACCATTTTTTGTAACGGATCAACTCATACCCAACCACAAAGAAACACAATTCAGAAACCGATCTGTAAAAGATCCTAACCAATACCCTCTAATACTAACCGATCTGAAATTGAGAACCAAAACAACATATAAAAGTCTATTGATTAGAAACAGCAGATATAAAATCGTGAACCATTCGAGTCTGAAATCAGGTCTAAAACAAGACATTGAAATCGACGGATATCAGCGAGAAATAGGTCAGAAATCGAGTCTGAAACAAGACATTGAAATCGAACAAGTCTAAAACAAGACATTCGAGACAGCAATCGAACCTGAAATAGAGAAATCGAGCCCATTGAGCAGAAATCGAAAGAGGCATTGAGCATAAATCGAACAGAGATAGAGAAATCGAGCCCATTGAGAAGAAATACAAGCAAATGAGAAGTCGAACCTGGGTTGGTCTCGTGAGGATGGAGAAGTCGAACGTGAAGATGGAGAAGTCGGTTGTTTGTTTATTTGGGTTATGGTCTAATAAATTAAGTGAAATACAAAGATAGGGAAAGTAAAAGTAAAAGTAAAAGAGGGAGAGTGTATTTAAAATTTTGGGATTTTAGGAGGGAAATAGGAAACACTAAAATTTTTAATAATAAGATTTTTAGTTGTCTTTAAGAAATATGAAAATTTTTATTAGTCTTTTTTTAAGCTTGAGATTTTCTTTTATCTAACAAATAATTAATTAAGTCTAAAAACAATTATCTTATATTTTTTAAATCTTTTTAAAATTCAAGTTTACAACTTATTTTGTCTTGATAGTCGTATTAGACTCAATAGTTTTTCATAAATTGTATTGGATATTCATGGGTTTAAACAACAATGTGTGAATAAAGAAAATGGAATTACTGATATGTAATATAGCATGGATCTGATTTCTACCTAAGTTGATTTACTCGTTGCCTTAAACATGAATTGTTGCAAAACTACATGACATCGTTATATATAATATAAGCAAACATCATATATAGGAGTATGTCATGACATGTATGCTAGAATATATAATTAAGCAATAGATACACACTTGTTACATAATAGTTACTATGACCGACTCATTGGAACTTGAAGAAGCTGGTTGAAACCTGACTGAAGAATCACAACCATTGGCCATCTGACTCTTTGGTAATGAATGCCACTTATCAATGTACGCCATCGACTCCAGATCTAAGTTCGGAAGTTGGTACCCTTCAAGGATGTTAAGAATCTTCTTCGATTTACCCAGAAGTTGAGCTGCAGTCCGAATGCTCTCTTCCCTTTTCTCTATTGCCTTGTGATGACACTTCAGAGTTATGACTTGCGGTAAGTTAGTAAAGCAAGCGCATAGTAGATCTGCAATCATACATGATATCCGCTCAAAAAGTTCCACGTCTGTTGGCCTATTTTCTTGTTTGTTGCAATGGTGCAGTATGGTTTGGCTAATTCTGTACATGGAGCTCGCAGCAATGAACCTATGAAGTGAATCATCTACACTTTTCTTTTTTCTTCTCTTGAACTGTATCACGATCTTTACCACTTCATCACCTAACCATCGAAGAATCTCCTCTGACGATTTTCCGTCACGAGACTTCTTTTGAAGATCCATTTCCAGCCAACTGCAATAAACTTCAGCTTCAGTCCATACGCGTCTAGCTGTTTTTCTTGGATTTACCAAGTCACCATTTGCATTGAGAGTTTCTTCAATTTGTGTAACAACTTGGAGGCCTTCGCTCATGCTAGCAAGTAACCCCTTGACATTGTCGTTTTCGATGTTAGGAAGTGCAAGGGCAATGGTCGTTAAAGTTACGGCTACTAGGCTCCAGCAATTGTGGGTTTCTTGCGGATATAAAGGTGGGACTTGGTCATTGTCGAAGTCTGCTACTCCATTGAATCCTGTAGACTTCTCTAGAAACATCACAAGATTTGTTGGTTGTTTCTTTTCATACTCGTGAAGAAGTTTAGTTATAGTTCTCACCATATTTTTCAACATTCTTTTTGAAAGCCTTTCCTCCTCTTCAATCTGTAGCACATAACTAGTATATTCTTCAATATCTGATTTTACATTATTGTTAGATGCATTTGGTTCATCTCTAAATCTTTTCAACAATGACTTGCATAAATGGTAACTATAAGAGAATAAGATCATGATAGGTCTAGGAATGAGACATATTGTTTTACAAATAACCACAACTGTTATCTGAAGTGCTATACAAAGGTTCAAAATCATGTTTTTGGCATGATTGAAAACCTTTTTGCAGTGGCGGCCTGGGATATGTGAAGTGACATGGTTGCGTTTCCACTGCTGAAGTCTTTGGGTCCAATGTTTCTCGACTCTGAACATGTTTATATGATTGACGATCCATTCTTTAGAAAGGTTGAAATAAGAGGCGATTGTAATACATCTAAAAATTGGTGCAATGCTACCTACTACAATCCCAATTAGTTGCACGGTAAGAATTACACTGATTGACCACTTGTACTCTGACTCTCCATGCCAAAAATGTGATCTATCACGAAACACATCTATCAACCCAACAATTGAAATAAGAACAAAATATGAGCATACCAACCCAGAAGCAGAACAAAAGGGTGAAGAAGCAAGAACAAATTGGGGGTTACCGGTTTCCGCCATCATCCAATACTTTTTGACATGATGTGTGAGTTCCTTGGACGAGAACTTTATCTCTTGACAATCTAAAGCCGATCTATGCAACTCCTCATACTGGTATTCTAAAATTCTTCTAGATGCCGGAACTGTTAAAGCTATCCAAAATGGCCATAAAAGGAAAAATTTTGGAAGGCATCGGCTGCCATTGCAAGGGTGCAAATGAGAGATGCTACAGCAACATACAATCCCACCCAAGGCATGGCTTCATCAGGAGATTTCATCTTGCTAGACAAGGGAAAATGATATTTCAACTTTATTTTGCAGAACAAGTGCTAACCGATGTTTGATATATATATATATAGAAGGTTCAAACGATAGCGCTAACTATTTAAGAAAACAATAAATCATGTACAAAATCATACATGTGATTTTACATTTGTTTGGGTAAAAATTTCAATAGTACATTGTCGTACGATTGACACTAGACAACAGGTAAGGAAGTCCAAAAGATTATGGTCGTACGACATAAGATAAGGGACGCTCTATCTTCAGCAACCTCGACTAAAACGGTTAAATATCCGTCCAACGAATACCATCGTACGACATGATTTCAGTTACTAATTAGCAGCATATATTATACCATGTTTTAATGCAGGAGTCAAGGATATTTATGACTAAAGGTCATAACGGAAGCCTTCATCAATAGCAGCGGACATAACGGATATAATGGACATAACGGATATAACAGACATAACGGACGCCATCATTAATGTCAAAATGATCATCTCATTAATGTGTAAGATACACATTAAAGACATCCTAACGGAAGAATGTACTATAAATACGAAGAGGAAAACTCACTCAAGGACATCTGATTCTCATACCTCAGAAGCTCACGAATTATACTCTCAAAGCTTACTCAATCTCTCTTGAAGTTCATAGTTTTCCGCTGTTTCTCATACGACGTACGACCGAAGTCTAAACTACACACGACGCACGACCGACTTTACTTTATCGTATTGTTCTATATTGTATTACACTTGTAACACCTGTTCTAAAGGACGACGTCCCTGATTGACGTCCATAGTGCACGACGACTCACACTCGTCCGCGGTTTTTACCCATTTTAGGGGTTTTCCGCGTCACCAATTCTCTCGTCTTATTTACTTTATTTTTATTATAGTCGTAAGATTATTGTTGTTACTTTCTTTGGTTGGATCAAGCTCCACATTTACCTTAAATTTTCCTTGTGAGATTTTTGGCATAAACAGTTTGGCGCCCACCGTGGGGCCCCATCCAAAGAAAATCTTCGATAATCTTACGACGTACTAACGTTTTCCTTCGAGTGTTCTCTTTTTTCAGGGTAATGGCATTCCAAGAAACTCAAAATTTGAGATCATTAATCGGATCATTGAAGCCAATAGTATCCACAATTCCCCTGTGAAAGCAATGGGAATCGACAAATCCGAGATTACACGACGTTCAACCACACTCGTTGGATTTAATGGTGGATCTACAAGTACCATGGGGAAAATCACACTCCCAGTATATGCTAAAGAAATCAACAGACAGACGAAATTCAATGTCGTCAATTGTTCATAAGTTTATAACGTTATTCTTAGGCGACCTTGGATTCATGACATGAAGGCTGTGCCTTCGACATATCATCAAACTCTGAAATTTCCCACGCAATGGGGAGTACAGGAAATCAAAGGCGAAAGAAAGGTTGCTAGGGAATATTACAAAGTATTCTTGAAGCCCCCGAAGCAGACAGTATAGCAATTACAGAACCAGGACATTCCTGGGACTAACGACGATTATCGCTTGGAAGCTGTCGTCTTAAACCAAGATAAACCTGACCAGATGGTTTACATAGGTTCTACGCTCGACCCTTCTTTTAAAAAGCAATTAATTTCTTTTTTATAGGATCACTATGATTGTTTTGCTTGGACGCACGAAGACATGGAAAAATATGGGAAGTCAAGTATCCAGATTGGCTCACTAATGTTGTAATCGTTCAAAAGAAAAATGGAAAATGGCGAGTATGCATCGATTTCACAGACCTTAACAAAGCATGTCTGAAAGATCCATTTCCATTACCACATATCGACTCCATGGTTGACGCTACAGCAGGACATGAGCTACTCACATTCATGGATGCATATTCTGGGTAACCAGATATTGATGCATTCAGACGACCAGGAAAAAACAGCTTTTATGACGGATAAAGGTATTTATTGTTACAAAGTAATGCCTTTTGGTTTTAAAAATGCAGGTTCGACATATCAACGATTGATAAATATGATATTCAAAGAACATTTGGGTGATACTATAGAAGTATACATCGATGACATGTTTGTCAAATCAAAACATGCGGACGATCATATCAGACATTTTGAAGCAGTCGTTCGACATCTTGCGTGAATACAAGATGAAGTTGAATCCGACTAAATGTTCCTTTGGAGTTCGAGCTGGAAAATTTCTCGGTTATATGGTCACACGACGAGGAATCGAAGCTAATCCATAAAAGATTAAAGCAATTGTTGAGCTAAAATCGCCCAGAAATTTTGAAGAAGTCCAACGTCTTACAGGACGTGTAGCAGTGCTAAACCGGTTCATTTCTCGGTCGTCCGACATGTGTCATTTATTCTACAATGTCCTACGAAAGAATAAAGGGTTCGAATAGACAGACAAGCATGAAGAAGCGTTGCAGCAACTCAAAAAATACATGATGTCGCCTCCTTTTTTCTCTAAACCTGACCAAGGTGAAGTCCTTCAACTTTACCTAGCCGGCAGCAATAATTCAGTAAGTGCAGTTCTTATACGAGAAACCGACGGACGACAACTGCCGATTTACTATATTTCAAGCCCAAAACAGCGATCAAGAAATCAAATTTCGTCTCTGATTTCAGTCCAGAAATGGAAAACACAATGACATTCGACCAGTTAATTGTGGCGACTTTGCACGACACCACTTGGACACTCGACGCTGATGGTTCGTCGAACATACGCGGAACAGGCCTGGGTGTCGTCCTACAGTCCCCACAAGGGGGCAAAATAGTATACTCCATACGGTGCGATTTCAAAGCTACAAATAATGAGGCAGAATAAGAAGCACTAATTGCAGGAATCAAAATTATTCACGAATTGGGGGCAACACATTTGCACGTCCGGAGTGACTCGTCCTGAGCGACTCATCCTTAGTTGTTAACCAAATCAATGGAGAATTCGCAGCAAAAGATGCAAGGATGATTGCCTATTATAAAATAGTAAAAGAAGAAACAAAAAAAATTCGGCCACTTTGTAATCGAGCAAATACCAAAAGATCAGAGCACTCAAGCTGATGCACTGGCTAATTTGGGGTCAGCACTTAGTCGAACGACATTCGACAATATCCCAATAGTTCATCTTGATATTCCTTCTATTAAGGAAGATGATAATATTTCAGTCGCACCAATCGAAGAAAAAACTCTTGGTCGGACGACATTATAAATTATCTGGAGAACGGTTAACTGCTTGATGACAGAATGGAAGCAAGAAAGTCAAGCTAACCAAGTACCACGACAAGGTTACTATTGGCCGACGATAAGACAAGATGCTATCAGGTATGTACAGTCGTACGACGCATGTCAAAGACACGCAGGTATGTCTCATAAACCTTATGAACTTTTGCACTCGACGTTGATCCCATGACCCTTTATGAAGTGGGGAATGGATATTGTTGGGAAAATACCACCTGCCCCCGGACCAAAGATATTTCTTTTAAGTTTTAATAGATTATTTCTCTAAATGGGATGAAACAACGGCTTTCTCCCATGTTCGGGACAGAGAAGTCGTTTCTTTTATCCAAACTAACATCATTTGTAGGTTTGGAATTCCATCTGAAATAACGTGCGACAACGGGACACAATTCATCAGTGATCGAACGCGAAGATTTTGTGAAGAAAGAAATATCAAATTAGTAACGTCGATACCTCGATATCCACAATCGAATGGTTTAGCTGAGTCGAGCAATAAAACTATTGTTAATTCACTTAAGAAACGACTTAAAGCTGCCAAAGGAAGATGGATGGAAGAATTGCCTTCTGTTCTATGGGCTAATCGTACGACACCTCTTACATCTACAGGACAAACTCTCTTTTCCTTAGTCTATGGATGTGAAGCTGTGTTACCTATTGAAGTACAACTACCAACTTCAAGACATACGTCTGTTGAACATAACTTAGTCGATCTAAGTTATGATCTTGACGCCCTAGAGGAACTTCGGGAAGCTGCTTACATTCGCATGGCATCGCAGAAGCAAGCTGTTGAACGACATTTCAACAAAAATATCCAAATCAAAGTTTTCCAAGAAGGCGATTATGTCTTACGTCGAGTATTTCAAAAAACTCAAGAGGTCAATGCAGGTAAGCTTTCCATTAAGTGGGAAGGTCCTTATCAAATCTCTAGCATCATGGGTAAGGGAGCTTATAAAATCCAAACCCTCGATGGACGAGATATCCCACGAAGCTGGAATACAGTTCATTTAAAGAGGTATTTCTTTTAAATTTCATATTTATTTCCTTCGATTATTTCTTAAGAAAGATTATTGACTTAAGCATCGGAGGGTCGTTGGTCAAACCAACGACCACTTTATTAATGTTGTTTTTCGCAGGGACGCACGACTTATTTAAAACTCATATGATCACACATATATGATCGATCGTAATTAATGACAAAGATTAATTTATGCATTTGATGTTCAGTACTTAGAATCGAAAAGCGTTATTACAAACTGCCTTTGGTTGATCTAGGACTTCAATGGATTACTTTATAAATGGTGATGTGATTGGATGTCTGATGGTCGTTGGTCAAACTAATGACCACCCCACTAATGTTGATTTTCGCAGGGACGCACGACTTAGTTAAAATCTTTATGTCGAGTAATACTCACACTATCGCAAGTATACGGTTAGTTGTGACCATTGATAGAAGTCAATCTTTTGCATTTGACGTTCGATATTTAGATTGCCTTTGGTTGGTCCTTACAATGGATGATAGTATGGTTAAACATATGATATGCTATGACTATTTATCTTCTTCGATTACTCGACGTACAATAAAGTGTAAACTTAAAGCAAAACAATAAGCGTCAGTGGGCAAAATGAATTCTTTCATTAGTCGTTCAAAAGGTAAAAAGGAACGACCATAAACGACCGACTCTTATTTGTAAATCTAAAGGAAAATAAGCTAAGAAGGAGGAACGTCAAGTTGTTCCTGCACGACCTCCGTCCCTGCTGCCGCCACCTCTCCTCCGCCATCGCTCTCCTCCAGATCGTCATCCTCGTCGAGATCTCTCTCAGTCCCCACCTTCTCAAGGTAAGTCTTAAGCTCTTCAGCAACCGACGCCATGGGATTCTTCCCATTCAGATGACGTCTCATCAAAGCAGCCCTGGCTGTAAGACGAGAAAAAGCTTCAATCTGCCTATTCTCTTCCTCCAAATCCCTGACATCGCCCTCCAGCTCCTTGACTTTCTTCTTGAGGGACATAACCTCATTAGCAGAGGCAGCAGCAGCAGTAGTGGTCTTTATCTTCTCCACCTCCAGCTTGGACGTTAAGGCCTCAAGTTCAAGGACGTGGTCCCTGAACTTGAATCGTCTCATTTTGAGCTTCGACAAGTTTGGTCTTGAGACTCTCGACCTTCTTCTTCTCGGCTTCGACCGCCTCTAAGGCGACCTTCTCCCTTTCAAGAGCCTCGTCAGCCCTTTTCTTGACGTCAGGGAAGGACGCCCTAAGTCCTTCTGTCTGAGCGTAAAAGCTCAGACAGGCTTGAAAAGCCTGCACGACAACAAAGAAAAGGTTAAAAAATCATAACAAATAAGTAACAAAGGAAACAAAAAGTAATACAGGCTTACCATAAAGGAAAGACCAGCGGCATGTGCTCCCGTATCTTCGACCCGAGAATCCTTGTAGCGATCGTAAAAGGTTGGAAGGAGGAACTTCGCCAAGTGTGGAAAAATAACGTCTCTTTCGAGAACGTCATTTACCATAAAATCAGCTGGGAGAGTGGCTTTGAAAGTCATTTCTCCCACCTTTTCTTTATTCTTTCCCTCACCTTTAGAGGAGGAAGAAGGCTTCTCAACGCCCGATACCCCCGATAAGGGAGTATCCTTCGTCGCCTTGGTCGAGCCTTCAAGTTCGACCTCAGCAACGGTCTCCTTCGCTAATGTCGCCCCTGAAAGGGACGACAGAGTGGTATCGCCCGTCTTCTTTGGCGAATACCGAGGCTGCTTGCCTCGGACATGTCTCGGATCTACCCCCGTGGAGGGGGCAGATCTTTTCCTCGCTTTCTCCCTCCCTTGACGAGCGAGCTCCAGTTGCTCGGCTCGCTTAGCGGCGGCCGACTTTACAACTGCGTCTTCTGGAAAAAGAGAGCAAGTTAAAAATACAAAGACATACGAGATACTCGAAAAAAGGTATGTGACTTACTAGTCATGTTTTCTTCTCTCTCTTCTTCTCTCTCCTTCTCTGCTTCTTTAGGAGAACCCTCGACAGACGTCACCTCAGTTACAAAAACAACCTCGTCTCCTTCGTCGTTCGATCGAGGGGAAAACGAGCGATCAGTAATACTTCTTTCTAAGATTCTCTGAATCTTATCGAGAGAATCTTTCCTTGGCTTCACTTTGCTGAAGTCGATCACTGTCAAACAAAAATGCAAAAAGACGTCAAAACAAACGCACGACAAACGCACGACAAACGCACGACAAACGCACGACAAACGCACGACAAAGCAAGAAAACCTACCCGATTCATTCCATCCGGACGATAGCCATTGGCTGTCCTCGTCGCTCACAGATGCTACCTGGATGAAAACGTACTGGCGTTTCCAACCACGGTCGTTCACCGCAGTATTGTGCACCAGTACGGTATCCCCTTTCGTTCGAGGGAATAAACTATATCTGTGATAGTTATCCGCTCGAACGCTATAAGCAGCTAAGAGGTCGTTTAAATTAAACGGAGCCCCCCAGTCGGCTGTAAGACGATCGACCACCTGGACAATCCGCCAGAATTGAGGCATCAATTGTCCAGGCGTCAAGTCAAACGCATCCAAAAACTCCCTGACTAAAGGACTAAATGGCCAGGAAAAACCTATCTTAAAAGGATACTCGTATAAAACACTGTATCCCATCGGAACTTCATCCGGCCTTAAATCCTCCGGTGTCACCAGATTGACCCCATCAGGAATCTTAGCTAACTTTTTGAAGTAATCTAAATGTTCATCTTCCTTAAACATGCTCACAGGTTCACTCGACATTTGGAAATCAGGAACACTCACAGTGGCTTTCCAATAACTAAGAAAATCCCAAGCTTTCCTAGGCTTTTTCGCTATGGATTTCTTATGCATAAAATCGACACAGAGGGAAAAACGAGAAATCGTACCTTAAATAATGTTCTAAAAAACCTCGAATTTAGAATGATTCTCGTCACTCGGAAATCTCGTCGTAGGTATGTATTCTTTAGTAGGGCAAAACGTAAAAAAGGAATGGATTATGGGCAATCCTTATTTATACTGAAAATCGTCAGGAAATCGAATCGCCAGAAAATCGACGGTCAATAATATTGACACGTGTCGTTCGTATCTGGCATCTACTCGAGTATACTCAACGAGGACATGACACCTGTCCTTTATTAGCTGTAAAATTGCTAACTTTGCAGGAGGTGACGTCATTACTTGGTTGAAGATGAACCGATTCGGTTCTATGCAAATTTTCCGATTTCTCTTTTGTGACACGTGTTTTGATTTTAAATTTAAATTTCAAAAATTGCCGCTTGAATTTTAAATTTGGGGGCAAACTGTTTGGGTAAAAATTTCAATAGTACATTGTCGTACGATTGACACTAGACAACAGGTAAGGAAGTCCAAAAGATTATTGTCGTACGACATAAGGTAAGGGACGCTCTATCTTCAACAACCTCGACTAAAACGGTTAAATATCCGTCCAACGAATACCATCGTACGACATGATTTCAGTTACTAATTAGCAGCATATATTATACCATGTTTTAATGCAGGAGTCAAGGATATTTATGACTAAAGGTCATAACGGAAGCCTTCATCAATAGCAGCGGACATAACGGATATAATGGACATAACGGATATAACGGACATAACGGACGCCATCATTAATGTCAAAATGATCATCTCATTAATGTGTAAGATACACATTAAAGACATCCTAACGGAAGAATGTACTATAAATACGAAGAGGAAAACTCACTCAAGGACATCTGATTCTCATACCTCAGAAGCTCACGAATTATACTCTCAAAGCTTACTCAATCTCTCTTGAAGTTCATAGTTTTCCGCTGTTTCTCATACGACGTACGACCGAAGTCTAAACTACACACGACGCACGACCGACTTTACTTTATCGTATTGTTCTATATTGTATTACACTTGTAACACCTGTTCTAAAGGACGACGTCCCTGATTGACGTCCATAGTGCACGACGACTCACACTCGTCCGCGGTTTTTACCCATTTTAGGGGTTTTCCGCGTCACCAATTCTCTCGTCTTATTTACTTTATTTTTATTATAGTCGTAAGATTATTGTTGTTACTTTCTTTGGTTGGATCAAGCTCCACATTTACCTTAAATTTTCCTTGTGAGATTTTTGGCATAAACAACATTAACGGCAAAAACTGGACGCGGACGACTTTGACGGCAACTTAAGTCGTGGTGCAAAGTCGCGTAAATCATATATGTTTTTGTACGTGAATCATGTATGATTTTGTACATTAACGACCGTTCTCGTGTTTTCTTAAATAGTTAGCGTTCTCGTTTGAACCCATATAATCTAAGAAAGATAAAAGTTGAAGATATATGAGTATTAGAGAGTTATTTGTTTACAAGTTGTATGGATGAGTGATCCTGATTTTATTGCTCGTCAATTTCATTTTTAAGGGCCAATAATTGATGTGGGAGGACCGGAGGGTTTTTTTTCTTACTAGTATATGAGTGGATAATAACAAAAATGTTACCACGTCCTACGTTTTATCGAGAAGTACACTTGTCGAAGTCGGCTAATCCAAGCACTCCTGGGTATTTCTTTTTTTACAGAAAAAGTTAAAAAAATTCAACAAACTTCATGAGAAGCCTGAAGAATTCATGATATGTATGCCATCAAGTCAAGATTTAAGTTGCTGTTTGTTTTTTAAGAGGTGCTCAAGTTTGAAGTATAAATCAATAAGACTATTCCTTTTTGTAAACAGACAAACGTCTGAATATATACATAATTAGCTCTTAAAATGTTATATTGTTGAATTTGTAAAACCATCAATTCATTTTAACTAAAATATACTATCGCCCATTTTTAGCACATCCAAAAATTCAATTAATTATATCAACAGTTTCAAACACAATAAAAATAGAGTAAATTACGTTTTTTGTCCCTGTGGTTTGTTAAAAACTGTGGATCTCGTCCCTGTCCTGTGGTTTTGAAATTTTGGTTTTCGTCCCTATGATTTGCAATTCATTTCTATTTTTGTCCCTCATGCCAAACCACTATTTTTAAATATATTAGGAATAAAATAGAAATGAATTGTAAACCATAAGAATAAAAAACAATATATTTGAATCATAAAGACGAAAAATGTAATGATTACTAACCATACGAAAAATAGAAATTTTCAACAAACCACAGGGACAAAACGTAATTTACTCTAAAAATAATGAACAAAGTCTCATATACAACTATGAACTATCCCATACCATACATCAAGATCCATATCAATTTATGTCTTGTACCCGCGTAATGTGAAAAATTAACCAAGGATCCTCTTGGGCAATGTGGTCTTCTAGTCTTTCAAAGCCATACAAAATAATAAAATAAAATCGTAGGAGACATAGAATAAAACGAAGTATGAATCAAGATTCAGAATTCAAGTTCTCAACTCAAAATCGAGATGCATTGCACGAGAACAATTCTAGTTTATTAAAAGATAAACGAATAATCTTGTAATAATTCGAGTTAGAAAGAAATTTCATCACCGGTTCCAAGAAAGAGTGATCAAGATTTCATTTTCCATTTTGTATTGTTTCTTTCTTCTTTCCTTTCATGGACCAGTCTCACTTCATAATTTAGCGAAGACCGACCCAAAAGAAACGTATGGAATCTTTGGAAAATTCTCCTGTCAAAAAAAACTTTCATTTATTTCTTGATAGACTAAGTATTTAAACCGATACATGTCAAGATGATTGACATGTCTCCTTGCTCCATGACCACATGTTCTTCAAATAGAGAGTTGTATAGTATTTTTATTTTAAATGTAATTGTTGAAAAATTTCAACGTAGTTGGTTTTCTTTCCCTTTCAACCTCAAGTTAATATCAATATTAACTATAACCCTAAATTTCCATCATATCAATAAGAATAAAAATATGTACCTACTAAATTGCGACATTGTTGTAGAAAAAAAAATGAAATTTTTGGACGGTTAAAGAGTCTAGAATTGTTAGTGTATTGTATCACGTGACTCTATTTCCACTTAATCTAATTACCTTTAATAATTTGTTTTAAAATGGATAGCTAGAAAACTGAAAGACTCCCTGAGATATAATTATTAATTGCTAGACAAAACCAAAACTTGATGACGATGTTAATTAAAAATCAAGTAAGTTGCATGGAACAATCTCTTTTAATTGGGCAACTCAAGACAAAGCGGAAAGAGGAAATGAAAGTCTATTTTCAAAAAAAAAAAAAAAAAGGCTCCACACATAACATGGTGAATGATGCCGGTTTCATTCTAGTTGCATGCAAATCACCAAAACACATCATACATCTCACGGATATCAAACAATAACATGAAATAAACTCCAATAAATTGCATACATTTCGATAAAGCTTTCACCAAATAAAGAATGATCCAAAATAATTTACGAGTACACGTATATATGCATCCAAGATAAAATGCATGAAAATTCACCTGATAGATAGTGTAGATCAACTAGTGATAGCTCATGATTGGTAACCTACACAATATACACCACAATATCCCATTAATGACCTATTTTACTAAAAGTAAAAGTCAACTATGGTCAAACTAACTTAACCTAAAGTTAATATCCAACTCCAAGTCTCCTAAGGTGACTCAGTTAGCTCTATTTGATTCCATGGTTAAGACCATTGTGAGTCAAAAGTCAACCCCAGTTAACATGATTTAAAACTCCAGGCACAAAAGTTGAGACGTTCCATAATACCAAATTAACCTTTCATAATTTTATAAGTTTACCGCTCCAAGTTAAAGTGTTCGTATCATTTTAACTCAATTCACGACACCTTAATATTTAAACTCATTATCAAACCATTTAAGTAGATTTAAATGATTTACTAGAAAAATACTCCAATCTTGAAATAAATAATTAAAAAGATAAATTATTTAAATTCCTCCCATTCTCCATGAACATAATCCCACCCCTTTTGGGTTTTCTTCCTTACTACATGGTACCTCCATTTTTTTATACATATATACATGTGTATGCATGGAATCCATGCACTAAGACTTTATATATCAATGTATGCATATAAGCCCTCATGCATAATTCATACATACCACACAGTGGCATACACTCGCATACATATATATATATATATATAGTTTCCCTTAGCTAATAAATAAATAATTTATCAAAACAGAAACAAATATTGTATTGAATAGTTGAGTTAGAAATTGAGAAATTTCGTCACAAGTTCAAAGAAAGATTGATCAAGATTTTATTTCCATTATGTACTAGCATCATGCCCGTGCAATGCACCGGGTGAGTAAGGTGTAAAATTTTATCGTAAATGAAAAATTAAAAGCCCTCGAGCGTGTAACTTCGTTGGTAAATGAGTTGATTGTTGAGAAACTTTGTTAACCATCCAAACAAAGAAATAGATATGTAGAAATGAAGGAAAGACAAACATATGAAGGAAACAAATAACAAATACACACTCAAGCAAGTCAAACAAAAACGAAAAAGAAGACAAAATAGTTGTTTGAAAAAAGGCGCTACTCGATCGATCTTTTCGATTTCATCCTCATCTTCTCCATTCAAAATTCATGTTTAAATAAGGATATAAATAGGGGGAAGAGGACGTGTTTAGAGATAGAGATACATGAAAATGATGATAACAATGGTTTTGAATTTTGATTTGAACGGGTTGGAGGGATTTAGGGATAGGAAGAAAGTTGAACTGGTTTAGGGATAAAGTGGTACATATGCAATAACAAGTTGTAAACTTGAAATTTAAGTAAATTAGTATAGATATTGGATGGTTTTTAAAGAGTTTTGAATCAATGCTTTATAATATAGTATAGATATTTGATTGTGTTTTAGATAGTGATAATGTTTTTTTTTTAATTTGTTTAATTTAGGCTTAATAATATAATATTTTTTATATATAAAAAAAGTAGTTTGTTAAAATTCATTAATTATCTTATATATTTTAAATTTTTTATATTTAAATTGAGATGTTTATCCTGTTTTGATTATGTATATCAGAATTCAAATTTCATAATCCGCCACAAATCCGCCACTGAAATTTTACGAAAAATAAATACTTATATTCTCTTTAATATTTGTGGCGGATTTGTGGCGGATTTGTGACGGATAAAATATCCGTCACAAATCCGTCACAATTATTCGTTTAATTGAAATTAAAATACTTAATTAAATAAATTAGTAACTAAACAAGTAAATTAGAAAAAAAACAAATTAATTCTAATTAATTTCCGACGGATTTCCGACGGAAATAATTTAATTTAAAATTAAATTAAATTCCGTCGGAAATCCGTCGGAAATTAATTCGATTTTTAAATTTTTTTTTGTTTTAAAACATTTTCTTACATTAAATGGTTAAGATATAATTTTTTTTAAAAATGGAATTAATTTCCGACGGATTTCCGACGGAAATAATTTAATTTAAAATTAAATTAATTTCCGTCGGAAATCCGTCGAAAATTAATATAAAAAAATTCAAAATTAATTTAAATTAATTTAAAATTATATCAAATCTAAAAATATATTAAAATTAAAAATTATATTAGAAACCAATTCTTAAATTATAATTAAATTCATAATTATAATTTAATAAAATTAAATTTTAGAATCATAATTAAATTCATAATTTAATAAAATTAAATTTTAGAAACCAATTCTTAAATTATAAATATCTAAAATTAAATAAGAACTTATTTAATATAATAGTAACAATATAAAATAATTTTAGATTTGATATAATTTTGAATTTTAAATTAATTTTGAATTTTTTATATTAATTTCCGACGGATTTCCGACGGAAATTAATTTAATTTTAAATTAAATTAATTTCCGTCGGAAATCCGTCGGAAATTAATATAAAAAATTCAAAATTAAGTTAAATTAATTTATGATTTTAAAATTATATTATATTGTTAATATTATATTAAACTTTAGAATCATAATTAAATTCAAAATTTAATAAAATTAAATTTTAGAAACCAATTCTTAAATTATAAATATCTAAAATTAAATAAGAACTTATTAAAATTAAATAAGAACTTATTTAATATAATAGTAACAATATAAAATAATTTTTAGTATTAATATAATTTTAGATTTAATATAATTTTGAATTTTAAATTAATTTTGAAATTTTTATATTAATTTCCGACGGAAATTAATTTAATTTTAAATTAAATTAATTTCCGTCGGAAATTAATATAAAAAATTCAAAATTAAGTTAAATTAATTTATGATTTTAAAATTATATTATATTGTTAATATTATATTAAACTTTAGAATCATAATTAAATTCAAAATTTAATAAAATTAAATTTTAGAAACCAATTCTTAAATTATAAATATCTAAAATTAAATAAGAACTTATTAAAATTAAATAAGAACTTATTTAATATAATAGTAACAATATAAAATAATTTTTAGTATTAATATAATTTTAGATTTAGTATAATTTTGAATTTTAAGTTAATTTTGAAATTTTTATATTAATTTCCGACGGATTTCCGACGGAAATTAATTTAATTTTAAATTAAAATAATTTCCGTCGGAAATCCGTCGGAAATTAATATAAAAAATTCAAAATTAAGTTAAATTAATTTATGATTTTAAAATTATATTCAAATTAAAAATTATATTATATTGTTAATATTATATTAAACTTTAGAATCATAATTAAATTCAAAATTTAATAAAATTAAATTTTAGAAACCAATTCTTAAATTATAAATATCTAAAATTAAATAAGAACTTATTAAAATTAAATAAGAACTTATTTAATATAATAGTAACAATATAAAATAATTTTTAGTATTAATATAATTTTAGATTTAATATAATTTTGAATTTTAAATTAATTTTGAAATTTTTATATTAATTTCCGACGGAAATTAATTTAATTTTAAATTAAATTAATTTCCGTCGAAAATTAATATAAAAAATTCAAAATTAAGTTAAATTAATTTATGATTTTAAAATTATATTATATTGTTAATATTATATTAAACTTTAGAATCATAATTAAATTCAAAATTTAATAAAATTAAATTTTAGAAACCAATTCTTAAATTATAAATATCTAAAATTAAATAAGAACTTATTAAAATTAAATAAGAACTTATTTAATATAATAGTAACAATATAAAATAATTTTTAGTATTAATATAATTTTAGATTTAGTATAATTTTGAATTTTAAATTAATTTTGAAATTTTTATATTAATTTCCGACGGATTTCCGACGGAAATTAATTTAATTTTAAATTAAAATAATTTCCGTCGGAAATCCGTCGGAAATTAATATAAAAAATTCAAAATTAAGTTAAATTAATTTATGATTTTAAAATTATATTCAAATTAAAAATTATATTATATTGTTAATATTATATTAAACTTTAGAATCATAATTAAATTCAAAATTTAATAAAATTAAATTTTAGAAACCAATTCTTAAATTATAAATATCTAAAATTAAATAAGAACTTATTAAAATTAAATAAGAACTTATTTAATATAATAGTAACAATATAAAATAATTTTTAGTATTAATATAATTTTAGATTTAATATAATTTTGAATTTTAAATTAATTTTGAAATTTTTATATTAATTTCCGACGGATTTCCGACGGAAATTAATTTAATTTTAAATTAAATTAATTTCCGTCGGAAATCCGTCGGAAATTAATATAAAAAATTCAAAATTAAGTTAAATTAATTTATGATTTTAAAATTATATTCAAGTCATAAAATGTCATATTGGGTTATAATGGTGGTTGAGTGGTTCATATCAGGGTATACTAGTTCTTAGTTGTCTAATTGATCTTAATACACAACACATGCATCTATGCAGTTGATACATGCACACAAGAACGTAATAAGTCACCACTAGTGTTATTGGGCATTAATAACTCATGAAATGTCATATTAGGCTATAATGGTGGTTAAGTGATTCATATCGGTGTATAATGGTTCTTAGTTGTCTAATTGACCCTAATACACAACACATGCATCTATGCAGCTGATACCTGCACACAAGCACGTAATAAGTCACCACTGGTGTTATTAGGCATTAATAAGTCATAAAATGTCATATTGGGCTAATGGTGGTTGAGTGGTTCATATCAGTGTATAATGGTTCTTAGTTGTCTAATTGACCCTAATACACAACACATGCATCTATGCAGCTGATACATGCACACAAGCACGTAATAAGTCACTACTAGTGTTATTGGGCATTAATAAGTCATAAAATGTCATATTGGGCTATAATGGTAGTTGAGTGGTTCATATCAGGGTATACTAGTTCTTAGTTGTCTAATTGATCTTAATACACAACACATGCATCTATGCAGTTGATACATGCACACAAGAACGTAATAAGTCACCACTAGTGTTATTGGGCATTAATAACTCATGAAATGTCATACGTGTAAAGAAGCACATAATAAGTCATTACTTGTGTGTTTGGGCATTAATAATAATAATACAACGATCATAATAGACTTTGATGGGTTCAATTAGGATTTGATGGGTTATATTGATCTTATATCGGTTCTGTTGGACTCAAATCGGTTCAATTACATTTAAATCGATTCAGTTGGGTTTTTAGGTTATATTGGGCCTTAATAAGTCAACAATGCCCATAATGGGCTTTGATGGGCTTTTATTGGGATTTGATGGTTCTATTGGGCTTTGATGACTCTATTGGGCTTAAATCGATTCAACTGAGTTTTATTAGGTTATATTGGGCTTAAATCGATTCAATTGGACTTAAATCGGTTATATTGGGCTTAAATCGGTTTAGTTGGGCTTTTAATAAGTCAATGACAACCATAATGAGTTTTTATGGGTTCTATTGGGATTGATGGGTTATATTGATCTTAAGTCGGTTCAATTGGGCTTAAATCGTTTATGTTGGGCTTAAACTGATTCAACTAGGCTTAAATCGGTTCAACTGGGATTAATAGGTTATATTGGGCCTTAATAAGTCAACAATGCTCGTAATGGGCTTTATTTGGCTTTGATGGTTCTATTGGGCTTAAATCGGTTCAATTGGATATATTGGTCTTAATAAGTCACCAACAATCACAATTGACTTTGATGGGTTCAGTTGAGCTTAAACCGGTTCAATTGGGCTTAAATCGTTTGTATTGCTCTTTGATGGGTTATATATTGCGTGTGAATCGATTAATTAAAAAACTCTTAATTACAACTCACTAAGCTTTATGTACTATCATTTAAAGCTATCTACTTAAAATCTCTTAAAAATAACTACTAAAGCCTAATGTACTACCTGTAAAGCTTTTAACCCTAATTAATATATTTCATCCTTATCTCTAATCCCCAAACCCTAAAATTATGAAATTTGAATTATGATAAACATAATCAAAACAGAATAAACATCTCAATTTAAATATATAAAATTTAAAATATATAAAATAATTAATGATTTTTAACAAACTACTTAATTTTTTTTATATAAAAAACATTATATTGTTAAGCCTAAATTAAACAAATTTATATATAAAAAAAACTATTATCACTCAATAAAAACCATCCAAAATCGTACTGTAAATCAATAAAAAACAAAAAATAAAAATAAGCATTAAAATCGTGATATATCCGTCGGAAAATAATTCTTTTTTTTCAAAAAAATATTTCTTATATGAAATCCTTTTTAAAAGTTTGAAGTTATAAAAAATTTCAAATTTTTTTTTGTAAAAATTTGGCTAAGGCGGGATAGAGCCCGCTCTCCTTCTTCCCCCCCAAAAAACCCTAAGACTCTCCCTCACCCAAAAATAAGTTATTTTGTAAAAAATTGGCTCCTCTCTCCCCTCACGGCGCTCTCTCCCTCACGGCTCCTCTCCGGCGCTCTCTCCCCTCTCATCTCCGGCGCTCTCTCCCTCACGGCTCCTCTCCAGCGCTCTCTCCCCTCTCATCTCCGGCGCCTCTCCCCACCGAAATCCCACCGAAATCCCACGCGGCGACCTCCCCTATTCCCTGTCGTCTCCTCGGCGACCTCCCACCGGCGACCTCCGACGCGGCTCCCTCCCCTCTCCCCTGTCGTCTCCTCGACAAACTCCCACTGAAATCCCACTGAACTCCCACCGGCGACCTCCCACAAGTAGCCTACTATTTTTGTATTTGTTTCTCCGACTCTATGGGTTTGGTAAATCAACTCTGTTTTCTGTTTTGTGATTTCTCACTCGATAGAAAGTGTAGAGAAAATAAGTGTTGAAAAATACACTTATTTTCTGTTTTGTGTTTTCTGTTGTGTGTTGCTGCTTGAAAGTGTAGAGAAATAAGTGTAGAAAAATACGAACAGTGGTTGTGTGTTGCTGCAGGACCATATATCATATAAATTATATATATTCTTGTAATGATTAACCTTATATCTCCAACTTAATTTGTTAAGTTACTGCTTGAAAGTGTAGAGAAATAAGAAAATATCACTCTTATGTGTGCTTTCTTTTTCAATTCGATGTACTTGGTTTACCAGAAAATTAAGCTCCAATTGTTTTGATAAAGATGCTATAATTTGTATATTTGGATTTTAGAACCCAAAATCTAAAAAAAAGTACCTAGGGTAATTGTGAGATGCATTGAGTTCATAAGAAAACTCTTCCTCTTGTGTCTATCCAGGAATATCGTTTAGAATCATAACTAAGAATTGTATCAATAAGAATTATGGATCACTTTATCTGCAACATGCTTTCTTTGTTCCACTTCATATAAATTTCTAATATTAACTTAAAGCAAGTTGAAAGTCGAGTCAATACAAGAAATTGCTTTGAATCTCATGTTGAAATACAAATTTTGCTTTCCCAGCTGAAGTTATAAAAATTCAATTGACAAATAAAAAATAGATGAAAACAAAGGAAATTATGTCTCTAAAGTGTGATATGATCTGTGCTAGTGTGCATTTATCCTTTGTTATTATATTAAATAGTTATACAATTATACCATTTCAAGGACCACTAATTAATCCTTATTCTCCATTCATCTTTGATATAATATTTGCAAGTTTTGTAGTGTATGCTATGCAACTTTTTGGAGGTCATCGCTTCTGTAAGGACAATATCCCTTTCTAGATTGAGTATATTATTTATTTGTAATGTTCTTTTACCCTTTCAAATTAGTAACATTCAGAAAGTAAACAATTTACCATTCTATATAGTGGGTTCCTCTTCGATTATACACATAGGAAGAGGTCGAGCACAGAGTCATCTTCTTCGGATGGCGTGTTATCACTAGGGGATTACGTGACTTCAAGGGATAGCCATATTGCGGTAAGTTTATATAATTGTTTACCTTTAATTCCAAATCCTTTTCTAGTCAACGTTGGGATTGTTTAAGTTAAAATGTTATTATATCTATCTATATATATCTGTCTAGTTTTGGTTGCCATTTGTTGGGCAAACATTAAGATTGTTTTAGTACAAGTGTTGGTATATATATAGATATCCATTTTAGTCTGGATTGCCATTTTCTAGGCAAACGTTAGGATTGTTTTATTTGGAAATATCCCAATTACAGCCGTTATGCTGTTGAAATTAATTTGTGTCTTAAATGTTGGTATATATATCTCCATTTTAGTCCGGGTTGCCATTTGTTGGGCAAACGTTAGGATTGTTTTATTTGGAAATGTTCCAATTACAGTCGTTATGCTGTTGAAATTAATTTGTGTCTTAAATGTTGGTATATATATATATATATATATATATATATATATATATATATATATCTCCAATTTAGTCCGGTTTTTTTTTGTAGATTCAAGCATTAGAGGCCCGACTTCTCGAATCAGAAGACACCCGCAACAAAGAGATGGAGGAGATGCGCCAAAGAGACGAGGTCCGCATGAAGGAGCATCAGGAAATGATGGAGATGGTGACCAAGTTAACCCAGAGTCAGTTTACTCAATCGCAGTTTCCGCCTCCCACACCTCCAGAGTCTTGATGGTTGAGTATTATGACCAATTTTGTATTTAAATTAATGTACATGAACTTGCTTTAGTGAACAATTGGGATAATTTGTATTTTTAGCGTCTTTTATAATTGATGACAACTTTAATTTATTTTAATATTTTATTTACAATTTTTTTGCATTTACAGGATTTTAAAATTTTAAAATCGTTTTTTTAATTATTATTTTTAAAAATATATAGTTAATTTCCGACGGATTTCCGACAGATTATCCGTCGGTGAAATTAAAGAAATAGATTCAAAGTTTTAATTTTAAAGAAGTTTCCGGCGGATTTCCGACGGCAATTTCCGGCGGATTTCCGGCGGATAATTTAAACAAATATTTTAAATAATAATTTTAAAAAACAATTTAAAAAACAAAAACAAATTTTCGACGGATTTCCGGCGGAATTACCGACGGATTTCCGACGGATTTTCCGTCGGAAATTTCTTTTTCTTTTTTAAAAATGTTTCTTTATATATTTTTTAATAAATAAACGGTTAAAAATAAAATAATTAATAATTTTTTATCCGTCGGAAATCCGTCGGAAACTAATTAATCAGATTAAGGATTTGTTAATTAAATTGCCTTTTTTTTAAAAAATGGGAAATTAATTTCCGACGGAAAAATCCGTCGGAAATGATAAATCCGTCGGAAAATCCATTTTCTGGCGGGGCATTTTTTGACAGCGTAATCCGTCAGAAATCCGCCGGTAATTTGATTTTCCGACGGATTTCCGACGGATTTTGCCGTCGGAAATGGTGTTTTTTCTAGTAGTGCTACCTAAGTTGATTTACTCGTTGCCTTAAACATGAATTGTTGCAAAACTACATGACATCGTTATATATAATATAAGCAAACATCATATATAGGAGTATGTCATGACATGTGTGCTAGAATATATAATTAAGCAATAGATACACACTTGTTACATAATAGTTACTATGATCGACTCATTGGAACTTGAAGAAGCTGGTTGAAACCCATTGGCCATCTGACTCTTTGGTAATGAATGCCACTTATCAATGTACGCCATCGACTCCAGATCTAAGTTCGGAAGTTGGTACCCTTCAAGGATGTTAAGAATCTTCTTCGATTTACCCAGAAGCTGAGCTGCAGTCCGAATGCTCTCTTCCCTTTTCTCTATTGCCTTGTGATGACACTTCAGAGTTATGACTTGTGGTAAGTTGGTAAAGCAAGCGCATAGTAGATCTGCAATCATACATGATATCCGTGTAAGGGTCGGTGGCAGTTACAATATCGTATTTCAAGTGATTTACGGTCCCAAAAATGATAACAATAAATCACGTGCAACTGACCCGTTACAACAAATGCGGAATAACGAGATCTAAATATTGTATATTTTGGTCTATTGATTCATACCGATCCACAAACGTAAATAGAGCAGTTATCGAATATACGATAAAATATAACGAAAACAGCAAATAAATCGAGACAGCAATATTTAACGTGGTTCCACTATCAGTGTGATAGTGTACATCCACAGGGAGAGAGAGATCTTTATATTACCAACCGAGAGAAATTACAACGTGTTTACGAGATCCTTGGATCAACAAATCAGCTAACCAAATGTTCCCCCAAAACAAGATATATATATATATATATATATATATATATATATATATATATAAATATATATCAATGATATATATATATATATATATATATATATATATATATATATATATATATATATCAACAAAGAGGAACAAGGAAGAAGAAGAAGAGAAATAGAAAGAATACTTCTATTTTGTTGGTGTATTTTTGGGATGGAAGGATGCATGTATTTATAGGGATAGAATGGTGCAAGAAGACAAAGGGGTATGGGTTGGCATCTAGTTGGCATTTGGTTGGCATCTAAGATATCTTCCATATTTCCCATGCAAAAAGAAAGTTCAAGTCAAGTAAACTTCCAAATATATGTGGCTTAAATTAATCCACATATCCAAGCTTTAAACACTTGCACATTGTGTTTGGTGAGTTGCACAACACCAATAAAACTTATCTGATTTAAGTTTTTCAACACTCCACCATGATGTGCAAATCACTCGACGAAACCAAAGCACGAACCAATCCCCCGAATACGGACAAATAGCCGATAGAGATTGACACGATGTAACATAATGCATTTTGACCGTGACGAGCTTCGGCTCGGCCATCACCCGTCAAAATCAAAAGCAAAAATCCTCAAGTGAGCAATCTCAATAGACGAACGAGTTAAGCAACCCAAAAAACATGTACCAAGTAATATCTCCCCAAAGATGTCGCTATGTCATCTGTAGCAATATTCTCATCTCTCCCACAAGGTGCCAAACGACACTAACACAATCTGAGCTGGATCAAATTCGAGCAATGCTCGAATGCGGCTGGTGGTAACGACTTGGTGAACATATCGGCAGCATTATCTTCAGATAATATTTTCTTCAAGTACACAACCTTTGCGTCGTGTAAAGCTACCAGAAATGCATCACGCACATTAATGTGCTTCGTTCGAGAGCTGAACGCCAAATTTGTTGCCAAGTGAATAGCACTATGGCTATCACAATTAATACGAACAGTAGTCTGCTTCAGGCCCAAACCAAATAAGAGTTCCTGTAAATGAACTGCTTCTTTAGCAGACTCGACCGCTGCAATAAGTTCAGCTTCGGTAGTTGATAATGCAACAACAGACTGTAATCGAGATCTCCAACTGACAGCTGTTCCACCCAATGTAAAAACATAACCAGAGGTGGATTTCTAACTGACACGATCACCTGCGTAATCTGAATCGCAGTAACCAAGAATATCACAGTTGTTTTGCATACCATAAATCAGGCCGTGAGTTTCCGTACCTTTCAAGTAACGAAATACAGTTTTCACTGCATTCCAATGTGACTTACCCGGGTTCGATAGAAACCGACTAATCACACCAACGGAATGTGCAAGATCGGGACGGGTGCATACCATAGCATACATGAGGCTCCCGACTGCACTGGCATACGGAATCTTTGCCATCTCAGCCTTTCCAATATCGTCTACCGGACAATCGTCTTTTGTAATCTTGATGTGTCTTGGAAGTGGCGTAGACACCGACTTTGCTCCATCAAGATTAAACCGCTTCAGAATCTTTTGAATATAGCCCTTCTGTGTTAACCTGAGAGTACGGGACTTTCTGTCCCGAACAATTTCCATGCCGAGAATAACACGAGCTTCACCGAGATCCTTCATTTCAAATTCTGATTTCAACCTATCTTTCAAACGGGTGATTTCAGAACGATCCCTGCAAGCTATCAGCATGTCATCAACATAAAGAAGTAGATAAATAGAAATGCCACCGCTTGATCTATGATAGACACTAGCGTCTTTCTCACTACGCTCAAAACCCAACGAGAGCATAAATAAATCAAACTTCTTGTACCACTGTCGAGGCGACTGTTTTAGTCCATACAAGGACTTTTTCAATTTACAGACCCAATCAGGTTTGTTGTCGGAGATGAAACCTTCTGGTTGCTTCATGTAGATGGTTTCTTCAAGATCTCCATGCAGAAAAGCTGCTTTCACATCTAATTGTTCGAGCTCCATATCAAGAATTGCCACAAGGGCCAGAAGGACCCGGATAGATGTGTGTCGAACCACAGGCGCGAAAATATCGTCATACTCGATACCCTTCCGCTGTGCAAAGCCTTTCGCAACCAGGCGAGCTTTATAACGCTTATCGTCTTTGACTTTATAGACCCATTTGCAGCCAATTGCACGACTGCCTTTCGGTAATGGACAAAGCTCCCAAGTGTTATTTTTAGATAAAGCTTCCATTTCCTCATGCATAGCTCCTAACCACTTATCACAGTGGCTCGAAGCTAGGGCCTCCGAATAGTCAAACGGCTCATCATGTACAACATGAAAAGCATACTCTAGCTGGTCAGTAAAACTCATATTTGCAAAATCCCAATCACCATACCTATTAGAAGGACGGATAGTTCTCTGGCTCTGCCTCACAGGTATTGATACTGGAATTGTATCGCCTTGACCTCCACCATCATTCATAATTTCTTCCTGAACTGAGCTAACTGGATCAGAAGTAGATGTATCTGGTGGACTAACATCTTCTTCAGATTCTGATCCCAAAGTAAAACCACGAGCAGATGAGTTGGGTACAATAGGACTGACAATTATCTCATCTCCATCGGCTGTTGGAGAAACAGAAGAGATAATTTCCGGTTCTGGAGCGGGTTGTCGATTATGATTAGACTTGAACATAATCGACTCATCGAAGGTCACATGTCGAGAGTGAATCACCTTTCGGGTGACCGGGTTCCAGATTCGGTAACCCTTGATTCCATCTGTATAGCCGAGTAGGAATCCCTTGGTGGCTCTGGGATCCAACTTGTCCTGACCTGTCACATGAATATACACAGGACATCCAAATACACGTATGTATTTCAAACAGATACAACCCTTACCCCTCCAAATTTCTTCCGAAATTTTTCCCCCAATGGCTGAACACGGTAACCGATTCACAATGTGTACAGCAGTGTGAAGTGCTTCAGCCCAAAACATTTTAGGGAAACCAGATGTAACTAACATACATCGGACTTTTTCTAACAAGGTCCTATTCATCCGCTCGGCGACTCCGTTTGATTGCGGATCGCCAGGTGTGGTGTAGTGTCGGTGAATACCTCTACGTGAACAAAAGTCTTTAAAGTTACCACTAGTGTATTCACCACCATTGTCAGATCTAAGCACCTTTAATTTTCTACCAGTCTCGACTTCGACTAGTGCTAACCAAGTTTTGAATATTTCAAAAACATCTGACTTTAACTTAATCACATACACCCAAAGTTTGTGCGAGAAATCATCAATAAAAGTAACATAGTACTTACTTCCACTGAGGGATTGTGTCGAAGATGGTCCCCAGACGTCTGTATGAACGTAATCGAGGATCCCTTTGGTGTTGTGTTTTCCAACACCAAAAGAAACACGCGTCTGTTTACCCGAGACACATTCTGAACAAAAGTCCAGACTCGTAGGCGTATTCACTGCAATGAGTTTCCGCTTGCGCAGAATCTCCAAATTCTTCTCCGAAGTGTGTCCCAACCTAAGATGCCACAAACGCGTAGCATCTAAGTTTTTCGAACTATCTGCGACACATGCATCAGAACTGACTGTTTCGCCTACCAGATGAAACAGGTTATTTTCTGCCTGCTCACCTTTCATCACAACAAAGTTCCCTCTGGAAATGCGCATACTCCCATTCTCTATTCGAATCTTACAGCCAAGTTTGGACAATTGTCCAACAGAAATCAAAGAACGAGTCATAGACGGTACAAATTTAACATTTGATAAAGTTCGAATAGTACCGTCAAACATTTTGATTCTGACTGAACCGATGCCCCGAGTGACACACGATGTACTGTTTCCCATATAAATATGGTTACCTTCGAACTCCTCGAAAGTAGTGAAACCGTCCCGAAATGGTGTCATATGGCACGAAGCTCCGGTATCCAACACCCAACGCCTGTCGCCTTGTGGTGCTGTAACCGTTGCTGAGAAGCCTGTATCTCTTTCGGCTGCAACTGCTGAAGATTCTGCTTTGGTCTTGTCCTTGTTTTTCAAACTTGGACAATCTCTGACCCAATGACCTGGTTTGTGACAATAATTACAATTGCCACGTTGCTTAGATTTCCCGCGATGACCACGTTTACGAGATTGGGAGCGGCCACGAGTTCTTCCCCTGAGCTGATCGTCTTGGTCTCTTTCGACAAATAGACCATGACTGTTGTGGTTGTTCTCCCGCGAACTGTTACCGATTTTCATCTGAATTCTCTGTTCTTCACAGATCATCCCTGCTTTCATGTCAGACAAAGATATGGAATCTCTTCCATAAATAAAACTGTTAGTGAACTGGGAATATTTTTCGGGAAGTGAATACAACAGAATCAAGGCGAGTGCCTCATTATCTGTGGCAAAAATAGAATCTGTTGCCTTCAACTTCATGATGATGTCTTCGAATTCAGTCATGTGGGACTAAATGGTAGTGCCTTCCTTCATTTTGAAGAACAGGCACGACCTCATCAATAACAGTCGGTTAGTCAAAGTTTTCTTGAGATAAAGATTCTCAAGTCTTTTCCAAATCCCTGCGACTGTCTTTTCAGAAACGATTTCAGAAATCACATTTGGACCCATAGCCATTTGTAAGGTAGTGAAGGCCCAAGCCTCCATTTCCTTAGCTTCTAAGGTGGACATATCCGGATTTATTTCTTCCGGAGCAAAGACTACGGGGTGAACATCGTTTTTTCTAAGTGTTGCTGCTGTAGTAAACTGCCATTTACCAAAATCACCCTCCCCGTTCCATTTTTCTATTCTAATCCCAGCCCCCGATAATTTAAAAGAACCTTTTTGATAAACATTTGGGTCTGAGTTGGAAACGGAACCGGCGAACGAATTTCCTGAATCAACAGACATTTTTAACGAGCACTTATCATGCGACTAAAAATATACAATATAAGTCAAATTTAGATCTAGAAGCTCTGATACCAATTGTAAGGGTCGGTGGCAGTTACAATATCGTATTTCAAGTGATTTACGGTCCCAAAAATGATAACAATAAATCACGTGCAACTGACCCGTTACAACAAATGCGGAATAACGAGATCTAAATATTGTATATGTTGGTCTATTGATTCATACCGATCCACAAACGTAAATATAGCAGTTATCGAATATACGATAAAATATAACGAAAACAGCAAATAAATCGAGACAACAATATTTAACGTGGTTCCACTATCAGTGTGATAGTGTACATCCACAGGGAGAGAGCGATCTTTATATTACCAACCGGGAGAAATTACAACGTGTTTACGAGATCATTGGATCAACAAATCAGCTAACCAAATGTTCCCCCAAAACAAGATATATATATATATATAAATATATATCAATGATATATATATATATATATATATATATATATCAACAAAGAGGAACAAGGAAGAAGAAGAAGAGAAATAGAAAGAATACTTCTATTTTGTTGGTGTATTTTTGGGATGGAAGGATGCATGTATTTATAGGGATAGAATGGTGCAAGAAGACAAAGGGGTATGGGTTGGCATCTAGTTGGCATTTGGTTGGCATCCAAGATATCTTCCATATTTCCCATGCAAAAAGAAAGTTCAAGTCAAGTAAACTTCCAAATATATGTGGCTTAAATTAATCCACATATCCAAGCTTTAAATACTTGTACATTGTGTTTGGTGAGTTGCACAGCACCAATAAAACTTATCTGATTTAAGTTTTTCAACAATCCGCTCAAAAAGTTCCACGTCTGATGGCCTATTTTCTTGTTTGTTGCAATGGTGCAGTATGGTTTGGCTAATTCTGTACATGGAGCTCGCAACAATGAACCTATGAAGTGAATCATCTTCAATTTTCTTTTTTCTTCTCTTGAACTGTATCACGATCTTTACCGCTTCATCACCTAACCATCGAAGAATCTCCTCTGACGATTTTCCGTCACGAGACTTCTTTTGAAGATCCATTTCCAGCCAACTGCAATAAACTTCAGCTTCAGTCCATATGCGTCTAGCTGTTTTTCTTGGTTTTACCAAGTCACCATTTGCATTGAGAGTTTCTTCAATTTGTGTAACAACTTGGAGGCCTTCGCTCATGCTAGTAAGTAACCCCTTGACATTGTCGTTTTCGATGTTAGGAAGTGCAAGGGCAATGGCCATTAAAGTTACGGCTACTAGGCTCCAGCAATTGTGGGTTTCTTTCGGATATAAAGGTGGGACTTGGTCATTGTCGAAGTCTGCTACTCCATTGAATCCTGTAGACTTCTCTAGAAACATCACAAGATTTGTTGGTTGTTTCTTTTCATACTCGTGAAGAAGTTTTGTTATAGTGCTCAACATATTTTTCAACATTCTCTTTGAAAGCCTTTCCTCCTCTTCAATCTGTAGCACATAACTAGTATATTCTTCAATATCTGATTTTACATTATTGTTAGATGCATTTGGTTCATCTCTAAATCTTTTCAACAATGACTTGCATAAATGGTAACCATAAGAGAATAAGATCATGAAAGATCTAGGAATGAGACATATTGTTTTACAAAAAACCACAACTGTTATCTGAAGTGCTATACAAAGGTTCAAAATCATGCTTTTGGCATGATTGAAAACCTTTTTGCAGTGGCGGCCTGGGATATGTGAAGTGACATGGTTGTGTTTCCACTGCTGAAGTCTTTGGGTCCAATGTTCCTCGACTCTAAACATGTTTATATGATTGATGATCCATTCTTTAGAAAGGTTGAAATAACTGGCGATTGTAATACATCTAAAAATTGGGGCAATGCTACCTACTACAATCCCAATTAGTTGCACGGTAAGAATTACACTGATTGACCACTTGTACTCTGACTCTCCATGCCAAAAATGTGATCTATCATTAAACACAACTATCAACCCATAAATTGAATTAGCAGCAAATAATGAGCATACCAACCCAGAAGCAGAACAAAAGGGTGAAGAAGCAAGAACAAACTGGGGGTTACCGGTTTCCTCCATCATCCAAAATTTTTTTAACATGATGTGTGAGTTCCTTGGACGAGAACTTTATCTCTTGACAATCTAAAGTCGATCTATGCAACTCCTCATACTGGTATTCTAAAATTCTTCTAGATGCCGGAACTGTTAAAGCTACCCAAAATGGCCATAAAAGGAAAAATGTCATGATAGACGTGATTAATTCAACCACACCAGATCCATTAAAATCATCCTCATCAGCAGCTAATTGAATGCATGTATTTACAATAATGGTGATTACAAGAATACCCAAGGCTATGATGTTGGTGAAAAGTTCCTTATCATCCATACACCCTAAAGAAGGGAGAAAGTTAGCTAACATGGTGAATAAGAATAAGATGCCGGTAAACTTTACCATACGATCATTATCACCGGACAATTCGGTTGTTAGATCCACCGGTAACTTGATTGCTATGCCTATCAATGTGATGGAAGCAGCATTGAGGGTGAAAAATTTGCATGGAAACCAGAGTTTGCGTTGTCGAAAACTTTGGAAGGCATCGACTGCCATTGCAAGAGTGCAAATGAGAGATGCTACAGCAACATACAATCCCACCCAAGGCATGGCTTCAACAGGAGATTTCATCTTGCTAGACAAGGGCAAATGATATTTCAACTTTATTTTGTAGAACAAGTGCTAACCGATGTTTGATATATATATATACACATATATATATATATATACACATATATATATATATACACATATATATATATATATATATATATATATATATATATATATATGAGGAATCTAAGATAGATGAAAGTTGGAAGATATATGAGTATTAGAGTTATTTGGTTACAAGTTATATATACTATATTATAAAGCACGGATAAAAAACTCTTAAAAACAATTATTAAAGCTTAATGTACTGCTATTTAATGCTAACCGATGCTATCTATATATTCTCGTATGAATATGTGACTAAATATATATATAAGTTGCAAGTGATCAAATATTTCTTATAATGTTTCTTTCCCTTTCCTTGACCACAGCCGGCCTTGCAGGCCAATATAATATTTTTGATGTTGAAAGCATAGTAAAATCATAATGAGAAATAGATGCAAGCATGAACATTCTTGGAAATTTCTCCTATAACCCAACCTGAATGCTTCTTTATTGACTTGATTCTAATTCGAGTTATTGGGGATATTTATTTATGGTTGTTCTCCAAGGGCCTCTGAGATTAGTCGATGTGCATACAAGCAGGTACGAACACCTACGGTTAAGAAAAATAATATTCAACCTACTACTTAGATGTTATCATCTTTTGTATAAAGAGTAATATTAGTTAAATAGAACAATTAAATAAATATTTAATGTGAAGAAAAAACATTGTATTTTATTTGTTTTTTACAACATTTTACTTTGAAAAATCTATTTATAACAACGAATTGTCATCAAAAGGAGTTAGATACAAGAGATCGTGATTGAGTTAAATACTATCCACAACTCTATCCTAAATTATGAGAAAATCTATTTTTTTTTTGTTATTAATGGTAAACTTGTTAAGTTATTTAGTTAATAAGTGTAATAATTATATATTTTTAGAACTACATCAAATTTTATTATGAAATATTTATTTTGGGGTGAGTGAAGTAATATTTATTTGAAGAATATATATCAATTTCCACGTTACAAAAGAAAAAAAGGGTTTGACGAAATGACGATAATGGTTTTTTAATCTAATCACATCTAATATTTTTGAAATGCTATATTTTTTATGGAACTTATTCCAACTTTACAACAGTAATTCTTCATGGAGTAATTGTTAAAAACTTCAATTTTTCCCCTTTAAACGTACAAAGTCATATCAGTCTCAACAATAAGAGTGAATTTGTCACTGTCTGATGACTCTTTGATGATCTTCTTAGTTACAAAGAAACTTGACTTTTGCTCTCAAATCCAAACCAGTGAATCATAAATCTTATGATTCTCTCTAGTTTTCTTTCTAAATATTTAATTTATCTTTATATAGTTTAGAAATGGACAAAATGCATCAAAATTAACGTTGTATATGGGTGGGACGGCCGTTATGAAAACGGGCTTCCATAACTATTCTTGAAGAAATGAGCGGTCACGGACTGACATGTCAAAGTTAATGTACGGGTACAGACGATGGAAAAAAATTGGACAGACCTGTCCAATCCGTTTTATTTTTATAATTAATTAACTTCTGTAATTACAATCCAGACTCCCAGTACCAGCTACTTCAGAGGTCAGTCCATCTGATCCAAACAAACTTCTTGAGTGTCTTGTTTTGTGCTAACAAAACAATGATGCAACTCCAAAATTCCTCCAGAAACTATGAGGATTCCTTCATAAAATTCACCAGGGTTTTTTTCTTCCACAAATCGCCAGCATAACAAACCTGTTATAGAACCACAAGGGTTGTGGCGTAATAAAATTCACCAGGGTTTTTTTCTTCCACAAATCGCCAGCATAACAAACCTGTTATAGAACCACAAGGGTTGTGGCGTAAGGCCCAGAGGGATGTGGAGGAATATCCCATCTGCCCAGGGTTCGAATCCAGGCGTACACAACTGTAAATATTTTACTCCAAATATGTGTGGATGGGAGGAAAGAAAATCAACAAAAGAAGCTGCATGAGTTTGAAACAACAAAGGAGGTTGCACACTATAAATTTTCTTTTCTTCACATTTGGCAGGCATATTCCAATTCACACACAACAATGGATGACATTTATTATCTATAAATAGAGAGGCCATGCAATCATCTCAAACACATATCGGCCCATCTCTCCCAACAACAAAATATATATATCAGCTTAGCAATTAATCTGTATATTCTTCATCGATTTCTCCGTTCTCAAGTATTGTAACATCGTCAATTATAGTGAACTTCTCGGTGGTCTCCTCTACCCGTGGTTTTTCCCGTTTTGGGGTTTCCACGTAAATCCGGTGTCGTTTTCTCCCTTATTTATTTCTGTCAAGTTTTTCGATTATTATTCTGTGGTTGATTATTATTCCGTTGAGAGAATCGAGTTTATCGTTTCCGCATTACAAACTCGTTTTAGTTTATTTTGGATATTGGGTTGATTTCGATCAAGTTTCTACTCGATTCAATCTCGTTTTGTGGGTTCGATCGAGTGTGGTGTGATCGTTATTTGCAACAAGTGGTATCAGAGCTTTCGGGTTTTGTCGATAAACTTTGTTTATTTCCACTCAATTTGGGTTTTGTTCGATATGTCGACCATGAAGATCGATTTGTCGTTACTTGATAAGAACACTCGGTTTCCTCTTTGGAAAATTAAGATGAGGGACGTGTTGATACAAATGGGTTTACACTGGTGTATCGAGGGCCGTGATGCAATGCCCGATGCATGGAACGAGGAGTTGAAGAATTATAACGATTTGATAGCGTTATCTCAAATTCGCCTACACTTGTCAAACGATGTTTTACAAGATGTGTGTGACGAGACTACTACGGCTGGAATGTGGGCGAGGTTAGAAAATTTGTTGATGACCAAGAGTTTACCCAACAAACTCCACATGAAACAAAGGCTTTATACTCATCGATTACAGAAGGGTGGCTCCATTATCGAACACATCTCAACGTTCAAGGAGATTGTTGAAGACTTGAAGAACTTGGATGTGTCGTACAATGAGGAAGACTTGGGTTTGATTCTCTTGTGTTCGTTGCCACCGTCATTCGCTAACTTCATGGATACCATTATTTATAGCCGAGATTCTTTGTCATTGGAGGAGGTCTATGCATCTTTGAATGCAAAGAACAAGATGAAGCAAATTGCTAATGTTACTAAGGCGGTCGAAGGCCTTCCTTTAAGAGGGAGACAGTCGGAGAGAGATTTCAAGAGCCCGGGGAGATCAAGGTCGAAATCCAAGGTCAAGAGAAAATTTTGCAACTTTTGTAAGAAGAAGGGTCACGTTATTGATGAATGCTACAAGCTACAGAACAAAAACAAAGACAAAGGAAAGGGGTCTTCTAGCCAATCTCACGCCGATGTAGCCGAAGATGATACGGGTGATTTGATGGTCGTGACGGATGACGTGAGTGCTTCACCACCCGAGTGGATTCTTGACTCGGGATGTACCTACCACATGTGCCCAAACCGTGATTGGTTTTCCACTTATGATCCTTGCTCGGGGTCAGTTCGGGTTGGGAATGGTGCTTTGTGCAAGATAGTGAGTCAAGGTAATGTCTAAATCAAGATGTACAATGGGGTCATTCGAACCTTGGGTAATGTTAGACATGTACCCAAGTTGAAAAGGAACCTGATTTCACTTAGTAGTCTTGACATAAAAGGCTACAAGTTCATCGGTGAAGGTGGACTTATCAAAGTGGTTAGAGGTAATCTTGTCTATTTGAAAGGCATTAGGCAAAGTGCAGATTTGTATGTTCTGACGGGCACTACCATCATGGGAGATGCTCAGGTAGCTTCATCGACTCTTTCGAATGTTGATAAAACAAAGTTGTGGCATATGAGACTCGGGCATATGAGTGAAGCCGGTATGATGGAGTTGAGCAAAAGAAAGCTTTTGGGTAGCCAAGCAATCGAGAAGCTTCCATTATGTGAGCATTGTGTTTTTGGGAAGCAAAAGAAGGTGTCATTCTCAAGCTCAACTTATACAACCAACGCGATTCTCGAGTACGTGCATTCTGACCTATGGGGACCGGCGAGAGTACCGTCACATGGTGGTGCTGTTTACATGTTGACGATTATCGATGACTACTCGCGTAAGGTATGGGCTTATTTCTTGAAACATAAAAATGATGTGTTTGCTACCTTCCGTGTTTGGAAGACAATGATAGAAAAGCAAACTGACTTGCATGTCAAATATCTCCGGACCGATAATGGTCTAGAGTTTTGTTCGGCGGAGTTTAATGCCTTTTGTACTAGTCAAGGCATTACTAGACACCATTCGGTGGTACACAATCCCCAACAAATTGGTGTGGCGGAACGCATGAACCGAACGATCATGGAAAAGGTTCGGTGTATGTTGTCAAACTCTGGTTTGGCAAAAACGTTTTGGGCCGAAGCCTCCTCAACAGCTTGTTATATCATTAATAGATCTCCCTCATATGCCCTTGACAAAAAGACACCTATTGAGGTGTGCTCGGGCAAACCTGCTAATTATTCTGACTTGAAGGTATTTGGAAGTCCCGCTTATACCAAAGTGGACCATGGTAAACTTGAGCCGAGAGCCATTAAATGTGTATTTCTGGGTTTCAAAGCCGGTGTAAAAGGTTTTAGGTTATGGTGTCCGGAGACCCGAAAGACCATCATTAATAGGGATGTGACTTTTGATGAAAGCTCTATGTTGTGCAAGCCTTCCGTTTCTGATCAACCGAAGGTAGATGTTCCTTATTCTTCTAAGGGATCTCGAGTGGAGGTGGAACTACCAGTTGGTTCTAAGACGACGCCTTCTACCGTCTCACAGTCGTCTTCGTCTTCGTTGTCTGATGGCGAGGATGATGGTGCTTCTAATTCGCTACCATCTGAGCCACAACCTAGCATTGCCAGGGATCGAGGTCGAAGACAGATAGTCTGTCCTGCACGGTATGCTGAAGTTGAGGTGTTAGCTTGTGCGTTTAGTGTTTCCTTCGAGATGGAATCAGTTGAGGATCCATCTACGTATATGGAAGCGGTTGAGTCTAAAGATTCAGAAAAGTGGATTGTGGCAATGCATGATGAGATGGAGTCCCTACATAAAAATGGTACATGGGAGCTCGTTCCTCTTCCCAAAGGTAAAAAGGCAATAAAGTTCAAATGGATCTACAAGAAGAAGGAAGGGATACCGAATGTAGAGCCTCCCAGAGACAAGGCTCGACTTGTCGCGAAGGGATTCAGTCAGATTCCAGGTATTGATTTCACGGATATTTTCTCACCTGTAGTCAAGCATTCTTCTATATGTGCATTGTTGAGCATTGTAGCTTTGCATGATCTTGAGCTTGAGCAGTTAGATGTTAAAACTGCATTTCTACATGGTGAGTTAGAGGAAGACATTTACTTGGATCAACCTCAAGGTTTTGTGAGTGTTGGTCAAGAGGATTTGGTTTGTCGGCTAAAGAAGTCGTTATATGGGTTAAAGCAATCGCCAAGGCAATGGTATAAAAGGTTCGATACTTTCATGACTTCACATGGTTTCTCACGTTGTTTATATGACAGTTGTGTTTATATAAGGAGATGTGAAGATGGTTCATTTGTCTACCTTTTGCTATATGTGGACGATATGCTCATAGCTTCAAAGAACAAGGAAGACATCCAAGAAGTCAAGAATCAATTAAATGCAGAGTTTGAAATGAAGGATTTAGGCAAAGCTAGACAAATTCTTGGCATGGAGATTTCAAGAGACCGAAAGGCGGGAACCTTGACACTTAGTCAAAGAAGCTACATCGAGAAGGTGTTGAAGAGATTCAACATGGATGGCGCCAAACGATAAATACTTCTATTGCTGCTCATTTCAAATTATCTGCACGTCAATGCCCCACTTCTGATGAAGAAAAATAATATATGTCTCGGGTTCCTTACTCTAGTGCGGTTGGGTCATTGATGTACGCTATGATCTGTACAAGACCGGACTTAGCCTATGCTGTAATCATGGTGAGTCGTTATATGGCTAATCCGGGTAAAGAGCACTAGAAGGCGGTTCAATGGGTTCTCCGGTACCTATCGGGTACTAGAGACTATTGCTTGTGTTTTGGGACTTCAAGAGATGGTGTTCAAGGGTATGTTGATTCTGACTATGGTGGAGATATGGATGTCCGACGCTCTCTTACCGGATATGTGTTTACTATGGGGTCATGTGCTATCAGTTGGAAGGTCGTTCTTCAACCGACGGTTGCTCTTTCTACAACTGAGGCTGAATACATGGCCGTTACCGAGGGTTTTAAAGAGGCGATATGGCTTAAAGGCTTGTTCAATAGTCTTAGCGGTGATGAGCTCACGGTGGACACTGTATTATGTGATAATCAGAGTGCTATCTTCTTAACGAAAGATCAAATGTTCCACGAGCGCACAAAGCATATTGATGTGCGATTTCATTTTATAAGAGAGGTCATTGCTAAGGGAGACTTCAAAGTGAGGAAGGTTTCCACTCACGTTAATCCGGCCGATATGATGACCAAAGTTCTTCCGACGGCTAAGTTTGGTTTGTTTACAAACTTGGTCGGAATCCGTGGTTTGGAGTAACTCGTGGAGGGCCGGCGAAGGAGATATGTGCTTGTTAATCCACTTTCGAGAAGTCATTTCTAAATTCACTATTTTCGTCTTGATGATGTGTTTTGAAGCTTGTGTTGGAGCTTTGTTTCATGAAGAATAATGTTTGTTGGGATGATGCTATTATGGAGTAAAAAGGTGGAGATTGTAAATACTTTATTCCAAATATGTGTGGATGGGAGGAAAGAAAATCAACAAAAGAAGCTTTCAACAAAAGAAGTTTCATGAGTTTGAAACAACAAAGGAGGTTGTACACTATGAATTTTCTTTTCTTCACATTTGGCAGGCATATTCCAATTCACACACAACAATGGATGGCATTTATTATCTATAAATAGAGAGGCCATGCAATCATCTCAAACACATATCGGCCCATCTCTGCCAACAACAAAATATATACATTAGCTTAGCAATTAATCTGTATATTCTTCATCGATTTCTCCGTTCTCAAGTATTGTAACATCGTCAATTATAGTGAACTTCTCGGTGGTCTCCTCCGCCCGTGGTTTTTCCCGTTTTGGGTTTTCCACGTAAATCTGGTGTCGTTTTCTCCCTTATTTATTTCTGTCAAGTTTTTCGATTATTATTCTGTGGTTGATTATTATTCCGTTGAGAGATTCGAGTTTATCGTTTCCGCATTACAAACTCGTTTTAGTTTATTTTGGATCTTGGGTTGATTTCGATCAAGTTTCTACTCGATTCAATCTCGTATTGTGGGTTCGATCGAGTGTGGTGTGATCGTTATTTGCAACAACAACAATTGTGGCTACTGAGGTTTAATCAGGGTTGATGTCTTACAGTCATAATTTGCCAAGGGATTAGTCTAGGTGCATAACCTAGGACACCCTTCCAAAAAAAAAACCCTGTTAAGCTCTGTTATGTTTACTATTTTTCAAGATTGTGTTCTTCAGCCGTCCATCTATGTTGACTACAAAATAAGCAGATTCTCAAGAAAGGTTATATTTCTGTAAATCTTCGAGCATCTTTGTTGTTGAATCAATCACACTCTATAGAATCAGTGCAGCCAAGGGACGGACCAATTTTTTTTTCATACGGTGGCATTATATAATATAGATAAAAAATAATTACAGTAAGCACGGTTTTCGACGTGTTACCAACGTTCATTATCACCCGATATGTTTTTGGCCTAATTCCACCGTTTCAAATGACTTTTATAGTTTTTTGCTTGATTTCAACATATTTTTAAGTTTTTTTTTTATCGATTTCGAGGGACTTTTTCGATTTTTTGGGTTGATTTCAAGAGTTTTTTTTGGGGTTTTGGTTGATTACAAGGTACAGTTGCATCTTCTTGAACTTTTGAATATCATACGGTGACACCTTTTAAAACGATAAGGTTGCACCTTTCATAATCGTCTTTCGACGGAGAAATAATAAGGTGGCACGTGCCACCGTATTCCCTTGATTAGGCCCGTCCCATATTCAACGTGCAGTTTAGCACGAACAACTGCTTCTAGGCTGCATGCTTGATTGTTTTATTTTGATGGAAATATTTGCTTCTAGGTTCTAGATCCATTGGTAGCTCATTGCTATTGCTATCAAAGTAATGGAAGCACGATTGAGGGTGAAAAACATGCATTGAAAACAGATTTTGTGTTGTCAAAAAAGTGAAAAACCTTGGAAGACATCGACAACTACTGCAAGAATACAAATTAGAGCTGCTACAACAACATACACCCCCGCCCACGCATGGCATCCTTGGGAGACTGCCAAGTCATCTTGTTAGATAAGGGGAAATGTTTTAACTCAATATAGAAGAACAAATGCTAACTCTTGAGATATATATATATATATATATATATATATATATATATATATATATATATATATATATATATATAGCTTTAGATTCATTTGAGAAATGGTAAATATATGGGAAATAGAGAAGCAATCCAAGCCATTCATACGGTCAAAATCGGATTTGACTGGTCAAATATTTCGGCTTTGACTGGTCAAAAGTTGCAGCTATTCAAAAAATAGGACACTTTTGTAATTTTTACAAAATACATGGGTTGTGTTCATATATGAACCTGCATAATTTACATATGAATTATATATTCATATGTGAATTAGTGTAATTCACATCTGAACTCTTTTAACTGATTCATATATGAACCTTTGTGATTCATATATGAACTAATTAACTGATTCACATATGAACTAATTAACTGTAAGTTCATATATGAATCAGTTGAACTAATTAACAGATTCATATATGAACTTTTATGATTCATACATGAACTAATTAACTGATTCACATATGAACGTATAGCTCATATGTGAATCATATAGGTTCATATATGAACTCATCCAGCGTATTTTACAAAACTACCCCTCTACCTTCTATAGACCATGCAAGGAATTATCCGGTACTTCACAGTCAAAGCCGTAAATGTTGATCAAGATGAATGACTAAGATTATTTCTCTATTTCTCATACATTTTCTCAAATGAACCTCTCCATATATATATATATATAGGGGTGGATTCAATTGGAAATCATATTATATTGGAAACTTTGGAAACCGTCAATTTCATTGGTTAAATTAATGAAATTGATTCATAAAGTTGTTTCATATAATTCTTTTGTTAATGAAATTGTTTCATATATTTGTGTTTTTTTATGCAGTTTCATCTATTTTTTCCATTCTGATGAAATTGTTTCATGTATTTTCGCAGTTTGTGGAAACTTTTTCATTTTTACATAAAAAACACAAATATATGCAACGATTTCATCAATAAAAGAATTATATGAAACAATTTAATGAAACAATTTATTAACTTAACCAATGAAATCGAGGGTTTCCACGGTTTTCAAAACTAGAGTGGTTTCCATTTGATCGCTCCCCTATATATATAGATAGAGGTTTAAGGGAAACCTAAAAAAAACGAAAAACTGAAGAACACTCTGGTAACATTTCATCTGAACGGTATGCACTGGTAAATTATGTTGTTCTTTTTGTTTTTATGCACAAATGCATGTTACAAATTACTTGTATGCACAATTGCATACCGTCCCAGATGAAGGGTTGTTCTTCAGTTTTTCCCTGAACCTGACCCTATATATATAGAGAGAGGCGGGTTCAAACGAGAATAGGGTATGTTTAAAAGAATAAAGGGACAAATCTCATCCCTTGATTACATTAAATCAATGGCATAAATCAGTAATGGCATATTATGTAATTAATGGCAACCTTATACCCTTTGAAATCCGTTTCTAAATTAAAATAGGGGCAAAATTGAGACTTTTTTTTTCGTTTTACATTGATGATTATTCGCGGGCTAAAAAACCGGGATAGCAGAATCATATCAAATCAAACAGATATCCTTTCCTAAATTCTCTCAAGACGGAGCAACATGACGTTGAAAAGATCAGTAGCGTATATCTTCTGAAATCAAGAAAAGGGTTTTCACAAATTCGAAACCCTACAAGGAAGAAGACGCCATTGAAGCTTCAAAGTGGTCGATTCAAGCTCTTGCGAACCAGAATAATGGATGGTACAATGATTCTTAGACACCCTTTTTCATCTACTTCTCATCGATTACAAACCCTAATATGATTATTATTAACTTAAGCTTCACTGTTGTTGTACAGGTGTTCGAAAGAGTGACAAAATAGCAAAGAAAACAAAATCAATGGTGAGAAAAATGGCTCAATCTAAACGACGACGACTACATGTTGAACGTGAAACGGATGTAGCAGAAACTGAAGTACAAAGGAGCCCTGTTCAAAATCGAGATTTAAGACTTGAATCTGGTAAGAACGAGATAACAAAAGTTGACTGTGTTTTTTTGTTTCATAATGTTTCTTTGTTTGTGATGAAATAGTGAAAACCCCAAAAAAAAGTGAGACAAACCCTGTTTCTGGAATTGTGATGAAGAATGTTTGAAATTTACTGTTCTTTTGAGAAATACATGAACATGTTTTTTTTTCATAACTCCACCTCGGTAAGTGATAAATTTCAAATATAGAATGTTACAATGGTTTGGATTAAATAGGATAAAAATAGAGCATTTTGCTGAATTCTGTAAATGCAATAAAAATTTCTTATTTTGATTCGATCTAAAAGAAACGCAATTCAGTTTGCTACGAAATCACCTAAACATCAGCAATGATTTTCCTGAAAAGTTTAAACTTGATTGAAATTGGACATGGAATCAGTATTGCTATGTAGTTGAATCAGTATTGATATGACAATGGTAGTTTGTGATAATCTATTGTTAGTGATTTACTTATTACTGTGTATGAGAGTATATTAACTTAATTCTATGATTTCTATTTATGATGATTGGTCTGTCAATGGTAGTGCATGAACTTAAATCTTTGATTTCTATTTTTTTCTATTAATCATCCTGACAACTTATCTACATAAGAACACCGCTCGACATTTATGATTAATGATTATTAGTGATTTACTTGTTACTGTATAAGAGTATATTAGATCATGAACTAATCATATGTGATTTCTTTTTTTTGGAGCTCGTATCTCAATTGTCTTAGGCTTGGCTACGCCCAATAATTTTTCGAAATCCGCATCTTTGTTAACAATACCATTCTCTGAAGGAACATCAGAAGCAATTTCTGATTTGATTGACCGAACCTGTTCCAAAAATAATCTGAGCTTCTCCTCATCGCCATAAACCCTACTCAATATCTGGTCAAACTCAAACTGTATATCATTGGTCAACCTATCAGACCGTTCATTGCTTCCAGGTTGGATGCGTCGAGTTCGCAATACATCCAACGGGATAACACACCTCATCCATCGCCTATTAACGTACTGTGTAGGAATCTCTTCGGCATCTATGTTGAACAAAACACTAAATATGTGGCAACACAAAATGCCAAAGTACTCGTACATTTGACAAGAACACAACAACGATCCATCATGATCCATAAGAATAACCTGAAAATCAACGACCCAACCATGTCAGATTATTAAATAGACAGAAATGCTTCTACGTGAGATTACTACCAATAATGAGTGGCACCAGCATCTTCAACACACGTATGATGTCCATAGTGCTTATGATCACGTATGTGAGATGATAAACAAACTTAACAACCTAAAAAAATATTAACACTATTGTACCTTAAACTATGCCTTTGTTTTAAATGATTTATCTTTCTGCCTTATGGTGAAAATTTGTCGCCCCTCCGTAACCTCAACGTTCCATTGAGCAAAGTACCGATCTCCTTTAATAATTTCCTTTTGAACGTCAAAGAAAACAGTCCTGGTATAAACCATAGCAGCATGCCGCTCGATCAACCTCTCGGTCTTGAAATCAGGAATGGTGGTGTTGGTCAAGTGTTCATCATTTCGTTGCCTATTTCTTTGTTTGTCCATTGCAGTGTCATGAGCTAAAATAAACTTCAAAAAATTGTTACCATGATGTGAGAAACTTTTGAAAAAAGAATTCAAACTCTCAGACCGCGAGGTAGTCTTCATTAGACCACACATAGGTAAATCCTTGAAGTAGCCGGGAATCCACTTAGATCGAATGTTAAAAACCTCAGATAGCCAACGGTGATCTGACAAATTGAATTCGTCCATCAAAGCAATCCATTTAACCTCAAAATCTTGTGGACCCAAATATACACTCCAAACAAGCTTTACTAACCACTTCCTAAAATCTGTGTTTAGTAACAGATCGGTGTTAACCTGCACAAAATCATTAGTGCTTAGTTATAACAACATCGATAACGTAAAATGAACGAAATCCAAAACCGAAGAGTAATCCATACCCTGATAGGCAACTTATCCATTATGTGCCACATACAGAATCTATGCTTGGCTTCATTAAACACGATTGGGAGTGCCTCTCTAATTGCAGCATCTTGATCAGTCAAAACGAGCTTCGGTTGAATGCCATGCACTTTTAAAAACGCTTCCAACAACAAGGTGTATGATGGAAGCTTTTCATCACATAACACACCCGACCCAACAACAACGGAATGTTTGTTGTTGTCAATCGCGAGAAATGGTACAAAAACCATACAGTGCCTGCACTCAACACTCTAATCAGTAATGGGTTCAATTGTTTAAAAAAAGCTATATAATAAATATATATAACGAACTCAAATTACTTGTTTGACCGATATGTCGCTTCAAATGAAATAACATGACCAAACTCAACATAGTTGAACCTCGATAGCTCATCAGCCCAAAACAGTCCCTGTAGTTTTCCATCAGATATTTTAAACTCGAAAGCAAAGTTAGTCCCGTTTAATACGCGCTCGTTAAACATGTTCACTGCCATTTGAACATCACCATCCCCAATAAATGAATCAAAATCCCTTTTAAAATCCTTATAGTCTGTTAGGACACAGTCTCGTTGGATTCAAGATCATACAAAACGAAGATCGCAATCTGAAGTAAAAGCTGAAAGTTACTCTCAACCAAATTTTAGGGTCTATTCTGTAATAAAGTTAAAGTTGTTTTATTATTTAGATATTATGTTTTAGATATTATTTGTTATTATATTAGTTTAATTATAATATCTAGATATTATAGATATCTAGATATTATGTTTAATATTAGTTTAGTTATCTCTCTCTCTCTCTCTCTCTTAGAACATAAAAATTAGACCACACAAACAAGAACACACAACACATAATACTGAAGGTGTAAACAGAGAGAAAACAAACAGAGAGCTTAGCTCAAGAAATCAACCGTGTAATCCGCGTTTGTAATCCAAACAGGTTGGTTTATTATCTATTGTTTGTTGTTTTGATTATCTGGTAACGATCACGGACTCACAATTGGTATCAGAGTCACTCCAGATCAAAATCAAAATTTTCAACTCTCTGTGTTCTTCATTTTTTGAAGAACACTGATCAAACGTCAAAATCTTAAATTTGTGGTTGTTTTTGAAATCAAAAGGTTGTGTGGTGTTGTAGTTGGTAAGGAGATCGTTGTGTCAAAATTTGGTGTGGTAAAACGACCTCTAGTTGGGTTAATTTTAGAGTTACAGTTGATTTAATCGGAGAAGACGACGTATCGGTCTTAAGCGTACCGGTCTTACCTTAGTTTTTACATTCTATCAGTCTTAAGCATTCGACCGGACTCTTGCAAATACCGGTCGAAGATCATTTTTTTTTATCGGTCGAATCTCACAAACTTTTGGTATCGGTCAAACACTCTCCGGTCAAATCCCACTTTGTATCGGTCGAATTTTTTTTATCCGGTCGAATATATTTTTTTTTATCCGGTCAAAGTAAAACTCACTTCCCCGGTCGAACCCCACTTTTCCACTACATTTCCCCGGTCAAAGCAAATTAACTCATCCGGTCGAATCACACAAAACCACATCCGGTCAAACCACAACTTTTCTAAACCCACATCCGGTCTTCCCACTTCTTTCGGTCTTCACCTTCCCGGTCAAACATTTCAAACCCACTTTCACCTACACTAGAATTAATTCACTCCACTCACACACTCGGTCAAATCCAAATTGGTCTTTCCACTCACACTTCATTTTTAATTTGCAAATCTCATTTTGGTGGCTGCCATTGTTTATCACGTGGTCTCTCAAGCAAATCTCCCACATGCAAACTACTTAAAAGAAACAATTCTATTTCATGCAAACCAACTCATGCAAACCAACTCACGTGTCTTAACAATTTTATTTCGGTACACATTCCTCTCACACCACTTACTCTCACATTTAATCTCTTTGAATATTGAATCACGTGTCCATCAATTCCACCAATTCTCGGTCCAATCTTTTTATCGGTCGAGTAATATTAACATTTATCCGATCGATAATTCTTTACCGGTCGAGCATTTTACCGATCCAAACAGTTTTACCGGTCGAAAATTTTACCGGTCGAACCTCACTTTGCACGACCAACTGCTCAAGAAAAGCTCCGGTTTGCGCGACTCAAGTGACAAGAAAACCTCTCCTTTGCGCGACCTTCTTCAAACGCAAACCTCAAGTTCGCGCCACTCAAGTCTCGCGCAAAGTTCAAATTCGCGCCAGTTCCTGACTTGGTCATTTCTAAATTATTTTTATCTGTATTCATTTTATCTGAACGAACAATTCGAAACAGATTTTTGTTTTATCGAATCAGAAACAGAATGAATATTAGCGAAGCTAAAATCCAGAAACAAGGAGAGAAGAAAGAGACAACACATTTGTGCTTGATGAGTCAGATGGAGATAAAAACCAAAGCTGATTCTAATGAAGAGGTATGTGATCAAATGCATGCCATGAAGATAAAACTCCAAGATTTAGAGTCGAATCTTAAGCGTGAAAATGGTGTCATGACAGACAAAAACCAATTGATACAGAAACTTAGCAATGAAATTGCTGAGAAGAAAGTATTAATTGAGGTTTTACATAAAGATAATGACACCAATGCTAAGGAAAAGACAATAATTCTAAAAGAGAATTCTGATCTTAAGTCTCAACTGCTAAATTGTGAGATTGAAAAATATGAGCTTAAAAAGTTGCATGCTTCTTGTACAAAAGAAAACTTTTCTTTGCTCGGAAAATTAAAAAGTTTGGAAGAGAAGTTGTACAAAATGGGTCAAACTGAACAGACTATTTTTCTGAACAAACCCAAAGAGGAAATAGAGAGACGGGGAATTGGTTATAAGAATCCTCACTATCTACAAAAGGGGATGTCTGAAGTGCCAGGACTTTATGATCATCTTAATATGCAATTAGCTCGCAGACTCCCCGCGTTTAAAACTTTTTGGACTAAACTGTCAAAAGAGGATGAAGCCAATGAAACGGAAAAACGGATGAAATCAGCTAAAGTTCATCTTCCATTTTATTATGCGAAGTTGAATAATAGTTATGATCAAAACCCAATATATAAAAAGAAGGAAACTCTTTCAAGTGATTTCTTTCCAAGTTATTCTGAAAAGGAAATGGAGGCGAAGCCTATTAAAGGTAAACTATATGTCCCTCCTCTCGTTTTAGAACGCAAAATTTCTGAACGCGAGAATTCTTTATCAGATATAAGACTTTTGATAAATATTGAGCAAAACGTATTTTCAACTGTGTTTTCAAATTCTGTTCTTTCAAAAGCTTCAAACTCTGAGGATATGTTTGGTACATCAAATAAAGGATTTGAATTTTTGAACTCTGACGGTGGTTTAGATAATGGTTCTAATCTCTTTGACTTTAATGCAAAACTTCCCAACCATTCATCTTTTGTCAAGAAAACTTTAAGAAAAACCAGTATGCCTGTGAATAGTGCAAAATCAAAGAAAGTTGATAAGTCAGTCTCTGTGAAAGTTAAAAATGCTAAAGGTAAGAATATATCTCAGCATTCACAGAAACCGAACACTACTGGTGATCCGAAGAAGAAGCATTCGTTTGTTGCTCAAAAGTCTAACTCACGAATTTCAAATGTTTCAGCAATGAGCAAGAAAAGACTTGAAGTTAAGTCTGAATGGCAACCAAAACAGGAGTTTGACGAGACTGCTATATCATGTTCTAGTGCTGACTGTAATAAGATTACTACTAGTAAAGATGATATAATTGTGGATGTTGCTTTTTCTAAACCAAAACTTGTTGATTCTCGCAAGAAATTTTCAAAACAACAATTATTCCAGTTATCTTTGTCTGCTAGAAAGTTTTCAAATTATGATAGACATGATTATGCTTCTTGTCAAGATTCTGACATTTGGTTTGGAACATATCATGTTCCTTCTTATCATTCAAATTCTTTATCTGATTCTAAAAAGCAAAGCGGACCCAAATTTCACTTGGTGCCAAAATCGTTTGCTAACACAGTTGGATCCAATTAGAAATGGATACCAAAAAAAACTAATTATGTGTTGCAGGTACCTACTGTCTAGGGGGAGTAGGAGAGACTAGGTTTTTGGATAATGCAGTTCAAAATCCGAACTTCAAAGACAAAATGGTTCTTGAGTAAAACAACTCAAGACCCGGACATCAATGTCAAAATGGCTTCTAAGTACATCAGCTTAGAACCCGGACTTCAACGAAGAGATGACTTCTAAACACAACAGTTTAGGACTCGCACTTCAATGATCAAAAGACCTTACTCCAATGCTGATAAGAGATTATACTCTGATACTCGAATGAGGAAATCAACCTTCAAGGGGGAGTACATATTTTTCTGAAATTTTATGCATAATATTTCTGATAAGATTCAAATGCATAATTTCAGGGGGAGTAATAGGTGATGACTTCTGATCAATTCAGATCAGAACTCGTTCTTTAAAAAGTTTTACTGCTTTTTGTTTCAATATAAGTGAATAAATTTACTTTTAATTGACCTAAGACTTTTGCAGAAGTTTGAGAGAAGCTTAGAAGTTCATATCTTTATGACTTACAACAAAGCTTCATGAGATATAAGATCAAACTTTAAGGTATTACCTTTCATCTTAATCTCCAATATGGTTGAAAGAAGGACAACTTTCAATCATTGAAAACATCGTTCTTAAACGTTCAAACCACTTCCCGATTTTTCATTCGATTTTATATTTTGGGAGTGTACTTTAAATGTTTTACATAAGCTTAATCGACAAGCTAAACCTTTTTGAGCAACTTATTCTTTAAAAGTTATACGGAATCAGTGTGCAAGAACTAAAACGCCTCGTTTGATATTTGCATAAGTTCCTTTTGCTTCTGATCAAATGAAGGAAATTCTTTGAAATCACTTCAACTTCTATGGAATCATGTTAACTTATGTGTCAGGATCGAATTCTTAACAAGAATTAATTCTCAGAAACTAATATCAAAGAAGTTTGCGGAATAACACTTTGATATTTTAATGAAACAGTAATCACACACAGTAAATATGAAGAACAAACTGTAAACTTGTATTTAATGCTTTGAAGTTACAAGATTACACACTCAACCTCAATATTGATGAACAGACTCACCAATACGAATTCTACTTCTCTAGAATTAGGATCTATGCCTTGAGGTTGTTTTTCTCTCTATCAAAAATTATCAAAAGTTAATTCTATATATTCTATACATTCTATACATATACTAAAGAAAAAGATAATTACAATAAATAAACAAATCTTCAGTATATCTTCCATGTATATCTTCAGTATATCCTCAGTATATCCAGCTGTCATTCTTTCCATCCGGATCTCTTAAGCAGCACTAATTATATTCAGCAGCATTAACTTCTTCTAGCAGTATTAACTACTAAGCAGCACTAACTACTAGCAGTACTAACTAGCTAAGCAGTACTAACTTTGTTCAAGCAGCACTAACTTTGACTAGCAGTATTAATTGAACTAGCAGTAGTAATACTCAGCAGTATTAACCTTTAAGTCTTCTAGCAGTAGTAACTCTGAACCAGCAGCATTAACCATACTTGATCTTTTCTTCAGTTCCCAACAATCTCCCCCTAACTTGACTTTTAGGCAGAGAAGTCAAGTTCTTCAGATACTCTTCCAGATGCTCTCCAAGATGCTCCCAAAACTTCATAGTGGCCTATATTCCAGTATTTGCATCCAATCCCAAACTCTGATTAATGGTTCTTTGGATCAAGTATTTAGCCATCTCTGAATCTGGAATACACCCTAGCTTTTTCTTCAGCATGGCATGAAGCTTCAATCTGCTATGATTGTACACTCTATCCACTAGGAAGTACTCAGTGTGATTTAAATCCAAAGTCACTGCATATACTCCACTAGTTTCATATAGAGTCCAATTATTCACTGTTTGAAAAACATTTCTGATTACCTCCTCTACTTCATCAGGTTTGAACATCATACACAGATACTCCATTACCAGTTTTTTAATTGAAATCTCTAGAGCTTTCAGTTCATCTGCATATGACTTCATCCCTATTGCAAACATTTCTTCAATATCAGACCTTGAACATGTTCTGACAATCTTACTCCAAGTGTTGTACACTTCATATTTCTCATCTTTTCTCTTCAGTCTGATATACTCCTTTCCATCCACTGTCAATGTATCCCAGTGAATAACCTCAAGAGGTTTTATACCAACAGGTTCTGCTGAAATAGGCTTTGGAATTTTATCCATTACCACCATGTACATGTTTACATTTGAACTCTGTGGTACTTCCTGAGAGTTAGCTTCATTCTGAGGTGCCTCTTCTTCTTCAGCAACCTTTGGCTCTTCTTCTACTCTAGGCTTCTTTACATTTTTCTTTCTTTTAGCCATCATTTTGGTTCTTTTCAAAGTCTTTTGAACATGCACTAGAGTAGCTTCCTTCTTCTTTTCTTCCTTGTTTTCTGCCTTTTCTTTGATAGGAGTCCCCTCTTCACTTTCAGGGAATGGTTGATTCATATTCATATCATTACTCTCCTTGGCCTTCTTTTCAAATTCCATTTTATCCTTTTCATTACTCTTCAGCTTCCCCATTTCTTTCTCATAGAGATCCCTGATTTGATCAAAATTCATCTTCACAAACATTTCTTTCTTTACCCCAATTGCACTCCTCAAGAAAGTTATCATTTTGTTTCTTTCCTGAGTGGCAAGGTAAGTTTGTGAAGGTCTTCTTTTCTTTGCACTTGATTTTGCTATCATAGCCTTTCTCAAGCTTATGGCCCTTTGTTTAGCTTTCTCAGTTTCAAGCCCTTTCTGATATGCTTCATTTAATTCAGCAGCTAAAGCCTTTGCCATCTTCCTGTCCTTTTCTACCTGAACTCTTTCTTCTTTTTCAATCTCCTCCTACATTTTCCTTGCTAAGGCTTCATCTGATTCAACCAACCTTTGCTTCTTGACTGGTTGATCAGATTCCACCATTTTTGCTTTTCCCTTATTCTTTGCTTCTGCATCCATTTCTTTCTTTTCTCTTTTCTTTGCTCCCCCTTCATTTATGATCACTCCCTTTGCTTTGGGAGTGTCATTCTTTGCTTTGATCAGCATCTCAGCTACTTCAATTTCTGTTGGAGTTAACTCTGCTTGTGAAGTTTCAGCAGCACTAACAGTTTCTGCTTCTAACTCCTTTTCAGAACTGTTCTTTTCCTTCTCATGCTCCCCCTCAACTTCCGCTTTTCCCTCATCAAGCTCCCCCTCTCTTGAAGCTTCTTCCATGTTGATCTCCCTCTTTTTGGGAGCATCTTTCTCAGATTTCCTTCTCCTTAGTTGGAATTGCTTTCTCTTCTTCCTTTATACCAGACTGATCACCATCTTCTTCAGCTTGGCAATCTGTATTTGTTGTGACAGAATGACCAGCTTCATTTCTTCTATTTCTTTTCCTTGTTTGATGACATCTTGGTTGATGTTTCCCATGGTTTCCATCAATTCATCATAGTTATATCTGTCCTCACCTTCTCCAGGAGTGTTACCCCCTATTGAAGGATCATTGGATCTTTTAGTAGTGGATGTCTTCTGCCTAGCAGAAGCACTATCCACCCCCGTGGTTTCTTGGCACCAGGGACCTTCAAATGATTGCTCATTCAAAGTTGCCATGGGGGAGGTCTTATTGATGTTACCACTTTCCTCCTCTGTGCTAGCAGGAGTAGTGGAAGCCTCATCACCCATATGCTCTTCCTCCTCCTCAGAGAGCACCTCCTTGGGGTTGGGAGACACCCCTTTGGTTTCCCTATGGATATTCTCTAAAGGAGAATTCTCCTTTAGAGGGCTTAAAGGCTTGGGGGGTGTTGGTACAAGAAGGGAAGGAGCCTTCTTTACCTGTTTCCTCTTGTAAGTTTGGGTAATAGGAGAGGTTGGTTTTGCAAGAAGGGACTGGGGAATTGTTTTTGAGTGGGAAGGTTGGGCTTGGCTAGCAGTGGGATGGTCTAATTAGGGCCTTGACCCTGCAGCCATACCTTCATTGGTGTGGGACACCACCATCATTGTAGAGAACAATGGGGTGTCAACTCCTTCAGAGTCCCCAACAGATCTCCTCATATTTGAGAAAACCTTGCCTTTGGGGGGTTTAGGTACATATACCCCAACAGGTTGTGGTATATCCGTCAATTCATTAGTAATAACTTCTTGGACAAACCTGGGATACATAAAGAAACTCTTTTTGTTTCCCATGTTTGATACAAGATCACTGAATATCATTTTTGAAAAATTGTACCTTCTGGCAGTAGCCAAACAGACCAAAGCATAAGCAATGGGACTGCTGAACTCACTCCATCCAGTAGTCTTTTTAGAGATGCAATGCATCAAGGTATGAACAAGAAAACGCCATTGGGGTGAAAATTTTGCTTTAGAGAATTTGAAAACACCCAATGGGCCTCCATACCCCATTCTTGTAAGGGAAGAGAACAGTTCATCATTGGGAATAGAAGTTATACCAAAAGCATCGTCTAGACGTAGACTGATGCGAATAACTTCTTCAGAAACTGTTAAGGATTGGTCACACACCCTGGTCTTGATCATCTGCACACCATTTTCAGCAACAATGGTGGCATTAGCCCAGAACTGCCTTTGATGCTCGATATAAATTGTAGGAGCAATAGTAAGAGCATGAGCAATATGGCTCGACTTGAGGAAATCCACAATTTGATGAAATCCTGCAGCTTGCTTTGGCTTTTGTAGCATTGCGATCTCATTGTGCTCGTCGATAAACGCCATGGATGCCATTGAACTGGGATGTTCTTGCCTGGAAGACTAGGTACTTGAGAGAAAAAGGTTTAGAGCGCAAGTGAACAGTATGCAAAGAGTCGTTATGAACGTTTAGGCGGGCAATGGGTATTTATAGTATTTGTAACATGAGCATTATTAACCTAGAGCAGTATTAACTAACTAGCAGCATTAACTGCGAGCAGTTTTAACGGCGAGCAGTATTAACTACTAGCAGTATTAACCACTAGCAGTATTAACCAACTAGCAGTATTAACCACTAGCAGTATTAACCACTAGCAGTATTAACCGCTAGAAGTATTAACCACTAGCAGTATTAACCACTAGCAGTATTAACTGGCTAGCAGTATTAACCATACTTACTCTTTGAAGCTTATGCTGAATTGAGTACTGCTATGTGTGCCCTGTAAAGGAGGATTAGTAACACCAAGAAACTATACTAGACAGATATTTAACCACTTTTTGAGAGAATGCTTATTCAGAGTTGATCATTCCCACACTTGTTACCAAGAAAGTGAATCTACCCACATCAAAAGCTTTGGTGAATAGATCAGCAAACTGGTTGTCAGTATGAACTTTTACAACTTGAACAAGTTTCTTTTCATTACAGTCTCTTATGAAGTGATACCTGATATCAATGTGCTTTGTCTTAGAGTGCTTGACAGGATTATTTACAATGCTGATAGCACTTCTATTATCAATAAAGATGGGAGTGTGTAGAAAGGTTACCCCATAGTCCAGCATTTGATTCTGAATCCATAAGACTTGAGCACAGCAACTTGCAGCTGCTATGTACTCTGCCTCTGTTGTAGATGTGGACACTGTGGTTTGTTTCTTGCACTGCCATGAAACTAGTCTAGCACCCAAAAACTGACATCCTCCAGAAGTAGATTTTCTGTCCAAGTTTGCCCCACCTAGATCACTGTCTGAGTATGCTATTAGGTCAAAGGGTGAGTCATGAGGATACCAAAGTCCCAATCTGGGTTGCCCTTTGAGATATCTGAATATCCTCTTAACAGCTTGAAAATGAGATTGCTTTGGCCTAACTTGGAATCTTGCACAAACACAGACTGGAAACATTATGTCTGGCCTTGATGCTGTGAGATACATGAGAGAGCCAATCATGGATCTGTAATGATGCACATCCATATCCTCCCCCTCAAGGTCTGCTGTTATCTGTTTGTGTGTCTCCATAGGTGTGCTGGCAGGTTTTGATTCTGAGAAACCAAACTTGGTGAGAATGTCCTGCACATACTTGGATTGACAGATGAAGATACCATCTGACTTCTGTTGAACTTAGAGTCCAAGGAAGAAAGTAAGTTCCCCCATGGAACTCATTTTAAACCTTTGATGCATTAGGTCCTCAAACTCCTTGCACATGCTGTCTCTTGTGGATCCAAATATAATATCATCAACATAGATTTGGACCAATAAGATATCCTTCTTCTTTCTTTTGATAAATAGAGTCTTATCAATGACTCATCTTTCAAAGCCATTTTCCAAGAGATAGGATGACAGAGTGTCATACCATGCTCTTGGAGCTTGATGTAGTCCATAAAGTGCTTTCTTCAGTTTGTATACCCTGTCTGGATAGCTTGGGTTTTCAAACCCTGGTGGTTGACAGACATATACCTCTTCTTCAATTGAGCCATAGAGAAAAGCACTCTTTACATCCATTTGGTAGACTTTGAAGTTCATGTAAGAAGCATAGGCTAGGAATAATCTGATTGCTTCTATACTAGCCACAGGTGCAAAAACTTCTTCATAATCTATACCCTCTTCTTGAGTATACCCTTGAGCCACTAGCCTTGCTTTGTTCCTTATGACAATTCCTCTTTCATCTCTCTTGTTCCTGAAGATCCACTTTGTGCCAATTGCTCTGTGACCTTTAGGAAGGTCTACTAGATCTCATACATCTTGTAGTTTGAACTGCAACAGTTCTTCTTGCATTGCTTCTATCCAGCTGGATTCTTTCATTGCATCATGTGCCTTTTTAGGCTCAAGCTGGGATAGAAAGCAAGAAAGCACTGTATGCTGTTGATCTTGCATTTCTTGAAGTCTACTTTGATGTCTAGTCATCATAGGAGAGGATATATCTCCTATTACCAGTTGTGGAGGATGATTCTTTTGTACTCTGGTGTTATGACTAGGTGTTTCATTAAGTCCAGCCTCTAGATTAGAGTCATTCAACTCAACTGAAGTGTTTTCAGCAGCTACTTCTGATTCTTTATCTTCTTGAGTCTCCTCATTTCTACTTTTTTCTTCACTCTGACTTGGTCCAGTAGATGGTTCCTTTTCACAGTCTTCAAAAGAATTCACTGTGGGTATGGGAAAGATCACTGATTTAGATATACTTTCTTGAACTTGTGTAGTCCCTGATCCTCCACATCCTGAACCTACATAATCATCACTACTGAAACCAAAGGAGTTAGTTAGTGAATCAATGTCAAATAGCCATTGAGGACCAGTTCCAATAGGATTTGGTGTGTTCTCATTGCATTTGACATTGTCACTTTCTTCAATTATTCTAGAAGATGAATTGAACACTCTGTAGGCCTTACTCTGAGATGAGTACCCAACAAGAAATCCATCATCTGCTTTGCTATCAAACTTACCTAAGTGAGTTTTGGTATTGAGAATGGTACAAGGACACCCAAAAGGTTTGAAAAATCCAATAAAGGGTTTTCTTTTATTTAAAAGCTCATAGGGAGTCTTGTTCTTTTGCTTGACCACTAGAACTCTGTTTTGGACATAACATGCAGTATTAACTGCTTCAGCCCAGAAGGTAATTGGCAGTTTTGAATCAGCCAACAGAGATCTAACAGCCTCTATTAGTGTCCTATTTCTCCTTTCAGCAACACCATTCTGTTGAGGAGTCCTAGGAGCACTATATTGTCTCTCAATCCCTTTCTCTTCACAAAAGGTGTTTAGATCAAGATTTTTGAATTCAGTCCCATTATCTGATCTAATGACTTTTACTTTTTGATTAGTTTGGTTTTCAATTTTCAGGATAAAGGACTTGATCAGTCCACTTGTCTCATCCTTATTCCTTAGAAAATATACCCAGGTGAATCTAGAGTAATCATCAACAATAACCAAGCAGTAAGATTTCTTGCCAATACTCATAACATTTGTAGGACCAAACAGATCCATATGCAATAATTGGAGACAAGAAGAGATAGAATTTATCTCTTTGGTCTTATGAGAAGTTTTATGTTGTTTGCCTTTGAGGCAAGCAACACAATGATCATCACATGAAAAGACTTTAGAAGGTAAACCTCTTACAAGGTTGTTTTTAACAAGTTTATTCATAGTCTTAAAATTCATGTGACACATCCTTCTGTGCCAAAGAGAGGATTCATCTACAGAAGCTTTTGAAACAAGACAATTTAGAGATGAATCACTTTTAACATTGTCCATATCTAGACAGTAAACATTGTCCTTTCTTGGAGTTCTAAGTAGTATCATGCTTTCATCAACTACCTTGAACCCTGGAGCAAGGATCATACACTCAGTATTTGTGAATAATATACTATGTTGTTTGTCACATACCTGTGATACACTTAACAGGTTGTACTTCAATTGATCAACATAGTAGACATCCTCAAATGTCATCTTACCTTTGGTGACATTACCTTTTCCACTTATCTTACCACCAGTAAGATTATCTCCAAATGCAACATGTCCTCCATTGATATGCTTGAAATCCTGAAGACATGACATGTTGCCTGTCATGTGCCTAGAGCAATCGCTATCAACATGCCATATGCTCCTTCCCTTGAGCTGTTGGTTGCCCTGCACATAAGGTAGATCAGTTAGTATGGATTAGGAACCCAAGCCAAAGTGGTCTTGGGTACCCCTTTCTCATCAAAATACTTGCATTCTTTCTTGACAAGATTTTTAAAATCAGAACACTTAGTATTTGAATATTTTGTCAAGATTATTGGCTTAGCAGCACTAATACTAGAAGCAGCACTGTCTTTAGAAGTACTAACAGAGTTAGCAGTACTAACAGGTTTGGCAGTATTAACCTTGTTGGCAACACTAACAGAGTTAGCAGTATTAACATTTATAGAAGTGCTAACAATGTCAGCAGTACTAACATTGCTAGCAGCAGTATTGCTTCTAGCAGTACTATCACTGTTAGCAGCACTATTTGTAGTAGCAGTACTAACAGTTTTAGTACATTTTGGAATCCACATCTTGACATTATCTTCCATATTATGTTTTTTCATGTGGCTTTTAGTTTTAACAACTTTCTTAGCCACATGGTTCTTTTCTTTCTTCCTATAACCAAAGGATTTTTGAGTAGGTCTTTGAAAATTCATCCTTTGGTTCATAGGATTAAAGTAGCAGTATTTGGCAATGTGGTTCAACTTTCCACAGATAAAACAGGGTTTTGGTCTATTAATTTTTTTCAGATCAACCCCTTGTTTTTGTGCCCATTGATTGTTCCAGTTTCTCTGATTTCCCCTTGGTTTATCATGTTTTTGGGGCTCAGATTTATTGCATGCACACTGCTTGCAAGGGATAGGGTTCACAACAGTGGTCTGCTTATAGTGAACCTTCTTGTTCTTTCCCTCAGTCTTTTCTATCTCTTTGGACTTGATCCAGTGCTTTCCACATCCCTCATTGGTGATTATGTGGTTTTCTATAGGAATCTCACCACTCACAGTATTGTTCTTATCCTTGACAACTTCTTTCTCAGTGTTATCCTTAACAACCACTTTATCTAAGGGATCTATCTCAGTTGCTCCCTTAGGTAGATCCTTCCTATCCTTTGTTTCTAACAAATCTGAACTAGGAGGGATGTAGTTGTTGTTATAGGGTGGTGTTGTGTTATTGTACCCTATTCCTCTTCTCAGTTTATCATGAATCTGAGTTTGTAACAAAGAATCCATTGCTTTGGAAGCATTAGAAAACTTTTCTACATCAAGTTTGACTTTAGCTAGCTCTCCTCTTAGCTTTTCACTCTCTTCTTTAGATCTGGTCAGTTGAAGCTCTAAGTCCTTCTTCTCCCACTTCCAGTAATTTGTGTCATAAGAGTGTTGAAGCTCATTAGCTTGAAAACCCTTAATCTGCTCTTCAAATCTCTCAACAATCCTCACATAATCTTTTATGTCTTTTTCCAATCTTTTAAGGTCATCACTCATGTTCTGGTTGTGATCCCTATACCTTTTAACAGTGTTAATGCAATTTTGAGTACAAAGATTGGAAGTTACCTCTGTTGGGAGATCGGACACCTCTGCCATTAGAGCTTGATTCTGGATGGCCTCTTCAGCTTGATCACTCCAATCAAACCCCATCCCTTGTTGAGAGACAAGAGCTTGTGCAGAGTTTCTATTATTATTGAAGCTTCCAGATTGAGCTTGTTGATGGTTGTTATTCTGAGACATTCCACTTCTGCATTCTCTGGCAAAGTGTCCCTTTTGATGGCATTTGTAGCATTCCACCTTAGACATGTCAAATCCTGCTCCATCTTCTCTTCTTTGGGAGAAGGTGTTCCTCCCAGTTCTTTTGATGAACTTTTTAACTCTCATGGAGAGCATGGCCATCTGCCATTTAATGTCCATCTCTTCAAGATCATCTGGATGTAGTTGTTCCAAGTCATCATTAATGAGATAAGAGTTTCCATGACTTGCTAGAAAGGCCTCAAACACAGTTTTAGTGCCTTTCTCTTGGTTTGTTCCATTGGCAGCACTAACTGATTCAGGGTTGGATGTAGAATCAGTTGATGCTGAGAGGAGTGCAGCATTGTGAACATACCCAGAAGGCCTCTTTTTGGCCTCTACCTCAGATTCAAAAACTCTTAGATCATTATAGAGATCATCAAGTTCCTTTTCTTCCAGTTGATCATTCTGTCTGAAAGACACAGTATACATGGTCCATTCATCACTCAAGGACCTTAGAAACTTTCTGTTCAGATCATCTTGATCAATTTGTACTCCCACTGTGACTAGTTCACCAATAAGTTTGTTGAACCTGTCAAAAGTTTGAGTCATGGACTCATTCTTGGTTGACATAAAGTTCTCATATTGTTGCTTCAGAATGGCTTTCTGATTTCTCTTGGTACTTTTGGTACCAGAGAATCTCTTCTCCAGAGCATTCCAGAGCATCTCTGCATCAGTGCAGTTACAGAAAGAATTAAGCACTGATGTTGATATTCATTGGGAATAGCCAAGAGCAAGGTGCTCAAGGCTTTCATCTCTGTCTGTCTGATCTTTCTGTCTGCATCAGTTTTTGGTGGTGTTCTCTTTCCATCTGCACCAATCTTTCCTTCTTCAGAAGGACCATTCTCTATGATGTCCCACATAGAATAGTCAGTAAGGAGTATGTACTGCTTGATTCTGATCTTCCACATATCGAATTCATTGGGTCTAAGCATTGGAACCTTTGAGACCAAAGTACTGCTTGATTCTGCAAGATTTTCCATGATGACTAGATGTTTCTGAGAAATCAGGCTCTGATACCACTTGTCAGGATCGAATTCTTAACAAGAATTAATTCTCAGAAACTAATATCAAAGAAGTTTGCGGAATAACACTTTGATATTTTAATGAAACAGTAATCACACACAGTAAATATGAAGAACAAACTGTAAACTTGTATTTAATGCTTTGAAGTTACAAGATTACACACTCAACCTCAATATTGATGAACAGACTCACCAATACGAATTCTACTTCTCTAGAATTAGGATCTATGCCTTGAGGTTGTTTTTCTCTCTATCAAAAATTATCAAAAGTTAATTCTATCTATTCTATACATTCTATACATATACTAAAGAAAAAGATAATTACAATAAATAAACAAATCTTCAGTATATCTTCCATGTATATCTTTAGTATATCCTCAGTATATCCAGCTGTCATTCTTTCCATCCGGATCTCTTAAGCAACACTAATTATGTTCATCAGCATTAACTTCTTCTAGCAGTATTAACTACTAAGCAGCACTAACTACTAGCAGTACTAACTAGCTAAGTAGTACTAACTTTGTTCAAGCAGCACTAACTTTGACTAGCAGTATTAATTGAACTAGCAGTAGTAATACTCAGCAGTATTAACCTTTAAGTCTTCTAGCAGTAGTAACTCTGAACCAACAGCATTAACCATACTTGATTTTTTCTTCAGTTCCCAACACTATGATTTCTACCCATGAAGTTAATCCTTAGTGATTGAGTGAGTGTGTCAAAAGAAATGAGTGTAGATTGGATAATGAGTTTCAATGCCAAAAGAGTGAGCTTAATATTTAAAAGAAAGAGCGTGTGAGAACAGATTTAAAAGAATATCAAAACTCTGCACCAACTTTTTCTGAGCCGGGTAGCCACATTTCTAGTGTTTCACAAATCTTTGGTGAACATTATTGAAACAGGCAACTAGCCCATGCCAACTCTTGAATTACCCCACCAACTACTCATTTTCTACTCAATTAGAAAGTGTTTCACTTTCTAAGGGGACGCAACACATATGCTATCTGATTTTCACTTGGAAAATCTGGATATAGAAAAGAAGGAAGTCTGCCCCACCTTCGCACTTCACTCATGCACATTGAGTATGTGTTTAACTTACTGTTGTCTCAGTGGTTTACACATTTCGAGCCTTAAAAGCAATCATCAGTGCTTAATTCTTTCTATCACAAGCACGAACACACAAGGAATTAGTTTCTCTGTCATAACGTTTATAGAAACTGCCTATGTGGTGTTTCGATGATTAAATGGAAGCCCTGGGGGAGTCAACATCAAACAGCTCCTTTCCAATGTGTATATGTTACACACAGTGACTTAGTGTTACTAACAGGCATGTTAACTAATTCATTAGTTGATTCAGGTGTTACACGACTAATTTGTCTGGATTTGTAAAGATCTAGATGAATATCTTATGAATTGACGGATCAGAGGCTACGAATCAAAGACATTTCTTGTCAACAAAGTTTTGAAGATATCGATGCTCAATCCATCAAAAAGGGGGAGAGCAGAGCAAACAAAGTACAAGAAATGATCAAGAAACAAATGTCCAAGCTAACACTGAAGAAAATTTATTCCCAACAACCGAAAGAGAGTTTCTCTACATCAAAAGGGGAAGATTATTACAATTTGAAGACAAAGATGGAGATTGCATCTTCTGTGCTGAAAGAGAAGATCGTATTGCTAAATCATTTTCGTAATGATCTTGATCCAAAGGGAGAGATTGTTAGGACACAGTCTCGTTGGATTCAAGATCATACAAAACGAAGATCGCAATCTGAAGTAAAAGTTGAAAGTTACTCTCAACCAAAGTCTAGGGTCTATTCTGTAATAAAGTTAAAGTTGTTTTATTATTTAGATATTATGTTTTAGATATTATTTGTTATTATATTAGTTTAATTATAATATCTAGATATTATAGATATCTAGATATTATGTTTAATATTAGTTTAGTTATCTCTCTCTCTCTCTCTCTTAGAACATAAAAATTAGACCACACAAACAAGAACACACAACACATAATACTGAAGGTGTAAACAGAGAGCTTAACTCAAGAAATCAACCGTGTAATCCGCGTTTGTAATCCAAACAGGTTGGTTTATTATCTATTGTTTGTTGTTTTGATTATCTGGTAACGATCACGGACTCACATAGTCGGTACGACTACATCCAACCTCCTCGTAACCACCCTTCAAGTAAACTTGCAGTTGGTGGGCCTTGGCTGCACCAATATTGACTCTAGATGCACGATGTATTATCCTTTTATCGGAGAACTTCATCTGTCGTCTTTTTCGAGATAGCATCCTATCGTTCTCATCGTATAGTGGGTGATTGTGGTTGGGATTGAAATGGTACAACTTAAATAACGAGGTACCCTTAACCCTACAAAATCGAACCTGTGCTTGACAACCAGTAACTTTGAAATTTGAGTTACGAAGGACCCTTCGATGTTGACCAAGATTGGTGCTGTCAACAGAACGTTTGTTAGGTAAACCATATCTATGACACACCATATATTTGATCCTAACAGATTTGTCGTTGAATTTCTTTTCAGTTGATCGCCTTATATCAAATCTTGCGTAATCAGCATACTTACTATACATATCAATGCAATGCCCTAATGTTTGAAACAATGTTCCAACCACTGGTACAAGCCCATCAGGGACATTCGGTACCACGTTAATCGGGGTATTGAACCGTTCCTTCATGCTTGCCACAGAACCACCATACAGTTCGGATCTTCCAGAAATGTTATCTGCTGGGCTGTCGTTCGGTATGACCGGATGTTCTACCAAACAAAAAAAAAAGCAAAGTATCGCACACCATATCATGAAAAATGGACCTACACATTCAATGATATAATAAATTCTTAAATTATACATCCCAAACAGGAAAATCTTATTTTTATAACTAAAATGATGACTTACATGAAGATGTACGAAGCAATAATCAAGAGTGATTTATATATTTTTTTTATAGAAACTGATACTTATCTGCAAGAAATTAACTAATGTAGTGTAAACAAGAAAATTTTAAACGTATTACCTTCAACATCTTCTAGCACTTCATCTCTCATACAAATGTCGATCATTCCTGAATTCACTTCTTTTTCACCAACATTGACATGATTTGCAGGAACGACCTCCATGGTGTGTGTATTCACAATCTCCGCGCCAACAACCTCCATTGTCGTTGTATGAACATGCTCAAGTGATGGTTCAATCATATCCTCCATGTTCGACCCCGATAAAGTTTCACCATCAAACACAATCGAATCTACTGCATTCTCCATGATCGACTGTAAAAAGCTTGAAAAGAATGATCCCATTCTTCAATTTGATATGGGATAATAAACCTGCAACTAATTGAAGAAGAGATATTTAAAAAAAAACGGGAATTGGTTGGAATTGATTAGCAGAATCATGTCAAAATTGATTTGGATTCAATTTGGATTAGAATGAAAATCATAATCGCATGATTTTAGTAAAAAATATATAGATTTCTAAATTATCCAGAATGAAAAATGACCTTTTTACCCTTTTTAAAATTCTTTTTAATTAAAATAGAGAATTAGTAATTAATGAATTATGATTGGTCCATAACTGTTCTTTTATTTTTTTAAACGGAAGTCATTCTTGCATGATCCTCTCTCTGTCTCTCTCTGTCTCTGTCTCTCTCTCTCTCTCTATATATACATATATATTTATAGAGGTTCATTCAAATGCAAACCTTACATTTATTACATCCCTTACAAATCAATCCTAGCCTTCCAAAAATTGATGCGTGGATGAGTAATCTAAGAAAGATGAAAGTTGGATGATATATATGAGTATTGGATTTATTTGTTTACAAGTTGTCGGGATGAGTGATGGAGTTTTATTTTTCCTTAATTTCCTTGACTTGTTAAGGGCTAATACTTCATGCGTGAAGCTAAGGGTGCGTTTGGTATGCAAACTGGGTGAGACAGGACGGGACAAAAAAAATAGTCCCATGTTTAGTATGCCATGGGACAAAAATCACATGGGACAACATGGGATAAAAATCAGATTTCATGGGACAAAACTTAAGTTTTTTAGTTCCACCAAAATAGGTAGAACAACACGGGACTAAATGTAAGATTACAATATTACCCTCTTTCAAACATATGATTTTAAACCTAAACTAAATGTGGGACAGACAGTTAGTCCCGTCCCGTCCTATCCTATCCCGTCCCATCCAGTTTGCGTACCAAACGCTACCTAACCCTTTGACACAACCCCTAGCCTGTGTTGAAATTCCTGGAAATTCTCATATCAAGAAAAAGGTTTTTTCCTATCCTAAGAGTGGAATTGGATAACAATATCTACAAAAAAATTTCCAGAATATTTAAAAACTTACAAATCTCCAAAAATAAATTACATTCAATCAGAGGTGGAGTTATGAAGAACTCGGGGACCCGTGCATTCATTCAACTAACTTTTGCAAGTAGAGTTTTTTTTTATGAAAAATGTACCGTTAAACTTTGAGGGGTGCTCTAGGATATTAGAAAGGGTTAGACTAAATACACCCTAGTCTAGGAAAATCCAATAATTATTCCATTGTTTTCCGAACCAAACACACAAACATGTTTTTTTTTATTTTTTTTAATGATAGTTACAATTTTGGTCCCTGAACTCATTTTATTTATTTACTTTATACCTTTCGGTTTTATATTTTACATTTTACATTTTTATTATATTAACACATATAAGCGTATATTAACTAATATACGTTAAAAAAATAATTTTTAATTTTAACAAGTTACACAATTATAATCGTCTTGTCAATACCTTCGAAATGAGTCCAATATTGAATATTTTTTGATTTAATTGTTATAAGAAGAAAAATACAAATTGTACAAAGTCCAAAATTAATTTTTAAAAACTAATCATCTATATTGACAAAAGTTTGTTGAGTTGGTTTGAGTTGCTTATAGAATTCTAGACGTGACATATATATGGTTTGCCATCCAGCTGCTGACGGGATTTTGTTCTGGGTCCATAATGCTGAAATGGGAGGCATTGGGTATTCTCCTTCTAACTGGACCACCACGTAATGATTGTTGTTTACGTGTGAAATTGTAAAGACCCGATGGTATTGAAACTCTTCGGGACCTTTCCAGAGAGGAAAACAAGTCATACAACCTCCAATGGTTAAAAGGTGAAAGATCACACCAAACCTATTGGCTATCAATATACCTGTCTCAGGCATAGTCATCCAATGTTGCTCTGGTGTTGGCGATTCCCAAAAAGATAACGAAGTAAGTATTTCATCGATTCCATAGAAAACTCCAGAGTATGTCGCATATGAACTCGTTAACTCATCTAATAATTGATGACGAACATAGGGCCATTGGTCTTCGCCATACCCGAGACAAACAACTATTGATCGGAAACCAAAATTCCCATCACCCCTTACATCTTGCATATTCGTGATGTATGAATGAAAGATTTATGGAATTTGCTTCAACAATAAACTATGTCCCTCCGGCAGTATCTCGTTTAAGTCAATCTGGTGTGACCATTGGCTTATTGGTTCCTCGTTCAAGTCCATGAAAGATGAGATGTGCCTAGGAGGTTTCTCGTTCAAGTCCATGAAGGATGAGCTATGCCTAGGTGGTTCCTCATTCAAGTCCATGAATGATGAGCTATGCCTAGGTGGTTCCTCGTTCAAGTCCATGAAGAATGAACTATGTCTAGGCAGTTCTTGATTCAAGTCCGAACAACTGTATCTGTGAGGAACTTGAGTTTGATTATGAACAAGCTTCACTTTTGGGCATCCACGAGTGTTCTTCTTGACCGAAGGTTCACCGATCAAGATTTTTGATGGATCCGTTATCCCCCTCAACTTTCTTAAAAAACTGGATTTGCCATGATCCGGTTGATTGATGAATATTTCTGACGGATGCCGAGTCCACCAAATAATAATTCCAAACTAGCACACGATTTTACAATAAAAATTGCAAAAGTGGTAAGTTGGGTCGAATCCACAGAGACTCGATTCTAACCTCTTTTATACCGAATCAACAAGTACAAAATTATTTACTTAAAAGTAACTACGAAAAGGGGGGTTTGTTTGTGCAAGAAATTAACATACGAAAGTTAAAAACAAGTTTAAAAACAAATAAAGTGAAAATGAACTCAACTTTGGGTAGCAAACACTAATGCAATTCCATTCAAAAGTTGTATCATAGATAATGTATACGATTATCGCAACTATTTCAATTAACCCGGTTATAATTGTTAAAAAGATCTAACAATCAATTCCATCATAATTAGCATTTGAAAGGAATAAACTCTCCTACCAAACCTTAGTATATAATTAGCCTCAAACAAGCTCTTGAAAGCTTAACTTATACTAGCATGAAAATTTATGGAACCCGAATCCGGATAAATTAACACATAAGCTCGGTTAATTCAACTTTTCCGTCTCATCCAATCTCACAACAAAAAGTAGGAATCTTTGACAAAACCCACTTCGTTGTTTGTCACTAACAAATGTTAACTAAACAATTACGGATTTAGTAAACAAACTAACAACAATCAATTTCCACACAATTGATCAAAAAGCATGAAAACTAATTTTATAAACCATAAATCTTAGAAATTGGATGAATAATCAAAATAAAGTTGGATTGCACCATCTCAAACAACCATATGAATTAGAAATTGCAAAAGTTAACAACCCAAAGTCGAATTCTAAAGGAAATTAGCCACACATGGCTAATTTGAAACAAAAACTAAGAAATTGGGAAGAAAAGTTAACCTAATTTACCAAATTGAAGACCTTGCAATCATGAAATCTCTCCAAAATCGATCTCTTGTTGCTCCCTTCCTCCTCAAAATCGACTTCTGAAAATCATCCTCCATCAAGATTTTATGCATGCAAGTTGATGGACTCAAACCTTTGATGTCGGCTATCGTCCACCCAATGGCTTCCTTGTATCGTTTGAGCACAGATATAAGCTTCTTCTCCTCGGATGTGTCTAAGCTACTTGAAATGATCACCGGTAGTTTCTCTCCTTCTCCTAGATAGGCATACTTGAGGTGATTCGGGAGTTGCTTTAGCTCTAATTCGGGTGCCTGCAAAATAGAAGGAAGTAGCTTTTTGTTAGATGGTGGTAAAGAAATTTGAGCAATAGCATACCTTACAGTCTTCTTGTGATCCATAGAAGTTACTAGCTCGTGAAACTCGGGTCCGAGCTCAATCCTCTTCATGAGTTTAGTCACCCCCGTTTCATCTAAAGACATACTCAAAGTTGTGTCTAAAGCATCAAAATGGGTTAGTTCAAATAACTCTTGACAAATGGGTTCAAGAATGTCAATGGCACAAAGAGAGGATACATCACTTGGAAAACGCATGGCTTCATAGATATTAAAATGAATGGTATTACCATCGAATTCCATAGAAAGTGTGCCATTATGAACATCTATCTTTGTTTTCGAAGTTTTCAAAAATGGCCTCCCTAACAAAATGGATGTGGATTTCGGATGAGAATCCTCCTCCATATCAATAACATAAAAATCAGCGGGGAAAACAAGCTCATTCACTTGAACCAATAAGTCATCTAATACACCTTTTGGGTGTACTACGGATCTATCGGCCAATTGAATGGCCACCCCGGTTTCTTGTAAGGGGCCTACATTTAAAGTCTTAAAGATAGAATATGGCATCACATTGATAGATGCACCCAAATCAAGCATAGCCCTATTAACCGTGACATTCCCCAATTTGCAAGGAATGGTGAAAACACCGGGATCTTTGCACTTTGGGGGTAGTTTCTTTTGAAGCACAACCGACACATTTTCACTCATATTGATCGTCTCGTTACCCCTAAGTTTTCTTTTATTTGTGCACAATTCTTTCAAAAACTTAGCGTAACGAGGGACTTGCTTGATTGCATCTAAAAGAGGTATATTCACCTCAACTTTCCTAAAAGTTTCTAAAATCTCTTTTTCTTCTCTAGCCTTGCTAGACATTTGAAAACGTGTAGGAAAGGGTGGTGGAATTACCTTTGCTTTTTCGCTTACCTCAACGGTGGGTTCCGGTTGTTTCTCACTTTGAACCGGTTTTGGACTCACCTCCTTCTCTTTCTCCACTTCTCTACTCTTCGTCAACTTTGGTTCTTCAAGTTCTTTTCCACTCCTCAAGACGATTGCACTCACATTTTGCTTCGGGTTCGTTTCTGTTTGGGAAGGCAACTTTCCTTGAGATTCCAACCGGCTCACGGAAGTAGCAAGTTGTGTCATTTGAGCTCCCAAATTTTGGATACTCGCTTCTGTTTTCTGTTGGAATTGAAGAGTGTTAGTGGCTAAGTTTTTAACAATATCTTCAAGAGACATACCTGAGCCACTAGAAGTAGCTTGATTTGGATTGAAGGGTGCTCTTTGCTGCAATGGTTGTTGTGGCGGCCTTTGCACAAAATTCTGAAATTGAGGGGGTCTTTGGTTGCCAAAGTTGTTGTTGAAATACCTTTGTTGCTGTTGTGGCTGACCTTGAAAACCTCCTATGGCGTTCACATCTTCGGCCGTCACCAACACATCTTCTTGAAGTTGTGGGCACGCATCAGTTGGATGGCTTGTTGCTAAACATATCCCACAAGCTTTCACCTGTTCTTTGCTAACTACAAGTTGTTTAACCAAGTTAGTAAGATCAAATAAACGACTCTCAATGCTCGCTACATTTACCTCATTGGCTCTTTGTGGCTCTCTCCTCATGTCACTCCTCACACTAAAGTGTTGGGAGTTTTCGGCCATAGTAGTGATTAGAGCTCTAACCTCGGTCGGGGTCTTGTTAAACATGGCACCGCCACTTGCAGCGTCGACCATCTTTCTATCCATCGGGAGAAGACCCTCATAGAAATATTGCAAAAGCAATTGTTCCGAGATTCCATGTTGTGGACAACTCACACAGAGATGTTTGAATCTCTCCCAATACTCGTGGAGAGTTTCAACATCTCGTTGCTTAATACTACAGATCTCTCTACGGAGGTTAGCGGCTCGGGAGGCGGGACAAAATTTATCTAAAAATATCCTCGCCATTTGGTTCCACGTCGTTACCGAATCGGGGGGTAACGAGTACAACCAATCCGTAGCACGGTCCTTTAAAGAAAAAGGGAATGCCTTTAACTTTATAAGGTCCTCCGTAACCTCACTTGGTTTCATGCTAAGGCAAACTATGTGAAATTGCTTTAAGTGCTTGTTGGGGTCCTCATTTTCTAACCCGTGATATGTGGGTAAGAGATGGACCAAGCCAGTCTTAAGAACGAAATTTTGATTACCTGTTGGATACCTGATACAAATGGGAGTCTGAGCAACATCTTGGGTCGCTAGTTGACGTAGCGTCTGCTCCGCATCACCCATGTTGACCTTCGGCTCTTTCTCCTCTTCTCCTTCAGATTCCGTCCTCGGCTCCTCGACTTCTATTTTTGGGTTTTCTTCTTTTTCTTCGTCTGAATCGCTCGATAGGTTAATATATTTCCAGATATTTACCTCTGGTGACAAAGGTCCCTCGCCTAACTTCTTCCGAAGTTTAGCTTGTTTCCTTAGTCTTTTAGCGGTCCGTTCGATTTCAGAATTTATTGGAATGGGTGTACCTGTACGTGAAGATCTTGGCATAAACCGTTAGAAATACCGAGTCCCCGGCAACGGCGCCAAAAATTTGACGGATGCCGAGTCCACCAAATAATAGTTCCAAACTAGCACACGATTTTACAATAAAAATTGCAAAAGTGGTAAGTTGGGTCGAATCCACAGAGACTCGATTCTAACCTCTTTTATACCGAATCAACAAGTTCAAAATTATTTACTTAAAAGTAACTACGAAAAGGGGGGTTTGTTTGTGCAAGAAATTAACATACGAAAGTTAAAAACAAGTTTAAAAACAAATAAAGCGAAAATGAACTCAACTTTGGGTAGCAAACACTAATGCAATTCCATTCAAAAGTTGTATCATAGATAATGTATACGATTATCGCAACTATTTCAATTAACCCGGTTATAATTGTTAAAAAGATCTAACAATCAATTCCATCATAATTAGCATTTGAAAGGAATAAACTCTCCTACCAAACCTTAGTATATAATTAGCCTCAAACAAGCTCTTGAAAGCTTAACTTATACTAGCATGAAAATTTATGGAACCCGAATCCGGATAAATTAACACATAAGCTCGGTTAATTCAACTTTTCCGTCTCATCCAATCTCACAACAAAAAGTAGGAATCTTTGACAAAACCCACTTCGTTGTTTGTCACTAACAAATGTTAACTAAACAATTACGGATTTAGTAAACAAACTAACAACAATCAATTTCCACACAATTGATCAAAAAGCATGAAAACTAATTTTATAAACCATAAATCTTAGAAATTGGATGAATAATCAAAATAAAGTTGGATTGCACCATCTCAAACAACCATATGAATTAGAAATTGCAAAAGTTAACAACCCAAAGTCGAATTCTAAAGGAAATTAGCCACACATGGCTAATTTGAAACAAAAACTAAGAAATTGGGAAGAAAAGTTAACCTAATTTACCAAATTGAAGAACTTGCAATCATGAAATCTCTCCAAAATCGATCTCTTGTTGCTCCCTTCCTCCTCAAAATCGACTTCTGAAAATCATCCTCCATCAAGATTTTATGCATGCAAGTTGATGGACTCAAACCTTTGATGTCGGCTATCGTCCACCCAATGGCTTCCTTGTATCGTTTGAGCACAGATATAAGCTTCTTCTCCTCGGATGTGTCTAAGCTACTTGAAATGATCACCGGTAGTTTCTCTCCTTCTCCTAGATAGGCATACTTGAGGTGATTCGGGAGTTGCTTTAGCTCTAATTCGGGTGCCTACAAAATAGAAGAAAGTAGCTTTTTGTTAGATGGTGGTAAAGAAATTTGAGCAATATCATACCTTACAGTCTTCTTGTGATCCATATAAGTTACTAGCTCGTGAAACTCGGGTCCGAGCTCAATCCTCTTCATGAGTTTAGTCACCCCCGTTTCATCTAAAGACATACTCAAAGTTGTGTCTAAAGCATCAAAATGGGTTAGTTCAAATAACTCTTGACAAATGGGTTCAAGAATGTCAATGGCACAAAGAGAGGATACATCACTTGGAAAACGCATGGCTTCATAGATATTAAAATGAATGGTATTACCATCGAATTCCATAGAAAGTGTGCCATTATGAACATCTATCTTTGTTTTCGAAGTTTTCAAAAATGGCCTCCCTAACAAAATGGATGTGGATTTCGGATGAGAATCCTCCTCCATATCAATAACATAAAAATCAGCGGGGAAAACAAGCTCATTCACTTGAACCAATAAGTCCTCTAATACACCTTTTGGGTGTACTACGGATCTATCGGCCAATTGAATGGCCACCCCGGTTTCTTGTAAGGGGCCTACATTTAAAGTCTTAAAGATAGAATATGGCATCACATTGATAGATGCACCCAAATCAAGCATAGCCCTATTAACCGTGACATTCCCCAATTTGCAAGGAATGGTGAAAACACCGGGATCTTTGCACTTTGGGGGTAGTTTCTTTTGAAGCACAACCGACACATTTTCACTCATATTGATCGTCTCGTTACCCCTAAGTTTTCTTTTATTTGTGCACAATTCTTTCAAAAACTTAGCGTAACGAGGGACTTGCTTGATTGCATCTAAAAGAGGTATATTCACCTCAACTTTCCTAAAAGTTTCTAAAATCTCTTTTTCTTCTCTAGCCTTGCTAGACATTTGAAAACGTGTAGGAAAGGGTGGTGGAATTACCTTTGCTTTTTCGCTTACCTCAACGGTGGGTTCCGGTTGTTTCTCACTTTGAACCGGTTTTGGACTCACCTCCTTCTCTTTCTCCACTTCTCTACTCTTCGTCAACTTTGGTTCTTCAAGTTCTTTTCCACTCCTCAAGACGATTGCACTCACATTTTGCTTCGGGTTCGTTTCTGTTTGGGAAGGCAAGTTTCCTTGAGATTCCAACCGGCTCACGGAAGTAGCAAGTTGTGTCATTTGAGCTCCCAAATTTTGGATACTCGCTTCTGTTTTCTGTTGGAATTGAAGAGTGTTAGTGGCTAAGTTTTTAACAATGTCTTCAAGAGACATACCTGAGCCACTAGAAGTAGCTTGATTTGGATTGAAGGGTGCTCTTTGCTGCAATGGTTGTTGTGGCGGCCTTTGCACAAAATTCTGAAATTGAGGGGGTCTTTGGTTGCCAAAGTTGTTGTTGAAATACCTTTGTTGCTGTTGTGGCTGACCTTGAAAACCTCCTATGGCGTTCACATCTTCGGCCGTCACCAACACATCTTCTTGAAGTTGTGGGCACGCATCAGTTGGATGGCTTGTTGCTAAACATATCCCACAAGCTTTCACCTGTTCTTTGCTAACTACAAGTTGTTTAACCAAGTTAGTAAGATCAAATAAACGACTCTCAATGCTCGCTACATTTACCTCATTGGCTCTTTGTGGCTCTCTCCTCATGTCACTCCTCACACTAAAGTGTTGGGAGTTTTCGGCCATAGTAGTGATTAGAGCTCTAACCTCGGTCGGGGTCTTGTTAAACATGGCACCGCCACTTGCAGCGTCGACCATCTTTCTATCCATCGGGAGAAGACCCTCATAGAAATATTGCAAAAGCAATTGTTCCGAGATTCCATGTTGTGGACAACTCACACAGAGATGTTTGAATCTCTCCCAATACTCGTGGAGAGTTTCAACATCTCGTTGCTTAATACTACAAATCTCTCTACGGAGGTTAGCGGCTCGGGAGGCGGGACAAAATTTATCTAAAAATAGCCTCGCCATTTGGTTCCACGTCGTTACCGAATCGGGGGGTAACGAGTACAACCAATCCGTAGCACGGTCCTTTAAAGAAAAAGGGAATGCCTTTAACTTTATAAGGTCCTCCGTAACCTCACTTGGTTTCATGCTAAGGCAAACTATGTGAAATTGCTTTAAGTGCTTGTTGGGGTCCTCATTTTCTAACCCGTGATATGTGGGTAAGAGATGGACCAAGCCAGTCTTAAGAACGAAATTTTGATTACCTGTTGGATACCTGATACAAATGGGAGTCTGAGCAACATCTTGGGTCGCTAGTTGACGTAGCGTCTGCTCCGCATCACCCATGTTGACCTTCGGCTCTTTCTCCTCTTCTCCTTCAGATTCCGTCCTCGGCTCCTCGACTTCTATTTTTGGGTTTTCTTCTTTTTCTTCGTCTGAATCGCTCGATAGGTTAATATCTTTCCAGATATTTACCTCTGGTGACGTAGGTCCCTCGCCTAACTTCTTCCGAAGTTTAACTTGTTTCCTTAGTCTTTTAGCGGTCCGTTCGATTTCAGAATTTATTGGAATGGGTGTACCTGTACGTGAAGATCTTGGCATAAACCGTTAGAAATACCGAGTCCCCGGCAACGGCGCCAAAAATTTGACGGATGCCGAGTCCACCAAATAATAATTCCAAACTAGCACACGATTTTACAATAAAAATTGCAAAAGTGGTAAGTTGGGTCGAATCCACAGAGACTCGATTCTAACCTCTTTTATACCGAATCAACAAGTACAAAATTATTTACTTAAAAGTAACTACGAAAAGGGGGGTTTGTTTGTGCAAGAAATTAACATACGAAAGTTAAAAACAAGTTTAAAAACAAATAAAGCGAAAATGAACTCAACTTTGGGTAGCAAACACTAATGCAATTCCATTCAAAAGTTGTATCATAGATAATGTATACGATTATCGCAACTATTTCAATTAACCCGGTTATAATTGTTAAAAAGATCTAACAATCAATTCCATCATAATTAGCATTTGAAAGGAATAAGCTTTCCTACCAAACCTTAGTATATAATTAGCCTCAAACAAGCTCTTGAAAGCTTAACTTATACTAGCATGAAAATTTATGGAACCCGAATCCGGATAAATTAACACATAAGCTCGGTTAATTCAACTTTTCCGTCTCATCCAATCTCACAACAAAAAGTAGGAATCTTTGACAAAACCCACTTCGTTGTTTGTCACTAACAAATGTTAACTAAACAATTACGGATTTAGTAAACAAACTAACAACAATCAATTTCCACACAATTGATCAAAAAGCATGAAAACTAATTTTATAAACCATAAATCTTAGAAATTGGATGAATAATCAAAATAAAGTTGGATTGCACCATCTCAAACAATCATATGAATTAGAAATTGCAAAAGTTAACAACCCAAAGTCGAATTCTAAAGGAAATTAGCCACACATGGCTAATTTGAAACAAAAACTAAGAAATTGGGAAGAAAAGTTAACCTAATTTACCAAATTGAAGAACTTGCAATCATGAAATCTCTCCAAAATCGATCTCTTGTTGCTCCCTTCCTCCTCAAAATCGACTTCTGAAAATCATCCTCCTTTCTCCAAGAAAAATCGATCCCCCTTTATACCTCCATGTGAAAACCGCTTGGAAAAGAACGTGGCCACTGATTTCGGACCCTCGCGACTTAGGGCGCGGGTTAAACCCGCTTGGAAACTCGCCCGTGTAAGAAAAATTTGAGTCGAAGACAGAGTTTGGCGCGGCGTGGGGCGTGGGTTCACTACTGCAGAAAGTCGCGTTCGACACTGAGAAATCGAAGGAATCGTACGAGAAAGAGACCTGGACGCTTTCTTTTCTTTTCTTTTCTTGAACTGGGCCTGCGATGGGCTGCCATTTTTTTTCTTTGCTTGACTTGGGCTTGCTGCATGAAATCACTAACAAATACCAAAATCAATATATTTTTTTTTTGCTGGGTTCACGTAAAACACAAGGACCAAAATAATTTTTTTTTTGTTTTATTTACTAACACACACACAAAACACACTTAATTATAAAAGTATTTTTTTCTTTTTCTTTTTAAACACTAATAATAAAATGTAAAACTCAAACCAATAGGGGCATTTTAAGCACTTAATTACCACATATTTTTAGGATAAAATTGACATAAAAATGTATAAAAATGACACTTATCAATTTCTTTAAACCTTTGCATATCATGATCACAATTAAGATCACCATATTCCACAGATATAGAAGACGACAAATCAAGCTTTTTCCAAAATGCATCAACCGAATCTAATGGAATGGGCATATCTGCACCCAAAATAATAGAATATCATTAAACAGTAATAATGGCATGAATATCAATTTCAATTAAATGTAGATATATATAAAATATCAATTTTGGTTTCAACATCTTTACTTCTAGATACACCACCACGATCACAACCAAGTACGATTTTAGAGGTGTATCCAATAAGACTTGGCCTAGATCGTTTGGTGACGATTACAAAACCTTGAGAGCGTGCCACATTTTGCACCCAAGTCATTAATTCTTCACGAGATCCAAACACCTAAAAATTGAGAGAAAAAAATTTATGTTAAAAAGTTACTAGATACACCAACTAATTACAGATTTGGTCCCTAACGTTTGGCGTTTGTTACAGAATTGGTTCCTAAAAGAAAAAATACATTTTACAAAGTTATAATAAAATGTAATTGTTACAAAAAGGAAATACATTTTACAAAGTTATAAGAAATCAAAAGTTAGAAATTTATAAAATAAAATAAAATCAAAAGTTAAAAATTTTATAAATTTATAAAATCAAAACACACACATATATATGTCATGTCTAGAATTCTATAAGCAACTCAAACCAACTCAAAAAACTTTTGTCAATATAGCGGATTAATTTTTAAAAATTATTTTTGGACTTTGTACAATTTGTATTTTTCTCTTTATAACAATTAAATCAAAAAATATTCAATATTTGACTCATTTCGAAGGTATTGAGAAGACGATTATAATGGTGTAACTTGTTAAAATTAAAAATTACTTTTTTAACGTATATTAGTTAATATACGCTTATATGTGTTAATATAATAAAAATGTAAAATGTAAAATATAAAACCAAAAGGTATAAAGTAAATCAATAAAAAAAAGTTTAGGGACCAAAATTGTAACTATAATTAAAAAAATAAAAAATTAACGGTTGTGGTGAATAAGTTAGAAAATCAATGCAAAATTCTAACATTATTGCACCCTAGCCATGTAGACTAGGGTGCACAAAGCAACACCCTATTAGAAAATAGAAGGGACATCAACCAAAAATAGAAAAGTCCCTTAAAATCAACAAAAAAAGTCCATCGAATTTGGCCAAAAAAACATAAAGGTCTATCGAAATAAGCCAAAAGAGTGAAAATTTCTCTCGAAACAGTGGAATTCGGCTATAAATAATCGGGCTTATGCCTAAGACGCAGTCTTGCGTCTTGCTTAAAAGGTCGATTTCGTATGGGTAATTGGATTGTATTCCCTAAATCGAGGCAATTGACTTTTCTCTAGGTCAAACCGTGTTGATTTTTCCACATGATCAAATCGCGACTTTACGAGCCTTTGATCCACCTTAAGGGTGCAACTACCAAACTTCTGGTTTGTCACTGCATTCGGCTTCAACAACTTCTTCGTTTTAAAGATTACAACATTAATTGTATTATAAAATTTTTGATACATTTAATAAAAATATTATCTCTTATGCATTTAATTTTAGTAACTCTTATTGGTTGGCGAAATAGCACGAATCCAATAATGAGCCTTGCCATAGGTCAATGGGAGAAAAGGAAAAGGGCTCAAAATAAGCTCGAATTATCGTTTCCTTTATTTGATTATCCTTTAAGATTTATTTATTTAATTAATTAAGTTTCCTAATTAATTAGTATTATTTTTTGTTTCCTTATAGTTTTAGGATTTATCTTTAGTTAATATTTTAAATCATTTCCTAGTTGGTTTCTGATTAGTATAGGTTTAAATTTCGTAGCCTTCTTTAATTATATTTTAGTGTATAAAAAGTGTTTATTTTTTTCCCTTTTGATGCATATCATTTATTAATTAATAACATTTTCTTTAGAGTTTCATCTCTAGTTTTATAAGAGTTCTCTCTTGTTTTCATGGTTTTACCGTTGTAAACTCGTTATCCTTTTGGAATTAGACATTTGTCGATCTTTTTGCGTTTTCTTACCGCATCAGTTGATATCATATCAGGCATCTCCTAGCTATCTTCTTTAATTAACAAGGACCGATCAACTAACCTGCTACCAAACCAGATATGATACAGATGATTGCGGCTGTTACCACAACTCTCGCTAATATGGGATTTTTGTTATAGGACACTTTTTCAAACTATGTCGTGTCCCAAAAAGCTTTTTAAAACGTCGAAAAACGTCTTATAAACATATTATAACACTTTTAAATAGAACTTTTTTGGATTGGTCCTATAAACTTAAGTCCTATAAAATATTTTATTAGAATACTTACGCATTCTAGGCGTCTTATAAAGCCAACTCTGTTGTAGTGGTAACTCGTACTAAACATACTTTCAGTTTAATTATGTGTAACCCTTTGAAAGTATCAAAGACGGACACTATAAGGGTGATGTAAAATGACCTAGCAAATTCTAACAACGAAGTTGGGCGAACTTAATATTAAATTTCAAATTTAAATCGACATCTTAGACTTTTTATAGGGCACTGTTTTAAAATTTGAAACGAAGATCCAATTTTTCCCATTTTTCTCATCAAATATTAAATTTCTATATTTATCATATTTTGATCAATAAATGTAACTTATTATGACATATGTACAACTTCTTGTAGCTCCAAGTTTGAGACCAATTGATAAACACATTTAAGTGTAGGATAAACATTGAACTTACTAATACAACAAAGTACTCATAAAATTAATAACCAACTGAAAATTATTTTGGTCTTTCAAAGCCATAGAAAACAATAAAATAAAATAGTAGGAGACATAATAAAATGAAGTATGAATCAAGATTCAGAATTCGAGTTCTAAACTTCAAAATCAAGATGCATGAGAACAATTGTAGTTTATTAAAAGACAAAGGAATAATAGTTCGAGTTAGAAAGAAATTTCTTGACCGGTTCCAAGAACGAGTGACGAAGATTTCATTTTTCGTTTTATATTTTTTTCTTTCTCCTTTCCTTCTCGTGGGCCGGTCTTGCCTCGTAATTTAGCGAAGACCGACTGAAAAGAAAAACATATAATCTTTCGAAAATTTTCCTCTCAAGAAAAAGTTTTCATTTATTTCATGATAGATGAAGTATTTAGACCGATATATATCAAGATGATTGACATGTCGTTTCTTCATGTCCACACATTCTGCAAAAGGAGAATTTTCTAGCATCTTTATTTAATACCAACTCTAATATTTTTTTAGATCCAATATTGATATACAAACTTTATTCCAATTAATATTGAAAAGTTCAACGTAGTTGGTTTTCTTTCCTGTTTAATTAAATCTCAAATTCATCAAAAATAACTATAACCATAAATTTCCAACATACCAATAAGAATACAATCATGTACACCTACATAATTGCAATAATCTTTGTAGAAAAAAAAATGATTTTTTTGATGGTTAAACAGTCTAGAATTTTTTACTGTGTTATATGTCGCATGACTCTATCTCCGGCTAATCTGATTTCCTCGAATTTATCTTAAAATGGATAGCTAGAAAACTAAAAGTCTTCCTTAGATATAATTTTTTTATTTCTCGAGCAAACAGATACTCAATGTTATAACAAAAATATAATTAAAAATCAAGTTAAAAAGTTGCAAACGGTCCCCATTAATAGGGTAACTCGAGTCAAAGCTAAAGATGGAAACGAAAGTCTATATCCGTAACAAATTCAAGATCCAAACATAACATTATCACTTAGTCTAAACACAATAGAGGTGCGCATCACTTAAAAGGCTGACTGAATCTGAACTTAATTGGATTGAAAATTAGAATTGTGAATTGAATCGAAAGATGTCGGTTTCATTTAATTTTTGAAGGTCTTTATATACCATTTTAATTTATTTTTGTGCCAAGGACTTTTTTGAGTGTTGTATATGAATAACTTAAAGATAGTGAAGATACCTCATATACTAGCTAATTTCATATACTTCGTAAAAAATAGAGTCAACCCGATGCAATTTAATTACGCGTAACTCTATTGAAAGCTACAACACGGAGAACCAATTTTTTAAAACAGAATTAATGGACGATCCCAATTTAAATTGATGCAATCATAGTCCCAAAGATCGGAATGCAAAGGTATTAGCATTAAGCGAAAATAATATACAGGTAGTGTTACTTATGATATATACGCTAATTATGAGAAGCCTTTATGGATTTTTAAAGTATACATAGATACACAATCATTACGTAATAGTTATTGTGACCGATTCATTAGAACTTGAAGAAGCTAACTGAATCCCGGCTGAAGAAGCACGACCATTGGGTATCTGACTCTTTGGTAGTGCATGCCACTTATCAAGGTATGCCATTGACTCGAGATCTATGTCTGGAAGTTGGCGTCCTTCAAGGATGCTCATAATCGTTTTGGATTTACCAAGAAGCTGAGCTGCAGTACGGATGCTCTTTTCCCTTTTCTCTATTGCATCGTGATGGCACTTCAGAGTTATGACTTGTGGTAAGTTGGTAAAGCAAGCACATAATAGATCTGCGATTATAGTTGAGATCCACTCAAAAAGTTCCATATCTGTTGGCCAATTTTCTTGTTCATTGCAATGGAGAAGTATGGTTTGGCTGATTCTGTACATGGAACTTGCAGCAATGAACTTATGTAGTGAGTCATCTACACCTCTCTTTTTCTTTCTCTTGAACTCTATCACAATCTTTACAGCTTCATCACCCAACCATTGAAGAATCTCTTTTGACGTTTTCCTTTTACGAGCCTTCTTTTGAAGATCAATTTGTACCCAAGTGCGGTATACATCTGCTTCAGTCCATATGCGTCTAGCTGTTTTTCTTGGGTTTTCCAAGTCACCGGTTGCATTGAGGGTTTCTTCAATATGTGTAACAAATTGGAGGCCTTCGCTCATGCTAGCAAGTAACCCCTTGACTTGTCCATTTTCAATGTTAGGAAGTGTAAGGGCAATGGATGACAACGTTACCGCTACTAGGCTCCAACAATTGTGGGTTTCTTCCGGATGTAAAGGTGGGACTTGAAAATTGTCGAACTCTGCTACTCCATTGAATCCTGTAGACTTCTCTAGAAACTTCACAAGATTTGTTGGTTGTTTCTTTTCAGACTCGTGAAGAAGTTTAGTTATAGATCTCAACATATTTCTCAACATTCTTTTTGAAAGCTTTGCCTCCTCTTCAATTTGTAGAACATAACCAATATATTCTTCAATATCTGATCTCACATTGTTGTTGGATGCATCTGTGTCCTTTTTAAACCTTTTCAACAATGAGTTGCAGAAATGGCAAAAAGAATAGAATAATAGCATAATGCATGTGGGAGCGAGACATATCGTTTTACTTATAACCACAAGCGTTATCTGAAATGCTATACAAAAGTTCAAAATCATGTTTTTGACATGATTGAAAACCTTTTTGCAGTGGCGGCCTGGGATATGTGAAGTGACATGGTTGCGTTTCCACTGTCGAAACCTTTGGGTCCAATGTTTCTCAACTCTGAACATGTTGATATGGTTGATGCTCCATTTTTTGGAGAGGTTGAAAAAAGTGACAGTAGTGATACATCTAAAAATTGGTGCAATGCTTCCTACTATAACCCCAATTGATTGCATGGTAAGAATTACATTGATTGACCACTTATATTCTGATTTTCCATCCCAAAAGTTTGATGTGCCATCCAACAGATCTATTAAAACAAAAATTGATGGAACAACAAGATATGAGCATACCAACCCAGAAGCACAAACGAAGGGTGAAGAAGCAATCACAAATTGGGGGTTCCCGGTTTCCGCCATCATCCAATACTTTTTAACGTGATATATGAGTTCCTTGGATGAGAACTTTATTTGTTGATGATCCAAAGTCGATCTGTGCAACTCCCGGTACTGATGTTCTAAAACTCTTCTAGAGATGGACACTGTTAAGGCTACCCAAAATGGCCATAAAAGGAGAATTATATAGACAAACATTCCTACCAAAAATTCTTTAGGAGAAAAATCAATAGTAGCTACTTCTTGAATGCATGTATTTACAATAATGGTAATTATGAGAATACCGAAGGCTATGATGTTCGTGAAAAGTTCCTTGTCATCCATACCCCCTAAAGAAGGGACAAAGTTTGCTAACGCGGTGAACAAGAACACGATGCCAATAGACTTGACCTCCCCAATAGATGTTGCGGTTATGTCCGAACCAGACATGTCGGTTGTTAGATCCATTGGTAGCTTCGTTGCTATCGCTATCAGTGTGATGGACGCAGCATTGATGGTGAAAAACCTGCATGGAAACCAGAGTTTGCGTTGTCGAAAACCTTGGAAGACATCGGCAGCCATTGCAAAAGTGCAAATGAGAGATGCTACAGCAACATACAACCCCACCCACGGCATGGCATCCTTTGGAGAGTGCCAAGTCATGTTGCTTCACAAGGAAAATGAAGTTTTAGCTTAATGTAGTATAACAAATTATGCTAACTGATGCTTGATATATATATATATATATATATATTTATTGGAGGAATCTAGGAAAGATGAAAGTTCAAATTAGAGAGTTATTTGCTTACAGGTTACGTTGACGAATGATCAATTAAAGTTTTATTTTTCATTTTAATTTGCTAATGTAATGTGGGATCAGGATTTTATTTTCCATTAATTTCCTTGTCAAGGGCCAATAATTGATGTGTAGAAGTCATTGAAAGCTTAAACGAATAATTAGAAATTTCTCCTATCTTAGAGAAAAGAATAATATTTACTATATTATTAAGTATTTGATAAAAAAATTACAAAAATATTTTATAAATATCAGGTATCTTTTGTTGATACAAATATCTTCAAATTTAATGTTACAAGTTATTACAGTCTATGTATAATTTCTTAAAACTCCATAAAACTAATTCATAAACTTTGAAAATTTAATATTTTCGAAATACAATATTTATATGCTTTATTCCAATTTCGTGTTGCCATAGAATAGAATGAAGTATGACACAAGATTAGAGTTATGATTTTCAGCTTCAAATCGAGATGCATCACACTACATTGGACGAGCACAGTTATAGTTTTGTAAAAGACAAAATAATTGTGGATAATTCAAGTTAAGAAGAAATTTTTTATCATAGGCTCCAAGAAAGAGATCAAGATTTCATATTTTGCATTTTGTATTGTTTCTTTCTCCTTTCCTTCTCATAGGTCAGTCTTGTCTCGTAATTTAATAAGTAAGATATATTGACCCAAAACAAACGCATGGTATCCTTAGAAAATTCTCCTAACAAGAAAAAGTGTCATTTATTTCATGATAGATGAAGTATTTATAATGATACACACACAAACATATATATAGGGTCAGGTTCAAACGAGAAGATAGTCAATTTGCGAGAAGACGAGAAGGAATATGAAATAATTTATTAATTAAAAAATAGCATAAATAATTTTTTTTTTAAATTTAGGATAATTACAATTTGAATTGGATAAATCCTTAAAAATCTCATAATATCTTTTAAATTTATTTATTTTTTTAATTTAATAAATTCATAATTTTTTTTATCAAATTTATATTATTATTTTCTAGATTAAATCACAACTTTCATCAAATATCACATGTGATATCCATAACTAATTTATCATTTATTTCACCATTTTTTTCTCTACTTTTTAGATTTACGTTTTGAATTACATGTGATTAACTTCGTTTATCATGTGATATATTATTATGTATCACATATGATCCCACTAGATCGATTTTTGTAAATATCACATATGATAATATATACGCATATTTACATCACAAAGAGATCTATAAATAGAAATATACATAATCACATATGATTAACTAAAATATATACAATTATCACATGTGATAATATTTACATCACAAAAAGATCTATAAATAGAAGTATACATAATCACATATGATTAACTAAAATATATACAATTATCACATGTGATAATATTTACATCACAAAAAGATCTATAAATAGAAATATACATAATCACATATGATTAACTAAAATATATACAATTATCACATATGATATTTAGTTAAAATTGTGATTTTTTTTATTAAATGTATATTTAGAAAAAAATTAATAAATAATTGAAATTAAAAAATAAATAAATCTAAAAAATATAATGAGAATTTTAAGGATTTATCCAATTTAGAATGATAATTATCTTAATTTCTAAAACTATTTTTTATTGTTTATTTATGGTTTTTTAAATTAATAAATTATGTGACCCACATTCCTTCTCGCCTTCTCGTAAATTAGTTTGCTTCTCGCATGATCCTCTCTCTCTCTCTCTCTCTCTATATATATATATAGAGAGAGAGAGAGAGAGGATCAGACGAGAACAATAACTATTTAAAAGAATACGAGAACTAACAAAATCATTAGTGATTTTACATTAACGCGCAAAAAAACCACGCGGACCTGAAGCCGCGACCAAAGTCCCTTTTTGTCGTGTGTTAATGTAAAATCACTAATAATTTTGTTAGTTATCGTGTTCTTTTAAATAGTTATTGTTCTCGTTTGAACCCGATTCTCTCTCTCTCTCTCTCTCTCTCTCTATATATATATATATATATATATATATATATATATATATATATATAGTGCCCCCTATTTTGTTAACCTCCGTTTTAGTGTTAACCATGTTAACCAATCGGGACCATTGATCTTGAAAATCAAGGGCTAAGATTAAAACATATTTTTATTTCATAATTAACTAAATTAAATGGTTGAACAATAGAAAAACATATAAGAAAAGGGGTAAATATGTCAATTGCCAAATAAGCCTAATTCATAGATAAGAAAACCTTCCCATTTCCAAAAAAAACAAGATTCTGATTTCGTCCTTCAAGGAAACCGTCGTTATTTCCCGTTTGTGCATACGTGCACATCATATGTACAATATTCCATACTGTGCATAAGTGAACATTGTTTCTGGTCTGTGTATAAGTGCATAAGTGCACAGAGAACCGGTTAATGGTGGGTTGGGTGGTGGTGGCTGGTGGTGGATAGAGCGGTGGATCTAAGTCTTGGTTTGTGCCCTATGATGAAGTTTGGTCGGAGAAGAAGACCGCAGGAGGAGAAGAGATTGAGGGAGCCATTCGTGTCATATTGCACACACACACACACATACATACATACATATATATATATATATATAGAGAGAGAGAGAGAGAGAGAGAGACAGAGAGAGTCGGGTTCAAACGAGAATAGTACCTATTTAAAAAAACACGAGAACTAACAAAATCATTAGTGATTTGACATTAACACGCGAAAATGGGACTTTGGCCGCAGATTCTGGTCCGCGTGGCTTTTTTGCACGTTAATATAAAATCACTAATGATTTTGTTAGTTCTCGTGTTCTTTTAAATAGTTCTTGTTTGATTCTCCCTCTCTCTCTATATATATAATATAAGAATAATATATTATTTAATTATTTTTTTAAAAGCAAAATAAGAAAAAATTAAGAGAAGTCTAAACTATCTGTCATCTAACGAGATCTTCTATCAGCCGTTAAAGGCAGGGACCAAATTCGGCCGTTTTTACATCCACAATAGTGAAAGTGTAATTTCGAAACTGTAGGGACCGAAAGTGTTACAAACAAACCCACAAGGACCAAATTTGTAATTTACTCTTTTTTTTTTAAATTGATTCAGAATATCGGTTTTAAGTTTTAAATTGATTCACGTACATTAAGATTCACATATGAATCTATTTTAGGATGACATGTTCACATATGAACCAATATACATCTAATTATCACCGTCTAATGGTTTGTTGAGATCTTTTACGTTTGGTTACATTTCAAATGACCAACGAAGAACATCGATATTTGTTATAGCATCCCAACCAAATGATAAACAAGCGGATCAAATCTTAAAAATAAAAACTCAACGATTAATAATAATCCAAACCAAACGGTCCCAAACATACAATGTATACATCAAGGTTTGTTAAAAACAACCTATACACAACTGAGATAAATAACAACTAAATGACGGTCTTCTATCCACCCCGCTAGACTTTCTCCTTGCCTTTAGTTGCTCTGACTACCTCACAACGGCCTGAAAAGGTTTTTAGTTTTGAAAGAGCGAGGGTTAAACCATAGGTCTAGTGAGATCCCTCTAACAGATAAGCAATAATATACTTTCCAGAATTTAAAACCACATTTAATAATTTCACATAGATAAAACACGCTACGGACTACACGACCGTCAAAGACGATGTGTCTAACTCGCGTTGCCTTAATGTTGGGACACGCCCCCAACGACATAACGGGCCACACTCCCCGGCACGAGTAGGCGGGCCACACTCCCCGACTTAGGTCACGTAACCCACAAATAATGTATGCATACATTTAAACAACAACAATTTATAACACGCTTGAGCAATTTAATAAAATCATGCCATCATAAATAAATCAAAGTTTGAAATAAACTTCACATGCTTTCATCATCAAAAGGTTTAGTTTAGAAAAACTCACCTGTCGTCCCTTAGCTCATACTCTTCATCTACCTCTAAGATTCGACCCAAAACCTATAAAGGAAAAATATCGATGGATGAATTCTCCCACTTTCTAATTACAAAAGGAAGCTATCCTTGACATAAACCCCAACGCCTCTTTATCCTCAAGTATTTAACCCATCAGACTCATTCGGGCCTAACTACTTTTAACCCCAAAGCCCACTACTTAATAAAATTTTAAATAGGAAGGATTTGGGCTTCGGCACATAAAACTAACACACGGACCGGGGCCAATAGGCTGACCGGTGCTGCAGGTCACCCGAGGCGCCTTACGACCGGGGCGTGGGTTCGACCGGATAAGAAACGACCGGTACCCCCCCCCCTTGACCGGTAACCAACTTCGACCGGGACCCCTCCTCTCATCCTACGACCGGGATCTCCCTTCGGTCCTTCGACCGAGGTCTCCCCTCCCCCTTCGGTGCATCGACCGGTGTCACTCCAAAATATTATCGACCGGAGCCAATTAAATAAGTCTCGACCGGTATATAATTGAGACCGGTAAAGAGAATCGACCGGAGTCCCCCTTATCGGTCGACCGGGGTTTAAGACGACCTGACTTATCGAACGAAAACCCCATATCTCTGATACCTTTACACAGATTGAAGATTAAACCCCAAGATCCCACAGTGGATTCAATCCATACACCAACAGATACATCAACTCTAATTCATTAATCAAACCATTAACCAATTCAATTTCAACCCAGATCTAATTATTTCATATTCAAAACTCAACCCAGGGAGTTCCAACTTCAGAACAACTTTCAATGCAAGCTCCATTAATAGATTTGGAAATAAATACTAACTCTTACTATTAAGGAGTTTAAGATTAGAGTTTTACCTTGAAGAATTGAAGAACACCAATCTCAGCTCCTTTGCTATCTCTCACGATCGATTGCCTTCGAGAACTCTTTCTCCATATGCCAAAACTTTTCAGCCGCTTCAATAACCCAAATCCCTAGGGTTTAATCCCTTGTTCCCCATTTTACATAATTGACCCCTCAAAAAGGCCCCTTTCAAATATCTCACCCATAACTTTAAAATTCCTACTTTTAACCCGGTTGTTACAATATCCCCTCACAAGAATTCCGTCCCCAGAATTCCTTCATTAAAATATACTGGGATATTGAGTCTTCATAATCGACTCTAACTTCCCAGTCGCTTCTTGCCCTAAGAGGAATTGCCACTGAACTTTTACCAAGAAAATTTTCTTATTCCTTAACTTTTTCACTCTACGATCCAAAAATTGCTACTAGTTTCTCTACAAAGCTTATCCTTTCATCTATTTGGACATCTTCTAACGGTATCACCACGTCACTTTCTGCTAAACACTTTTCGGATTAAACATATAGAATGAGGAATGAATTCCACTCAGATCTTCGGTAGATATAGTTTGTAGGCTACTTTTCCCCAACTCGTTCGACAATAGCAACATCTCAGCAAATCTAGGCCTTGACTTCCATTTCTTTCCGAATCGATCACGCCCTTCCCATACGAGACTGCTAACTATACATTTGTCATCGCTCGAGACTAAAGACCCATAATTCTCAATCTAACCAAGATAGAACCATTCGATTAACCAAATTATGATAAATACCCAACCATACGTAACCATCAGATTTACCCCTCGATTACAACAACTTCTATAACGAAGAAAATTTTACCGGAGTCAACACCACGAAGGCATGCATCACTGATTACAAAAACACTCCACTCGCCAACATAACACATCGTCAACTGTAGACAGCACCTACATCTCACAGTCATGAGTTTCTTCATCATGTAACTTGCCATCGCAAGCAACCACCTTTAGTACAACATAAGTCCAACGCAGAAGCACCTTCTTTTTTCGACCCCCAATAATCCAACTCCTCGACATTAGCCAAAAATCACACGCTAGGATACCTCGTTCCGATGTCATTACTTCAACTTCTCACATTTTTGGTGGAAACTTCCAAAATTCCAAAACCCTCACAAACTATCAGTCCTAACTGGCCAACAATGCGACACATACTTCCATTTCTCATTGTATTCACAATCACCCAACCACATGCGTAATACAAACCCGACTTCACCCGCTCAACACGGAGTGACCAAACGCAATCAAACTTTCCCAAATATTTCACACGGAACAACGGATTCACTTAGAACCCCCTTTTCACCCATTGCCAAAGTGACACTATGGGCCTTCGCTCCGAACACTATATCCCAACACCTCTATCTTCTTCCTTGAGGGTTTCAAACCCACTTCTAACGACCGACTCACTGATTAGAGGCGTGGACCTTTGAGTCAGCCGCACCACTCACACCGCACCGAAACGCCATCTTCTCTCTCTCTTACCCACGCTAAGGATTTACAATCTTGCTAACGTCAGCATCTGAAAATGTACCTCCGCCTAATATCTTTACCTTCTTCTCGCTGCAAGATACCCTACTCGCCCAACCTTAATTACCGTATTCCTTGGTGATTCACAAAAGTCCAATCCCATTTACATTACTTTGCTTGATCAATCGACTTTCCACCCTTCTTACGCGAGATAATCAACCCCACTCTTCCCAAGCATTGTCCACTATTCGAATTCGCTTCACAATCTTCACTCTCCAAACAGGATTACCCAATCTGCTAGAATCCTTTCACCATGAAGAAATACCTCAACATACCCACTGATTTCCTATCTACTACACAGTTTGAACTATAACAACTATAACAACCCCCTGAATTAAGCAGTTCGACCCTTTCAATAATCATTCTAGGGATATACAATAATCCCGCCCCAAAACTCGCCGAAAACCAGAACACACAGTTCCTCTCTTTGATAACCGCCAACTATCATTTGCAAATTATTCATAACTTAGCAATACTCCAATAACTAAGCATTCACACCTCCCAAACACGTACACACTATTTACAAATCATTCCCAGATATGCCATAAAGGCATTCACCAACTCATGGTTGCAACCACCACTCTACTACCTCCTCCCAGAACAACTGCAAATCTCCACGACCACTTGCCACACATACCAATACCGTCATTTTCTCACTAATCATAGTATTAAGATTGGACTTCAAGGCATTTCACGACCTTGTCTTCCCTGAACCTGAATAAATCGCAAAACTATGATCCTCAAATTCCCCCAACAAGATCTCACTCCTTGTCGGCTCAACAGTACCTGTTGGAATCCAACTCCAATGGTCTGAAGGATTAAGCATGCTACCTCGAAGACTTAAATGCTCAAAGCACAACCCCTCCCAGTGGTGCTATATATAACTTCGCTCTCACATAACCATCAAAACCTCATCGGTAAAGAATCACCCGACGGAACCATAGATCCTCCAGTTTTGTAAGATCCGCACAATGTTGTCCAACATCGCATTAGGTACACACCTTTTCTGAATAACTCTTCACTTCCTCTCAAAACTCCTCAAAACTAACCATAACTACTCCTTCATTTCCAGTGTTCCGCCATTCACCACGAAAAATGGCTTTCTGACTTCCACGACATTAGTCGACATTGAGATACTTTCACTAAGTCTCCAACCACCAAGGATCCCCAATGACATCTACCTCTTTCACTGCAGCAGTTAATTGCTAAAATATACCTTTACGACATTAAATTCCACTCCCGGCGCAACCATTTGCCGACAATCACATCTCAAGTCTCGAAATCACGGTATGCCACTATAGTACCATCATCCTTAATTGCAACCCTTTCCCCTCGACCTAGAGAATTCATAGCCTTCATGCATGACACACAATAAATTAAACTCTCGATACGTTTGAAAATTTAAAGGATATCTACATCAGAAAACAAACTCACGTGTATACGACACGACACTGACTTAGCTTTGCACAACGGTTTCAAGAATCGTTTTGCCTCAACTCCACAACAATCTCTCTTCACCACATCCCATTGACGGGGTTGACACATTTGAAAATATTTCTGATGAACTCTACACACACCATTTATAAAAATACCCCAGAAAGTGCTTACACTGAGCGTGCCAGCGGCTCTCACCCTTGTTAATATAACAACACATGTTTATACCAAACTCACTTATAAATTCATGCGATCAAATGTTGTTTTGATTTTCATAGCCAAGGTCGACTCGTTTGTAAAGAAATATATAATTCTTTTCAAAATTTATCACCCAAAGTCAAAAACTTGTCTTTTCAATTCAAACACATATTCACATGTGTCGACACATTTTCAAAACAACTACTTCGTAAGACACACACTTGCCAAAACGTCTGATATGAAAGTTATGAAAAAGCTCTTGCAATTTATTTGACACACCATGCATGAGACTTAGTGACATTGAAGGCTATTTACTCTAACAAGGTCAACTGTTTACATTTACTATAATTTATCCCAGACTCCTCGTTTCCGACCAACCAGTCAGGGTTTTTTACTATGCCACAACCTCCGGCACCATCGTCTTCTAACAACCTTGAAAACCCAAAACTAGTCATCACCGTGACTATTGATTCATAAACCAAGCGGTAACTCATTCCCATCTGATCCTCACTACATACTATCAGTCAACACTGATATCGTCTCTCAACCACCCTTCAATTAACTACAGCTTTATAAGTCTCCATTCTATCCTTCGATTCTTGGATTAAAACTCTCCTACTTCTCACTAAACGTCATACCACTTTACTAAACCGAAGACTCCATTGGAGCGACAAGCTCGGCTCCTATCATCATTCACTTCCTTATGGACTCAGGAGGTCCTTTCTCAACGAAATATCTACATCCCGCACGATAAGCATCCTAAACGACATAACCTTACTTCCAAACAACGAACTTTCACCACACGCTAAACTAACACTATCAATCTATGGATAGGAATCTCTACCCTGAACCACACTCAACAATAGTAATTGAGTATGCCCATGCACCTGTAAATTCATAATGGCATTGGCCAGATGCGATTCTGAATTTACCTTACATAAGAGTACTCACTATTGTTATCATACCTCACGATGATCAAGGTCTTTCTTAAAGGTTTCCTAAATCTCAGTTGTGTTCATCTACTCCACAGTTTAAGTTTAGGCCCATCCGGTTACCTAAATCCCTTAAACTATGGATCTGATACCAACTATAACATCCCAACCAAAAGATAAACAAGCGGATCAAATCTTAAAAATAAAAACTCAACGATTAATAATAATCCAAGCCAAACGGTCCCAAACATACAATGTATACATCAAGGTTTGTTAAAAACAACCTATACACAACTGAGATAAATAACAACTAAATGACGGTCTTCTATCCGCCCCGCTAGACTTTCTCCTTGCCTTTAGTTGCTCTGACTACCTCACAACGGCCTGAAAAGATTTTTAGTTTTGAAAGAGCGAGGGTTAGACCATAGGTCTAGTGAGATCCCTCTAACAGATAAGCAACAATATACTTTCCAGTATTTAAAACCACATTTAATAATTTCACATAGATAAAACACGCTACGGACCACACGACCGTCAAAGACGATGTGTCTAACTCGCGCTGCCTTAATGTTGGGACATGCCCCCAACGACATAAATGGGCCACACTCCCCGGCACGAGTAGGCGGGCCACACTCCCCGACTTAGGTCACGTAACCCACAAATAATGTATGCATACATTTAAACAACAACAATTTATAACACGCTTGAGCAATTTAATAAAATCATGCCATCATAAATAAATCAAAGATTGAAATAAACTTCACATGCTTTCATCATCAAAAGGTTTAGTTTAGAAAAACTCACCTGTCGTCCCTTAGCTTATACTCATCGTCTACCTCTAAGATTCGACCCGAAACCTATAAAGGAAAAATATCGATGGATGAATTCTCCCACTTTCTAATTACAAAAGGAATTTATCCTTGACATAAACCCCAACGCCTCTTTATCCTCAAGTATTTAACCCATCAGACTCATTCGGGCCTAACTACTTTTAACCCCAAAGCCCACTACTTAATTAAATTTTAAATAGGAAGGATCTGGGCTTCGACCCATAAAACTAACACGCGGACCGGGGCCAACAGGCCGACCGCTGCTGCAGGTCGCCCGGGGCACCTTACGACCGGGGCGTGGGTTCGACCGGATAAGAAACGACCGGTACCCCCCCTTGACCGGTAACCAACTTCGACCGGGACCCCTCCTCTTATCCTACAACCGAGATCTCCCATCGGTCCTTCGACCGGGGTCTCCCCTCCCCCTTCGGCGCATCGACCGGAGGCAATTAAATAAACCGGTATATAATTGAGACCGGTAAAGAGAATCGACCGGAGTCCCCCTTATCGGTCGACCGGGGTTTAAGACGACCTGACTTATCGAACGAAAACCCTAGATCTCTGATACCTTTACACAAATTGAAGATTAAACCCCAAGATCCCACAGCGGATTCAATCCATACACCAACAGATACAACAACTCTAATTCATTAATCAAACCATTAACCAATTCAATTTCAACCCAGATCTAATTATTTCAGATTCAAAACTCAACCCAGGGAATTCCAACCTCAGAACAACTTTCAATGCAAGCTCCATTAATAGATTTGGAAATAAATACTAACTCTTACTATTAAGGAGTTTAAGATTAGAGTTTTACCTTGAAGAATTGAAGAACACCAATCTCAGCTCCTTTGCTCTTTCTCACGATCGATTGCCTTCGAGAACTCTTTCTCCATATGCCAAAACTTTTCAGCCGCTTCAATAACCCAAATCCCTAGGGTTTAATCCCTTGTTCCCCATTTTACATAATTGACCCCTCAAAAAGGCCCCTTTCAAATATCTCACCCCAAACTTTAAAATTCCTACTTTTAACCCAGTTGTTACATTTGTGTTCACATATGAGATTTAGAGAAATGAGATTTAATTCTTCATGTACATTGTAAAATCACCAATGATTTCAACGTGGAAAATTGGATAAATAATTGATAATTATCAATATCTAAAAATATTATACAAAAAAATAGGAGATAAATTAAGATATGTGATTTTTTTTTCACATTAATCTTCATTAGTGATAAATAACTTAGAAATTAAAATATTAAACTAATGGTTGAGATTGTTTCACATTCTTAAAATTTTAAGTTTCTCATTTGAAGTTTTCAACCACATACTTGTAATTGTTTTCACTGCTTTTAAATTTTAGATGATTTCTATATGATTGTCTTGACTAATGAATTAAATAATTTATCAAAATACGGCCAAATATCTTTTTGAACTGTTGAGTTAGAAATTAAGAAATTTCGCTACTAGTTCAAAGAAAGAGCGATCAAGATTTTTTTTTCCCATTTTGTATTAACTGTTTCTGACTTTCCTTCTCCTTTCCTTCTCATGGGCCAACATTGTCGTGTAATTTAGCTAAAGATCATCCCCATAAAATGTATGGAAAATTCTTGACTCACTTATTTCATGATAGATGAAGTATTTATAGTGGTATCAAGACGCTTGACATCTTGTTACTTGATTCCCACACGCTCTTTCAAAAAGAGAGTATTCACAACATTTTTATATAATGTAAAATATAATATTTCCAAAATACAATATTGATATAGACTTTTTTCCAATTTGACAACAACCATATTTGGTGTTCCAATTGTTGCAAATATATGTAGTTAGTTTTCTTCCACCCCAGACCTGCAAATTCGTATCAATATTAATTGTAATCCTAAATGTCCAACATAGCAATCAAAATACAAGTTTATACCTAATAAACTCTGATCATCTTAAAAAATAAAATGTTGTTTGTACAACAATGTGTGCATAAAGAAAATGGAATCACTGGTGTGTGATATAGCATGAATCTGATTTCCGATAAAGTTGATTTCCTTGTTGCCTTAAAATGAATTGTTGTAAAACTACAAGTCATGTTAATATACAATTGAAAATCCAGTTAAAAAGTTATGTTGGGTAACTTGAGAAAGTTTCAAACTAACCCATTTTTGCCACGGTTTTTGAAAAGTGGCCTATTTTTGTAGATTTCTCCAACTCAAGATAAATATATATAGAAGGAAACGAAAGTCTATATTCCTAACAAATCCAAGCTCCACACATAACATGATCACTCCACTCTGTATAACAAACTGATTCAAATTCTATTGATGCCATCTTAGTCCAAATATTGATGAATGCATTAGTGTATCCTTGGGCTTATTAATAAAGTCTCAGATACGATGCAAGAGCCAACGATGGTAACAATATTAGTAACAAATAGAGATTACAAGTAGGATTATTCATGACATCTATGATAAATCATGAGAAGCCTTGGTGAATTTTTCAAAGTCTACATACACTCATTACAAAATAGGGCACTATGATCGATTCATTGGAAATTGAAGAAGTTGGTTGAACCTATTTAGCACAACCATTGGTTATTTGACTCTTTGGTACTCCATGCCATTATCAATGTATCCCATCGAGTCTGGATCTAAGTTTGGAAGTTGGCGCCCTACAAGGATGTGTTCAGAATCCTTTTGGGTTTACCAAGAAGACAATTTGCTCTCGGGACTCGGGATGCTCTCTTCCTTTTTCTCTATTGCCTCGTAATAACACTTTTTATGACACATGATAACTTGGTAAAGCAAACACATGATAGATCTGTAATCATACTTGATATCCATTAAAAAGTTCCTTGTCTTTTGCCAATCTCGTTGTTAGTTACATAGACGTAACAGTCGTACGACTAGAAGTGAAGTGTGAATGTGTGAAAGAATTATACAAGGTTTTAGACTTTTAATCAGACATTAGTATTTATCAATCTTATTTAATGTTCCCCATTTTTGTTTCATATATTTTGATGGAACAAAAAAAATGTTTTTTTGTCCGACCCATTTATTTCCATTGGTTTTTTTCTCTACAAAATTTTAAAAATAAAGTTGATCCAAACATGAGATAGGAATGACCCCATCGTGTCGTCTTTCGTGGGACCATAGTCTTTTGTCCGGCAAATTTTTTGATGATATGTCGTGCGGTTGGAATCCATCACCAGGAAATTTGATGATTTTGCTGTGTGATTGGAGTTGGTCTAATGCACAATAAGGCAAGATTAGTTTTTATCTTCATCTTCTTGATTTAATATATTGTTTTATGAAGCAGTAATAAGGTTTCAATTGATTCGAGTTGAATTGATGCTTTCCTCTTATTGAAATCAATAACAGAGTTATGGTTCCCAGTTCGTTTGAATTCGATTTATTTTGGTTGAATCAGATCCATCATCCATGGTCTTCTACAATCTCAAAATGTTGAGAATTTTTCCCATCCTGAATCTCTATCACCCAGGTTAGCTCATATTCTTTACTTATTTTCTGATATTATATGACTTTTTGATTAAATTGATAGTTTTGTATGTCTTACTTGTGGGTTTTTTGTTTGTATCATTTTCCCTGTTCATGGGATCCTAATTTAAGTAGATTTATGTTTGAAACTGAAATTGGATCTGTGACGTTAGTTTGATTGCAGGTAATTCAATTAAGTATATTAATTAAATTCAACAAAAAGAGAGATCAAAGTTGTATGGTTCCTATGTTATATGCCATTCGAAATGCATAAGAATTTACACTAGACAGAAGTGTACAAATGCACAAATGATGTAAGCATATTTTAAAGGTTGAGAAAAATACCTGATTAGCAGAGTGCATTAGTCTACTTCACATGGATATTTGATGTATATAGAGTTGTACTTAGCTTGTGAATGATTAAATGAAACTATTGGAGTCAACACTTTAGAATTGATTATGAACAGAAGTGAATGCTAAAATACATCTATAAGGTACTAAATGGCTTGAAAAAAGGAATGCATGATGATTAGTTTTATCTATAAGAGTTATGTAGCTTATTCAATATTGTTAAGCATGTTTGAAAAGTGCATGAGTAACTATAATCAATAGATACACACTTATTTATGATATGTATGCTGAGAATATACAATATCATCAATAGATACACCCTTATTACATAATACTTACTATGACCGATTCATTAGAACTTGAAGAAGTTGTTGAAGAAGTATGAACATTGGGTATCCGACTCTTTGGTAGTGCACGCCACTTATCAATGTATGCCATCGACTCCAGATCTAAGTCTGGAAGTTGGCGCTCTTCAAGGATGTTCAAAATCCTTTTGGATTTACCAAGAAGTCGAGCCGCAGTCTGAATGCTCTCTTCCCTTTTCTCTATTGCATCGTGATGACATTTCAGTGTTATGACTTGTGGTAAGTTAGAAAAACAAGCACATAATAGATCTGCGATTATAGTTGAAATCCACTCAAAAATCTCCATATCTGTTGGCCAAGTTTCTTGCTCATTGCAATGGATCAATATGGTTTGACTGATTCTGTACATGGAAGCGGCAGCAACGATCTTATGAAGTGAATCATCTACACTTCTCTTTTTGGTTCTCTTGAACTGTATCACAAGCTTTACTGCTTCATCACCTAACCATCGAAGAATCTCCTCTGGCGATTTTCCATTATGAGCCTTCTTTTGAAGATCAATTTCCATCCAATTGCAGTACACTTTGGCTTCAGTCCATATGCGTCTAGCTGTTTTTCTTGCCTTTACCGACTCACCATTTACATTGAGAGTTTCTTCAATATGTCTAACAAATTGGAGGCCTTCGTTTATGCTAGCAAGTAATCCCTTGACATGGCCATTTTTAATGTTAGGAAGTGCAAAGGCAATGACCGTTAATGTTACTGCTACTAGGCTCCAACAACCAGGGGTTTCTTCCGGATATAAAGGTGGGACTTGGTCTTTGTCGAACTCTACTACTCCACTGAATCCTGTGGACTTCTCTAGAAGCTTCACAAGATTTCTTGGTTGTTCCTTTTCAGACTTGTGAAGAAGCTTAGTTATAGATCTGAGCATATTTCTCAATGTTCTACTTGTAAGCTTCACCTCGTCTTCAATTTGTAGAACATAACCAATATATTCTTCAATCTTTGATCTCTCTATGTTGTCGGATGCACCGGAGTCGTTTTTAAACCTTTTCAACAATGAGTTGCAGAAATGGAAAAAGGAATATAATAAGAGCAAAATGCATGTGGGAACGAAACATATCACTTTACATATAACCACAAGTGTTATCTGAAGTGTTATACAAAAGTTCAAAATCATGTTTTTGACATGATTGAAAACTTTTTTGCAGTGGCGACCTGGGATATGTGAAGTGACATGGATGCATTTCCACTGCCGAAGCCTTTGGGTCCAATGTTTCTCAACTCTGAACATGTTTATATGGTTGATGCACCACATATAGGAGAGGTTGGAATAACCGACAGTAGTAATACATCTAAAAAGTGGTGCAATGCTACCTACTAGAATCCCAATTGATTGCATGGTTAGAATTACAAAAATTGACCACCTATAATCTGAATTTCCATCCCAAAAATATGAATAACGTAACCCGTATATCAACTGTAAAACTGAGCAAAGAACACAGTATGAGCATATTAACCCAGAAGCAGAACAAAAGGGTGAACAAGGAAGCACAAATTGGGGGTTACCGGTTTCTGCCATCATCCAGTACTTTTTAACATGATGTATGAGTTCCGTGGAGGAAAAGTTTATCTCGTGACTACTATTCTTTAAAGCTGATTGGTGCAACTCTTGGTACTGATGTTCTAAAACTCTTCTAGATGTTGGAACTGTCAATGCTACCCAAAATGGCCATAGAAGAAGAAATATAGAGAGAGATATATTTACCATGGCATATGCAAGACCATATCGTGTGGCAGCTTGAATGCATATATTTACAATAATGGTGATGATGAGAATACCAAGGGCTATGATGTTCATGAAAAGTTCCTTGTCATCCATACCCCCTAAAGAAGGGAGAAAGTTTGCTAACATGGTGAACAAGAACAAGACACCTATAGACTTTACGTCCCAACTAGACACTTCGGTTGTTAGATCCACTGGTAGCTTCATTGCTATTCCTATCAGTGTGATCGATGAAGCATTGATGGTGAAAATTTTGCACAGAAACCAGAGTTTCCATTGTCGAAAACCTTGGAAGGCATCGACAGCCATTGCAAGAGTGCAAACGAGAGATGCTACAGCAACATACAACCCCACCCACAACATGGCTTCTACATGAGGTTTCCTCGTACTAGACTGGAAAATCAAATAAGTTTAAGTAGAACAAGTGCTAACCTACGCTTGATATATATATAGATATATATATATATATATATATATTACAGAGTTATTTTTTTACAAGTTAACAGTGTTGTGCGATCAGGATTTTATTTTTCCTTAATTTCTTTGTCAAGGGCCAATAATTGAATAATTTATGTGTGGAGGTGGTTGAAATCTTAAATAATTGGAAATTTCTACCATCCAGAAAAAAATGTTTTTTCTTTTTCTTATTTTATGTGTGGATAATAACAAAAATGATTTAACACATCCTACTACGTTTTATCAAGGACACACCAAAGTCCGATGTCTTTGAAGTAAGCTCAACTGATAATAAGATTTTATCCTTAGAACTCTTCCCCAGATGTCGATCAGTTTAAGTCTTAGGTATTTCCCTAACTGTTGTTCTCAGGACTTAATCGAGTTGAGGACAAGATTTTCGAGACACCCGTAGCTAACAAAAAGAAATCTCTATTCCTAGCACTTTTGGGTATTATTAGACCTGTTGGGATCATCTCAATCATACCTCAATATATATTGGTTTAATAATAGATATATAAATAGGGCAAAGATGAAAAGGTGTGACTTTTCATCTTCAACTGCCAACTACCATAACCGAACAGTTGCATTGGCACCGGTTGAACTAGTATAAATAGGAAGCATATGTAACAGATTTCAATGTAATTTTCTCTCAATATATGAAACTTTGTTTGATCAAGATCCTGTGAAAAAACCTTTATAATCCTACAATTGGTATCAGAGCTTTGGGTTTAATCAAACCAAAGTTTCTCATCATCTACTATATACCAAATAGGAAACGAGAAAGTTACCGGAAACCGTCGATTCACAACAGAAGCAACCACCGTCAATAACTTCATATGGGGTTCGATTGGAATCATACGGGGGATACCCAGGGCGGCCGAAATCCAGAAGGAAACTTACCACCTACTGGCACTCACCGGAAAAAGGGGACTTACCTTAACCGGAACCGGAAAACCAATCGGTCAGCAAGACCATCAAATCGAAGGCAGGGGTAACCGCTACTCGATTTGAACAACCGAAGAAGAAGCGGCGTACACACACAGTCGAGGGGTACTCGATTTGAACAACTGAAAAAGAAGCGGCGTAAACACACAACCGAGGGGTACTCGATTTGAACAACCAAAGAAGAAGCGACGTATACACATACAAAGGTGTACGGTTTTCCTTTCCCCATTTTTAAAAGAAAACCCTAATTCCTTATATTTAAAAATTAAGAGGAAACCTTTTATTATAAGTTTGTTTTAATTTAATATTTTATAATTCTTATACTTGTTTATTAAACAAATAATAAAGTTTTCTTTATTATTAGTTTTTTTATTAACAAAATCATAAATATTTTCTTAAAACAAAAATTTAATATAAATTATATATTAAATCATGACGGGGAAAAATAACACGGAACAAGGAGAAGGTTCCAAAATTTACAAGGAAATAGGTTCTACTACCCATTTCCAATGCCCGATGTTGAAGGCAACAAATTACACTACTTGGGCAATTCGGATGCAAATAATATTGGAAGCAAATGGTCTTTGGGAAATGATTGAACCACAACCAACAACACAAGCCGATGCAAAGAAAGATAAAACCGCTATCGCCTATATTTATCAATCACTACCAGAAAATCAATTACTTCTCATTTCAAAATACAAGACTGCAAAGGCAGTTTGGGATGCTTTGAAGACAAGACACGTTGGAGTAAACAGTGTCCAACAAGCAAGACTACAAACACTCAAGACGGAATTTGAGATGTTACAGATGAAATAAAATGAATCAATCGATTCATTTACTACAAAGTTGACAGGTATTATCAACAAAGCGACAAGCTTGGGATTAACATATGAAGATTCTACTCTCGTACGAAAACTATTAAATGTCGTACCCGAAAGATTCTTTCAAATTGTTGCATCCATTGAACAATACTCGAATTTAGATACTATGTCTTTAGACGAAGCAATCGGAAGACTGAAGACTTTCGAAGAAAGACTCAAGTATAAAAAGGAAAGACATGCGGACACTCAAGAAGGATTGATGTTAACACAACATGAAGATCAAGGCCAATCTTACAGAGGACGTGGTCGTGGTAGATTTAACCAATCACGAGGCCTAGGGAATAACAGATTCAGATTAGAAAGAAAAAACTGGGAACCTCATAGAATAATTTCAAGAAAGAAACAAACTGCAATGCAAAGAAATTTACTCCTAATAAGAGTAAAGTACAGTGCTTCAAGTGCAAAAGGTATGGACATTATGTAAGCTAATGTCTACAGAATGATCAAGAGAAAGAACAATCTAATCTCATTGAAGAATACTTAGAACCAACATTGCTTATGGCAACTATTGAAGAGCACCAGAAAGTTTTCTTAACCGAGAAGAATCTCGAATCAAGCAAGACAACTACAAATGATGAAAGTCTATGGTATTTAGACAATGGTGCAAGCAATCACATGACAGGAGTCAAAAACCATTTCAAGGAGATTGACGAGAAGATTACCGGAAACGTAAGATTCGGGGATGGATCATACGTAGAGATCAAAGGAAAAGGATCTATACTATTAGAATGCAAAAACAAAGAACAACGAGTTATCTCACAGGTATACTGCATTCCAAATCTAAGGAGTAATATACTGAGCCTAGGACAATTGACAGAGAACGGTTGCAAAGTAGTCATGGAAGAGGATCTATTACTACTATATGATTCAAGCAATAATATTCTACTAAGGGTCACGCGATCAAAGAACCGACTATACAAGGCAAACTTGAGAATCGGTAAACCTGTTTGTTTATTAGCCAATCTACATGATAAGGCATGGTTATGGCATGCAAGGCTGGGTCATTTGAATTTTGGCTCAATAAAGAAAATGTTTTCGAAGGATTTGGTTCATGGTATACCACCCATTAAACATATGACAAGTATTTGTGACATATGATTAATAGGAAAGCATAGCAAAGCACCATTCCCACAACAAGCAAAATCAAGGTCACAAGCACCGTTCGATTTAGTATTTGGAGATTTATGTGGTCCAATATCACCACCTACACCAACGGGCAAAAGGTACATATTTCTACTAGTAGACGACTACTCAAGATATATATGAGAATACTTTCTAGATTCAAAAAATCAAGCATTTGAAATCTTCAAAGAATTTAAACAAAGGGTGGAAAACGAACTTGGAATCAAGTTGAAGATGTTCAGAACAGACAGAGGAGGAGAATTCACATTAAATGAATTCCTACAATACTGCAAAGACAATGGCATCACAAGACAATTAACTGCACCATACTCACCTCAACAAAACGGTGTTGTTGAACGAAAGAATAGGACAATTCTTTCAGCAACAAGATGCATGATGAAGGCAACGAATTTGCCACATAATTTTTAGGCAGAAGCAATTAGACATGCCATACTGATATTGAATTGCACACCAACAAATTCACTTGATGACATTACTCCATACGAAGCATTGAAGAGAAGAAATCCAAGCCTACATCATCTAAGGATTTTTGGATGCATCGCATATGCAAAGGTACCTTCACAACACTTGAAGAAATTAAATGATAGAAGTATATGAATGGTATACTTAGGCAGTGAGCCAAGATCAAAAGCATACCGCCTGTTTGATCCAATAAAGAATAGAATTTGCGTCAGTCGGGACGTAAAATTCAAGGAAGATGAGACATGGAATTGGAAGGAATATACCAAAGATTTCGATCTAGATAGACCGGAAAGGACTAATTTCATTATAGGAAATAATGAAACACCAGGTACTCAGTATATCTCGAATGAAAGTGAAGATTTCGAAAATGATGTTACACATGGTAACAGTGATTCAGATGAAGAAGTACCTACTACACCCAATTCCCAGATATCTACTCATGAGTATTGCCCACATCAATCCACCATCCATTCACTAGATTCAGAAGCTGATACGCCTTTAACAACAAATTCAAGAATTGATCATACACCTGTAAGAGGTTACAGGGCCTTGAGTGATATATACGCCAATACGGATGAATTATTACTAGTAGAAGACGAACCAAGAAACTACAAGGAAGCAGCTAAGGATGACAAGTGGATTGAAGCTATGAAAGCAGAAATTGATTCTATCAACAAGAACAATACTTGGAGGCTAACTACCCTACCAAAGGATCATAAAGCAATTGGTTTAAAATGGGTGTTCAAGACAAAAAAAGGATGCTGATGGAAGGATATTAAAGCACAAAGCACGATTAGTAGCCAAAGGATATGTTCAAGAGCATGACATAGACTTTAATGAAGTCTTCGCACCAGTAGCACGAATCGAGACAATACGATTGATATTGGCTCTATCAGCATATAACAGATGGGAAGTACATCACCTGGATGTAAAGTTAGCATTTCTACATGGAGAATTAAAGGAAGAAGTTTATGTCTCACAACCTGAAGACTTTATAAAAGAAGACAAATGAAGGTCTATAGACTCATAAAATCACTATACGGGCTAAGACAAGCTCCACGAGCATGGTATACCAAGTTAGACAACACATTAAAGATACTTGGTTTCAAAAAATGTGCATTAGAGCAAGCAATCTACACAAGAACAAATAAGGCATCAACTCTATTGGTTGGAGTATACGTTGATGAGTTGATAGTCACTGGAACACCAAAGAAAGAGATTGAAACTTTCAAAGAACAAATGCAAAAGAAGTTTGAAATGAGTGATCTTGGATTACTTACTTATTATCTTGGCATTGAGGTTACACAGAACGAGGGTGAAATCTCAATAAAACAAACTGGCTACACAAACAAGATACTCAGAGACACAGACATGCTAGACTGTAATGATGCAAAGATACCCATGGAACCAGGTCTCAAGCTGACAAAAGTATCCGAAGGAAAATACGTAGACACCACTGAATATCGAAGCTTAATTGGATGTTTTCGGTACTTACTACACACAAGACCTGATCTAAGTTTTTCAGTTGGATTACTTAGCCGTTTCATGCAAGAACCACAAGAACAACATATGAAAGCAATCAAGCAAGTATTGTGTTATATCAAAGGAACAAAGGACTATGGTATAACTTATGGGCATGAAGGAGGAAACAAGATACAAGGCTACAATGACAGCAGTTACGGTGTTAACACGCAAGAAGGAAAAGGCACAACATGAATAATTTTCTACTTTGGGAACTCACCTATCAGTTGGAGCACTCAAAAGCAAGGAACAGTAGCATTATCCTCATACGAATCAGAATTTATTGCAGCAACAGCAGCAACAACACAGACACTTTGGTTAAAGAGGCTACTCAGCAAAGTTACTGATACAAAGGAACAAAATGTCACAATTTACGTGGACAATAAATCAGCAATAACACTAATGAAGAATCCAGTGTTTCACGGACGAAGCAAACACATTGATACAAAGTATCACTTCATACGAGAATGCATCGAGAAGGAAGATTTAATGGTCGAGCACATTAGCGGAGAGCAACAAAGAGCCGACATACTTACAAAGCCACTACCAAGGATAAGATTTGTCACAATGAGACAAATACTTGGAGTTATAAACCTTCTTCAGCATGATCAAGATTAGGGTGGGTGAATGTTGGGATAATCTCAATCATACCTCAGTATATATTGGTTTAATAATAGATATGTAAATAGGGCAAAGATGAAAAGGTGTGACTTTTCATCTTCAACCGCCAACTACCATAACCGCCAGATAACTACCATAACCGTCGAATAACTACCATAACCGACCAGTTGCATTGGTTCATTGGCACCGGTTGAACTAGTATAAATAGGAAGCATATGTAACAGATTTCAATGTACTTTTCTCTCAATATATGAAACTTTGTTTGATCAAGATCCTGTGAAAAAAACCTTTATAATCCTACAGGACCTACCCTTCCGGGGGGGTCCCGTACACCTGCTCAAGTTCGTTTCGTAAGGGCGATTTTTTTTTTCGGTACATAAGGTATACCCGCTCAACTACAGGGGGTGCTCCGTGATATATACGTTTTTGAGGGGTGAAAGGTGCACAAGTCCCAAAAAAACCAAAACTTACTCTCGAAATCAACCAAAAAATCGAAAAATCTCTTGAAATCAATCAAAAAAAAACCAAAAAATTCCTCGAATCAACACAAAAAAACCCATCGAATCAACACAGAAACTTAAAAAATCCCTCGAAATCAACCAAAAACATAAAAAGTCCCCCAATAGGGGAATTCGGCTAAAAACACATCGACAACAATTTCTTAAGTTTTTCGTTTGTGCACCTGCTCCCCTAAAATCCTGGATCCGCCACTGATTATTATAACCAAACAAGGTTTGTTTAATCGTAAAATACACGTTATATCTATGTAAAATTCTCATATCATGAGAAAATCAATTTATTTTATTACTGATCAATTTCCATGCATCGTTGCTAAAGAATGAGTTTTATTATATATTTTTTTTAGTAAATGACATATTCACGCAGACCTAATAATTCTTCATGTTGCAATTGTTTAAAGGTTTATAAAGTGCTTTGGTTCGATGGAATAGAATGGTCAAATAACTTGACCAAAATTTCATTTCATCATATTGGTATCCCGACAGAACAGAACATAACATGACATAACAATTCTGTTCAACATTTGGTAAGAAAAAAATGGACAAGACAAAACAGATAAAATGACCCCTTAACGAGTTTTTATTTTATTTTATATATTTTGATTATAATAAATATTTTTTATAACAAAATATATCATCAGAAAGCTTTCGTCAAAACAATTAAAATGACACAAAAACAAAAGATTCATGTAGTTTTCAAATTTTATTTTATACATACTTTTTCTATATTATTTTTTAATAATTAATAAATTAGATAAATTAACCAAAATATAGAAACCATATAACAATAATACAGAAACACTTTTAGTTTATTTAAAGACAACCAATAATCTTGGGATAGTACGAGTTAGAAAAAAAATTCATCACCTCTTCCAAGAAAGAGTGATCAGGATTTCAATTTTCATTTTGTATTGGTTCTTTCTCCTTTTCTTCTCATGGGCCAATCTTGCCTTGTAATTTAGATAAAAGATTGACTCAAAAGAAAAAGTATGGAAATTTCCAAAATTCTCCTATCAAGATTTCATTTAGGGAAATTGACCGAAATAGGCCAAACCGGGAGAGGGATTGGCCTCTTAGCCATCCCTCTCTCTGACTTGCAAAAATGTCCAAAGGGACGCACCATGAGTCCAAGGACGCACCATGAGCCCCTACACATAGTCTTAATGAAAACAAGTAATTTCTCCCAGGGGCTCATGGTGCGTCCCTTTGGACTCATGGTGCGTCCCTTTGGACATTTTTGCAAGTTAGGGAGAGGGATGGCTAAGAGGCCAATCCTTCTCCCGGTTTGGCCCATTTCGGTCAATTTCCCTTTCATTTATCTCATGATAGATGAAGTATTTCGATTGACAAGTGTTTGAAAATGAAATTTGATCTCCCTGGTTAGTTTGATTGCAAGTGATTCAAGTATATTAGTTAACAAAATGATATACCAAAGTTGTAGGCAATTGGAATTGACTTTGGTTCATATGTTACATGCCATTCAAAATAGACAAGAATTTACATTGGACATGAGGATAAAGTGATAAACCTTACACAAGTTTAGGAAATGCACACATGATGTAAGCATATTGTAAAGTTTAGGAATTTACACATGATGTAAGTATATAGAGTTGTCCTTAGCTTATGAATAATAGAATGAAACTATTGGAGTCAACACTTTAGAATTGATTATGAATAGAAGTGTATGCTAAAATACATCTATAAGGTACTAGTTAAATGGCTTCAAAAGGCAATGCAATCTGATTAGTTTTACCTATAAGAATTACATGGCTTATTCAATATTGTTGAGCATGTTTGAAAAGTTCCTGAGTAACTATAATCAATAGATACACACTTATTACATAATAGTTACTATGAACGATTCATTAGAACTTGAAGAAGCATAACCATTGGGTATCTGACTCTTTGGTAATGCATGCCACTTATCAATGTATGCCATTGACTCTAGATCCAAGTTTGAAAGTTGGCGTTCTTCAAGGATGTGCAGAATCGTTTTGGACTTACCAAGAAGCTGAGCTGCAGTCCGGATGCTCTCTTCCCTTTTCTCTATTGCATCGTGATGACACTTTAGAGTTATAACTCGTGGTAAGTTGGTAAAGCAAGCCCAAAATAGATCTGCAATTATTGTTGAAATCCACTCAAAAAGTTCCACATCTGTTGGCCAGTTTCTTTGTTCGTTGCAATGGAGCTGTACGGTTTGGCTGATTCTGTACATGGAACTCGCGGCAGTGAACTTGTGAAGTGAGTCATCTACACTTCTCTTTTTACTTCTCTTGAACTGTATAACAATCTTTACTGCTTCATCGCCCAACCATCGAAGAATCTCCTTTGACATTTTTCCTTTACGAGCCTTCTTTTGAAGATCAATTTGTAGCCAACTGGAGTATATTTCGACTTCAGTCCATATGCGTCTAGCTGTTTTTCTTGGCTTTTCCAAGTCACCATTTGCATTGAGGGTTTCTTCAATATGTCTAACAATTTGGAGCCCTTCGCTCAAGCTAGAAAGTAAACCCTTAACATGGCCATCTGCAATGTTAGGAAGTGCAAGGGCAATGGCTGTTAATGTTACTGCTATTAGGCTCCAACAATTGTGAGTTTCTTCCTGATGTAAAGGTGGGACTTGCTCATTGTCGTACTCTGTTACTCTTTTGAATCCTGTAGACTTCTCTAGGAACTTCATAAGATTTCGTGGTTGTTTTCTTTCTGACTCGTGAACAAGTTTAGTTATAGATCCGAGGATATTTCTCAACATTTTGTTTGAAAGCTTCGCCTCCTCTTCAATTTGTAGAACATAACTAGTATATGCTTCAATCTCTGATCTCGTATTGTTGTTAGATGCTTTAAACCTTTTCAACAATGAGTTGCATAAATAGCAACATGAAGAGAATAAGATCACTAAAGATCTAGGAATGAGACATATCGTTTTACATAAAACCACAACCGTTATCTGAAGGGCTATACATAAGTTCAAAATCATGTTTTTGACATTATGGAAAAGCTTTTTGCAATGGCGGCCCGGAATATGTGAACGGACATGGTTGCGTTTCCAATGTTGAAGCCTTTGCGTCCAATGTTTCTCAACTCTGAACATGTTTAGATGGTTGATGCTCCATTGTTTGGAGAGGTTGAAATAAGTGGCAGTAGTGATGCATCTAAAAATTGGGGCAATGCTACCTACTACAATCCCAATTGATTGCATAGTTAGAATTACATTGATTGACCACTTATAATCTGATTTTCCATCCCAAAAATGTGATAGATCATCATATTGTCTCATCAAGTGATAAACTGAAAGAGCAGCAAATAATGAGCATACCAAACCAGAAGCAGAACAGAAGGGTGAACAAGCAAGCACAAATTGGGGGTTACCGGTTTCCGCCATCATCCAATACTTTTTTACATGATTTATGAGTTCCGAGTTGGAGAAGTTTATCTGTTGGCGATTTAAAGTCGATCTGTGCAGCTCCTTGTACTGGTGTTCTAAAACTCTTCTGGATGCTGGAACTGTCAAAGCTACCCAACATGGCCATAGAAGGAGAAATATAAGGATAGACATTTCCATCATGAAATATGTAAGCCAAATAGGAGTTTCTTTAATGCATATATTTACAATAATGGTTATGATGAGAATACCCAAGGCGATGATGTTCATGAAAAGTTCCTTGTCATCCATACCTCCTAAAGGTGGGAGAAAGTTAGCTAACATGGTGAACAAGAAACCAATGGCAAGATACTTTACAAACGGATAATTTTTATCAGGCATATCGGTGGTTAGATCCACCGGTAGCTTCATTGCTATTGCTATAAGTGTGATGGATGCAGCATTGATGGTGAAAAATCTGCACGGAAACCAGAGTTTCCATTGTCGAAAACCTTGAAAGGCATCGGCAGCCATTGCAAAAGTGCAAATAAGAGATGCTACAGCAACATACAATCCCACCCACGGTATTGCATCCTTGGGAGAATGCCAAGTCATCTTGCAAGACAAAATCGAAAATGAAAAGTGATAGCTTAATAAATGTTAACTAAAGCTCTCTATATATCACATATATATACATATTATATATATTGATGATGTAAGGATTTAGAAAGACTTTTGTTTACAAGTTCCAGGAACGAGTGATGAAGATTTTATATAATGTTTATTTCCCTTTCCTTCGCAATTGCTGGCCAAAGCATAATATTAAGAAAAGCATAATGGAGGTATTTCTCCTACCCAAGCAAAATGCGTTTAATTTTAAAATACATCCATTTCCAAGTGTCCTTAAAAAGAGTTTTTCTAATAAATTTTTTAATACTATACCTTCGTTGACTTTATTCCAATTTATTAATTAAACGAGTCAATGTGAAACATACAAAATTTAACATATTCGGGTGTTAACATCTTTGTATATTTGTCATTAAGCAGCTTTTTACCAAATATTTACGGGATAAATGTTATCCAAGTCACTTATCTTACTGAATAAGCATAACAAGGACCGATGATTTTACCCAGTAAAAAAACATGGCAATAACGGAGGTTCTTATACGCAATAAGGAAGAGAGGGGACTTTTACCCGATTTGCTTATCGGGTAACATTCTTGGCCATCAAAATGAATTGTTTGTAAGCGTTCGCTTACCCGGTAAATATTTGTTAAACGGTCTCTAAGTTAAGCAATTAAATAACAATGAATAGTTTCGAAAGGGAAGTAGATATAAACAATAGTGAGTATTAGACTATCATACAGAGACGGGTCTAGAATTTTTTCAAGCGGTGACACCATTTAACTACAAGAAAACAAATATATGGATTTTTTCACAAAACCAACACTGGTCTGGTGGTTAGTTCCTTGCTTTTCCATGTTCAAGTCTTTTATTGCAAGATTTTTTTAGAAACTAAGAGAATGACACTAACATGACTCAAACTTGGGTTTGAGGTAGAAGAAAACTTGGGTCTGAGGTAGAAGAAAAGCCTTGCAAACCAATTTTACCAAGTGAAACTTGAGTGCTTATTATAGTTTCAAAATACATATGGTGGCACACAAAAAATTGATATAGTGACACTTTTCATAACCTTTTAATTTTTTACACACTACGACAAATGGACTAAACGATGGGACGTGCCACCGTATGTCTACATTGGGTCCATCCCTGCTATCATATATACCGCCATATATACACGGGGTTCTCTATGTTCCATTATCTTTTCTCTATATTGTTCAAGTGAACAGTCGGTTCCATATCTTTTTGGTGAAGTTCACAATCGAAAATCAAATCTCTTAATTCCAAAAAAACTTCACTCTCAATATCTTCTCTAAGTTCCATATGGTTTTAATTGCAGGAGGTTTAGAAGTCATGAAATCCAACCAAATATTATCTTGACTCTGAAAAGTGTACATGAAAGCTTATTAGAATTAGTCCAACTGAATTGAGAGACATGTTAAAGTCGGCCACGTTTTGAGGTGCGACTTGGTCAAATTGGATAGGGTGATTTGAATTTGACCGGTATAGTCGGGATTAGAACAAGTCAAACTTAATGACATGCATGCTCATGTGTAAATTAACTGAATTCTAACTACAATAAAATTGGATTTATAGGACGTCAAAAATGTCTTACGTGTTATAATAAACTGTTTTATAAGACCAGAAACTTATGTGTGTTACTATTATGCAAAAATGTCGCATAAAGTTTATATGACAATTTTGAACGTCTTAACAAGTTTTTTTTAAATAATACCGAGACAAAACATTGTATCAATATTTTTATATGACATTATTTGAAAAAAGTCTAATCTCGCATTTATAGTAACGGTGATTATGAGAATTCCTAGGGCAATGATGTTGATGAAAAGTTCCTTGTCATCTATACCCCTAAAGATGGGAGACAATTGGCTAACATGGTGAACAAGAAACCAATGCCTAGATACTTCCCAAATTGATCATTAATTAGGTATGTCGGTTGCTAGATCTACTCGAAGTTTCATCATGATTGTTATCAGAGTGTGATGGATGCAACATTGATGGTGAAAATTCCGTTGTCGAAAACATTGGTTTACAAATTCCAGGAATGAGTGGTTGAGTATTTGACGTAATATTTATTTCCTTTTCCTTCTCATGGATCATAATTGATGATATAATAATTGATTGTTGAAATCATATATATTTTAAAAGCGTAATCGAGCTTGTTAGAATATGAATATGATTGAAAGAGACGATGAATATGCTGAAGGTTTGAGACTTCGATATATTGATTGAGAAAATAAACGTACAATATGAAAAAGTAATGATGAGAAAAGTTAACCTAAACTAGAAGATACAAGTTATTTATACAGAGACAATGGGCTTGGGCCTTATACACATATACATTAACATCCCCCCTCAAACTCAATTGGGAGAAGAATGAGCCAGATGAAGTTTGGAAACAAGATCACGAAACCGTCCTGGTAGATGAGCTTTAGTGAAAATGTCGGTCGGTTGATCAAGAGTTGAAATAGGAAGAAGCTGGATAGTCTTGCGAGTCACGTGTTGACGAACAAAGTGACAGTCAATTTCAATATGCTTCGTTCGCTCGTGAAAGACATCATTGTGAGCAATCTGAATTGCACTGTTGTTTCCACAGGTCAGAGAGTAGCCAGCGTAACCACACAAGTTCTTGAGTCGTGTCAGCTAGTGCTCGATACTCAGCTTTAGTACTGGATCGAGCTGTGAGAGATTGTTTCTTGCTCCGCCAAGATATGAGAGAGTCTCCAAGAAAGAAACAGTAGCCGGTAGTGGAGCGATGATTAGTCATGTCACTGTCCCAATCAGCATCAGAAAAACCTCGCAAAGTCAATGATGATGTTGATGTAAAATGAAGACCATGAAACATGGTCCCTTTTAAATATCGATGCATGAATGAATATAATAAAGCTAGATGCATGAATGAAACTACTTGGAATTTTCTCCATCCAAGGTTATTTTATTTTACATGCATATAATAATAATAAAAAATTAACATGCACATACACATTTATTACGTTACAACCCGGTGATCTCCAAGAACAAATAGGAGAAGAAGAAGATGTTGGGATTTAATAACCCAAAAGGATCCACTAAGGATACATACAGAGAGAGAATTGCTTTCACTAAGAAACTTTCAATTCTTTTCTTTTTAATCATTAACAACAATGAATATACATAGTTACACATGTATATATACTACATGCACTACTAGAAAAATAGGTATCGGTGACGGAAATTTCCGTCACTAATTAGCGACAAAATAGGTTCCGTTACTAAGTGACGGATTAGCGACTGATTAGCGACGGATTATATATTTTTCCCATTTAAAAAATAATAAAAAATGAAAATCCACGTGTCTGTCGCTAATCCGTCACTAATTAGTGACGGAAAATCAGTGACGGAAATTTCCATCGCTAATTAGTGACCGATTAGTGACGGGACCCATTAATTTCTATTTAAAAAATAAATAAAAATGTAAATCCATGTGTCCGTCGCTAATCCGTGATGGAATTTTTTATTTTTTATTTTTTTTATTTTACATGTTTATGTGTTATAGGTACGCATGTGTATGTATATTTGTGTCTATATATATGTGTGTGTGTGTGTGTGTGTGTGTGTGTGTGTGCATGTGTGTGTAATCATGTGTTGTTTGCTAAACCGATGGATCTATGTATATTGTTGTATATATGTATATATGAATGTATAGATAATTCGTGTGTTGTTTGCTAATAGCATATGATGTATATATGTGTTGTATATATATATGGGCATGTTCAAACGAGAAGCTAAATATTTTGCGAGAAATCGAGAAGTGTTTAATCATATATGATTAAACACATGTTATATTGGCAATACATAGACGTTTAATCAAATATGATTAAACACACATACAGATCGTGTAATCATATATGATATCACACTTCTCGCATTCTCGCAAAATGTTTAACTTCTCGCATTCTTGCAAAATGGGGAAAATTTTTATTAAGTTTTGTGTTGAGATGGCATTTTGCTAGACAAGGAAAAATAACTGGGGTTTTAGTTTCCACTTGTAATGATTCTTCTTCTTTCCTTCTCATGGACAATAATTAGTGGGACATAATTAAGCACGCTACCATAATCAACGCATTGAAAATTTTACTCACTCAGGGAAAAAACATTTATAACACTAATAAACAGCAACATGCACTTAATTTGGTGATTATAGTGTTATCAATCAACTTTGGTATAATTATGATTTATTTAAGATCGATAAGGTGATAAGAAGACGCTACAATACAATTAAGGACTTGCTGAAAAATGGAATAATTTCCATTGACTACGTAAAGTCAAAGGAGAATATAGCCGATCCTTTGACAAAAGGCCTAAGTAGAGAGCAAGTATCCTTTTCATCGAGGGGAATGGGCTTACAGCCAATACAATGAGTTTCCTCGGCGGCAACCTAACCTAGCGAAATTGGAGATCCCATGGTCTAGGTTCAATAGGCAAACTGGTCGGGGTCAACTCAAGCAACAATAAAACAAAGGTATGCCTATTCCTATGATGTTTTCCTTTGTAATTTCCGTTGATGATTTGGGGTTGAATTTTATATTCTTAATAATGCTGATAGCTTCTTAGTAGAATACAACGGAATATTCTTGATCGGCATTACCTATGTGAGACTGATGTGTGGTCGCATCTTTGAGGACGGATATGGCTACGTCTTCTAAAACTCTCATGAAGAAAGGATTTGTTCACGACCGAAATGAACACAACGGTAAGAATCTATGTATGTATAGATATAATATGTGTGTTACCTATTGTCTTGATTTACTACAAAAAGTGGCTAGTTCAAGACCTCAGTTCACTATCCACGAAGTAGATCCGATAGGTATTCACTAGGAAAGGTTCAAGTCCAAAAGACACCTTTTCCGATGCATATTATAACTAGCTTGGTGATAGAAACATAAGTTCCATAATATTGCTTATTTTCTATTCAAATGTGGGGTATTATTTGGGTTTGAATAGAAAATGTGGGGTATTGTTGGAACTTAGTTAAGAAAAGGAGAAATTGTCCCTCATAGGAGTCAAGCCAAACTTTCAATCACTTAATAAATCCAATCCATTGTGCAATAAATGAATTCCTTGAATGATTGACTTGGATTGTGGTGTGATTGAAAGGCTTTTCTTGACATTAATATATACATTAAATGTCAAATATGGGCCTTGGGCCTTGGGGCTCTTGGGGTCGAGATAGATTGACGATGGAGATTATGATGCAGGGTAACAGTGGATTTCGTGGGTCAAGGCGCGACCTAAGTCGTGAAGCCACTCGCGGAGTGTTCTGTCAACAGTGAGTTTCGCGACTCCAATTTGATCCAACGAATTCTCATCATTCTCTCTCAATTTTTCTGGGTTTCTCCTCTTCCATTCTTCACTAAAACATACATGATTCGATAGATTCAAGTTTCACACTTGAATACGATTGTTGTATCCTCTAGACGGACGCATTACGGGCGAATTTCTGTCTTAGGACACTGCTTTACGTGCAGGCCTCAATCGATTTCAACTTGTACAACAATTTCTATTCAAGTAAGGATTTAATTTTGTATTTTATGATTGATTGTTGTTATACTTTGTGAATTACATAGATATATATATATAAGAATTTTAATTTCCATTATTAATTTGTTTATATATACAATTATTATTCACGTGATTGATTACTCATAACATCTATCACCTTAGATTGCCATAAGGTGGGGGTCGTGCCCCTTGCAGGGGGTGATAGGGGCAGTGCAACTGGCGATGGCTTTAAGTTTTGGGACTTTCTACAAGAATTTCAAAAAGTTGGAAACCTTCTTAAAATTGTTCCTAAAATAAATGAATTTGTCCAAGTGTTGTTTAGAGCTTTTGTGAGTCTTCACTCTACCTAAGTTGTGGTCCTGAGCCTCTATAGCTTTTGTTGAAAGCTTCTTTTGCACCGATAGGTACAACCAAATTGGGTTTAAGTGACAGGTTGGATGTTTTTTACCCTTTTATATTTATATTCAATCATGACAATCTTGAAATGCATTTACTAACATAATGTTGTCAACATATATAAAAAATCACAGAATTTTGTGTGTTGTCATTATCATTTCATAGCACTAATAGTTTTTCTTGCCCACGTTGGATGTTTTGCACCGATAGGTACAACCAAATTGTGTTTAAGTGATAGGTTGGATGTTTTTTACCCTTTTATATTTATATTCAATCATGACGATATTGAAATGCATTTACTTTGTGCCATCGGAAGCAATGTTATACATGACTACTAAACAATCCACATTTATGATGGATCTATGAAAATTGGAACAAATATATTAGAGAGTTGTTTCTTTGTACGTTTTATTTTCCTTGCCAAGGGTCAAAATTTGATGTCTGGGGTCGTTGAGAGCTAAAACGTATAATTGAGGAAAAAAAGTTTTGAGTAAACTATAAATTTGGTCCTTGTGGTTTATAAAAAAAAATTAAAAAAAAATAACACTTTTCATCCTCAATTTTAAAATTACAAGATAATTATTGGGGTTTCCAAAAATGTACGGATTTGGTTTACCTCTAACAATCGTAATTTTCTTTGTTAACCGATGGGTATTTGCGTTCTTTTATCGGGGTTTTTTTGTCTTTTACACAATCAAAATATATTTTATGATTTTGGTTCCTGCGATTTTTGATCGAGTAAAATAAAAAAAATCAATAAAAGGATAAAAATGTCATTTATTTAATGAAGTTCTTTAACGGTTGTTAGAGGAAGGACCAAATCCTGACGTTTTTATAAACAACGATGGCCATCTTGTATTTTCGAAACTACAGGGTCAAAAAGTGTTAACTTAGATAAACCACAGAGACCAAATTTGTAGTTTAAACAATAAAGCGTCATATCTAAAATGTTACGGTAAGTTAATTTATAGGACTTTTTTGGGCGTCTAACAAACTTTTTTTGTATATTTTAAAAATAAATTGTATTAGTTATTTTATAAGACAATTTTGAAAAATGTTCTATGAACACATTTTATAATAGGACACTTGTTTTTATAACACTATTTTTTTTTAAAAAGTGTCCTATAAAAAACATAACACGACACCTTTAAAAATGTTTTATAAAACTTGGTATTATGCTAAAAACGTCTTATAAATTTATTGTAACACTTTTAAATATGATGCTTTATTGTGTGGTCATATAAGAAAGAATCATGACCCTTATACATTTTCAACATTTTATAAATCCAATATTGTTGTAGTAAAAAAATGTTCTTTAGAGTAATTAAACAACAATGTTTGGATAAAGAAAATGGAGTTACTAGTGTGTAATGTAACATGATTATAATTTCTAGTTAATTTCATAATGCATAGCTACCAAAGGCCTTTCGTGATATCCGGTTCTTTGGCCTTTTAGGAGGTTAGGATATTAAACATCACCAAAAATGAATAAAGTATTTGAGTTTATTTGTTGCACTCTTTTTTTCTTATACAACTAGTGTTATACCCGTCCGTTGGTCGGGTATACAACATGACTTTAATCTAAATTCAGTTATTGATTGGTCAGTCTTTTCATCATTACCGAATGTTTTTTTTTTCAATTGAGCAAGAAGCTTAAGTCAAACTATAACCGACTTTCCGTGTCTGTGACTCTCAGTTAGGTACCCTGCGGCTTGAAGGGTCCTTCCGTATCTTTCATATTAGATCATAGGCAAATAAGCGATCGGAATCGGATTACACCCTTCTCGATTTCAAGATTTTCGTGATCTCAAACTCGAGTTTTTCAAGAGAACCGTGTGAAAATGCAGCTTTATCCTCGAGTTAAAATCCAATATCGATTGTGCATGAAACAACTTACGGTTATTGCCATGTTTACAATGCTCTTTAATGAAATGATGGGCAATCTTTGATGATATTCCATCTCTTCTTCCTCTTAATCCAAAATCCCCATCTATTGTATTATTACCGGTGTACAAGGAGAACAAAAGATTCATTCTAACACAGTTGCATTTAGAGGCGTTACAAGTCAAGATGGCATGACCGCAGACCGGTGAGCCAACATCCCCTTTTTACACAATATGTACCATCATCTCAAAATAAATGTTCATGATGAAAAAGTTATACAATTCTACAAACGTGTAATTATTACATTATTTAATCAACTAAATAAAAATTGTACCTTTAATAACAGAGAGACTAATGACATTTCCATCTCATAATTAATGGTAGAATTTATTTTTGAAGGTGAACGCTTATTTTGGATAAATTAAAATAGAAATATGGACACTTATATCGAGAACGAAAGAAGTACGGTATTTTCCTTTCATGGAAAGCTTTCAAACGACTAACATGAGGAATGGAGGATTATATACATCTCTTCCAAAGAACCATATCTTTGACTTTTTAGGTCAACCAGACTAAATTGTCACTCTCAAAATTGACTTGAATTCTTGGAAATTTTCAAGAAAACTTTGATTTTTTTTTAAAGCATCATTTATAAACCAACAAACACAAACAACCAGAACAAAAGAGTAAATAACAGCCCAGACTAACGGCAAAAAAAGTTTGCCAGGAGCAAACTAGTCAAACAGCAACCACACAACTATAAGCCGAACAAAAACTCAAACCAAATAAAATTAAACCAAACCAACCCATACACAACCAACCCCAGACAACCCACTCGACCCTTCACACAAACTCCCACGCCATAGCTAGCTGCCCCTACGCCGACGGATCGATCATGCTAGAGCCCATTGCTCTATCAACCATCAATTTCAAGAAAACTTTGATGGGTACATTAAACTATATGTCAATCATTACATATAAAAAAGGATGGTACTAATGTACACTAATTTATATTAATCTTAAAGACATTAAGGTACTGAACTATATCAAGCAACCGATATGGTAAATATTTGTATGTTATAATTATTAAAATAGATCCTATTAATCTATATAAATGCATCAACCTCTAAATCTACCGGAAGTTGAATAATTTGAATCAATGCCTATCGATTACTTTCTGAAGGGCCTGCCTTGATCATTTTTGCTGTCGATGTCATACAACTCTTTAACTACAATGTACAAGTGTATCAAGCATCAAGATTATGATCACAATCTGTAAATGAGTTTTGCTTGCATACCTTAGATTCAATGCTTAATGTGAGAATCCCATTAGTGGTAAAAGAATGAACTGAATTGACTTTAACCACCACTAAATCCAAGTCTAGATTACTAAATTAACAGAAGAAACTAACTTTTTCTTCATACACTAATTAAAATGATAACCATACGAGCAAATGAAAATAAAGGTAACCTCTACCCATGACATCAGTTGAGGACCATGACCCATTAACTACTCCTAAACATTCTCATAATCTGCCACCCCCCCAACACTTTAAAATATTACATAATAGATACCTTGACCGATTCATTAGAACTTGAAGAAGCTGATTGAATCCTGGCAGACGAAAAAGCATGACAGTTGGGTATACGACTCTTTGGTAATGTATGCCACTTATCAATGTATGTCATTGACTCCTTATCTAAGTCTGGAAGTTGGCGCTTTTCAAGGTTGTACAGAATCGTTTTGGATTCACCAAGTAGTCGAGCTGCAGTTGTGATGCTCTCTCCCCTTTTCTCTATTGCCTTGTGATGACACTTCAGAGTTATGACTCGTGGTAAGTTGGTAAAGCAAGCACATAATATATCTGCGATTATAGTTGAAATCCACTCGAAAAGTTTCATATCTGTTTGGAATTCTTCTTCTTGATTGCAATGGGCCAGTATGTTTTGGCTGATTCTGTACATCGAACTCGCAGCAATGAACTTATGAGAACTTCTATTATTGCTTTTGTCCGCAATCTTTTTAGCTTCATTACCTAACCATCGAAGAATTTCCTCCGACGATTTTTCATTACGAGGCTTCTTTTGAAGATCAAATTCCAGCCAACTGCAGTATACTTCGGCTTCAGTCCATATACGTCTAGCTGTTTTTCTTGCCTTTATCAACTCACCATTTGCATCGAGAGTTTCTTCAATATGTCGAACGAATTGTAGCCCTTCGCTCAAGCTAGCAAGTAACTCGTTGACATGACCATTTTCAATGTTAGGAAGTGCTAGGGCAATGGTAGTTAATGTTACGGCTACTAGGCTCCAACAACTGCGGGTTTCTTCCGGATATAAAGGTGTGACTTGGTTCTTGTTGAACCATATTACTCCACTAAATCCTGTAGACCTCTCTAGAAACTTCATAAGATTTCTTGGTTGTTTCTTTTCAGACTTGTGAAGAAGTTTGGTTATACATCTGAGCATATTTCTCAATGTTCTATCTGAAAGCTTTTCCTCATCTTCAATTTTTAGAACATAAAGAGTATATTCTTCAATCTCTGATCTCACATTGTTGCCGGATGCACTGGAGTCCTTTTTAAACCTTTTCATCAATGAGTTGCAGCAGAAATGACAAAAAGAATAGTATAAGAGCATAATGCACCTGGGAACGAAACATATCGTTTTACATATAACCACAAGTGTTATCTGAAGTGCCATACAAATGTTCAAAATCATGTTTTTGACATGATTAAAAACTTTTTTGCATTGGCGGCCTGGGATATATGAAGTGACATGGATGTGTTTCCAGTGCCGAAGCCTTTGGGTCCAATGTTTCTCGACTCTAAACATGTTTATTTGGTTGATGCTCCATTCTTTGGAGAGATTGAAATAACTGATAATAGTAATGCATCTAAAAGTGGGTGCAATACTACCTACTACAATCCCAATTGCTTGAATGGTAAGAATTAAATTGATTGACCACTTATACTCTGACTCTCCATCCCAAAAGTGTGGTGATAAATCGACCCAAATATATATCAAGATAAAAAATGATATAGTAGCAAATATTGAGCACACCAATCCAGAAGCATAACAGAAGGGTGAACAAGCAAGGACAAATTGGGGGTTACCGGTTTCAGCCATCATCCAGTACTTTTTGACATGATGTGTGAGTTCCGTTGTTGTGAACTTTATCTCTTGATGATCTAGAACCGATCTGTGCAACTTCTGGTACTGTTGTTCTAAAACTCTTCTAGATGCAGGAACTGTTAAAGCTACCCATAATGGCCATGGAAGGAAAAATATAAAGATAGACATTTCTACCACGGCACCAAAACTTCCATTACGAGCTTCTTGAATGTATAACTTTACAATAATGGTGATGATGAGAATACCTAGGGCAATGATGTTGGTGAAAAGTTCCTTGTCATCCATACCCCCTAAAGAAGGGAGAAAGTTAGCTAACATGGTGAACAAGAACAAGATGCTGATAAACTTTACTCTCCGATCATTCACGCTAGGCAATTCGGTTGTTAGATCCACCAGTAGCTTCATTGTTATTGCTATGAGTGTGGTTGATGTAGCATTAATGGTGAAGAATCTACAAGGAAACCAGAGTTTGCGTTGTCGGAAACCTTGGAAGACATCGGCTGCCATTGCAAGAGTGCAAATGAGAGATGCTACAGCAACATACAACCCCATCAACAGCATGGCCATCGCTTCAAATGGATATTTCGTCTTTGCTAGACAAGGGAAAATAAGTTTTAGTGTAATTTGGTAGAACAAGTGCTAATCGATGCTTGATATATATAGATATAGATATATAGAAGGATGAAAGTTGGAACATGTATATTAAAGAGTTATTTGTTTTACTCGTAATTATTTTGACATGACAAGTGCTGATTTGTTAAGTGCCATGATTTTTTTTATTTAAAAGTATTTTTTATTAGAAATGTTATAATTTAATTCATTTATAAATTACTTATTTTTATTGTACAATTTCTATACAATATCTATAAAAACATTTAATTAAAGTATGTATTGTTTTTCTTGTTTACGATCCTTGGCCCCTTCATCTTCTTGAAACCCAACACATAACCCTAAATCTTTTTCTTTATTTAACTTCAACTTACCACAGAAGTACAGAACCCCCTGTGTCCTACTGTTCATTGACACCTACTTTCCTTTTTATTAAAATATAAAGTAATCCACTTTAATGTTTTAGGTTGATTACAAAAGATGATAATTAGGGGGGGAAAGATTTCGTTTCGAGTTCTAAGAAGATGAAAAAAGAAAAAAAAGTTAGGGTTTTATTTCATGATTGAAGAACATGAATTCGAATGGTGAAATTTTTTATTAAGTTTTGTGTTGAGATGGCATTTTGGCTAGACAAGGAAAAATAATTGGGGTTTTAGTTTCCACTTGTAATGATTCTTCTTTTTTCCTTCTCATGGACAATAATTAGTGGGACATAATTAAGCACGCTACCATAATCAACGCATTGAAAATTTTACTCACTCAGGAAAAAAGCATTTATAACACTAATAAACAGCAACATGCACTTAATTTGGTGATTATAGTGATATCAATCAACTTTGGTATAATTATGATTTATTTAAGATCGATAAGGTGATAAGGCAAACAATGTGAGTTAGGAGGTGAAGAGTGCACACTCAATAATGTTACATCTATCACCTTAGATTGCCATAAGGTGGGGGTCAAGGGGGTCGTGCCCCTTGCAGGGGGTGCTAGGGGCAATGCCCCTGGCGATGGTTTTAAGTTTTGGGACTTTCTACATGAATTTCAAAAAGTTGGAAACCTTCTTGAAATTGTTCCTAAAATAAATGAATTTGTCCAAGTGTTGTTTAGAGCTTTTGGACTCAGTGCCTCTTATCCTTCTGATCAGAGGTTTTGAGTCTTCACTCTACCTAAGTTGTGGTCCTGAGCCTCTGGAGCTTTTGTGGAAAGCTTCTTTTGCACCGATAGGTACAACCAAATTGGGTTTAAGTGACAGGTTGGATGTTTTTTACGCTTTTATATTTATATTCAATCATGACAATCTTGAAATGCTTTTACTAACATAATGTTGTCACCATATATAAAAAATCAAAGAATTTTGTGTGTTGTCATTGTCATTTCATAGCACTAATAGTTTTTCTTGCCCACGTTGGATGTTTTGCACCGATAGGTACAACCAAATTGGGTTTAAGTGATAGGTTGGATGTTTTTTACCCTTTTATATTTATATTCAATCATGACGATATTGAAATGCATTTACTTTGTGCCATCGGAAACAATGTTATATATGACTACTAAGCAATCCACATTTATGATGGATCTATGAAAAATGGAAGATATATATTAGAGAGTTGTTTCTTTGTACGTTTTATTTTCCTTGCTAAGGGTCAAAATTTGATGTCTGGGGGTCGTTGAGAGCTAAAACCCATAATTTAGCTAATCCCATACGGAAAAAAGGTTTTGAGTAAACTATAAATTTGGTCCGTGTGGTTTATAAAAAAATAATACTTTTCATCCTTACAACTTTAAAATTACAAGATGATTATCGGGGTTTCCAAAAATGTACGGATTTGGTTTACCTCTAACAATCGTAATTTTCTTTGTTAACCGATGGGTATTTGCGTTCTTTTATCGGGGGGGTTTTTGTCTTTTACACAATCAAAATATATTTTATGATTTTGGTTCCTGCGATTTTTGATCGAGTAAAATAAAAAAAATCAATAAAAGGATAAAAATGTCCTTTATTTAATGAAATTTTTTAACGGTTGTTAGAGGAAGGGACCAAATCCTGACGTTTTTACAAACAACGATGGCCATCTTGTATTTTCGAAACTACAGGGTAAAAAAGCGTTAACTTAGATAAACCACAGAGACCAAATTTGTAGTTTAAACAATAAAGCGTCATATCTAAAATGTTACGGTAAGTTAATTTATAAGACTTTTTTGGGCGTCTTAACAAGTTTTTTTGTATATTTTAAATATAAATTGTATTAGTTATTTTATAAGACAATTTTGATAAATGTTCTATGAACACATTTTATAATAGGACACTTGTTTTTATAACACTATTTTTAAAAAAAGTGTCCTATAAAAAACATAATACGACACCTTTAAAAATGTTTTATAAAACTTGGTATTATGCTCAAAAACGTCTTATAAACTTATTGTAACACTTTTAAATATGACGCTTTATTGTGTAGTCATATAAGGAAGAATTATGGCGCTTATACATTTTCAACATTTTATAAATCCAATATTGTTGTAGTAAAAAAATGTTCTTTTGTAGATAGAGTAATTAAACAACAATGTTTGAATAAAGAAAATGGAGTTACTAGTGTGTAACGTAACATGATTATAATTTCTAGTTAAGTTCATAATGCATAGCTACCAAAGGCCCTTCGTGATATCCAGTTCTTTGGCCTTTTAGGAGGTTAGGAGATTAAAATCACCAAAAATATATAAAGTATATATTTGAGTTTATTTGTTGCACTCTTTTTTTCTTATACAACTAGTGTTATACCCGTCCGTTGGTCGGGTATACAACATGACTTTAATATAGATTCACTACAAAATTTTCGACCTTTTCCGATGGCCAAATCCGCCGGAAATCCGCCGGAAATCGGCGTTTTCGGCGGATTTGGTCGGCCGGAAACAGGGGCGCCGCAAATCATTTTTTTCGGCGGCATTTTCGGCGGATTGAGATTTTCGGCGGATTTGGCCGTCGGAAACGGATCCGATTTTTTTTTAAAATTTAAATGATTTGATTAATTAAGAAAATTAATTTTAACTATTTGCGGCAGATTTTCGGCGGAATATTCCGCCGAAAATAGTTTTTTATTTATTTTTATTTGTACTTAATTTATTTATTTATTTTTATTAAAAAAATCTTTCGGCGAAATATGTCGGCGGATTTTCGGCGGAATATTCCGCCGAAAATAGTTATTTATTTATTTATTATTTTCAGCGGAATACCAACGATACGTTATTTATCGACGATCAGTATTACCGACGGATTTTAGCGACGGATTAACGACGACTACGTGACAGCGACGTTTATAGACGGATTACCGACGGAACGTTAAAAAAAATAATTAAAAATACAAAAAATCTGTATAAAACCTATTAAAACATTGATAATTCATATGCAAAAACCATTACAAAACACTGTTGTCTTTAATACAATATCATCTCAAATCTGTAAACTAAATTCAATGTAGTCTGTAAACTAAAACATTGGTAATGGTAAGTGGTGTTTCGGGTCTTCTCTTTCATTATGAGCTTCATTCTTAGCTTTGCACGCCCAATCGATCTGCAACCACAAAAATAGGATATCTATGTTAATCAAATAAGATCTTGAATTATTCCAATTAACAATCAATCATTAATTCGAGATTCTAGTACAACCGTACACAGTTAACGGTAATAATTCAAACATACCAATTTGGTATAACATCAAAATAATAACCATTCATCAATATATGCGTTTCAGTTCGAAAATGGTTAAAAGAAAAACTCACCTCGATGACGACAAACGAGGAATTTAAACTTTAACCGAGACGACGATCGAAACCGAACACTTGCACAAACTTTGAAGTAAAATGTCAAGAAAGAGACGCTAAAATGGGCGATATCACCAACCAACCCACCTATATGCACAAGTGCATATAGCCTAGTTCAAATGGTAGCTCAATGTATTCATCAATATATGCGTTTCAGTTCGAAAATGGTTAAAAGAAAAACTCACCTCGATGACGAAAAACGAGGAATTTAAACTTTAACCGAGACGACGATCGAAACCAAACACTTGCACAAACTTTGAAGTAAAATGTCAAGAAAGAGACGCTAAAATGGGCGATATCACCAACCAACCCACCTATATGCACAAGTGCATATAGCCTAGTTCAAATAGTAGCTCAATGTATTCATCAATATATGCGTTTCAGTTCGAAAATGGTTAAAAGAAAAACTCACCTCGATGACGACAAACGAGGAATTTAAACTTTAACCGAGACGACGATCGAAACCGAACACTTGCACAAACTTTGAAGTAAAATGTCAAGAAAGAGACGCTAAAATGGGCGATATCACCAACCAACCCACCTATATGCACAAGTGCATATAGCCTATATGCACAAGTGCATATAGCCTAGTTCAAATGGTAGCTCAATGTATTCATCAATATATGCGTTTCAGTTCGAAAATGGTTAAAAGAAAAACTCACCTCGATGACGACAAACGAGGAATTTAAACTTTAACCGAGACGACGATCGAAACCGAACACTTGCACAAACTTTGAAGTAAAATGTCAAGAAAGAGACGCTAAAATGGGCGATATCACCAACCAACCCACCTATATGCACAAGTGCATATAGCCTAGTTCAAATGGTAGCTCAATGTATTCATCAATATATGCGTTTCAGATCGAAAATGGTTAAAAGAAAAACTCACCTCGATGACGACAAACGAGGAATTTAAACTTTAACCGAGACGACGATCGAAACCAAACACTTGCACAAACTTTGAAGTAAAATGTCAAGAAAGAGACGCTAAAATGGGCGATATCACCAACCAACCCACCTATATGCACAAGTGCATATAGCCTATATGCACAAGTCGAGAAATCAGGAACAAATCGAGAAATCAAACAGGGGCTCAGTTGTATACCTCTATATGATCAACAATGGACTCAGGACCCTTAATTCCATGATTGAGCCATCCCTTCCTTTTTGTGGTCTACAATGGGGAAAGATCATATAAGTTTCATATAATTCACAAACTATGCAAGGAGCATACAAACATACTTGAATGGGAAACATCTAAGTTCTGTTACATAAGGAAAGCCAAGTTTATTTTCAGACTCATTTCTGTTTAATGAGCACACACAGCCACATATATTCTGCATGCAGCATGTGACTCCGCACATTATTTAACTAAACTGTTTGGTTACAAGCTAAATACCTAAAATACCCATCAATGATGTAACTTTTTAAGATTTTCAACCCATGTTTTTTGAAGCTGACACTTTGATAAAAATTACAAAACAGAGGAAGCTTATGACTCAAAGACAACACTATCAATACTTTGTAGTGCTTAACAACTAGCAAATAATTCATTAGCAAGCCCAAGTTTGAATCACTACATACATCACATCTTATAATGCAGGATAACAACCAACCAATGTCTCAATTTTTGGGTTTTAATTCTAGCATACAACTTATCCATCTACTAATTCAGGTGGTTTATGCACTGCATGCGGGTTCTCCGGTTCTAGAAAAATGATTTCGTTCTTTAACATACATAAGCAAGTAAATCTTCCAATTTTTTTAGCAAAGTCACTCCACCCCTTTGCCAATTGAGCTATAAATCTTCCCATTTTAGATAATTTTAAAAAAAAACTTGTTTTTGAAGAATGTTGGTTGTTCAATCTTGATTATATTCCCCCATCCTATCTCACCTTTCACCAATTGCATTATTCTTGGAAATTTCCTTGCTTTCTTTGACAAATTTAAGCATGAGCATAGGCTTCTTGTTTTTCTTGCATAATTTTCACAAAATCTAATATGATATACATTATCAAACCTTGAATAACATGCCACAAATTAGTAAGCAGGCCCCCAAATTATAGTCACAAATACAAATGGCCGATCTCATATAAATCAATCAACATAAAACCAATTTATGCAAAGGGTAAAAGAAGTTAATGACGAATATCAAATAAAAGCAACACAAAATCAATTATTCAAGTAAAGTGGCAGCCTTCGATTTACGCAAATATATAAATGCAATTGTGCAGAAGATGTACCTTAAGGCTATGGCACAAGGTGAGAAAATCGATGCTGGAAGATGAAGAAGACGTGGTTTCGGTAACATCAGAATTGAGCGCCGATCTTTTGGGTTCAAATTTGGGGATTTGACAACGAACAGAAAGCAATTTACGATCATGGGAAGTAAAGGGTAATTTCAACAAACAAGGACGATGAAGGCGTCGAGGGTTACTGAGACGAGGGTGAAGTGTCTGCGGAGAAGACGATGAAGAAGGATTAGTTGCTGCCATTGATGAATAATTTGGTAAAAATCTTGATTGAAAAAGAAAGTGGGTTTTCTTGGAATACGATGAATATGCCTTTGTTGTGGCAAAAGTCGATGAGAGATTGAGAGGATGAAGGGGATGAGAGGATGCGTCGATTAGGGTCAAAGGGTGGGGATGGGAGAGAGTCCTCAAATAATTGGGGGGAAATTTGGGAGGGAACTAAGGGTTAATAAAATTTGAGGGGGAAAGAAAAATTAGAGGGATTTAACTTAAAAATTGTGTGTAGATGTGTGTATCTATCTATCTATAACTATAACTATCAATATCAATACTATATTATAAATTACGGATAAAAAACTCTTAAAAACAATTGTTAAAGTTTGATGTACTGTTATTTAATGATAATTATTTAAAATCTAAATAAAGAATGAAAACGTAAAAAAATTTCCTATTTAATCCTTATCTCTAACAAGTTTAACTTCTCTAAAATCACTCCTCACTTCAACTACCCTAAAAATCTAACAGAATATTTAATGTTTATTATATAAAAAACATTATTTTATTAAACCTAAAATAAATTACATTATTATTAAACTATCGAATAATTCACAACTAAACGTTCTGTTAAAGCCCAACTAGGAACATTAAAGCCCAACTGGATTTGTTAAAGCCCAGTTGAATCCATTAAAGCCCAACTAGGTACGTTAAAGCTCAATTGGGTACGTTAAAGCCCAACTTTGTACGTTAAAGCCCAACTGGGAACATTAAAACCCAACTGGATTCGTTAAAGCCCAACTGGGAACATTAAAACCCAACTGGAATCGTTAAAGCCCAACCGGATCCATTAAAGCCCAACTAGGTACGTTAATGCTCAACTGGTACGTTAAAGCCCAACTGGGAACATTAATATGTGTTCGTATGCATATATGTACTGCATATATGCATGTGATGTGTATTGGGATCAATAAGGCCACTAAGGCCCACTATAGCCCAACTGGATTCATTAAAACCCAACTGGATGCGTTAAAGCCCAACCGTATCCATTAAAGCCATACTGGATCAATTAAAGCCCAACCGGGTACATTAAAGCCCAACTGGATCAATTAAAGCCCTTTAAAGTCCGATAGATCCATTAAGGCCCAATGAAACCCTTTAAAACCCGATAGATCCGTTAAGGCCCAATAAATTCTTTAAAGTCCAATATAACCCTTTAAAGTCCGATAGATCGATTAAGACCCATTGAATCCCTTTAAAGGCCAATAGAATCGATTAAAGTCCAATAGAATTAATTAAGGCCCAATGAAACCCTTTAAAGCTGAATATAACTTTTTAAAGCCCGATAGAATCCCTTAAGGCCCAATGAAACCCTTTAAAGCCCAATAGAACCCTTTAAAGCCCGATAGAACCTTTTAAACCCTGATAGATCCATTAAGGCCTAATGAAACTCTTTAAAGCCAATAGAACCCCTTAAAGGCCGATAGATTCATTAAGGCCCAATGAAACCCTTTAAAGCCCAATAAATCCATTAAGGCCCAATGAAAAGCCTTTAAAGCCCAAGTGGTGTTTGTTAAAGTCCAACTGGGTACGTTAAAACCCAATAGTGTTTGTTAAAGTCCAACTGTGTACGTTAAAGTCCAACCAGGTACGTTAAAGCCCCAACTAGATCCGTTAAAGCCCAATTGCATCCATTAAAGCCCAACTGGTGCGTTAAAGCCTAACTGGGTACGTTAAAGCCCAACTAGATCCCTTAAAGCTCAACCGTATCCATTAAAGCTCAACTGGATCCTTTAAATACTAACTAGATCTGTTAAAGCCCAACTAAATCCCTTAATGATCAACTGTATACATTAAAGCCAAACTGGGTACGTTAAAGCACAACTGGATCCATTAAGGCCCAACTGGATCCGTTAAAGCCCAACTATGTACGTTAAAACCCAACCGTATCCATTAAAGCTCAACTAGATCCTTTAAACACTAATTGGATCTTTTAAATTTCATCTGAATCCTTTAAATACTAACTGGATCTGTTAAAGCCCAACAGGGTCAACAATCGGATTCATTAAAGCCCAACCGAATCCATTAAAGTCATACTGGATCAATTAAAGCACAACTGGATCCGTTGAAACCCAACTAGGAACGTTAAAGCCCAACCGGATCCGAAAATTAACTATTTTCGGCGGATTTTAATTTTTAATTTTTTTTAAATAATATAGAATATCCGCCGAAAATCCGACGAAAATATTATAAGATTTTTGGCGGATTTCCGACGGATTTTTATTTTTTATTTTTTTTAATTCATTTTAAAATAATAATTAATTAACTATTTTCGACGGATTTTTGGCGGATTTTAATTTTTTATTTTTTTTAAATAATATAGAATATCCGCCGAAAATCCGCCGAAAATTTTATAAGATTTTTGGCGGATTTCCGACGGATTTTTATTTTTTATTTTTTTAATTCATTTTAAAATAATAATTAATTAACTATTTTCGGTGGATTTTCGGCGGATTTTAATTATTTATTTTTTTTAAATAATATAGAATATCCGCCGAAAATCCGCCGAAAATTTTATAAGATTTTCGGCGGATTTCCGACGGATTTTTATTTTTTATTTTTTTAATTAATTTTAAAATAATAATTAATTAACTATTTTCGGCGGATTTTCGGCGGATTTTAATTTTTTATTTTTTTTAAATAATATAGAATATCCGCCGAAAATCCACCGGAAATTTTATAAGATTTTCGGCGAATTTCCGACGGATTTTTATTTTTATTTTTTATTTTTTTAATTCATTTAAAAATAATAATTAATTAACTATTTTCGGCGGATTTTCGGCGGATTTTAATTAATTAAATTAATTAATTAAAATCCGCCGAAAATCCGCCGAAAATAGTTAATTAATTATAATTAATAAGAAAAAAAATAAAAAAATTATATTCTGTCGGAAATCCGCCGAAAATAATTGATTTTAAAAAAATAAAATAAAAATTTCGACGGATTTTCGGCGAAAGTCAAACTTGGTTGACCCGTTTGACTTCCGTCGGAAATCCGCCGAAAATTTCCGGCGGAAAAATCCGTCGGAAACATCCGCCGAAAATGCCTCTTTTTCTAGTAGTGATTCAGTTATTGATTGGTCAGTCTTTTCATCTTTACCGAATGCTTTTTTTTCAATTGAGCAAGAAGCTTAGTCAAACTATAACCGGCTTTCCGTGCCTGTGACTCTCAGTTAGGTACCTGCGGCTTGAAGGGTCCTTCTGTGTCTTTCATAATAGATCATAGGCAAATAAATAAGCGATTGAAATCGGATTACACCCTTCTCGATTTCAAGATTTTCGTGATCTCAAACTCGAATTTTTCAAGAGAACCGTGTGAAAATGCATCTTGATCATCGAGTTCGTTCGAGTTAAAATCCAATATCGATTGTGCATGAAATAACTTACGGTTATTGCCATGTTTACAATGCTCTTTAATGAAACGATGGGCAATCTTTGATTATATTCCATCTCTTCTTCCTCTTAATCCAAAATTCCCATATGTTGTTGGGTTGGATCTTCGTTTGGGAGGTAAAGGGGTGACGTTTCTGAAATCAACTGTTTGACCGGATAAACTAAATGGATCGTGAGAGTTCACTTTCCGAATCTAATGTTTCGCCCTTATGCATGGGTTACACAAAATTCAGATATGGGGTAATCCAAATAGGAACAATTTCTTTTGAGGCACCGAAAAGAAATTCACAACTAGATATTTATATCAAATCGATGTCTAATGGTTACCAATCTCAACTGATAATTAAAATCAGTATCCAAGATTGTATATATATCAGAAATATGTAATCAAGAGAAAAAACCAAAATACAGATATATATATATATATATATATATATATATATATATATATATATATATATAGTGTTTGGTTCATTTGAGAAATGGTAAATATATGAGAAATAGAGAAGTGATCTTAGCCATTCATATGGTCAAGATCGGATTTAATTGGTCAAAAGTTGCGGCTTTGACTGGTCAAAAATTGCGACTTTGACTGGTCAAAAATTACGGCTCTTCCAAAAATATAAGGGTATTTACGTAACTTTGATAAAAACACGTGCGCGTTCATATATATGAAGGCATGCAGTCATATATGAATGCATGCGTTCATATATGAATATTCGTAATTTTTACATAAACACTGACTGCATGCCTTCATATATGAATGCATGCGTTCATATATGAATGCATGCAAAAAAAAGAGTGACATTCATATATGAACGTCTGTTTTTTGCATGCCTTCATATATGAATGCATTCGTTCATATATGAATGTTCATAATTTTTACATAAACACTGACTGCATGCCTTCATATATGAATGCATGCGTTCATATATGAATGCATGCAAAAAAAAAAAGAGTGACATTCATATATGAACGCCTGTTTTTTGCATGTCTTCATATATGAATGCATGCGTTCATATATGAATACGTGCAAAAAAAAATAGTGACATTCTACTAACATTCATATATGAACGTCTACTAACATTCATATATGAACTTCTGTTTTTTGCATGCATTCATATATGAACACACACGGCTAAAAAAAAGTGATATTCATATCTGAATGCATGCGTTCATATATGAATGCGTTTGGATAATTTACAAAAATACCCTTCGAATAATAAACAATGTGAGGAACACGGGAGTGGACCATGGGAGCAATTATCCCCTAATTCTCGGTCAAAGCCGCCGATCTTGACCGAATTAATGGTTTAATATCACTTCTCTTTTTCTCATATATTTAGTGTTTCTCAAATGAACATTTCCCTATATATATATATATATATATATATATATAGATCTCGTAAGATAGCTCTCTTCTTCACTCTCATCTTCCATCCTTATCAACTGATATATATATATATAGGTATATATATATATATATATATATATATATATATATTTGAAGATGTAGATGGCTGCCAACAATGAAATTGAAAAGAATTGAGAATATGGTGGTGTGGTGGTGTCATGCGCATGCGTAGAAAGCAGAGAAAAGAAAATAATAATAAATATTTAAATATTTTTTTTTCTTTTTCTTTTTCCTTTTTAATAAAATAAATATTGCTTTTTCTTTTTCCTTTTCTTTTAATAATTATAGGTATATAATAATTATGTATTATCTACCAAGTAGATAATATCTAATTTAACCTAATAATTAAATTTCAGGATTCCATCAGCTGGGTTTACGCAATGCAATTTGCACGCGTTTACAAAACCTTTCCGCCGAAACCTTATTTCTGATATAACCGAAATCAATTTAGTTTTATACGAGTGTGCACTCCGCACCTCCTTGCTCGTCTAAATAACAAAAACTTGATTTCCATTGGTAACCTATAAATTCCATTATACTAAAATGAACTTTGTGACACTAAAATCACCAACAATCCTCCCCCATTTTAGTGTAACAATGAATTTACAAAACAAGACTTTGATTTGACCAAACTTATGCATACAAGAAAATATCGAAAAGATTGAATTTTCATGTTAGTATATTATAAGTTCCAAATACTCGAGAATCAGGGTGTTGCAAGCAATTGAACCCTTCAACCCATTTGAATACCTGAAGATAACATACACATACACATAAATTTAAATAAATATTCCAGTTAAAATCTGACACTGTTATAAAGCCGAGTGTCCAAATCCATTCGTGATCGTATAAAAAGCAAAGTCCCAACTTTTATGAAATGCGGCTACATTTCACGATCATATAGGTAATTTCTTTAAATATGTACCTGCTTACATTTTACATGCAAAGAATTAATTAAGAAAATACATTCAACCTTCCTACTACAGGTCCGAACACAACCCTTGGGATGAAATATTGTGTGTTCCAAATCCTTAAGTGTGAGCTTTCCACATTGAATTCAGCCTCCAATTTTGTCAGAGGGGAATTGGGTGTCTCACCATTAAAGATTTTAAATTGACTTTAAACCCATCCCGATAGCAGACTTGTGCACTAAGTCTCTAGCAATACCCTTTGTTAAATGATCCACTAAATTTTGTTGCGACCGCACAAACTCCACCGAAATTACACCACCCATGATTAAATCCCTAATCATACTGTGTCTGACACCTATGTGTCTGACACCTATTTGTCTAGACTTCCCATTGTATACCTGACTGTATGCTTTTGCCAAAGTGGCAGCACTGTCACAATGAATAAGTAAAGGTGCAATTGGTTTTGACCACAATGGAATCTCATATATCAAATTTCTTAACCATTCTGCCTCTTTACCGGCAGCGGCTAACGCAACAAATTCAGATTCCATTGTCGAGTTTGTTATACAAGTTTGCTTCTTGGAAGCCCAAGAAATGGCACCTCCCCCAAGCAAGAATACCCAACCACTTGTAAAAGAATGATCTTCACCATTAGATATCCAACTTGCATCCGAGTATCCTTTTAAAACCGAGGGATATCCAAGGTAACATAAACCGAAGTTCATAGTTCCCTTCAAATATTTAAATATCTAAAGTCGTGGTTTCATGGATTATACCAACCGATTGGAAATACTGGGGATTTATATATTCACCTCCCCGATTAGTCCGAAGACATTTTAGCGGATTGCTTAATTGCAATTCCACCTCGGTTTTGTATATTTTGAATTTATCCAAAGCTTCATCTTTGGAATGTAACAAATACACATAGCAAAACCGAGAGTAGTCATCAATAAAATTAATGACGTACTTATTATTTTCAATTGAAGGTGTTGAATGAAAATCACAAATGTCACTGTGTATTAAATCCAATATAACAAATGTAACACCCGCAAATCTCGGTACGTCATCGGTTTGAGTATAAATCTTATTATCGAGCCTAGAGAGAAGGATGCGTGTTGTAGGTTCGTTTTGAGGAAAAAGTCAGGCTCTGGCAAGTCTGGGCGACAATGCCCGTGACTATGACATGTGTCAATGTCGCGGGGCAAAGTCACGAAGGGCGTACCGAGGGTGGACTAGGAACGACGACTATGACCAGCGACTATGACATGTGTCAATGTCGCCAGGTCGGTACCGAGAGTCCTCAAGCTCGGGCGATTGTGACCAAGCGACTATGACAGTGTCATAGTCGCAGGGCAAGGTCGCCGACGGGCTCCAGGCCCTTAAATGCTCACCAACCCGTTTTTAGTTCATTTGTTTTTGTTGAGAACTCTTTGTGGACGATTTTGGAGGACAAAAAGGTAGGGTTTTCACCTCTCCTCATTGAATGCTTCTTGGAAAGGATGTTCATTTATGGTTTTTGGTTTTCATTCTAGGTGGTTGTTGTGATTTATAGCTTGGGGATTCAATTTCAAGGGTCTTACTTCTTTCTCCTAAGTGTCTACATCTAGGGTTTGTTAATAACCCTTACAAGGTGAGTTTTCCTAACCATCTCTCTATATTAAATGATAGGGTTATGTATTTATGAACTCATCTTTATGCTCTAATCCCATTTGGGTTTTGTTGGGTTTTGACCTAACTAGATGTTTCGAAAATATCATGATTATGCAACCGAGTAAAGGTATGGGGTGGTGTATTAAGGAAAAGTAATGATATTCGTATTTACCCAATCATTTACTAACTAATAATTGTCACTTGGGTATTGGTATAATGTGAAGAGAAAACTAGGGTTTTGAGAATATTATATGTTTTGGATTATTTATTAGACTAATGACTATTGAAAAATGAGTATTATATTATCAATGAGGAATGGTGCTTACGAAGTGTTCTTAACCATTTATGAGATGAGATATGATAATAATTCTTATGTTTTGGGTTTTGATCCCATGAATTATGTGCATGTTTATACGTGATCGTAATAGCATATTGGTATTTGTTTTAGTGCAATGGATCCATAGGCACGGTAACCCAATGTCTTGTCCGGACATTCGTTTACCCTTGGCACGGGATAGGCATCGGGCTCCATGGTAAGTAAGGTGTGGGCCTATACGGTCGGGCAGCGTCCCATGGACAGTAAGGTGTAATCCCATTGTGCTCGAGTTGCCCTGTTTCGGGAACTCTCAAGAATAGACCTGGAGTGGTTGACTTGATGTATTCGAGCTACAAACTTGGAGTAGTTGATGCTCGCTATGTGGTGTGAATTGTTGTCAGTATTTTACTGAAGGCTAATGGTTTATTGGATTTGTTTTGGTTAGCTCACGGTTAGATCGGCTACATGAATTCAACCGGGTTTATCGTTTTACTTATTTTACGTTTACATATTCTCACTAGGCTCTAGCCTAACACTTGTTTGATGGTCACGTATGGCAGGTCATTCTAGCGGTGGGACACGTCAGGATTAAGCGGATGACCTTGGGGTCGAGAGCGGTCTTTTGATGATTTAGTGACCAATACTGGAAGTATATAGAGATCTTACCTTTTGGAGGAATAGCGACACCCAACATTAATCTTACTTATGCAAGTTAGATTACTAGGTTGTTGAATTGTATTCTTCTTTTGTTAATGGGTTGTAATAGCCATATTTGGTCCCCGTTGTTGGGTTGACGTACTTTGGGTTAGATTGTTACACTTTTATCCTACAGGTTATTGGATCTCCCTTTTTGGGTAGATTGGTTTCTGCCATTTCCAGATGTTATATAGCCGAATTTTCAATTTTTAAATTACCCCATTTTTATGGTGTTACAAGTTGGTATTAGAGCATTAGTTTAAGTGAACTAGGTATAGATGTAAGATACCTAGACTTAAGCTGTGAAATTAGTTTATGACTGTGTGAGATTGGGTAGAGTTCCTAAGATAGGATGGTCTTAGAGTCGACAACGACTACACGAATTAAAAATTATAGTAATGGAGATGAAAATTCTTATGTATTGCATGTTCATAATTTCGCCTAACTAACGTTATTATGAGGATGTTTTACGTGATTATGCTTGTTTTCATTGTTGTGATAATTAATGGTTGTGGTAGTACGTTTCCTTGTTTGTACCTGTATAGCCTTATCTCACCTATATTCTCACGTATGTGGCAGACTATGGTTAATACGCGAAATCGAAAGATGAATTTGCTTTACTGAAAGGCAAACTTAGCTCTGCACATCAATCTGTTTTAAGCTTTCGTGATGAAAATGCTATTTTAAAAGTTGTTGTGGAAGAAAAGGAAAAGGAAAAAGATGATTTAAAAGCTGAAAAAGAGTCTTTAAAAGAAAAAATATCTGGTTTAGAAACAGATCTTGTGAATCTTAATGCTGAAAAGGGTGAGTTTCAAATCAAATTTGAAGTTTGTTATAAAGAAAGAAATGAAGCTTACACCAAAATAAAGCAACTGGAGGACATTAACATGAAACGAGGTCAGACTGAACAGACATTAAATCTGTTGACCAATAAACTCCAAGACGGAAGGTTTTACAAACTTAAACCAGGTTTGGGTGTGCCAATTAATGAAATTTTGAAAAAGCCACCGGAGCACCTATATAATTTTGATTTTGGCTCCGCAATAAAACACATTCCTGACATTCGTGCTACTTTTGTTGAAGCAAGTTCTCCTAAACCTTCTGAAGAGACCAAAGGTCAAGAAGAAATGGGAAAGAACAAGTCTGGTGACACTGATTCTCAAAATCTTTTTAAATCTGTTGGTTTTACATATGGTGATCTGAACGAAAGCTATGCAACTCGAAAGATCGAATTTACTGAGTTTGAATCACTTTTTACCACACCTTCTAAAGAATCAGTGAGCACCAACACAGTTCTACCTGAGACTGCATGCAAATTTGATGAGTATGAATCAGATGTTGATCCATCTACTATACCATCAGTCTCAACTCCCATTGCTTCTAAACCTTTACTTCCTGAAGAGGTTGAAGAAGTTACTGCTACCGCGGATGAATCTTGTGTTCAAAATGATAAAACGGAGTTTATTGAGTCCATGACTGAAGAGATATTCTCTGATATGATGAATGCATCAGACTCTGATCCTGTTTCTGATTTAAAGGGGTTAAATTCTGTGGATAGTAATACATCTGAATTGATGAAGCAAATTGATATGTTGCAACAATCTCTTGATGAGGTTGAAGATGAAAACTTTGATCTCAAACATAAACTTGAAAAGTATTTAAAAATAAATCAAGAGCTTTGCACTGAGATCAATGATTTGAAAATTACTTTGTTTAAAAATGCTTCAAATGAAAAACAGATGTTAAATGATCCAAGCCGGAAGGTAAGAACCAATCCAGAATTTGATGCCTCTACAAAACCTTCAGTTGTTTACTCTGATTGTCCTGAATATCCACCAAGTATTTTTGAAAAGGGTGAGACTTCAAAGAGCACTAGAAAAGAACCACCTTCTAAGTTAGAGACTAACAAGGTTCTTGTTTCTGTTTCAGATATAAAAGGAAATGCAGTTGGGAGGAGTAAGAAGAATAAAGATCTTAGTTTGAATAAAAAGAACAGTTTGAATTCTAGTAGTTGTCCTACAGACAGTGTTATTTTGAATAGTACTTCTTTTGATAAATATGAATGTAAGATTTGTTCCGATAAATCTAAGTTTATGAATTTTGCTCGAAAGAATCTTTATTGCAAACACTGTTGGGATAATTCATTCAAATACTACTCCCCTCCTAAGTCCAAAAAGAATAAAAGCAATGCTAAGCTGAACTTTAAGTCTAATTCTAATTCTTCTGCACAACCCAAAGTGTATCGAGCTAAGGTTGCCAATCCTACTTCCAAAAATCACTTTCAGGAATTAGACGTTAAGATGGTTTGGAAATGGGTTCCAAAACCGCGTTATGAATGGCGAGTAAAAGTCAAACCTGAGGATATTCCTGAATTGCTTGATGCTAACCGCGAAGGACCCATCTTGATATGGGTGCCTAAGCAAAACTAATTGTCTCTTCTGCAGGCCTGTCGATTGTGGGTAATAGATTACGGATGTTCACGCCTCATGACAAGATTCAAGCACCTCTCGGATAACTATGTGGAGGAGCCTGCCGGAGCAGTTAGATTTGCCAATTCTGAAGCCGAAGGCCACGTCAGAGGATATGGAATGCTCGATAACGGTGTTGTGAAGATTCAAAAAGTGCTATATGTTGAAGGACTTGATCACAATCTGTTCAGTACCAGTCACTTCTGTGACATGCAATATCAAGTCCGCTTCACAACCACTCATTGCTATCTAGAAGATCACGATGGTTACGAAGTCTTCAAAGCTGAGCGCCATGGAAATCTATACTATTTACACTGTCTGCCACACGTCCAGTATGTCTACTAGCCAAAGCTTCTAAAGCACAATCATGGACGTGGCATCGACGCTTGTCTCATCAGAATTTCCAATCTATAGCGAAGCTACAAAGACAAGGTCTGGTCAAAGGTCTACCAGAAATGAGGTTCGAAAAAGACTCACTCTGTTCGGCATGTGAGTTGGGCAAAATGAAGCGTAGCTCCTTCAAGTCCAAAGTTGAATTATCGACCTCATCAGCACTGGAACTTCTTCATATGGACCTTTGTGGCCCAATGCGCACAACATCTATCAACGGAAAGAAGTATGTGTTGGTAATGATAGATGACTACTCAAGGTATACATGGCTCGAGTTTCTTCGCAACAAGTCAGATGCGCCAGAGTTGATTATCGCTTTCATCAAGCGTATTCAAGTACGTCTTCAACTGCCAGTAAGAACCATTCACAGTGATAATGGCACGGAGTTCAAGAATGACACCCTGAAGAGTTATCTTACTTCCGTGGGTATTTCACACAACTTCTCCGCAGCCTACACTCCACAGCAAAACGACATTGTTGAACGGAAGAATCTCACTCTGGTTGAAGCAGCTCGTACTATGCTTGCTTACTCAGATCTACCCATGTACCTTTGGGCCAAGGCTGTCGCTACAACATGTTTTACACAGAACCGTACCATTGTGGTCAAACGATTTAATAAAACAACATATGAGCTAATCAACAATCGTACACCTAACATCAAATTTCTTCATGTATTTGGTTGCAGGTGTTACATTCTTAAAGAGCGTCAAGGATTATCAAAATTTGATAAGAAAGCGGATGAAGGATATCTCGTTGGATACTCTCTGACATCCAAAGCTTATCGAATTTACATTATTCGAACTAAGACGGTTGTTGAGAGCATGAATGTCTCCTTTGATGAGAATACTACAATGACTTCTGGACACAACAGTTCAGAACTCGGTCTTAAAGACAAAGCTTCTATTCAATCACGAATAGAACCAGCACCTAAAGGATTCACTTCTTCTAACTCTAACTCTAATTCATCTGAGTTAGATTTACTGTTTATTGATGCCTTTGATGATATATGTGCAGATTTTGAAAAAGGCATATCCACATCAATAACAAGTGGTACAAGCTCGGAGGTCCCTACTATCTCTGAAGACATGCCTGGACCTTCCGACGAAGTCACTGACACTTCAAATCCATCAGGTACAACTACACCGTTAGTTTCTGACTCTACTAATACTGAATCTGTCTCTACAGATAGTTCATCTGGAAACGAAGTCCCGAGCACTTCAACCGCTAGTCCAAAAGCTTCAGTGTCAGAAACACCAGTACAAGATGTCCCGAGTACGTCTATGGAGCAACCTGCCGTACAACATGATAACGATGCATCAAATACGCAACAAGCAGTTGATGCACTACCAAGCACACATCGTTGGACTAAGGATCATCCCCTGGAAAACGTGATAGGTGACGTACAATCTGGTGTCACAACAAGATCTGCAACAGCTAACTTCTGCATGTTTTCAAGCTTCCTTAGTTCCTTCGAGCCAAAGAAAGCGACTGAAGCTCTACGTGATCCTTTCTGGATTTCTGCTATGCAAGACGAGCTTCTATAATTCGAAAGGAACAAGGTATGGCGCTTGATCCCACTACCTAAAGGTAAATCCGTTATTGGAACAAAGTGGGTGTTCAGAAATAAGAAAGACGAAACTGGAGTAGTCGTGAGAAACAAAGCTTGTTTGGTCGCCAAAGGGTATTGTCAGCAAGAGGGCATTGACTATGATGAAACATTCGCCCCGGTTGCAAGGATCGAAGCCATCAGAATATTTCTAGCCTATGCAGCGCACAAAAACTTTACAGTCTATCAGATGGATGTAAAGTCGGCTTTCCTGAACGGCGTTCTGCATGAGGAGGTCTACGTGGCTCAACCTGAAGGTTTCGTTGATCCTCATCACCCTGATCATGTCTATGTTTTAGACAAAGCACTTTATGGTCTTAAACAAGCACCGTGAGCCTGTTATGAAACTCTCACTAAATTTCTACTTGCTTCTGGTTTCAAGAAAGGTACTGTTGATACTACCTTATTTCTTAAAAGGCAAGGTGAGGACTTGATTCTTATTCAGATTTATGTTGACGACATAATATTTGGGTCGACAAATCCGAAATTTTGCAAGAACTTTTCAAAGATAATGGAAACAAAGTTTGAGATGTCGATGATGGGTGAATTAAATTTCTTTCTTGGTCTACAAGTAAAGCAATTACCCGAAGACATATTTATTAATCAAGCTAAATATATAAAAGATATTTTGAAAAAGTTCAATATGTCAGATAGTTCCGTCATGAAAACACCAATGGCTACTGGTACACTCTTAGACGCGGATCCCTCCGGGAAACCTGTTGATCAAAAGGTGTATCGTAGCATGATTGGTTCTTTACTTTATCTGACTGCCAGTCGCCCGGATATAAGTTTGCCACATGCTTTTGTGCGAGATATCAGTCTAATCCTAAAGAGTCACACTTAACTGCTGTTAAGCGAATCCTTAAATATCTCAAAGGTTCTCCTAATCTAGGCCTTTGGTATCCAAAGGATTCTCGTTTTGAACTAACTGCCTTTACAGATGCTGATCATGCTGGTTGTAAGCTAGACCGGAAAAGCACCTCTGGATCATGTCAATTCATAGGTGACAAACTTGTAAGTTGGACTTCAAAGAAACAAAACTGTGTTTCAACATCCACTGCCGAGGCTGAGTATGTAGCTGCTGCTAGCTACTGTTCTCAAGTCCTCTGGATGACGACACAGTTAAGGGACTTTGGATACAACTACAAACGCATTCCGATTTATTGTGATTCCAAGAGTGCAATATCTATAACTGCTAATCCGGTACAGCACTCGAAGACCAAGCATATAGATGTACGCTATCATTTCATCAAGGATCATGTAGAAAAAGGTAATATTGAAATGCACTTTGTTCAAACTGACTTCCAGTTAGCTGATCTTTTCACCAAACCATTGGATGAAAAGCGATTTCAATTTCTAATCAGCAAACTTGGTATGTTGAACATGTCTTAAACCTTACTCATGATTCAAGGGGGAGTATTCCAAATCTTGATAGTGTGTTATTTTCCAACTGTTGTTAACGAGAAAGTAATCATTTTCCTAAATGATTACCATTGTTTCTTTCACTTATGCAGGTTGGTTCAAGTGACTATGGCTTCTAATCACATCGAATTAGAACCCACACTTCAGTGCTCTATCTATTTTTTATATGCTTTATTTCCTTATTAATAAAAAAAAACCAATAGTGATTTAAGGGGGAGAATATCTGTGATATTAACAGATTTTTGGATACTTAAATGCTTATCTGACCGTGTGTTCTTAAAGATAAATACTTGTGTTTTATCTTGTCAATATACTTTGTCAAGTATTCATACACTTAATGGTTCAGAACATTCTATTTGACTTTGTTATTACCATGTATCAAAAGTTAAATCTTTCTATGGTAATACTCACGTTATTTGTATTCACTGTTGATTGAATCAAACGTCATTTCATGTGCTTTCATTGAAAATATGTTTATATATTGTTCATATAAACAACATTCGTTTTTGATTCTTCAACATATTGTTCTTCATGACAAAACTCCTATGAGCTTAATTGTCAAACTGTTTTAGTTTGAGGGGGAGAATTGCATCGTCAAACATCTTTTGTTTTGACATATCCGAATATTATATTCTTCATGTAACAAGTGGTATTTGTGCTTACATGTACAATAACCTGTTGAACAACATGTTCTTTTAGGAAAATACATGGGATTCAGTGTGTGAGCTTAATAGAACTTCCATGGATTCACGATAACCAGTGTTTCCTACCCAGGAAGTATTCCCTGAGTGATTGAGGGGAGAGGGGTCAAAAGAATTGAGTGATGGTGTGTGAAGAGGTACAATGGAAAAGAGAGATTGGTTAGACGTGAGTATTAAAAGAAAGAGGGTGAGAGAACATAGTAAAAGAATATTAAACTCTACACCAAACTACTTTCTGAGTCGGGCAGCCACATAATCTGATTGGTTCACATTCTTTGGTGACCATCATTGAAAAAGGCAACTAGCCCATGCCATCTCTTGCATACAACCCCACCAGCTACTCATTCTTTTCTCAAAAAGAGAATGTTTCACATTTTCTGGGGACGCAACACATACGCTATTGGTTCTTCATTTGGAAGATACTAATATTGAAAAAGAAGGAAAGTTGCCCCACCTTTGAACCCTTTTCTCATGCACATTGAGTCTTTGTATAATTTGTTGCTGTCTCAACAAGTTTACATACTTTGAGCCTAAATTGAAAAGCAATCATCTATGCTTAATTTCTTTCATACACATGCACGAACACACAGAAATTTGTTTTCTGTCAGAACGTTCATAGATAACCATGTGTTATTCGATGATTGAATGGAAGACCTGGGGAGTCTACATCAAACCAGCTCCTTATATAGTAACTTTGTGTTACTCAGTAACTTTGTGTTACTCAGTAACTTTGTGTTACTAACAGGCATTCTAACTGAGTCATTTGTTGATTCAGGGTTACAACTATTAAACTGTTTGAATTTGAAAAGATTCGAATAGTTACTACTTTTATGTTATTTGAATCTAAAAGAATTGAAATAATCACTCTTTCCATCTGGGAAGACTGCTCTTATTTCCATACAGGGCTCGTTACATGATGAAGACTGTGCTTACGTGATCATACACAATGGGGGAGATTGTCTTGAAAAGGGGGAGATTGTTTTGCAAAGTTTTGATGATGATGATTCTCACCACTCATCAAAAAGGGGGAGAAGATACAAAAAGGGAGAATACAATCTGAAGATCTGAAGATTTTCAAAATTTTAAAGATTTGAAGATTATTTAAAGATATCAAGTTTTGAAGCTATCAACGACATATCTGAAGAAAAGTGAAGACCCGAAGACAATTGCAAATTTTTTTAATCTTGAATCCAAAGGGGGAGATTGTTGGATCATAAATTGTATTCAAGATTAAAGTTAAAGTTCAGGGTTTAAACTGCAATTGTGCTAAAATTAATTAGAGGGTTTATTATGTAATAAGTCAATAGTTATTAAGCTATTGGGCCTAAGCCCATTAGAAAGCCCATTAAGCTTAAAGCCCATATGGCCTAGGTATTTACAGTTATGTTTAGTTTAGTTTTGGTAAGAACTCTGATAATTTTCTAAATAGTCGCTATACGTTTTCTCTGTATTAAAAGGGTATCAAGAACACTCAAGGGTTTCATTGTTTATTCAAGGGATTGGTATGTTTTGTTAATCTTATTATCTCTTGATTATTATTGTGTTGCTTGATTACTTGATTGATTATTTACCAACTAGATTAAAATCTGGGATAACATGTTGTTTCCACCCAGGGTTGTAAGTTTGGGAAAATGGATTATTTTCCGAGTTGAAACCCCCTTGTGGCCTTTGTTGATTGTAAATGGCATGCGCTTGCTCGAGCATCATACCTTGTGGTGCCTGCATGAAAGATGGGCACCCTTCTAAGTCGTGGCCTTGTATGCCACATGCTTCACAGAAATTGACCGATGAGCTCGATCCGACTTGATTTGCGTTCATCTTGGAGATTTGGTTCTTCAATGCTTCAACTTTATCAGAAATCATTGTTAAAGCATCTGATTCGAACCGTAAAGATTTGTTGGGCATGGCTCGATCGTTACTCCAATGATAATTGTTAGAAGCCATATCTTATAACAGAGTCTTCGCTTCCTCGGGAGTTTTAGCCATGATAGCACCTCCAGCTGCTGCATCAATAGAGAATTTTACTTCATTCTTTAAACCATTGTAAAATGTTTGAATTAGAAGCCAATTTGGAACGGCATGATGTGGGCATTGACGCTGCAACTCTTTGAATCTCTCCCAAGATTCGTATAAGGATTCTTGGTCATTTTGATAGAAAGAAGTGATCTCATTTCTTAGCTTGACCGTCTTTCCTGGTGGGAAGAACTTGGTAAGGAAGGTTTTGGATAAGTCTGCCCAAGTGGTGAAGGTATTGTCATCGTGGCTAGTTAACCATTTCTTTGCTTTATCTCTTAGAGAGAAACCGAATAGCCTTAGTCGGATGGCATCCTCAGAGACCACATTCATCTTGATGGTGTCGCATTTTTCGTCAAAAGAATTCAAATGATCATTTGGGTTCTCCATTGGATTTCCTCCAAACTGATCCTGCTGAACGAACGAGATGAGGTTTGTCTTGATTTCAAAAGTAGTTGCTGCAACAGGTGGTCTAGTGATGCTTGATGTGGACTCATGCTTGGGTGTAGCAAAGTCCATCAAGGATTTGGGTAGTGGATGGTCTTCCATTGCTTCTTGTCTTAATCTTCTTCTCCTTTCGACGTTTCGTCTTCGTGCATTCGCTTCGATTTCCGGGTCGTAAAAGAATGACTCGTCTGTGCTACGCGCTCTCCGTCTCATGCACGGGAAGTACTAAACCTAAGGAGAAACTCAAGATTAAACAGGATGAGAATATATTAATATAAAGTAAACCATGAAAAAATAGAATAGATAGAGACATAGTCTAGTAAATCTATAGCTTAATCCATATTAAACCGATTGCTCCCCGGCAACGGCGCCAAAAACTTGTTGAAGAATTATTTTAACCGCAAGCGTACGGGTTGTGTAGCATACGGGTCGATCACAGGGAGTAGTGGTTTAAGTACTAATCCTTCTATAAATTATGAACTAGCTATGGGAACACAATTTGATTTGGGTTTTTCTGAACTAGAGATTAATCTATAAACCGAAATACAGGTATAAAACATAACCACATACAAGAAGTCTAGACTATTTATAACAAAGATATACAAATTTACAGTAAATGAGTAATTAGGATATATACCGAAATAAGACATAAAGATGAGATGGAAGTGGTGACATCCAACAGTTATATCGAGGTAGGGGTTTATCTTTCTAAAACGTTTAAAACCCTCTTCCGAGGTGAAGTAAACCTTCCTAATTAAGCGGTTGACTATTTCCATGACTTCCGACTTAACTAGAAGCATTAAGTTTTGATAAAACAATTTCCCCGATTCCTACTTTTATCTATTTCCATGATAATTTTAGAATCGTTGGTTAATCGACCAAAAGCCAAATTCAAAACTTCCGTTTATAATTTGGTTTGTTGAATAAAGGTTATCGAATAGTCGGTCTCCGATCGCAACCCAACTTCCGTTGGTGATGGAACGTAAAACCAACATTCGACAACCATATCGTGTAACCTCGAGTTAGCCAATTTCTCGACATAACTGCAGATTATCACCACACAATCTTATATACTAAAAGAACTAAAAACGACTCTTATTGATTGAGAATCTAAACAATATATATATATATATATATATATTAGATACTAATATATAACAGAAAATATATAAGAGATAATTAAAATAATCAACAAATGATTAGAATAATTCAAATACAAAAGGGAATCGACAAAAAACTTAAATGAATAAACCGTATGTTCAAACGATGCTGAGGCTCGTGTTGGACACGATTTCCTTAAACAGATTTGCCGTCTGTTCCCAGGGTACAACAGCGTAAGCAGTGTGAACTGCCGGATATTACCACTTTGCCTGGAAAATCGCTGGATAGAAATCGTATGCAGAGAGGATTAGAGAGAATATATATTGTTCGGTATTGCTCGTGTTTCGCGTATCGAGAAATGAATCAGAACTTCTATTATATACTCTATAAGAAACCGACACCTTAATATGATATTAATCTGTAATTAAAATAAATTTAATTACCATCACTCATATTAAACTTAACCATCAATGAGTATCAGTTGGGAGTTACGAAACAAAAACGAAACAGTGAATTTCGCGACTTACCACGCGGTTAAGGTCGCGGCACAACCCGCGTAACTTACTGTTTGTCGTCCTCGAGACAGTGCATATCGCGACTTATGGCGCGAGTAAGCCCGCGGAACTTACTGTTTTATCGTCCACAAACAGTGGATATCGCGACTTATGGCGCGGGTAAACCCGCGACCTGTACTGGATCAAACAAAAATTTCGCAAAAATTTTGGAGCGGCATTCGTGTCCGCAGGACGCGCCCATGCACAAGTTCGCCGATTTTAGCCTACGAAAGCCGCAATCGGCACCCCCCCTACGCGCGGGTAGGTGATGGAGTAAAACCAAACAAAGAGCTTGTAAGCTCCTTCCACATCTAAGGTTATAAACCTCATAAAATTTGGTCCTCCTTCCTATGTGGGACAAGTTCCCACACCCACTTGGTTTTGCCAATTTTTCATCCCAAACACTCAACTTTGAGCATCGATATCTCATTCACACATATTTCGTTTTGGACACATAATATATCGTTGCGAAGATCTCATATAGGAGAACATAAACCCACGAAGAGTTAGATATATACAATACATATACATGTATTTATTTGTGTCCAAAGTTAGTAAAAAATCACATTTTTACTAAAATTTTCCAACAAAGTAATAATTAGAAATAATTCTCCTAGAAATCCTAATACAAATCTTGATGAGTTCAGGTTACTCACCCCAGAAAGGAGAAGTGTGGAGAAGACATAGAAAAACACTCCATGGCTTTGAAGATCCACGTAAAACGAACACTATAAACCAAAAAAACAAGTTGAAGAAATATGACGAACGCACTTCCAGGTTGTGGCGTTAATGACGAAGAGGAGATCTATGGTAGGGTACATTATCATTTTACTCATGTTAAACTTGAATAGAGACCACACAACAAAAAGACTAATAATCATTTAGCTCATAGTTCAGAAGAGAATTACCTCTTTCATGATAACATTCACCGCTTCTTCTACACAAATTTTGCAATCAAGCAGCCAAAAATTGAAACTATCTAAGAGTCCACCAAATCAATAAACAAAAGGATGAACGAAGTAACAAACTCAAACAATCGATACTCAAAAGGATGTGTGATGATGGAGATTCAATCATATAACTTTCGAATCACACAAATCAAATTTTCTTAAACAATTTCTACAAAGAATCATCGAAATACATTCAAATAAAGAGACTTACGAAGCGGAGTTGAGCCGCTAAACGACGGGAGAAAGTCATACCAAGTTTCAGTTACTTGTAGTTACAAGCCACAAGATTAAATATTTATTAATTTCTTTTCTTTTTTCCTTCTCAGTCCACTAAAATAAATCATTTATATTATTATTTATTAATTTCTTTAATTAATTCTCTAGGCCACATTTCATTTAAACCAATTAATGCAGTTAATATATTAGTAAATAATAAATATATTTTACCCATTATATTAATTTAATTAATTAATTTTTTAATTAAAATAAAATGTAATCTCGATATTTTATCTTCCTTTTTAACTCTTTTTAAACCCAATACACTTTAATTTATAATAATATTTAATTAAGTTTTTCATTTAATAAAATAACACTTATATCACATAATTGTTAATAAGACTTTTTATTGAACAAAAATATAATATAAGACTCAAATAGTTATTAAATAGGACTATGTTAATAATAGAACTCATATAAGATATATAATTGTTTTACTTATCTGAAATTTCCGTGTGTTACATTAATCATCCTCTTATTGTTAGTACGATCATACTAAGGGACTGTTTGGCAGTTGCTGAATGGTTTGGTACAAAATAATTAAGTGGTTGGAATGATTAAGAGACTCTTATGATATAGTGCAAAATGAAATATGATTGTTTGGTAATTGTTTAAAATGAAATCAGGGTGCTGAATGGTTAAGAGAGACACAGGATACAAAATCATTCAGAGGGTTTTAAAACCATATGTCGTGGTCACATCCTCAACGCTATGTCTGACCCTCTATTCGATCTTTATCAAAACATCGAGACGGCAAAGGAACTTTGGAACGCTCTCGAACAAAAGTACTTCACGGAAGACGCAACAAGTAAGAAGAAATTTATCGTTTCCAAATTTAATTCTTACAAAATGATAGAGATAACTCGCCTTGAAGCAATAAGTAGTAGATTTCTTTTGGCCAACTTGACCGTCAAAGCGTTCCAACTTGATGATGGTTCAATGACTTTGGTTCAACCAGTCTTACCCTAGTTAGATTTGAGCACTTTCACTATGTAAAGGTTCAAGGTGCAAGACTCCACCTTTACTTATGCATAACACCCCCAAGGATTTAGGAATCTGGTTAGGTCATGTCGAGTCGGTTTTTTTCAAATTCGAGTCTATTTTGAAAATGGTGGGGGGTTTGTTGGAAAATTTGCAAAATAAACTAGGAGTCTTAGTTATTTTGGGTTTAGTATTAGGAAAGGAGAAAAGTTTGTTTTTGGTAACTTTCACCATGTCCCACATAGGTGCAAGAGTGGAAATTAAGTGGGTATATAAGTGAGAGTCTTTTCTATATATTAATTTAATATATTGGAAATGGTGGGGGCTCCACAAGGGTGCAACGCACCCTTACGCGCGACCGTGGGCGCAATGTGGCGCTTTGATGGCGCACTTTGCACTTCGCACACACCAAACTATTGTGACTGTTCGTGAATATACGCAACGGTTCATAGAAAGGTGTCATCGAACAGTCGTGACGGTCCAGGAAGGGGTTGTTGGTTAGTGGTGCCTGTTTCTACAGACGTGACAGTCCGAACCGTCGCTATTGCTGCCTTTTGTCACTAAACTGTCTTTTCGTGATAGGTGTCACTTTTATCTATATATACCTAACGTTAGACACCAAAAAAACGTATCTTTTTCATACACCAGATTGCTAGAGTTTGTGTTGCTATAGAAACACAAGTTTCTAGTTTCTAGAAATCCTTGAAACTCAATAGTTCAACCGGATTATCACCACAAAGTGCGGTGTTGATAATTGCTCTACATACGTTGCTTCATTGTATCTTGGGAAGTAATTCGCCACAAACCCATAGCACAATGTTCTATCGAACGGTAGGGGCGAAATTGCTTTAAGGATGGAGATAACTCGCCTTGTGCTCTAGATGATACACCTCTTTTGAATGATATTGAATGAACTGTAGTGATCGGAGCTTGAACAGCAAAAGACAATTAAAGTTGACGAAATTTTGAATCTTTGAGCGAATCTTGATCAGCAGATTAACATTTGAGCTCTTTGTCTCTTTATCATCTCCTTAACTTCTCTTAATTCTCCCCCTCATGACCTTGATGATCTGGATCAACTTGGTCATGCAAATGTTGGAGAAGAGACCGCTTAAGATCTGCAAAATCAAAGAAACGGAGAAAACAGGAGAGGTTTGTGCGACACGCTTGTGGCGCAAAGTGAGGTTTGCGTTACACGAAGGTGGCGCAAAGCGAGGTTTGCGCGACCAACTGATGGCGCAAATCTGACTTAAACTCAGAAAATTTTTACCTTTTTAAGCTCTTTGACTCCCCCTACACAAATGCACTATATATGACAATTCAAGTTAGCATTCATATAAAGAAAATCAGATACTCCCCCTTGAAAACATATATGATCAATTAAGAAAAAAAAAATCTCCTTTTTTTCACTCCCCCTTGAATAATGCTCAAACCCATTTGAAAAAGATATGAGAACACAAGAATTGAAAACAACAATGTAAGAAGAAAAATATACTGAACATGAAAATTTGAAACAACTAAGCAAGTAAAAATTTAAACACTAAACAAATAAAATTTTAATCAGTAAAATCTCACAGATTTATCAATCAGTTGAAATCAAACATATGTTGTTGAATACAGAAACAAGTTTCATTGCATATCAAGTTAAAACATGTTCAGTGTGAGTCCAAGATCACTAGAACTTTAGAGAGAGAAAGTAGAGAGAGAGAGACTATGGAGCGCAAAACAGAATTCTATATGATTGTGCGTGTTCCAACTTACAAGGAACAAAGACCAAAGGGACTTAAATACCCTTGGTCAGATACAATACTGATAAGCACTAAACGTAGTATTGACCAAGTCCTATAAATACAATGATTACTATAAAATCAGACCTAACAATCTCCCCCTTAGTAATCATTGGCGCTTTGGTCTTCAAAAATTATCTTCTAAATCAGCACGGACTAACAAAAAGCGACTTTGAGAAGCTTTCTGACTTTTAAAGAAAAAATTTCTTCTCAGCATCTTGCAGATTGAAATTTTCTTTGCTGCTTAAGCTCAAGACGATACACCTCTTTTGAATGATCTTGAATGAACTGTGGTGTTCGGAGCAGGAACAACAAAAGATTTGATGTAACTGAGAGAATAGAATCTTTGAGTGAATCTTGATCAGCAGATAAACATTTGATCTCTTTGTCTCTTTAAAATCTCCTTGACTTCTCTGATTTCTCCCTCTCATGACCTTGATGAACTGGTTCAACTAGGTCATGCCAATGTTGGAGACGAGACAGCGAAAGATCTGCAAAATCAAAGAAACAGAGAAAACAGGGGTGGTTTGCGTTCTATGCAGGAAGCAAGGTTTGCGTTCCACATGAGAGACGCAAAGCAAGGTTTGCGTGCCATGCTTGATACGCAAAGCAAGATTTGCGTGTCATGCTTGATACGCAAAACAAGCTTTGCGGGCCATGTGTGAAGCACAAAGCTGCCTTAGAAAAATTTTACCTTTGAAAGCTCTTTGACTCCCCCTACACAAATGCATTATATAAGACAATTCGAGATAACATTCATGTAAAGAAAATCAGACACTCCCCCTCAAAAACAGATTTAATCTTTGAAATACATCTCTTTGTTCACTCCCCCTTGAATAATGCATAAACCCATTAAAATATATTTATGAGAACACAGTGATCAGAAATTAATGTAGAAAGAAAAATATACTGAATGTACATTTTGAAACAACTAAACATATAAAATTTTAAATACTAAACAAATTAAATTTACAGAGTAAAATATCACAAATTTATCAATCATTTGAAATCAAACATATGTTGTAAGATAAAAGAACGAGTTTAATTGCATATCAAGTTAAAACATGTTCAGTTTCAAAACTTCCAACAATCTATTCAGTGTGCTCACATGCGAATCTTCGATTAGCTTCAAGAAAATGCAATTCTAAAAATATTATAGAGAACTTTGCATGTACTGACACTAAGTCATCAAAAATTAAGACTTTCACAAATTTACAGATTTATCGCAACTTAAACATATCACCAAGTATCATGAGATGTGTGCTCATTGGCATCTTTTAGCATTGTGCACATTGGCATCTTAACATGAGTGTGCTCTTTGGCATCTTTTAAGCGCGTGCACTTTGGCATCTTTTGATCAAAAAGTTTATTAAGTAAAGAACATGTCGTAAACGTAACTTTCTATCTGACCCTATTGCAGGATTTGGGTCAGCCGCTCCCAGACCAGTTGGCCTTAGGGGACTAGGTGTCAAGCACCCCTTGGAACTTACTTTCCCAGATCAGAAAGGCTACATCGACATATCCTAAACCCATTCATACCAGTAGAACATGACTTTCGATCTGGTTTTATTGCAGGATTTTTGTTCGATCACTCCCAGATCAATTGACCTTAGGGGACCAAATGACAAGCATCCCATGGAACGTACTTTCCCAAACCAGAAAGGTCACAGGTACAAACTTTTAAACTTAGAGATTTCTGAATTTTAAGAATTTAATATTCATCTCAATCACTCAGATCAACGTCAAAATGTTTAGCCCATATTTTCATTCCAATCTAAAATTTTGATCGTTTAGGTAGTCTAAGCAAAGTAAACTATAAAAATTCCGACTCACATATCTTTAAAGCAGAAATAAAAGTTTCAAACATGTTGCTGACTTTTCGACTTTTGTAAGACTTGAAATTTGACCATATAAAAACTTTAATATAAACAAAAGAACTTGAAAATTTATCCTAGACACATATTTTATTCAAAGGAAAGAAAAAATGTAAAATTTTACTTTATAGAATAAAATTTGTAAAGATTTAAACTTTTAATTAATATTTAGTTGGAACAAAATAAAATTCAACTATTTCATCTTTCATATTATAAAAATAATTTGTGTCTCATATTAAAAGAAAATTTTTGGGTAATAGAAATTCATGAGTTAGATAAACAAGCTCAGATTCTTGAAACATTGAGAAAAACTGGAACACATCATAATCAGAGATATATGCAGCGGAAATAAAATTGTTGTACTCACAATATCTCATTAGTCAGAAGTTTAACTATGAAGAACGAGTTCTAAACTGTATGTGTTTAGAAGTCAATGTCGTTAAAGCACGGGTTCTAAGCTGAAATACTTAGAAGCCAAAATTCCCTTACTCCCCCTTAACATGTGATGCCTGCAACTTTGAATAAGATAAAGATTTGGGTACCCACTTGAATTTGGGCCCGTGTTTGTTAGTTGCAGTTCTTATGGGGTAACAATAATTGACAGAATTGACATTAGAAGCACGAGGAATATTATCAGAAAAATAATCACAACCATCAGAAGAGAAAGCATGATCATCTGAACTAGAATCAGAAGACGAATGTGAGACATTTTTGGAAATTTGAAACATTTGCTTTATAGAATATTTTGAAACTTTATTACAAATAGCAAATGAATCACTATTATAAAATTTGTCTACACATCGATCTCCATCAAACATATAATCAGTTGATGTCCGCCTAGCTCTCCAGATCTGCTTCTTTGACTGGCTCACAGTCCTATCTGAAATAATAGTATCGGAAGAATTAGAATTGCCAGTAAAAACTGTATCTCGTTTCTTCGACTTCTTTGACCGTCTTCTTTTACGCTTGGGTTTATAATATTGATCATTGAGCGTAAAAGAATTATCAAGAATTTTAGAAGAAATATTTAAATCAGAAGAAATAAATTTATCCAAGCAACCAATCTGATCAACTAATAAATTTGAATTCACCTCGGAGTCTGAATTATTTTGAGAAAGGATTTTAAAATTTGAAACTTCCTTTTTATTTTCCTTAGAATCAGAAGATAGGATAGAAATAGAATCTGATTTTTGAGAAAATAAATTTTCTTCAAGACTAGAAGTCATAAAAGAAAGAATAATGTCAGATTCAGTTTTCTTCAAAATATTTTGATCTTCTATCTGATCTTCAAGATCTATGATTTTTCCTTCTAATATTAACGGAGGAGTATATTTCTTTGAATCATAAATGATTGGAGAAATATTTTCCTTATCAGAATCAGGGGCATAAGAAGAAATAAAATCATTAGACACTGAAGATTTAACAGAAGATATATCATTTAAAACTCTTCTTCCTCTTCTTGATTTTTCCGGAAAATATTTGGCATTTTCGGACGTATAAACAAAAGGAATTTCATTTTTCTTTTTATATATCCTTTTCTTATTTTCGAGATCTAACACTTCCTTTTCACTAGTCCAATGAAATTTGAACTGAGGAGCATAATGAGCAAGTGTCAGATAATCGTATTTATATAAGGTAGGAACTTTGTCTATTACTTTGTTTAAAAATTGAGGATTATCAAAACCAAGTCCCCATCTCTGTTTTAAAGCCTCTTCACTCCTCGGCTTGTTCATATAGATTGTTTGTTCAGATTGGTCTCTTCGATAAACTTTTCTTCTAACTTAATTATTTTATCAAAAAATTCATCTTTTAAAGTAGTCATCGATGTCAAAGATTCAAGATAAGTTTTGTTTAAACTTTCCAAAGCATCCAATTTCTTTTGAAAGATGTCTTTAGTATTTTCTAAAATAGATTTTTCATCCTTCAAAGAAATTTTCAGCTTTTCAATTAAATCTGACTTTTCAGAATTTAAAACTCTTTCAGATAAAAATTTAGAGCGCAAATCAGACAAAGCATTAATCATGATATCAAACTGAGAGGTAATAAAGTTGTAGTCAAATTCAGAATATACCTCATCCTCATCAGTGTCAGAGTCATCTGACTGGTCATCTCCTACTAAGCACAAATGAGCGATCTCGACGTTCGATGCTTCATCATCGGAATAATCTAGCCAGAATTCTTCTTCTGCCAGCAAAGCTGTTCCATTCTCTCTTTTCTCAGCCAGCTCCAATTTCCTTCTGTAATAAGCTGAGTCCTTAACTTTCTTTGCTCTACACTCCTTTGAGATGTGACCCGGCTTTCCGCAGTTGTAGCAAGCAGCAGTCTTTGGCTCGGGTACTTTTACTTTAAGACCGGAAGTGAAGCGAGAAGAGTTGGAACCCGATCTAGGTTGGAACTTCTTCTGATAGTGTTGGGAGAGAAGGATCATAGCTTTCTGTAAGGCCTCTTCATCGTCATCAATCGATCCGGTGTAAGCGTTATCAGACAACGCTTGTTCATTCAATTGCTTCGTGAGAAGAGTAACCGGATCAACTGTCTTCTTGTTCTTTTTGTCTAACTTGGCCTTTTTCTCTATCACCAAGCTCTCATCAGTTAGCATAATCTCATACAGCTCTTGAATCTGCATCGTGGAAATTCTGACATCGTTCCTCAGTCTATGACATGATTTATTCCATTCAGGCTGAAGAGAATTAAGGAACTTCAGATTCGTCTCCAGAGCAGTCTTTTCCACTTTAATCTTTCTAAGATCATTAATCACAACGCAAAACCGGTCAAAGATAGCCTTCAGAGATTCATTGTCCTTCGCCTTAAATTCCTCAAAGTTGTTCATGAAGCGTGTCTGGCGAATGTGAGTAGCAACTGATGACCCAAGCATGATCTTTTCTAACTGAGTCCACATCATATTCGGATTATGTTTGAAACATTCAATTCGATTGTAGATCGTGTTAGGTAGAGCTAGCATCAAATTGGACTTTGCTTCTCTATCGGCTTTTTCACGTTTGATTTCATCATCTGTCAAAGGAATGTCACCTTTTGGCTTGACAAATGGTCCTTCAGACAAAGATTTCATCATGTACTCTCCGTTACTTTGACGCTCAATGAAATTTATGAACCTGTCTTGCCACTGTGTAAACTCATCTTCGTTGATTAAGACTGGTGGACGAGTATATGTTCCCAATTGCATCATTAGATCATTTGAGTAGAACCTAGCTTGGAAAGCAAACTTGGCAGAATCCATTGCTGAAAAACACTTGAAATGACACAAAGATTAAAAAGAAAAAAATTTAGAAGACACACTAAAAAAAAGGAGACCCGCAAAGTGGAGCTTTGCGGGTGAAGACAGAAACGCAAACTGAAGTTTGCGGGTGTTGTGGGAAACGCAAACTGAGGTTTGCGGGTGCAACTGGAACCGCAAGATAAAGTTCGCGGGTCAAGAGAGGAACGCAAAGTTGAGCTTTGCGGGTTAGGCTAGAAATGCAAACTGAGACTTTGCGTTTTGAGGCTTCAAGCGAAAACCTGAAAAACAAGATGATGAATGAGACGCAAAGCAATTATGAATGGCCCGCAAACTATATGAATGAAACGCGAAGTTCAAAAACTCGAAAAAATTCGCAAAATCATATCAAACCAAGAAATTTAACCAAGAAAATCACATACTGATTTTCGAAAACACAATTCTAACAACAATTAATAACCAATTTCGACAAAAAACACACTAATACTCAAAAACGATGATGAAACAGTACGTTGAAAACTTGTTTTCCAGAAAATACAAAATAGCAAAATCGAAGATCAAATCATTGTTTTTATGCAAAACAATGTGAAGCAAACACGATCGATTAACAAAAACGAATCTAAAACAATCAAAATCGCACAAATTTATCCAGAAACAGATCCAAATTTTGTGAGAAATCAAGAAAACGAGTTTTTCTTGAAAAATTCAAGAAAATCGATCAAATTTTCGATTTCGATCACTAATTCAGATTCAGTATATGTAATCTCTAAATCCTCTCAAGATCTAGCAAGCTCTGATACCAATTGTGAGTCCAAGATCACTAGAACTTTAGAGAGAGAAAGTAGAGAGAGAGACTATGGAGCGCAAAACAGAATTCTATATGATTGTGCGTGTTCCAACTTACAAGGAACAAAGACCAAAGGGACTTAAATACCCTTGGTTAGATACAATACTGATAAGCACTAAACGCAATATTGACCAAGTCCTATAAATACAATGATTACTATAAAATCAGACCTAACATTCAGTTTCAAAAACTTTCATCAATCTATTCAGTGGGCAATCATACGAACTTCGATTTGCTTCAAGAAAATGCAATTCTAAAAATATAATAGAGAACTTTGCATGTAATCACACTAAGCCATCAAGAATATAAGATTTTCACAAATTTACAGGTTTATCGCAATCTCAGAAATATCACCAAGTATCATGAGATGTGTGCTCATTGGCATCTTTTTAGCAGAGTGCTCTATGGCATCTTTACATGAGTGTGCTCTTTGGCATCTTTTAAGCTTGTGCACATTGGCATCTTTTGATCAAAAAGTTTATTAAGTAAAGAACATGCCATAAACGTAACTTCCTATCTGACCCTATTGCAGGATTTGGGTCAGCGGCTCCCAGACCAGATGGCCTTAGGGGACTAGGTGTCAAGCACCCCTTGGAACTTACTTTCCCAGATTAGAAAGGCTACATCAACATATCCTAAACCCATTCATACCAGTAGAACATGACTTTCGATCTGATTCTATTGAATGATTTGGGTTCGATCACCCCAGATCAATTGACCTTAGGGGACCAGATGACAAACATCCCACAGAACTTACTTTCCTAAACCAGAAAGGTCACAGTTATAAACTTTTATACTTAGAGATTTCTGATTTTTAAGAATTTAATATTCATCTCAACAACAAGGATCTACATCTAAATGCTTAGCCCATATTTTCATTACAATCTAAAATTTTGACTTTTTAGGTTTTCTAAGCATTGTAAACTATAAATATTCCGAACCACACAACTTTAAAGCAGAAATAAAAGTTTCAAACATGTTGCTGACTTTTCGAACTTTGTTAGAATTGAAATTTGAACATATAACAACTCCAATATAAACAAAGAACTTGAAAATTTATCCTAAACATACATTATATTCAAACAGAAAGAAAACTTGTAAAACTTTTACTTTAAAGAATAAAATTTGTAAATATTTAAACTTTTAAAAACTGTAATTTTTTTTAAACATGTGTCTCAAATGAAATATTAGGTTGAACAAAATTCAGGGTTTGTTTGAAAATGCTCAGATTTATGAAAAACAATTGAGAAAAACTGGAACAACATCTTTATCAGAGATATGTGCAGCGGAATTAAAATAGATGTACTCACAATTTTCACATTTGTCAGAAGCTTACCAGCTTTGAAAAACGAGTTCTAGACTGATATGTCTAGAAGTCATAGTCGTTGAAGTACGGGTTCTGAGCTGAAGTACTCAGAAGCCAACTTTCTCTTATTCCCCCTTAACGTGAGGTGCCTGCAACTCTGAATCAGATTTAGATTTAGGTACCCACTTGAATTTGGGCCCGTGTTTGTTAGTTGCAGTTCATATGGGGAAATAATTGTTAGATTTGACAGTTAAAGCATGAGAAATATGATCAGAATGATAGTTACAATCATCAGAAGAGAAAGCATAATCATCTGAACTAGAATCAGAAGACGAATATGAGACATTTTTGGAAATTTGAAACTTTTTCTTTATAGAATATTTTGAAACTTTCTTACAAACAGCAAATGAATCACACTATTATAAAGTCTGTCTACATATCTATCTCCATCAAACATAGAATCAGTAGATGTCCGCTCTCCAGATCTGCCTTGATCGAGCGCTCAAAGTCCTATCTGTAAGAATTGAATCGGAAGAATTAGAACTGTCAGAAAGAACTCTATCTTGTTTCTTCAACTTCTTTGACCTTCTTCTTTTACGCTTAGATTTATAATATTGATCATTGAGCATAAAAGAATCATCAAGAATTTTAGACGAAATATTTAAATCAGAAAAATAATTTTATCCAAGCAATCAATCTGATCAACTAATAAATCTGAATTCGCCTTGGAGTCTGAATTATTTTGAGAAAAGATTTTAAAATTGGAAACTTCCTTTTGTTTTCCTTAAAATCAGAAGAAGGGCTAGAAATATAATCTGATTTTTGAGAAAATAAATTTTCTTCAAGACTAGACGTCATGAAAGAAAGAACAATATCAGATTCAATTTTCTTTAAAATATTTTGATCTTCTGTCTTATCTTCAAGATCGATGATTTTGCTTTCTAATATTAACGGAGGAGTATATTTCTTAGAATCATAAATGATTGGAGAAATATTTTCCTTATCAGAATTAGGAACATAAGGATCAACAAAACCATCAGACATTGAAGATTTGATAGGAGATATATCATTTAAAACTCTTCTTCCTCTCCTCGATTTTTCAGGAAAATATTTTGCATTTTCGCTCGTATAAACAAAAGGAATTTCCTTGTGAGTGTTGTTCGTTCTTTTCTTATTTTTGATTTCAAACACTTGTTTTTCACTTGTCCAATGAAATTTGAACTGAGGAGCATAGTGTGCAAGAGTTAGATAATCATATTTATATAACGTAGGAACTTCGTTTATCACTTTGTTTAAACACTGAGGATTGTCAAAACCAAGTCCCCACCTTTGTTTTAAAGCTTCTTCACTCCTTGGTTTATTCATAAAAATTGTTTGTTCAGATTGGTTTCTTCGATAAAGCTTTTCTTCTAACTTATTTATTTTATCTGAAAATTCATCATTTAAATTAGTCATAGCAGTCAAAAACTCAAGATAAGTCTTATTTGAATTTTCCAAATCATCCAATTTCTTTTGAAATATGTCTTTTGTATTTTCTAAAATAGATTTTTCATCTTTCAAAAAATTTTCAGTTTGTCAATCAAATCTGACTTTTCAGAATTTAATTTCTTTTCAAATAAAATCTTAGAGCGCAGATCAGATAAAGCAGTTATCATGATATTTATCTGAGAGGTAATAAAATTGTAATCAAATTCAGAATATACCTCATCTTCATCAGTTTCAGAATCATCCGACTGATCATCTCCAACCAAGCACATCTGAGCGATCTCGACGTTTGCAGCTTCATCATCAGAGTGATCCAGCTAGAATTCTTCTTCAACAAGTAAAGCAGTTTTGTTCTCTCTTTTCTCAGCCATCTCCAATTTCTTTCTATAATAAGTTGAGTCCCTAACCTTCTTTGCTCGACACTCCTTTGAAATGTGCCCCGGCTTTCCACAGTTGTAGTAGGCAGCAGTCTTTGGCTCGGGTACTTTGGCTTTAGACCCAGAAGTGAAGCAAGAAGAATTGGAACCCGACCATGGTTGGAACTTTTTCTGATAATGTTGCGAGAGAAGGATCATAGCTTTCTGCAATGCCTCACCATCATCATCAGTTGACCCATTGTAAGCGTTTTCAGACAACGCTTGTTCAGCCAGTTGGCTCGTGAGGAGTGCAACCGGGTCCACTGACTTCTTCTTTTTCTCTAGTTTGGCCTTCTTCTCATTTACAATGCATTCATCAGTCATCATAATCTCGTATAATTCTTGGATTTGCATTGTAGAGATTCTGACATCATTCCTCAATCTGTGGCAAGTTTTATTCCATTCTGGTTTCAATGTGTTGAGGAATTTTAGATTTATCTCAAGCTCAGTCTTTTCAACTTTAATCTTCCTAAGATCATTGATCACGACACAAAATCGGTCATACACAGTTTTCAGTGGCTCCCCATCCTTGGCTTTGAATTTTTCAAAGTTATTCATGTAGTGCGTATGCCTGAGTTGAGTTGCGACCGAAGAACCAAGCATAATCTTCTCAATCTGTTGCCACATCAGATTAGGATGAGTTTTGACACAATCAATCTTGTTGTATATAGAGTTTGGCAAGGCTAGCATCAAATTTGCTTTAATATCACGATCATCTTGATATGCCGACAACTCATCATGTGTGTATTCTTTAGTAGGCTTATATAATCCAGAATCCAATTTGGGTTTTTCAAATGGTCCTTCAGATAGAATGATCAACATGTCATTACCATTCTTTTGACGTTCAATAAAGTTCAGGAATCGATCTTGCCACTGTGTAAATTCATTTTCATCAGCTTTTCGTGAGAAGCAGAAGACGCAAACAAGGCTTTGCGTGATAAATGCAAGACGCAAATAGAAGTTTGCGTGAGTAAAGGAAGATGCAAACTGGATACTGAACTTTGCGTGAGGCACTTAAGACACAAACTGTGATTCTCGTGAGAAGTTGGATACGCAAACCAACTTTGCGTGAGTAACGGGAGACGCAAATCGAGCTTTGCATGACACGCTGATAACGAGAACTGAACTTTGCGTAAGAAGCTTGAAACGCAAAGTAGCTTCTCGTGATGCACTGGATACGCAAAGTTAGCTTTGCGTGATTAAAGTGATACGCAAAGTTTGAGCTTTGCGTGAGTAACCCAATTCAAAAACCTGAAACACTAGCACAAAACTAGTAAGATCACGCAAATTCAATGATGAACTCGCGCAAACTATAAAGAACTCGCGCAAAGTTCCAATCTGGCGCAAACCGAATGAAAATCCATAAAACTTCCAAAAACTCGATTTCAAAACTAAATTTGATAAAAATTTCTTATACAAATACGTTCGAAAACAACTTTTTAACACAAATCAATCAAAAAATTTGACTAAAAACCACAATTTCGAAAAGTCAAATATGAACAGAACGATAAAAGTCGTTTTCCAGAAAAATCAAAAATCTCAAAAATTGACAATCAAAACAAGATTTTCTTACAAATCGATGTGAATCAAAGATGTTTAGCAAACAAAAACGAATCCAACAAATCGATTTTCACCAAAATTCGTTCAAAAACAATCCCAAATTTGATGAAAAATCAAGAAAACGAGATTTTCTTGAAAAATTCAAGAAAATCGATAAAATTTTCGATTTTAATCCACAAGTTCAGGAACGAAAAATCAATCTCTCAATTCTCTCAAGATTCATATTAGCTCTGATACCAATTGTGAGTCCAAGATCACTAAATATCTAGAGAGAGAAAGTAGAGAGAGAGAGCAAGAAAGCGCAAAGTGTAAATTATATTAATGTGAGCGTGAATGTGTTACAAGGAACAAGGACCAAAGGGACTTAAATACCCTGGTTATTACAACACAGTGTAAGACACTGTATACAAAATAAGACCAAGCCTATAAATACATTGATTACTATAAAATCAGACCTAACAATGATAGTACGTATGTGATCATGTATGTAATATGTATGTATATACACATACGTATGTGATCATGTATAGTATGTATGTGATCATGTATGTATGTAAATGTACATATGTGATCATGTATGTATATACACATGTACGTATGTGATCATGAATGTATGTACACCATGTATAGTATGTATGTGATCATGTATGTAATATGTATGTACATGTACATATGTGATCATGTATGTATGTACATCATGTAATGATCCATTAAAGTCAACCGGGTCCATTAAAAGTCCAACTGGGTACGTTAAAGCCTAATTGGATCCATTAAAAGCCCAACTGGGAACGTTAAAGCCCCACTAAATCCATTAACTGGATATATTAAAGCCAACCGGGTCCATTAAAGCCCAACTGTGTATGTTAAAGCCCAACTGAGAACGTTAAAGCCCAACTAAATCCATTAAAACCCAACCAGATCCATTAAAGCCCAACCGGATTCGTTTAAAGCCCAACTGGGTACGTTAAAGCCCAACTGGATTAATTAAAGCCCAACTGTGTACGTTAAAGTCCAATTGGATACGTTAAACCCCAACTAGGAACGTTAAAGCCCCACTGAATCCATTAAAACTCAACTGGTAACGTTAAAGCACAACTAAATCCATTAAAGCCCAACCAGATCCATTAAAGCCCAACCGTATTCGTTTAAAGCCCAATCGGATTCGTTTAAAGCCCAACTGGGTACGTTAAAGCCTAACTGATCACATTTGGTCCCTGATCTAACCGTTAATTGTTTCCATTAAGTCTAGTTACTTCAGGGGTATTTTAGTCAATTTAAATATAATTTGATAAATTAATAAGTAATTTTAAATATAATTTGATAAATTAATTAATAATTAATTTATTAATTTTAATATTAAGTAATATATTAATTAATAATTTATTTATTAATTATAATTTTAAATATAATTTTAATTTAAAAGTAATTTATTTAATAAAAAACAATTATCCGTCGGTAATCACCGACGGAATTTCCGTACGAAATCCGTCGGTGAATTTCCGAAAATTTCTAAAAAAAAAGCGGGCTTAAAGCCCTAATCGACCCTCAGTATCTCGATCGTCTCCCTCAATCTCTCGATTTCTCCCTCTCGGCCCTCGTCTCCCTCTCCCTCTCATCTCCCTCTCGATCTCTCGATTTCACCCTCATTCTCTCGATCGTTTCCCTCACTCTCCTCTCGTTTCTGACCTCGAGCGACAGCCACCGGCGGCCACCGACTGCCATTGTCTCAATCAGGTATGATTTTTTAAAGAGTAAACTATGATTTTCATCCATGTTGGTGAATATTATTTATAACTATTTTAGAGATGATTCGCATTTTGGCAGGGCAATGAATAAACGAATCTGTGTGTGTGTTTTTGTGTTTATGAATAAATAAATGAATCTGTGTGTGCTAACGAATCTGTGTGTGTGTGTGTGTCTGTGTGTTTTCTTATCATTGATTTGATTAATCTGTTTTTTTCTTATCACATTTGATTTCAATGCATTTATCCCAAACTAGTCTAACATGTAAGTTTTGCTTGTCAAGATTCTCAAGGGAGTTCTCACATCAAGTTTTTTAAAACAAGGAGACCCAGATTATTCGAGTGTACACGTGAGTACTTCTTCAGGTAAATAACGATTTGGATCTTAAATAGAGCAGATATGTTTCTTGTTTGAGTGGAGAACCATTGTCTCCGTTTAATTTGCATCTTTAGACACTATATTTTAATGTCAAAGCATTTATCTCAAACTAGTTGCATCTTTGGACACTATATTTTAATTTGCATCTTTGGACACTATAAACATGTTGTCCACATTGATATGAGCATATTGTATATTCAAATTGATATGAGTTGTTTTAGCTTATGAAAACGCCATTTTTGGTTTGATAAAGTTGTGATAATGTTTTTGTATGAGTTTAGCTTATGATTTGGTTTTTGTGAAAATATTTTGGTATGATTTGGTTTGATAAACTTGTGATATTAATATTTTAGTATCATAAGGAAATCTTTTCATAAAGGTTTAATTTATAAAAGATAACATTTCGCCACAACCGGGCCTTTTCGGTCCAAAACTCATCATACGATGACAAAAGAACCATTTTACTAAGGATCGTGGTGTAACACAAAGTAGACCACCAAATCCGAGTTATGAGCTAAATACATGGAACCATGGCCACGAACGCTACGAGACTCGAAGATCGAAGAACAAAAAGGGAGAGAAACCAGAGAGAGAGAGAGAGAAATCTGAGATATTTTTGAAATAATAAGAATATCTCACAAAAGATATTTAAGGCAACTTCAAAAAGTAGACTGACAGTCGTGCGCCCTCAAAGAAGGAATTGTGCACGACCCGTGCGCTAGCACTATGCTTCGGCCCTGGATCATACGCACGACCCATGCGTTTTCTCTGAAGGAGTGCGCACGACCCGTGCGTCCTGTAGACAGCCACATAAACCTCCTTTTCCTCTAAACAACCTCGCAAAACGGCTAAACGAAATTCGGGGTGTTACAATTCTCCCAACCTTAGAACGATTTCGTCCTCGAAATCTACTCTTCTCAATGGAACACTATCCGCAGAGAAGATCGTCTCAAACCCAAATGCCAGAATCATTAACTAGATCCTAATACCGACGTCCACATTATCTACCCTTCTTGGGCTTAAATCACTCCTAACCGAGCGAACACTCAACACTTCAAAGTAACCTTTACTCTCAAGGTTACGGTTGCCTCCCAACCTTAGGTGACAATTACTACCTCCAGGAAATTAGCGACCTTAACTTTCCATCTACCAATTTCTTTCAAACTGCACGGTTCCGAACTCAAAGCCAACGGTCGACGCTAATCTTCCCAAAACTCTCATATTTCACTGATCCATTCCTAATATCGATAAAGATATTCTTACAAGGCGCACTAATGCGTCTTTCCGGTAAACGGTTGACACAGATTCTGATATCACTCAACTCCAATCCGACTCCAAATCTGGAAATAGCCCTTATTCAAATTTCTTAATACTTCCATAAATACTTCGTCTACAACTACATTATAAAGATTAACCTCTAAACATACCACCAATCTACACACTCGGACGATAAAGGACGGGCGCTAATAAAACCCACAACAGGAATTTGATGCACATGCTGAAAATAAAAGGATTAGGCTTAATGCCTAGAGAGCTCCAGAGTTTGCATCAGTAAAAGAAATTAAATTGATGAACTTATCTTTAAAACAGAACCTTTCAAATAATGAATTTTAAAACATGGAACAACTCCTTTTCAAAGTTATGCACTTTCAAAGATGGATCCTTCATCTCAACGATGCTTTATAAATTGATACAACTTGTACTAACTCGAAGTATGAAACATTAGTAACACCATGCATACCGTACGTCCGAAATCATAGACATTAGGTCAAATACTCACGCGACCAAAACGAAAGAAAACTAAATACTCAGACGCAGGAAACACACTTCATTCAAACCTTAATATACGTGGGGAGAACCCAATATTAAAGCCATCATTTACCGTCGACTCCACATAACCAAAGTTGGTAAAAATATGACATTAGTGTTTAAAATACTCCGGGTCTACGACGGAGAGACCCGTACACAAAGAGAATAGAAGGAAAAACAAGTACGCCGCCCATACAACTTCCTCGCATGACCTCTAAACGTTTCCATCTTGGGTGGCGAGAACAAATGAATGGGGCCACCCGTGATGTTATTGGATTTCACCACGTATCCCGATCTTAGTTCCCATGCCATACCAGACATCACAACTTCAAACCGTTTATTGCCTCTAGTCATACTCCGTCGAGTTCTACCTCAATGGCTTACGGACACGGGTGCCTATCCAATCCAGACGAGTTCCAACTCAGCAGCTCGTGCCACCTATTGTCTACTCGCTATCCAACCCGAGCGGTCACTAAGTGCAACCCAAAACCTCAGGCTTTACAAAACAGACAGACTGTTTAACATTACATGACTCCAACTGAAAAACCAAAGCTCCCAAAACATGTAACTCCTAATGGCATAGAATAATCGCCATCATACTCCAAAATTCCACAACTGTTTTTAAACCGTACAAATGTCCTCAAGACTTCATTTAGTCAAAACTGAGCCAACGACCCAACGGTTTACGTAAATACCCAAATGAAAGCCGAAATAAACATTGAAACACGTTTGACCAACTATTATGCACACACGACCAAAAGTATGATTAACTCAAATCTCATCGTTAGTTGAAACAAATCGTTTTCCAAATGAACTCATACCCTTATGTTTTCAAAGGGCCTCATAACACAATAATATGCATTTTCTGAAAAAGGTTTATAAGATCAAATACACCAAATGACACTTACGTCAATTGAACTCCAATTATATATGTAAAATCATCAAGGAAACACTTCAACATGATTTACTTACCAAAATAACCAAAGATCCCAAAATGGGTGTCTCACATGTTCATAAAACTAAACATTTCAAAATAACCAAAACTTATCAGCAGTTAGCAATTTAATGTAAAACACAAACACTTTAAAATAAACATTTTGGCATGTACACTATTTTCACAAATCAACCTTAACTTACCAAAACACGAATAAACTCTATCATGCTAAAATCCTTCATTGCGGTTATAAATCCGGACAAATGTCCACACGACTCATTCAGTCAAAACCCGAGCCAAAGGCCCGACACTTTACGTAAATTTCCAATGAAAGCCTCGTATACCTTAAAACACATTTTAACCGACATTTAACGGTTTTCCCAAATAATGAAATGTCCTTAAACAATGTTTATGAAAACGCACACCACCAGGACATGATTTCTCAAAACTCAACACGTATTGAGACCAAAGATTTTCCAAAAGTTTATGAATGTTAATATACTAAGATGCACAAAATCATCAAAGATGCATAGATCATAATGTAGATTTTACGTGTACAAAATCACCCATAATATGTAAATCACACTATTTACTTGTTGAAATATTCAAGCTCGACATAAGCAATTTATGCTGTTAAAACAATCCAAATTACCGAATACGAAACTTATCAAAATACTCACACCTTGAGAAGTACCAAGTAAAACATATGCAATAGTTTATACTATAAACGTGAAAATAGGTTCTTGTACTTCAACATATGCAACAATTCATTCCCCAAAGGGCGGTAAAATAACGGGGATGCAAATAAAATTTCAAATCGAGTTTGAAGCTTCACGTTGTAAAGATAAACACATCTGACCAAGTAGAAACTACCACGACAAAAATGCCGCTAACTCGCTAAATGCTTTGCGGAAATTTTAACAGTAAGAGTTAATGATGGAAATACGATCAGAGCGAAAGTCCTGTTTTAAAAATAACATAAATCGTTTATGCAATCATTCACACCAACGTTATACTTAAATTCAATGCACATAGTACACGACGATTGACATTTGTTAACAAAACCCCGAAATTAACGCACACAATGATGCATATGCACATGTTCCTGAAATTATTTACGCGACACCAAAGTCGTAAAATGTGACACCATAATTCAACTGGATTTTCATAAAATTCCTTAATGCTAAAATCAAGTGGTGTCCAAATTTCCATTTTGCAACACAAGATAAGGCGACCATTTTGACAAGATTTTTGATGAGACACGACGCCCAAAGAACTCATAAATTGCATGCAATGAAATTAAACTCACGCATCACAAAATATACACATGCGACAAAAGAATCCGTAAAACAAAACTTCAAGAATTCAACAAAACTCACACAACTAAAAATTCCCAAGAAGCTCCTACTCAAAAGCATGGGAATAACTTTTCCTTTAAAACCATTGACATACGTGGAAGAGATCCAATGTCAAGGTCAAAATTCCACAGCTACTTGCCCATTAACTCAAAAAGCGTTAAAACACAAATATTTCGACATCCAAAAATAGCATTTAAACACGAGACTTGAATAAAGAGAGTTTTGATAACAATTTGAAATCAGGTGCAACAAAACCATTTTAAGCATGCTTATGCTCATAGTTTAAAATATGTTGAGTGCTAAATGTGTTTGCCAAAGCGTTACAAGGTAAATCACTTTATGGTTGGCGATCATGAAAAGCAATTTATGCAACCTTATTTTAGAAATAAATTTAATGCATGAATTCGGTCGGCACTCACATCTTGTAAATGCACATATTTATTGGATTCAAGATCATAATTATCTGAAGATGGAAATCTGAAGTTAAAGCTGATAAAGTCGTCTCAACAAATAGTCTAGGGTCCTTTTGTAATAAATAGTCAAAGTCGGTTTACGTATTTTATTTATTAGAATTTATATTTTAATTATTTGTTTGTTTTAGGTTGTTGGGCCTAAATTTTGTCAAGCCCAATAGGCTAATTAAAGCCTTTGTATAAATATGTTTAGGTTGGTTGTAATTAGGGTTAGGGAAGCTTATTAGAGAAAATCATTATTGAGAGAGAAGTTGGGCTGATCTTGGTGTGGGGCGCCGTGAACAACAAGAGAGAAAGAAATCGATTTCAATTTAATTTTGTAATTCGGTGAATCGTTTGATATAATCGTATCAGGTTTGCATAATCGTTTCTGTTTATTCTTATTACTTGATTGAATGATTGCATATTGGGACACACAATTGGTATCAGAGTACAGTACAGATTGGATTGAATAAGTTTTTGTTCGGTTCTAATTTTCTGTCAAAGATTCATGTTTTTTATTGTGTGATTGTTCTTTCAAGTTGATATTAGTTTGATTGTGTTTGTCTTGCATATTATAGTGATTGGGTATTGTTTGATTTGATATTTGCATTGATTTTGGTTATCAATTTATTGATTCTTGTGTTCTGGGTTCGTTCTTGGTGTCACTAATGTGTGCTCATTCGATTCCATCATAAAGTTGTTTTTACTGAAATTAATTGGTAGATATCGTTCTATACGTTTAATCGATCGTGTATGCAAAGTTTGGTTGGTCAATTTAGTGTTTTGATCTGTTTCTGGGCTAATTTTTGAGTTTCTGGGTCGATTCTGTATCAAGAACACTCCGGTCGAACATATCGGTCTTTGTTTCTATCGGTCTAAGTCTACTTCCGGTCGATTACCTTTATCGGTCTATAGCATTCGACCGGGACACTCACTGCCAACATCCGGTCTTACCAAACATCCGGTCTTACCAACATCCGGTCTTACTAACATCCGGTCTTACCAATATCCGGTCTTACCAAACATCCGGTCTTACCAACATCCGGTCTTATCATTCTATCGGTCAAATCCTCGACCGGACTTTACAAGTTCCCGGTCGAAGGCAATATCGGTCGTTACAATTCCCCGGTCGAACATTATATCGGTCCTTTCACTTACCGGTCTTCACATCTATCCGGTCGAACTCTCTACCGGTCTTTACAAGTCTCCGGTCGACTAAATACCGGTCGAAAATCGATTTTTGCAAACTGTAATAGGGCATCTAAATGTCAAAAAAATTTCTCTAGGGGCGCTGCCCCTTGACCCCACCCACTATCCGGGTAGCGGGACCCCCGTGCTAAGTCTGCGAAGGGGGACAAAGTTCTGTTCGTGATCAGATTTTTCTTAATTTCATTCTAAGATTTTAAGTATTGTGTGATTTTATCTTGACTTCTAACGATCTCATCCAGTTGATTGTTTCAATATCAGATAAGTTTGATTTCTAATCATATAAGTAAAGATGTCTCGAGAAGCTCTTGCTATTGGAACAGATGTGAAACCACCAGTACTCTTCAAGGGGGAGTACGAGCAATGGAAGGACAGATTTTTGGACTTCATTGATCGACATGATTTGGGAGATGAAATCAGAAAATCTCTGAAAGACGGGATCATGACACCTCCGACCAAGGTTCTCACTGTAGCTGGAGAAAATGGTCAAGAAGAAGAGACAGAGTACAAATTACCGATTGGTGAATATTCGGAAGATCAGCTGAAGAGACACAAGGGTGACAAGCTGGCAAGATCATTTATTCTCCAAGGCATACCGAATGAAATATATGTCAAGATTGACAGCTATAATGCTACCGGTAAGCAAATGTGGGATCAATTGGAGAAGATGATGATCGGATCCAAATTCGGCAATCAGCTCAAAGTATCTACATGCCTGAATAATTATGAAGAGTTCAAAGCCAAAGCTGGAGAGTCTCTCGAAGCTACTTATGACAGATTTGTCACTTTGCTGAACGAGCTCAGCAAGAACAAGATCAGCAAATCTCATGTGGAGCTCAATGTGAAATTTCTCAGCAATCTTCAGCCTGAATGGAAGAGGTTCACCCATCAGATGAGACAGTTGAAGGATCTGCATGACATTCCTCTTCATGAAGTTTATGAGATCCTCAGACAGAATGAGGAAGAGGTAGAAGAGATCAAGGCTGAGATGAAAAAGGCTGACAAAGCAGTTGCTGATCCAGTTGCTCTTGTGGTTAAGAAGTCAAAGAAGAAGAAGGTGATAGACTCTGATTCGGAAGAAGCTGATTGTGAGAAAAAGTCTGAAACTGACGATTGTGAAAAACTGATGGAAACCATGCTTATGTTAACCAAGGCTTTCCAAAAGAAGTTCTATAAAAAGCCAAACTCCAATAGTCAGCGATACTCGTCTGGTCCGAACAACTACAAGCATAAAGAGAAAGTTGAAGAAAGGAGATCAGAAGAAATGAAGAAGAATGGAGCTGAAGAGACCAAGAAAGAAGAATCGATTAAGTGCTACAACTGTGGTAGACTCGGTCATTTTGCCAAGGACTGCCGCAAATCAAAAGTCCGAAATTCAGACTATTACAAGAATAAAATGCTTCTAGCCAAGCAACAAGAGGCTGGAAAAGCATTAATGGCCGAGGATGAATTACAAGAGTAAAGATGATTTGAGTGTGAATGTTGCTACTTTTAAAAATAATCTTGTTGATTCTCGCAAGAAATATTCTATAAAGCAATTATTTCAGTTAGCTCCATCTAGTACTAAAAAGTTTTTAAATTATGGTGAATGTGATTATGCTTCTCGTAGATATTCTGATGTTTGGTATGGTTCATATAATGTTTCATATTATCATTATCATACGTCTTATCATGCTTCTGGTTTTCAAAGAAAAAGTGGACCCAAATTTAAATGGGTGCCAAAATCAAGTACTAACAGTGGAGGTCCCATTTTTAAATGGGTTCCTAAACCTCTTCTTTCTTGATTTGTTTTGTGCAGACCCGTCATATGTGGTATTTGGATAGTGGGTGTTCCAAACATATGACCGGGCAGAAGAGTATGTTGTCTAATTATAAGGACAAATACTGTGGCACAGTTCGTTTTGGGAATGATTAGTTTTCACCTATTCTGGGATATGGTGATGTTGTACATGAAAATCTTACGATCAAGAAGGTGAGTTACGTTGAAGGCTTAGGGCACAACCTGTTCAGCATTGGCCAGTTCTGCGACAAAGATTTAGAGGTTAATTTCAAGGCCAAGACATGTTCAATACGCACTGAAGAAGGAAAAGAACTCCTGGTCGGATCTCGCAAGTCAAACCTCTACACCATCAATTTGTCAAAGGTCCAGGCTGACAATCAGGTCTGTCTACTATCAAAGGCCTCGATGCAACAAAGCTGGTTATGGCATCGACGGCTTTCTCATCTCAACTTTCGATACATCAACAAGTTGGTCAGTGGTAAGCTAGTGAAAGGTCTTCCAGAGCTGAAGTATAAGAAAGAACATCTATGTGCAGCGTGTGAAAAGGGAAAGATGAAGAGAGCCCCACACAAACCAAATCCTGAACCTAGTACCAACTCTCCATTAGAGTTGTTTCATATGGATCTATGCGGTCCTATGCGAATGCAAAGCTTAGGAGGAAAGAAGTATGTGTTGGTTATTGTGGATGACTATACGCGATACACTTGGGTTAAGTTTCTACGGTCTAAAGATGAGACTCCCAATGTTCTCATTACGTTTCTGAAGACGACCCAAGTCAATCTGCAAAAACAGTTCAAGATTCTCAGGACTGACAACGGCACAGAGTTCAAGAACAAGACAGTTGAAGAATATCTCGAATCGGTCGGGATATCACATCAATACTCTGCTGCTCGCACGCCTCAACAGAACGGAGTCGTCGAAAGGCGAAATCGTACACTTGTCGAGGCCGCTCGAACGATGCTCAGTCAATCTGAATTACCTTTATTTTTATGGGCTGAAGCTGTATCGACTGCGTGTCACACTCAGAATCGCTCCATGATACACCGCCGATTTAAGAAGACTCCGTATGCGTTGATCAACAACCGCACACCAACCATTAAATATTTTCATGTTTTTGGTTGTACGTGTTATGTTCTAAACGACCGAGAGAATCTGAACAAGTTCAGTGCTAAGGCGGATGAATGCATCTTTGTTGGTTATTCCTCTACATCGTCTGCATATCGTGTTTATTTAAAGAAGTCGAAGACAGTGATCGAGAGCGTCAATGTTACATTCGATGAGGAAATGGCTTCTGAGCACATCAGTTCAGAACCCGTCATTACCGGAGTATTAGCTTTTGGACCAACCAGTCCAAGACCTACACCTCAAGAGAACAAATCAGATGGCGCTTCGTCGTCTACTTCTAATTTATCTGATTTGGATTTATTATTTGAACTGTTCTATGATGAATTTCTTGGTTCTAAATTGCCTAACTCTGTTGTAGTTGACAGGATAGAAGACTCAATGACTACTCATCCGACCACTTCCGATATCTCTACTGAATTTGGTTCCCCTATTCAGCAAGAAGTTCCAGTTCAAAAGCCTACTCCGACAGTTGAAGTTGTGACCAACAATGCCGAGACAAAAGTAGCTGACTCCGTAGGATGTACTGTAGGGACTGATCAACAGATTGACCAAGCTGTACCTACTGCTACTTCTGCAACAACTACTTCAACTGAAGCCCCCGTTAATTCTGAACCATCTGAAGGAGATACCAGTGGATTCCTATATGCGGACAATGATCAACATGCATCTAATCCACTCCCTCATGAACATAAGTGGACCAAAGAGCACCCGATACATCAAATTATTGGAGATCCTTCTGCACCGGTGCAAACTAGGTCTGCAACATCAAATCTATGTATGTATGAATCCTTTCTGAGCAAGATTGAGCCTACACGCGTATCTGAGGCCCTTGCCGATTCAGATTGGGTAACTGCGATGCAAGATGAGCTGAATCAATTTGAAGCACTGAAAGTCTGGAGACTCATACCCAAACCACAAGGTAAAACCATCATTGGTACGAAATGGGTGTTCAAAAACAAGAAAGATGAAGATGGCACCGTTATCCGAAACAAAGCACGACTTGTCGCCAAGGGATATAGGCAAGAGGAAGGAATAGACTACGATGAGACTTATGCTCCAGTGGCACGTATAGAGGCAATTCGGATGTTCTTAGCCTACGCAGCCCACAAGAACTTCGCCGTCTATCAAATGGATGTGAAGACAACTTTTCTGAATGGAGTACTCAAGGAATAAGTCTACGTCTCACAGCCAGAAGGGTTTGTAAATCCAGATAAGCTGAACCATGTCTACATCTTGGATAAAGCTCTCTATGGACTGAAACAAGCTCCTCGCGCCTGGTATGATATTCTATCTCAATTCTTGGTTAAGTCGGGTTTCACAAAAGGTACGGTTGATACCACTCTTTTTATTAAAAAGGATAAAGGCGATATCATTCTAATTCAAATATATATGGATGATATTATTTTTGGTTCTACAAATCCTAAGTACTGTAGGAACTTTCCAAACCTCATGGTGTCTCGTTTTCAAATGAGCATGATGGGAGAGATGAATTTCTTTCTCGGATTGCATGTCAAACAATTTTCAACGGGGATCTTTATCAATCAATCTAAATACATTCTGGATATTCTTCGGAAGTTCAAAATGGAAGATTGTAAACCGATTGGTACCCCAATGGCACCTGGTACTAAGATTGGCACCGATCTTTCGGGAAAGGCTGTTGATGTTAGGACTTATAGAGGGATGATAGGCTCCTTAATGTATCTCACTTCAAGTAGGCCGGATATAATGTTTTCTACATGCTTATGTGCTAGATATCAGGCCAATCCTAAAGAATCCCATTTGTCTGCTGTAAAGCGGATTTTCAGGTATCTGAAGGGGACTGCAGATCTTGGTCTGTGGTATCCTAAGGATACAAGCTTTGAACTAACATCTTATTCAGACGCAGATCATGCTGGTTGCATGTTAGACAGGAAAAGCACCTCGGGTCATATACAATTCCTCGGAGATAAACTCGTCAGTTGGGATTCGAAGAAGCAATTATGTGTCTCCACATCAACGGCCGAAGCGGAATATGTAGCTGCTGCTAGCTGCTGTTCTCAGGTCTTGTGGATGAGAACACAACTGCGAGACTATGGATTTCATTTCAATAGAATCCCGATCTATTGTGATTCGAAGAGCGCTATTGCGATTACCGCTAACCCTGTTCAGCATACTAAGACCAAACACATAGATGTCCGGTATCATTTTATAAAAGATAATGTAGAAAAGGGCACAATTGAACTTTACTTTGTAAAAACCGATTATCAGCTTGCAGATTTGTTTACCAAACCTTTAGACGAAAAGAGATTTAATTTTCTTGTCTCAAGACTTGGTATGCTAAATCTTAAGACCTAATCGGTGGTTACCTATTAAAGTTTCTTATTGTATTTCTTTATCATTTCTTTATTATTATTTCCGCATGATACCTGCTCTTTAATAGTTTGTTCATGATCTCAGGGGGAGTGTGAGAAGTTCTTATAGATGATCAATGTTAGTTTGAGGGGGAGCAATTCTGAATGCATTGTACTTACTGATCGACTTGTTAGTAATGCATAAATTTAGGGGGAGCGATCAAGTCAAAGGAGTATGGCGATGACTTCTGATTATGTCTGATCAGAACTCGTACATCATTTGTTTTACTGGTTTATGTTATTTCAATTTCAGTGAATAAAGTTACTTTGACTAGACTTTTAGACTGTTGTAGGTTGTGAGATGCTTCAAAGATCATATCTTTATGACTTTAAGCTTGACTTCGTGAGATGTAAGACTACACTCAAAAGGTATAATTCCTTATCTTCATCTCATTTATGGTTGAAAGAAGGACAACTTTCAATCATAAGAAAACATGTTCTTAAATGTTCAAACCACTTCCCGATTCTCAAACAGATTTCTTGAATTGGAAGTGTGATTTTAAATGTTTTCTGATTCATCATTGAGTTTTTAACTGTTCAAGTTAAATCATCTGAGCATCATATGCTTCATAGGAAAACATGGGATCAGTGTGCTAGGACTTATCTGAACTTCTATGGATTCACGTTAACCAGTGTTTCCTACCCCAGAAGTTAATCCTTTAGTGATTGAATGTGAGGAGTCAACAGAAATGAGTGTGGGATGTGTGATGAGAGAATATGTCAAAAGAGAGTTCGGTTAGCTGTGAGCTTAAAGATTAAAAGAAAGAGGGTGAGAGATCAGAGTAAAAGAATATCAAACTCTGCACCAACTACTTTCTGATCCGGGCAGCCACATATCTAATGCTTCACAATTCTTTGCTGAACATTATTGAAACAGGCAACTAGCCCATGCCAACTTTTGACATTACCCCACCAGCTACTCATTTTCTTCTTAACAAGAAAATGTTTCATTTTCAAAGGGGATGCAGCATATATGCTATCTGATTTTCATTTGGAGAATCTAGATATTGAAAAGAAGGAAGTCTGCCCCACCTTCAAACTTCATTCATGCACATTGAGTCTGTGTTTAACTAACTGTTGTCTCAGTGGTTTACACATTTTGAGCCTTATAAGCAAACATCATATGCTTTATTTCATTCTACACTTGCACGTACACACAAGGAATGAGTTTTCTTGTCATAACATTCATAGAAAATTCCTTTGTGGTTTTTTCAATGATTGAATGGAAGCCCTGGGGGAGTGAACATTACAAAAGCTCCTTTCCAAAGTACATCCGTTGTACAAAGTGGCTCTGTACTACTTACAGGCATAATAACTGTATCATTTGTTGATTCAGGTTTACCATTCCTAATATATCTGAATTTGAAAAGATTCGGATATATACATTTCATCAATTGACGGATGATCAGTGGTTCTGTTTGCAAGATCAATGGTGGAAGAAATTTCTTGAAGACATGTTTTGATGAACTCTTTGCTCTTTTCATCAAAAAGGGGGAGAAGCGTCAATCAAGAAATATGGAGATCAAAAGTTTTTTGAAAGAATTTCTGAAGATATTATGAAGTTTTGCTGCTTTGAAGAAATTTTCTTTGAAGATGATTTGCTGAAGTATTCCGAGCTGAAACTGGAGATAATTTCTTTCCAAAAGATATTCTCATCGATTGGGGAGATTGCTACATTCTGAATACAAAAAGGAAGATTACATTTTCTGAGCTTAAAGAATGATCTTGATCCAAAGGGGGAGATTGTTAATGCACATATTTATTGGATTCAAGATCATAATTATCTGAAGATGGAAATCTGAAGTTAAAGCTGATAAAGTCGTCTCAACAAATAGTCTAGGGTCCTTTTGTAATAAATAGTCAAAGGCGGTTTACGTATTTTATTTATTAGAATTTATATTTTAATTATTAGGTTGTTTTAGGTTGTTGGGCCTAAATTTTGTCAAGCCCAATAGGCTAATTAAAGCCTTTGTATAAATATGTTTAGGTTAGTTGTAATTAGGGTTAGGGAAGCTTATTAGAGAAAATCATTATTGAGAGAGAAGTTGGGCTGATCTTGGTGTGGGGCGCCGTGAACAACAAGAGAGAAAGAAATCGATTTCAATTTAATTTTGTAATTCGGTGAATCGTTTGATATAATCGTATCAGGTTTGCATAATCGTTTCTGTTTATTCTTATTACTTGATTGAATGATTGCATATTGGGACACACACATCTTAATACTATGCTTCCCAACATCCCGATGTACTATAATCAACTGGATGCTTCAGGCATAATAGGGCAACCATCCCATTAATTAACTTACAAAACTCCTTGAAATAGAATCGATCTAACAAGATATAATTCTAATTTCCACCAACGAATCTGGCTCAAGATGATTAACTTAATGCGTTCTACGCACTTACTATCATCCCAAAGAAACATTGCTATAAACAACAATCATTCCTTACCTTACTCGCTTAGAAACTTCGCACTACTCTAACGGTCAACATACCAAGGTAGAGCAGGTAAACATAAGCACGAGAAAGGGTAAGGAAGAGTTTAACTGAAACACCCACGAAAGAAACGTACCGCTACGTCTACCAATTGTCACAACATTAGCGAACCAATTACACTCACGTAAAATATCCTCATAATCACATTAGCTAAGTGAGATTATGAACATATAACACATAAGGGTTCTTGTTACCATCATCACAACGCTTGATTAACATAACCTCCGTCGATTCTAAGACTAAACCATCTTAGAAGTTCTACCCAATCTCACAATCAATGCCTATCAAACTCAGTCTAAGTCTAGACATCTTACATTCATGCTTAGTTCGCTTAAACTAGAGCTCTAATACCAACTTGTAACCCTCTAAAATTTCAGAGTAAAATAAAACCTAGAAATATGGCAACAAGACATCCGTAACGATATAAATTTCCCATAAAGGAGATCAGTCCTTAAGACTATACGAAACTCATACGGATATAGAATTTATCGACAATACTAATCTAAACATAACCGTCTAGACTACAACACTCGACGAACCAAAATTCACTAAAAGATGGGACTTAAACAATGCCCAACACCAAAATACTAGACATCTCAAAATATGCCTCGAGTCCACGCTCGACTCTCAAAGACCCTGTGCAACCCACCGCTAAGGGAAACCTGTTATACACATCATTTGAGAAAAAATGTTAGGCTTAAAGCCTAGTGAGAACATACAGTTTATTCAAAAATCAGAGATATAAACATAAGTATCATAAGGAAATCTTTTCATAAAGGTTTAATTTATAAAAGATAACAGTTCGCCACAACCGTGCCTTTTCGGTCCAAAACTCATCATACGATGACAACAGAACCATTTTACCAAGGATCGTGGTGTAACACAAAGTAGACCACCAAATCCGAGTTATGAGCTAAATACATGGAACCATGGCCACGAACGCTACGGTCCGTACTACGATGTGAGGGAGGGCCCCCAAGGAACCATGTCATACTCGTTCATTAGACTACATTTGACCCATGGCTAGGATCCGGTCTCACATAACCGTACCTAAGTTGCCCCCGAGGATCAAATGTATCTAACTACAACGGAATGGGCATATCCTTCCCAGCCATAAGCCGACTCGATACCTAGGGATCCACTAGTATAGTCAAGACTTGTCACAATACTTCATGTGACCAACAAAGCTAGATACACAGCTTTCAACACATTTATATTTCAAAATGCCATTTTCCAGACCAACTGTTGGTAAGAAAGATAATCATAAAACAGTTTATATACATTCTTTCAATAAGCCACAAACATGGGCGAGTAAAACATCATTTTACTTCTGATAAGGCGGAACCCGTCATTTTAGTCAAAACTGATCGGGAACCCCGAAAATCACCAAAAACTTCATTTATAACAAAATGTAGAGAACATAAAATCATACCGTAGAAATACTTCGGATTTCGCAAATAAGAGTTTTGACATGTATAAAGTTTGTAAAATGGTAGTAGGAACTCACCAGTAGGGTTTAGATTAAAACCCGAAAAACCAGATATCAATCACGACGTAGAGGTGAAGCTTAAAACACCGACCCCTTGCTAGAAACACCGCAAACTAGCACCAAACGAGACTCGAAGATCGAAGAACAAAAAGGGAGAGAAACCAGAGAGAGAGAGAGAAATCTGAGATATTTTTGAAATAATAAGAAAATATCTCACAAAAGATATTTAAGGCAACTCCAAAAATATTTAAGACAATTACGATTGATGTTACAAACAAAGTCGAAAAGCTGTAGTCTCTCTGAGACATTAAGTTGTGCTCACTGTACATGTAACTCTAAAGGGAAATGTCTGCTAAAACAAAGAGACATAAAGTGAAAATCTAACTCGATTACGTCAAATCTGTGTATCACTCCATCTATCGCGGTTGATGAATCGGCCTCAGACTCATTTTCACATTCACAATCTTCGGTGCCTTTTCGTAGAATCTCCACGGCTCCACCAGACGAGCCTTACACCAGTTGGACATTCTCGATAAAATCAAATCCCATCAAACTTATTTCTCTTCGTCTGAAAAAACGGAAAAAAACTTATATAAAGCAAGAGCCGATTAACTAACTGAGTATTCAAGATTGCAATGATACGCCCCTTTCCAAAGGTTGCAAGGAGCGGTAAGAAAGTCGGTTCCTTGATTACGCCCCCAATCAAGATTGTCCGCCATACTATAAATAACCTGATACTAACCACTATCGTCTAACAAAGCGAGTGCCATTTTTGAAACTACTGATCTTGTATCAACAGAACCCGTCATTATTTCATTCATCAAAAGCCTTTTCTCCCAGTGAGATCCTGATGCATGATTAAAACGATTGAAATAAGCTCAGAATTACAAAAAGATTCATCAAATGGCGAATCTTTTTTCTTTTCTTTTCTTTTTGGAACTGGGAATAGCGTAAACGTTCATAAAGTTGACATCTTGGGTCACAAGACGGTTACGAACCTGATGTTCCACGGCCTCTGCCATCTTCCAACTCGAGCCCGGTAAAATTCTCGGAGAATGCCTGCCAACAAAAGCTCGTCAATGCCTCGTTAAGTCGAGTTGTTCGATCTCTGTGATGGAGAAATCAATAACTCGAACTCCAAAAAAGTATAAAAATTTCTACTAAAATATAACCATGAAATAAGGGAAATGTATGATGTAATGTACCCCGTAATGATGGCGTGAAAGCATGGCAACATGTGGCAGCATGACAATACGTGGCAGCACGACTCGTGTAACCATCCTCCCAAGCTTTTCGTCCATTGTCTGTTCAGTAACCTGCAAATACGTAAAAAAAAGAAAATCATGTTTAAAAAGTAATAACACCGTGATCAAATGTTCAAATAGGCAACAGGTGAAGGATGAGACTGTGAGCGAGTGGGCGTGGCTCTACCGGAGTGAGTAAACGGCGATCTAGTTGAGATTGGTGAAGAGATGAGCACAGGAGAGAGGAGAGTAACCCCGTGAAGCCATGGCGGAGGGAGGCGGACAGAGTGAGAGAGAGTTCTAGGGTTTGAAATATGTGGATGGATTTATCTTTTCACCTCCTGGATTTTTTGCACATAAATAAAGGTATAATGGGGAGAGGGAATTGAGAGAGATTGAAATTTGAATTGAGGGTATGGGTACGTGGGTTTAGCCAGGGGGAGAAATTAGGGGAAAGTGGGGGAGAAGATTAAGGGGTATGGGGGGAGATGATTAAGGGATGTGGGAGGAGATGATTAATTGTAAGATGCTAAAACGAATTTAAACGGTCCAGATAAAAAATTAGATGATTTTAAATGGTTCAGATCAATCCAATTGTTGGTTGACTCGTCTCCATCCATATATATATATATAATTAATTAGAAATTTTATGATTTAATTTATTTATAAATTATTTATTTTTGTTGTACATGTTCTATACAACATCTGTAAAAACATTTTGAAGCATGTATTAGGTTTCTTGTTTAAGATATTTGGCCCATTTATCTTCTTGAAACCGAATACCGAATCCTAAATCTTTTTCCTTATTCAACTTGTCAATCTCACCACAGAACCCTAATCTATTTCCTCAACAAACATTGTGTTAGAGTAATGACTTAATTATGGATTTGGTCCTTATGGTCCTTAAATTTTTATAGATTAGTTAAGACTCATCGTATGTCATTTTATAACAAGTTGGTCCCTCACTCTAACAGTCATCCAATGCCTCCGTTAACTTTGAGGACATTTTCATCCTTTTTTTTCTTTTTTTGTCTTTTCTCAAGGACCAATTTTGTAATAACATCACAAACCACAGGACCAAGTCCGTAAGTATGTTTGAAAAATAAAAATTATCAAACTTTTTTATACATTAAGTTTATTAAATTAGTTATTATACTTTAATATATATGTATATATATATATATAAATATATATATAGAGAGAGGAGCGATCAAATGCAAACTACCTCTATTTGTATAAACTTACAAACTAATCTCAGTTGTCCATTTAGTCTAATTAATATTTAATTTTATTTTGTTTCCGTAATCAATGTCATGATCATAATAAATGAACTTTATCCTCTTCGATATATATCTCAATGGTATTTAATAATCATGATTATTATCCATAAATATCTCAATTATTTTCTAATATAATGGTTTGTATGGTTTGTACAAATGTCTTGATTTGCAGTATAACACATCTCTCTCTCTCTCTCTATATATATATATATTAATTATCGTATTTTAAGTTTAATTTTAATTAATATATTCTTTTTCAGAAAAATATATAATACTATGTATATATATATATGTGTGTGTGTGTACACTTACATAGATAATATATTAACTTTTCCAGTTCAAACTTACAAAATCTCTTTATGAGAAGCCTTTATGGATCTTTAGTATATACAATAGATACACACTTATTACATAATAGATACGGCGACCGATTTATTAGAACTTGAAGGAGATGGTTGAATCACCGTTGAAGAAGCACGACCATTCGGTATCTGACTCATTGGTAGTGCCTGCCACTTCTCAATGTATGCCATCGACTCCTGATCTAAGTCTGGAAGTTGGCGTTCTTCAAGGATGTTCAGAATCGCTTTGGATTTACCAAGAAGCTGAGTGGCAGTCCGGATGCTCTCTCCCCTTTTCTCTATTGCATCGTGATGACACTTCAGAGTTATGACTCGTGGTAAGTTGGTAAAGCAAGCCCATAATAGATCTGCGATTATAATTGAGATCCACTCAAAAAGTTCCACGTCTGTTGACCAGTTTTCTTGTTCATAGAGCAGTATGGATTGGCTGATTCTGTACATGGAACTTGCAGCAATGAACTTATGAAGTGATTCATCTACACTTATCTTTTTGGTTCTCTTGAACTGTAACACAATCTTTACTGCTTCATCACCTAACCATCTAAGAATCTCCACCGATGATTTTCCTTTACGAGCCTTATTTTGAAGATCAATTTCCAGCCAACTGCAATATACTTCGGCTTCAGTCCATATGCGTCTAGCTGTTTTTCTTGCCTTTACCAACTCACCATTTACATTGAGAGTTTCTTCAATATGTCTAACAAAATGGAGGCCTTCCTTTATGCTAGAGAGTAACCCCTTGACATGGTTGTTTTCGATGTTAGGAAGTGCAAGGGCAACGGCTGTTAATGTTACCACTACTAAGCTCCAACAACTGTGGATTTCTTCCGGATATAAAGGTGGGACTTGGTTGTTGTCAAAATTTACTACTCCACTGAATCCGGTAGACTTCTCTAGTAACTTTCTAAGATTTCTTGGTTGCTTCTTTTCAGACTTGTGAAGAAGTTTAGTTATAGATCTAAGCATATTTCTCAATGTTCTATTTGTAAGCTTCGCCTCGTCTTCAATTTGTAGAATATAAGGAATGTATTCTTCAATCTCTGATCCCACATCGTTGTTGGATGTTTTCCGTTTCTTTTTAAACCTTTTCAACAATGAGTTGCAGAAATGGCAACAAGAAAAGAATAAGATCATAATGCATGTGGGAACGAGACATATTGTTTTACATATAACCACAAGCATTATCTGAAGTGCCATACAGAAGTTCAAAATCATGTTTTTAACATGATTGAAAACTTTTTTGCATTGGCGGCCTGGGATATATGAAGTGACATGGATGTGTTTCCAATGCCGAAGCCTTTGGGTCCAATGTTTCTCGACTCTAAATATGTTTATATGGTTGATGCTCCATAGAATGGAGAGGTTGAAATAACTGGCGGTTGTAATACATCTAAAAATTGGTGCAATGCTACCTACTACAATCCCAATTAATTGTATGGTAACAATTACATTGATTGACCATTTATAATCCGAGTCTTCATACCAATAATATGATTCATCAACCCACAATTCCATCAACCTAATAATTGATACAGCAGCAAATATTGAGCTTATCAACCCAGTAGCAGAACAAAAAGGTGAAGAAGCAAGAACAAATTGGGGGTTACCGGTTTCCGCCATCATCCAATACCTTTTAACATGACGTATGAGTTCGTTGGACGAGAACTTTATCTCTTGACGATCTAAAGCTGATCTGTGTAACTCCTGGTACTCGTGTTCTAAAACTCTTCTAGATGCTGGAACTGTTAAAGCTACCCAAAATAACCATATAGGGAAAAATGCCATGACTGACATTTCTACCACGGAATATGCAAGAAGATCACGAATAGCAACTAACTGAATGCACATATTTACAGTAATGGTGATTATGAGAATACCCAAAGCTATGATATTGGTGAAAAGTTCCTTGTCACCCATACCCGCTAAAGAAGGGAGAAAGTTAGCTAACATGGTGAACAAGAAAACCATGCTAACAGACTTTACGACCCAATCACTATCATGGTCATCTGATAGATCTACCGGTAGCTTCATTGCTATTCCTATCAGTGTGATGGAAGCAGCATTGAGGGTGAAAAACCTGCATGGAAACCAAAGTTTTCGTTGTCGAAAACCTTGGAAGACATCGGCAACCATTGCAAGAGTGCAAATGAGAGAAGCTACGGCAACATACAAACCCACCCACGGCATGGCGTCCTTTGGAGATTGCCAAGTCATCTTGCTAGACAAGGGAAATCAGTTTTTAGCTTAATTTAGTCGAACAAGTGCTAATCGATGCTTGATATATGTATATAGAAAGATGAAAGTTGAAGCAAGTGCTAATCAAGTTATTTGTTTACTAGTTTTATTAGGGATGAGTGATCCTTATTTTATTTTCCCACTTTCCTTCTCGAGGGCAAATAATTGATGTGTGGGGTCGGTTGAAAAGCTTAAACGCATAATTGAGCTAAGAATACGACCCCGTGGGAAATTCTTGGAATTTTCTTGAAAATTGGTTTTTTTAAATGAGTGGAATCTATCTATACTATATACTATATTGAAAAGTCTAATATGGTTATTGTACAATTACATTTACCATCCTTAATCTTTTATACAATAACATTTTACTACTCAATGTTACATTTATCACCCTTACAATTACTTATTTAATTTATTTTGTATCCCTTACTTTTTCATTTTACATTTTACACCGTTATCATATTAACACAAATAATCGTATATGAACAAAAATGCAATGAAAAAATACGTTCATTTTTTTACAAATTATACCATTATAATCGTCTCGTCAATACCTTCAAAACGAGCCCAATATTGAATATTTTTTAATTTAACCATACTATTAAATATCAGAATATATACGAATTATCTATACTACTAAAACGGTTATTGTACAAACGGTTATTGTACAAACTTTTGTACAATTACATTTACCACTCTTACATTGTTACATTTATCATTCTTATAATTACTTATTTAATTTACTTTATATCCCTTATTTTTTTCATTTTACACATATTAACACAAATAATTATATATTAACAAAAATGCAATGAAAAAATACGTTCATTTTTCTACAAATTATATCATTATAAGCGTCTCCTCAATATCTTCAAAACGAGCCAAATATTGAATATTTTTTAATTTAACCGTACTATTAAATATCATGAATATCTACGAAATAATTTGTTTTTCCGTCCATACGTTTTATTTTTTTTCCACCGTTAGCACGTTAAAAATACATAATCGTAAAATACGTTTCAATCTTATTATAAATAATATCATTATAATTTTTTTCGTCAATAATTGTAATATAAACTAATTATTGAATATCTTTATGGCTTTAGGTTTCATAAGTTGTGATTTTTAGGTCATGGTTGATTATTGATGAAATGTATATAAGGAAATAGCATTAATTGTTCGTTCTTTACTTACATTCCGCTGCATCGCACGAGTATATGCCTAATATAATAACAAAAATAATAAAAGTATCTCTAATCTATTTTCTATAACTTATTACAATAGAGAATTAGTAGTCAAAATTTCTATAAAATTTCTACTACAAAAAGTTAATTTTTGCCCACAAAAATATGTAGGAAAATTTAGGGGGGTAACTTTCAGAAAATATCAATGGTTCGGTAAAATCCGATGTTTTTCAAGAAAATTCCAATGGATCACCAGGTATTGGTAATATGTTACTGATTTAAATTACCCATCAACTTTTGTGACGGTTATGTAACGAATCACCCCTTTAGCGACCAATTTTCCAGGGAAAAGTCTGTAGACAAAAGTATTCCATTTATTAGTTCTTTATTTTACATATACTAAAATATTATATTTTAAAATAAAATATTATTAAAATATTAAATACATATACTAAAATATTATATCCCTTCTAAACATTTTATTTTAATGACTTTTATTGGTTGGAATAATAAAAAAGATCTCTCTCGGTAGCAATCATTTTTAGAGAGTTCTAAAAATTTTAAACAAATTTACGCTCTCTATTCCACTTTCTCCCTTTTAAAAGAAGGTTTTGGAGAATCTTTGAAGTCTAAAACCATCTAAAACATCCCAAAATTCTCATTTGCTTCATATTGGATAATCCTTTGGATTAGTTTGTCGATCTGTATAAATTGAGTAGGGTTTTGTTTTAGAAGATTTTTTCGTAGATGGAATGAACGTGTTTTTTTAAATGGGAGAGACAATTTGGAATATGAACTTGGCTTTCTGTCTAAAGATCCCCCTAGAAGCTTACTGAATAAGTCACTTTCTATATTGTTAAGTCACTATCAAATAGGTGAGGAAAATAAGTTATAAGTTTCATCAAACTCATTAAGGTACTAACAGATAGATCATAAGTTGAACATAAGCGTTGTTAACACTAAATATTGACCATAATCAACTAACCGGAAATTTTACCCACTCAGGAAAATAAAAGTATGATTAAGTTATGATCAAAAGTATTTATAACAGTAATAAACATCAACCTTCACTTTATAATCTCATTATATTGCTTACATTTTTCCTCCTCTTTTTCAACTTTCATGTTTTTTGGGTCGTGCTTTTTCCTGCATTCTCCTCTTTTCATGTATTTCCATCTTCCATTCATTAATTTTCTTTCCCACGTATTTTCACACCACATGTATGACATCATTCCTTCATTTACCAAGAGTAGAATGAGCTGAAATAACACAAGTGTAATTAGCTCAAGTTCTTCTAAAAAATGAATTTAGCATAAGATTATGGAACTTTGCATTAGTCCAAAGATGGCTCAAATGTAAGTGTGATCTCACCTCAACAATTAAACAAGACAAGTTCTAGGACAACGTTTAAGTCATTACCTCCCATTCTTAGGGGGCGTTTGATTCGCAGAATATGATGGAATCTGGTGGAATTAGAATATTGAATTCCTTTGACCAGATTTCATTCATTTGTTTGGTTCAAGCTTTTCAATTGATAGAATCTATAAGTTCCATATAGGATTTGAACATTTCATCATAAAACCCAAGGATTTCAATGGAATGGAATCTCATATTTTGATAATTCCAAAGTTACCCTTTACCCCAAACTAAACCCTATTGATTATCAGCAGACACCAACTATCTCTCTCCTCTCTCCCTCTCTCCTCTCTCTCTCCTCTCTCCCTCTCTCCTCTCTCTCTCCTCCCTCTCTCTCCTCCCCCTCTCCCTCCTCTCTATCTCTCTCTCTCCTTTCTCTCTCTCATCATTCGTTTGATAAAATAATCAAAGCAAATTTAGTTAAAAATTAAACTATTTAATGACTATTTCATTAACGTAATTTTTGTTTAAAAAAAAATAAAATAATCAAAAAGTGTATTTTGGTCATTTACCAAAATTTCATTCCAATTCCGAAGCTACAATCTGTGAACCAAACAGAAAAATTCCAATTCATTTAACAGATTTCATTCCAATTTTGTCAACCAAACAGGTGGTAAAACCTGACAACATTTCATTTCAATTCTTTCAAAGTAAAATTTATTTGACATATTCCATTTCATCTAAAAACATTATGCGAACCAAACGCCCCCTTAGCATTGACAAAATTAACAATAACATCAACTAACAAGGTTTGGCACACGTAACATTCTCAAACATTAATCCCCGTTAATTAAACACGTCAAAAACTTGTTTCAACAAAAATATGTCCATCTAGCAACTGCATAAGATCCACAAGTAATACAATAGTTTTAAAGAACCGAATATCGTACCCACATGGACTATTCTATTGGTTTAATTGTAAGAGCTAATGATAGGATCACAAATATTCAAATTGGTTTGGATTATTAAAACTAGAAGCAAAAATTAATACTTGACTAGCAAATAATTAGGGTAGAGTAATATTAAATAAAGGAAAGGTCAATCAGTTGGCAAAGGGGTGGGATGACTTTGTCCAAATATATCATTTTTGTTTAGAATTACCAAGTTAAACTAGGTCATATTTTGAGGTGTGAATTGGTGGTCGGATTGGATAGAGTGTGATTTGAGTTTGAACAAGTGAAACCTAATCGCATGTCGACTTTTATGTTAATATAATTGCTTTTTGTTTACATGCATGTTGCAGGTATGAGCAAGGTTCTAAATGGCGTGAGGCGTGGCGTGGCGGTGAGGCCAAGCCTCAAGCCTTAGGAGCCATGGCAAAGCCATGGCGTTTTCAAGGCGTGACTTATGGCGTCAAATTTCTAATTCATATAGAATATTATAAATAAAAACGTATGTTTTATAGTGTTACTCAATGAGTCAATAATAATAAGCAAGTTAAATTAGGCTATATATTAAAAAATGCAAATAAGACATTAAAAACGTAAATGGAAATCAAATATCTCATTACAATAACTGCGCATTAGGCCATGGCGTGCCATGGGCTTAACGTAGCGTGACACACAAGCCTTGGTGTCATGGCGTGCCATGACGGCTGTGCGGCGAATTTTTTAGAACATTGGGTATGAGTGATGAGGATTTTATGTAATATTTATTTCCCTTTCCTTCTCGAGGATCAATAATTGATGAAATAGTGATTGGTTCTTGAAATCTATAATAACTTCTTGGAATTTTCTCGTTCCAAGAAGAAAGATTATTTTAATCTAATGTCACGTTTCATATTTTTGAAATGCTATGTTTTCATGGACTTTATTCCAACTCCACAACAATAATTCTTCATGGTGTAGTTGTTAAAAACTTCTAATTTTGCCCTTCAAACTTACAAACTCTCTTTAGGAGAAGCCTTTGTAGATTTCTAGAATATAAAATTGTTCCTTTGCTGTCCAAAAGAAAAAATTACATAATAGATATTGTGACCGATTTATTAGAACTTGAAGAAGCTGATTGAACCCCGACTGAAGAAGCACAACCATTGGGTATTTGACTCTTTGGTGGTGCATGCCACATATCAGTGTATGCCATTGACTCCTGATCTAAGTCTGGAAGTTGGCGTTGTTCAAGGATGATCAGAATCCCTTTGGATTTACCAAGAAGCTGAGTTGCAGTCTGGATGCTTTCTCCCCTCTTTTCTCTATTGCATCATGATGACACTTCAGAGTTATGACTCGTGGTAAGTTGGTAAAGCAAGCCCATAATAGATCTGCGATTATAGTTGAAATCCACTCAAAGAGTTCCACATCTGTTAGCCAATGTTCTTGTTTATTGCAATGGAGCATTATGGTTTGACTGATTATGTACATGGAACTTGCAGGCCGCAACAATGACCTTATGAAGTGAATCATCTAAACTTCTCTTTTTGCTTCTCTTGAACTGTATCACGATCTTTACTGCTTCATCACCTAACCATCGAAGAATCTCCTTTGACGATTTTCCTATACGAGCCTTATTTTGAAGATCAATTTCCAGCCAATTGCAGTATACTTCAGCTTCAATCCATATGCGTCTAGCTGTTTTTCTTGCCTTTACCAACTCACCATTTGCATTGAGCATTTCTTCAATATGTCTAACAAGTTGGAGGCCTTCGTTTATACTAGCAAGTAACCCCTTGACTTAGTCATTTTCAATGTTAGGAAGTGCAAGGGCAATGGCGGTTAATATTATTGCTATTAGGCTCTAACAATTGCGGGTTTCGTCCTGATGTAAAGATGGGACTTGGTCGCTGTCAAACTCCACTACTCCACTGAATCCTGTAGACTTCTCTAGAAACTTCATAAGATTTCTTGGTTGTTTCTTTTTTGACTTGTGAATAAGCTTATTTATAGATCTAAGCATATTTCTCAATGTTTTATTTGTAAGCTTTGCCTCGTCTTCAATTTGTAGAACATAACCAATATATTCTTCAATCTCTGATCTCTCATTGTTGTTAGGTGCATCTAAGTCCTATTTAAACCTTTTCAACAATGAGTTGCAGAAATGACAACAAGAATAGAATGAGAGCATAATGCATGTGAGAACGAAACATATCATTTTACATATAACCACAAGCGTTATCTGAAGTACCATACAAATGTTCAAAATCATGTTTTTGAAATGATTGAAAACTTTGTTGCATAGGCGGCCTGGGATATAAGAAGTGACATGGATGTGTTTCCAATGTCGAAGTCTTTCGATCCAATGTTTCTCGACTCTAAACATGTTTATATGGTTGATGCTCCATAGAAAGGAGAGGTTGAAATAACTGGCACTACTAATAAATCTAAATATTGGCGCAATATTGCCTACTACAACCCCCATTAATTGCACGGTAAGAATTACATTGATTGACCGGTTATAATCCAACTCTCTATACCAATAATATGATTTAGTAGCCCACTGGCCATCAACCTGATTATTGATGTAACAACAAATAATAAGCTTATCAATCCAGAAGCCGAGCAAAAGGGTGAAGAAGCAAGCACAAATTGGGGGTTACTGGTTTCGGCCATCATCCAATACCTTTTAACATGATGTATGAGTTCCTTGAACAAGAAGTTAATCTGTTGACAATCTAAAGTCGATCTTTGCAATTTCTGGTACTGGGTTCTAAAACTCTTCTAGATGTTGGAACTGTTAAAGCTACCCAAAATAGCTGATAGCGGAAAATCGTATAGGTCCACAAAGTGGCCATTATGTTGCCACAGTGGCGGTGCAAGTGCACACCGGACACTATGATCGCTACAAGTAATAAAGTGGTAAAAATACCGAGATCGTATCCACAGGGATCAGACTTCAAAGTTTCGAGTAGTAGGTTGAGAATACAATGGTTTCAATTAGAGAAGAAGAAAATATCTTTGAGCGAGATTGGTGCTTTTAACAATTAACAAATACCTTAAAGAAAAGGGAGGATGTGGGTACAAGCATTAACTAAGACTGATGTAGTAACAACTTGGTCAGAAACAAAATGACACACGACAACCTTAAAAACCTTTTTCTCTCGAAAATAAGTTTCCTCGGAACGTGGCCACGTTGCACCCACTTTGTCACCACGTTGGCCAACTCAAGACTTGCCGACTTAACTAAGTAAACCTCTAAGGATTTCAGTTCCACCAGTATAGATATAGACTCCCAAATCTCTTTGTGACACCCATATCGACCGACATTTGAACCTTAGTTAAAATCATGCAAAAACCCGTATCTCTACGTGGTTATAAAAGACTTTCTCAAATCTTCTTTGCATCACTCAGGCCGTATTTCGGATTTGCCCCTCTCGAGGTCTAAGATCTAATATTAACACTAACAAGTGATCGGCTTGTCCGCGTTGAGTTGAAGTCCCGACTCGAGTGACCAAGTCTAAGAGTTAGCAAAGATGGCAACACCCAAGTGTTGCCTACTAGTCTTAGCCTTGGCTCATACCCACACCCAAAGGGGTGTTTAGTTCATAATAACAGTAAAAGACATGAAAGAAGAAGGAGAGAACATAAACTTAAATTGCATAAATGAAACTTAAAAGTTGCTGCCAACGTGGTGACAAGGTGCCCACTTTGAGCTGGAAATTAAATACTAGAAAATAAATTACAACTATAACTATCTAAGAGAAAAAAAAAGAAAGAACAATAGTTGAATTATGCTACATGTTGGAGCTCCCTTTCAAATGACATCCAAGGCTTCAATTTATAGTGGAAGATGAAAAAGGTGGTGGAGGATTTTATCCACAAAACCTTTCAATGAGTTCAAGCATTCTTTGACCCAAATGCTCCTTGCCTTTTTCATCTATTTTCTCATGAAAGCTCATCTTTTTCTTTATCTCATTTAGGCTTTTAGGTAGGCATTTTTGGCATTGATATCTTTCCACCAACTTTATGCTTTTATCCTTTGTCTTCTATTCATCCCCTTGGTTTCTAAAGCTTAGCCTTTAAGAAAGCGTTTATGCAGCTGAAATGGACATAAAAATATGTGCAAAATATGATGTTTTTCAGTTGTCCTCAGATTTACAACGTTCATCAACGTGGTGACAAAGTGGCCACTTTATGCAGTCCAACATTTAGCCCAAAAATGAAGCTTTCAACCATCAAAACGCAAACTTTTATCCTCAACATCACCAAATGAAAATAAATAAATAAAAAAGAGAAACATGAACACGTAAAGGGAAAACACACACTAAAATTAAAGAAAAACGCACACAAACAATGTGTAAATAACACTCAAAATGAGAGTTATCAATAGCCATATAGGGAAAATTGTCATGACATACATTTCTACGGCTTATGCAATATTATCATGAAAAACAACTAATTGAATGCACATATTTACAATAATGTTGATGATGAGAATACCCAAGGCTATGATGTTGGTGAAAAGTTCATTGTCATCCATACCCCCTAAACAAGGGAGAAAGTTAGCTAACATGGTGAACAAGAAGATGATGCTGATAGACTTTACGATCCAATCATCATATTGAGGAGTGTATGATAGATCCACCGGTAACTTCATTACTATTGCTATCAATGTGATGGAAGCAGCATTGAGGGTGAAATATCTACATGGAAACCGGAGTTTGTGTTGTCGAAAACCTTGGAAGATATCGGCAGCCATTGCAAGAGTGCAAATGAGAGATGCTACGGCAAAAGAAAGGAAGTTTAGGATCAAACAAGTGTGTTTTGAAGAAAAAGATAAAGAACAAAAACCTGTAATCTTGAAGACACTTGTTTTAAAACCTGTAAGTCGTGTTAGCTATTTTATAAAATACTTTTAGAAAAATGTCTTGTAAACCTATCTTTTTATAAGACACTTGTTTTTATAGGACATCTTTTTCAAATAGTGTTCTATAAAATATCTAATACGACACTTTACTTTAAAAACATCCTGAAAAACTTGCTAAAATGTCTAAAAGTATCTTACAAACATATTGTAACATTGTTAGATATGACGTTTTTTGTTTGATTCTATAAATTTAAGTCCTATAAAATATGTTATTGGGACGTTTAAACATTTCAAACATCATATAAACCTCGAATTTCTATTGTAGCATTTAAGGTTGTAATTGTTTTGACTATTTTATAGTTTCTAATTTTTAGACAATTTCTCTTAATTTGTCACCTAAGTGACTAATCTATACTATATTATAAAGATGACATAAAAAACTCTTAGAAACAAGTCTTAAAGCTTAATGTACCGCTATTTAATGTTAATTACTTAAAATACAACCATAAAAGTTGTATGTATTACATTGTTATTCATTAATTTTCAATCATTATCTCTAACCATTTTAACTCCCCTAAAATCATTTCCCACTTTAACTCCCCTAAAATAACTCTCAACATATTTTAGATATAAAAAATCTAAAATATAATTAAAAAATCTTACAAAATATTTTATAAAAAAAATTATATTATTAAACCAAAATAAATTACATTATATTATTAAGTCTAAATTAAACAAATTTATATAAAAAAAATCATTATCACTCTCTCACAACCATCCAAAATCGTAATGTAAATCGACAAAAAACAGAAAATAAAATAAAATATTAAAATCGTGATGTATCTAATTGCATTGCGCAAGTACACTTCTAGTATTAAATAAGTTATCAAAATGCATACGAATATCTTTTAAATAGTTGAGTTATTAAGAAATTTAGTCACATGTTCAAAACAGAAAGAGAAAATATTTTATTTTTATTTTATATTATATTATATATAATTGTTTCTTCTCCTTTTCCTCTCATGACCGCTAAAGTTGACCCAACTCCCCAAGAGTAAATGCATGACTTCGTTTCAGTCATTAAAAATTCTTCCACCAAGGAGGTCTCATTTATAATTTCAAAAAAGATAAAATATTTGTACCGATAGATATTAAAAGAGAATTAACACGTTGTTGCATGATTTCCACACACTCTTTCAAAATACAATATTGACACTGACTTTTGATAAGTGCTTATCGTCGTACTTTATTAATATTGGATGAATATGTCTTGAGAAATTATACCTTAGAATGATGACAAGAACCAAAAGTCTTACCCAATAGGTGAGAGTGACGACTCCTACACAATAAGTGCTTAGGATAAAAATGTTGCATACGAAGCCGTTTTAATTGATTAAAACCTTATCCGGTAAATTATGTGAAAGTGTTGAATATTACCGGTAATGCTGCAGTAATGCTGCACTTACCAGGTAAGCGTCGAGCGTTTCTCCTTTGGCTTTATTAAAGCTTTTTGGCAGGTTCTTAAAACTGATTTTATTGAAGCTATTCTTGATTTTTCAAGTGAAGTCTTGGATTCCGAAGGGGTGCAATTAATCCCTCATTTATATGCTTGATTCCGAAGGAGGTAGACCCACATCACTGTGAAGACTTTAGACCTATCATCTTGGTCGGCTATATCTATGAAATCATTGCCAAGCTGCTTGCTATCCGTTTAAGTTGCGTCATCAGTTCAGTTATCAATGAATCTCAATCTGCCTTTCTAAAAGGCCGATTTATTTTAGATGTGCCTTTTATCGCAAACGAGATAATCAGTTTGGCTAAAATAAAAAATAAAAATGTTCTTTTCTTTAAAGCAGATTTCGAAAAAGCTTTTGACTCTGTCAGTTGTTAGATCCACTAGTAGCTTCATTGCTATTGCAATTAGTGTGGTTGATGCTGCATTGATGGTAAAAAAATCTGCATGGAAACCAGAGTTTGCATTGTCGAAGACCTTGGATGACATTGGTTGCCATCGGAAGAGTGCAAATGAGAGATGCTATGACAACATACAACACCACCCACGGAAAGTGCCAAGTAATCTTGCTTGACAATGGCAAATGAAGTTTTAACTTAATTTAGTAGAACAAGTAGTAATAGATGCTTGAATAATTTATATATGTGGGAATCTAATAAATATGAAAGTTGGAACAAATAATTAGTGAGTTATTTGTTTAAAAGTTGCAGGAATGAGTGATGAAAGATTTTATTTTGCTTTTTAATGTAATGTTTCTTTTCATATCATTCTCAAGGGTCCGTCCCTGTTGGCCAATACTTGATAATATGTGGATGTCGTTGAAAGTTTTACTGCATAATTGGGCTTGTTAATGTACATATGTCTATTAGGCCCAAACCCGTGGGCCCATATAGTCTGTGTATATATTTCTCTTGTATCTTCTAGTTTAGGTTAAGCCGCTCTCAATCAATATATCGAAGTCATCAAGCCTTCAGCATAATCATCGTCTCTTTCAATTATCATCGTATTCTAACATGGTATCAGAGCTGTAGGTTTGCTTTCTTCCTCTCTCTCATCGTCACCATCGTTCTCTCGCCGTCACTGTCGACAACCGAAAACCCAGCCGTCGACAACCGCCTATAAACCCTAGTCGTCGCCGCCCTCTCTGTCTCTCGTCGCCTTCGAATCGTACGGGAACAAGTCGACAATCATCGCCGCCCTCTCTGTCTCTCGTCGCCTTTGAATCGCACGGTCCGCCCTCTCTGTCTCTCGTCGCCTTCGAAACCCTAGCCGCAGAACCGGAAGAACTCTGGTCGCAAACTCCATACCAGTCGCACACCATACCGGTCGCATATACCGGTCGCATATATCCGTCCATACCGATCGCATCCTACCGGTCGATAACACCATACCGGTCAATACCGGTCGATCACACCCTACCGGTTCATACCGGTTGCACACTACCACCGGTCCATACCGGTCGTTCACCCTACCGGTTCATACCGGTCGATACTACCGGTTGCATCCTATCGGTCGATTCTACCGGTCGCACACCATGGCTGCCAATCTCGCTACTGATAGTGTCCTCTACACTTCCCACCCCAAGTCCAAGGGCAAATGGACCAACAGCAACCATCCCAAATCTGTGGGAAAGACGAACACATCTGAGTGTGATTTTTGCCATTCTACTGCTCATCTTCTTCTTGATTGTCCTATTCGCAAGTGTCGTCGGTGTGGCATCACTCATCCTCGCCATTATGAGTCTGATTGCCCTAAGAACTCAAAGAACACTGGTCCTCAGAACCGGACTCACGTTGTTGCTGGATCTACTGTTACTGATAACACCGCTTCAGGCTCCTCACCTGACCTCATGGAACTGATGCGTCGCAATCAGGAACTCATGCAGCAGATCATGTCTAGTGCTATGGGTATGAATTCTCAACACTTAACTGCATCAGGTAACTCATGGCTTTTTGACTCTGGGTGTTGCAATCATATGACACTCTGCACTGATGGTTTTGTTTCTAAGAAACCACCTCAGCATTTTACGTCAGTACGAACTGCTGACAACACTGGCCTACCGGTATCCTTTAGTGGAAATGTCTCCACTCCTCATATTCAATTACCGGGTGTTCTCAATGTTCCGAAACTATCTCTGAGCTTAGTTTCAGTTGCGCAACTTTTAGAATCTAACCTGATCATTTTATTTCATTCTTCTGGTTGTATTGTACTGGATCCAAAGACCAAGCAGATCCTTGGACTCGGCCGTAAGGTTGGACGGATCTTTGAAGTGGTCTATCTTCGTCTGCCGTTACCATCTTCAAATCTTGTTACCTCCGTTTCCAGCTCTTCTTCCTTTGAATTGTGGCATGCCCGGCTAGGTCACTTATCTCTAGCCAGAATAAAATCATTAGCTAATTCAGGGGTGTTAGGAAATTGTGTGTCGACTGACAGTATTTCTTGTTTATCATGCAAACTTGGAAAACATCATGTTTTATCCTTTGAAACAAATGAGTTTAATTCTACTTCTGCTTTTGATCTTATTCATTCTAATGTATGGGGACCAGCACCACATCCATCAATGGGGGGGGGGTGCTCGATATTTTGTTATTTTTGTTGATGACCATACACGTTTCACATGGATATATCTCATGAAACATCGTTCGGACCTACCTAAAATTTATATTATGTTTGCTCGGATGATTCACACTCAATTTTCAAAATCTATAAAGATTCTTAGAGTTGATAATGCTATGGAATACAAAGAGTCCTCTCTTCTCTCCTTTCTTCAATCTCAGGGGTCTCTCTCTCAGTACTCCTGTCCCGGCACATCTCCTCAAAATGGTCGTGCCAAACGCAAACACCGTCATATACTTGATACAGTTTGCACTCTTCTCATTTCTGCTAAATGTCCGGAACGGTTTTGGGGGGAAGCTGCTTTCACTATAGTTTATACTATCAATCGTCATCCTACTCCTCTTCTTAAACATAAGTCTCCTTACGAGGATCTTTATGACATCCTCCCTGCCTATGAACTCCTAAAAGTTTGGGGTAGTGCCTATTTTGTTCGGTTACAACCCCATGAATATACCAAACTTGAACCTCGCTCAAGACTTTGCTGCTTCCTTGGATATGGTATTGAGCACAAAGGCTATCGCTGATGGGATCCTATCTCCCAGCGTCTTCGTATATCGCGTCATGTTACCTTCTGGGAACATGTTCCTTTTTCCTCTATATCCAAGTTTCGTGAGTCTCCCACTTTCACCACTCCGTTCTTCACTGATGCTTCCGTCTCATTGGACTCACTCCACTCTGACATCATATTGCCTCCACCTGTTGTTCCACCACAGTCTGAATCTGCCTCTCCTGCCCCTACACAGCCTGCCTCTTCTAGTTTTCCTGATCAACATCAATCATCTGTTCCTTCCGCACAGCCGACATCTGAGGTGCCTGCTGAGTCTTTGGCTCCTTGAACGTCTCAATCTCAGAATGTTAGACGATCAGATCGGTTAAGACAAGTTCCTTCTCATCTCCGTGATTATCATGTTTATGCTACTCTGCTGTCAAATCACGAACCTACTTCCTACAAGGAAGCCTCCTCTAACCCTGATTGGCAGAAAGCTATGGATGAGGAACTTCAGGCTCTTGACAAAGCTCAGACATGAGAATTTGTCCTTCTTCCTCCGGGCAAGTCACCCATTGGCTCCAAATGGGTGTTTAAAATCAAGACAAAATCCGATGGGTCTATTGATCGGTACAAAGCTCGCCTTGTGGCCAAGGGCTTCAATCAAGAGTATGGTATTGATTATGATGAGACATTTGCACCTGTTGCTCGAGTCACTTCTGTTCGCAGTCTTCTAGCCATTGCAGCTACCAAACAATGGCCTCTTTTTCAGATGGATGTTAAGAATGCCTTCTTGAATGGTGACTTATCTGAGGAAGTCTACATGACACCTCCTCCGGGCGTTCGACTTCCACAAGGTCATGTTTGTCGACTTCAGAAGGCTCTTTATGGACTCAAGCAAGCTCCGCGAGCTTGGTTTGAGAAGTTCAGTTCCACCGTCATCTCTCTGGGTTTCGCACCCAGCAACTACAATTCAGGACTGTTTACTCGGACCACTGAGGCTGGCACAATCTTACTTCTGTTATATGTGGATGATATGATTATTACTGGAAGTGACTCTACTGGCATAACTCATCTCAAGGCATCTCTCAGCTCCTGTTTTGAGATGAAGGATCTTGGTTCTTTACACTATTTTCTTGGTCTTGAGGTGATCTCATATCCGTCGGGAATTTATCTTTGTCAAGCTAAATACACCTCCGATCTCTTGACAAAAGCTTACTGACAACAAAATTGCATCCACTCCTCTTGAGCACAACCTTCATCTGGCTCCGAATGCTGGACCTCCTCTACGTGATTCTACTTTGTATCGACAGTTAGTGGGGTCACTTGTCTACCTGACAGTGACTCGACCTGAAATTTCCTATGTTGTCCATACAGTCAGTCAGTTCATGTCCGCACCTTGTTCAGATCACTATGTTGCTGTCCTTCGCATCCTTCGATATTTAAAGGGGACCATGTTTCACGGTCTTCATTTTTCATCCGCATCCTCATTGACTTTGCGAGGATTTTCTGATGCTGATTGGGATAGTGACATTACGGATCGTCGCTCTACTACTGGCTATTGTTTCTTTCTTGGAGACTCTCTCATCTCTTGGAGGAGCAAGAAACAATCTCTGACAGCTCGATCCAGTACTTAAGCTGAGTATCGAGCACTAGCTGACACGGCTCAAGAACTTGTGTGGTTACGTTGGCTACTCTCTGACATGGGGGCACCTCAACATTCTCCAACCCCTTTGTGGTGCGACAACAATAGTGCTCTTCAGATTGCTCACAATGACGTTTTTCACGAGCGAACGAAGCATATTGAAATTGACTGTCACTTTGTTCGTCAACACGTGACTCGTCAGACTATTCAGCTTTTTCCTATTTCAACTATTGATCAATCGGCCGACATTTTCACTAAAGCTCATCTACCAGGACGGTTTCGTGATCTAGTTTCCAAACTCCATCTGGCTCATTCTTCTCCCGATTGAGTTTGAGGGGGGATGTTAATGTACATATGTGTATTAGGCCCAAGCCCGTGGGCCCATATAGTCTGTGTATATATTTCTCTTGTATCTTCTAGTTTAGGTTAAGCCGCTATTTTACTTTCATCATATTGTACTTTTCTCTCAATCAATATATCAAAGTCATCAAGCCTTCAGCATAATCATCGTCTTTTTCAATTATCATCGTATTCTAACAAATATCTTGCACCCAAATAAAGGCCAATCAATGGAATTTTTTTGAAATTTCTCCTATCCAGAAAGAAAAAGTTTATTTTTTATTATTTAGCACTGGATAATAATTAAAATGATTTAAGTACACGTGCAAGTCTGTGAAACTACACTCAACTCTCATAATTTCTCTATTTTACAGACTCCATTAATTGTATTATCAAAATATTAAATAAATTTAATAAAAAAATATTACAACATTCTCTTTTTTATTGTTCCCTAACTTGTTATAAACTGCCGAAAAATAAGATAAAGAGTAAACTACGATTTTCGTCCTTGTGATTTGTTATTTATATCCATTTTGGTCCGTGACTTTAAAAGTTGTTTTTTTTGTCATTGTGGTTTGCAATTTCTTTCCTTTTTCGTCCCTGAAACTAATATTCTCAGGAACTTAAAGCGAAAAGAATTACAAACCACAATAACCAAAAAAACAATTTATAAAGATCAGAGACGAAAATAGTTATAAACTACAAACTACATGGACGAAAATAGTTGTTTACTCTAAGTTAAATTGATGGAGAATGTGACTTAACAAATTATTTTGTATGGCATAATAATTATTACAAGAGAATATTTCCTCTTATAGACCATCTTTCTAAAGATAAACTCAAAACGATTTAGCATTTTTAACTATTTATGTAATTATATGTCTATGATTACAGATAATGGGGAACATGGGACAAAAAATAAATTCAATGGGTTTCAGTCTTGATACAACCCAAAGTCATCATTTCCTTTGGTTCACACAACCTAAAATTTATTTTGAAGGTCTGCAAGAAGATCAAAAAATATATATTTTGTTCAAATATAAATTTCATCCGAATACACAATTAGCTTCTTTGAATGAAAATAACTTTATCAATTTTGGCACCTAATTAGTGATGGTCTATTCTTTTCAAATTTAAAATTGACCATGATATTTTGAATATTGTAACTTTCATTATAATAAAATTGGGTTTATGTCAGGATCGAATTCTCAACAAGAATTAATTCTCAGAAACAATATCAAAGAAGTTTGCGGAATAACACTTTGATATTCAATGAAACAGTAAACCAAAACAGTAAATATGAAGAACAAACTGTAAACTTGTATTGAATAATTGAAATCACAAGATTACACACTCAACCTCAATCTTGAAGAACAGACTCTTTCAAGACGAATTCTACTTCTCTATAATTAGGATCTATGCCTTGAGGTTGATTTTCTCTTCTAGAACTTAGAATGAATAATTCTAAAACAAAAGTTATCTCCCTATTCTAAACAATACAATATATATACTAAAGATAAAAGATAATTACAATTAATAAAATATCTCCAGAATATCTTCCATCATTATCTCTAAGCTTTCCATAATCTTCAGTCCATCCAGCTGTCATCCTTCTATGCGAATTCTTTATCACATAAGCAGCATTATTCTTCAGCAGCATTAATACTCTGAGCAGTATTAACTCTAGCAGTACTAACCATGCTCAGCAGCATTAATCTCTTCAAGCAGTACTAACTTTGAACTAGCAGTACTAATCTTGTTGAGCAACATTAACCATCAACTAGCAGCATTAATAACAGAAGTACTAACTAGAAGTATTAACTGTTTTCTTCTAGCAGCATTAACTAGAAGTATTAATCACAGAAGTACTAACTAGAAGTATTAACTATTTTCTTCTAGCAGCATTAACTTTGTTCCGGCAGCATTAACTACAACTGGCAACATTAACCACAGAAGTAGTAACCATGATGAATATTAACTTCAGAAGTAGTAACCATGTTGAACTAGAAGTAGTAACCATGTTGAACTAGAAGTAGTAACCATGTTGAACTAGAAGTAGTAACCATGTTGAACTAGAAGTAGTAACCATCCTTGGCATATTTCAGACCCAACAATCTCCCCCTAACTTAACTTTTCAAAACTGAGAAGTTAAGTTCTTCAACATAGGGTCTTTATGATAATTTCAAAACTTTCTGCAATTACTAGTTCTTCTTGATTCAGTTTCTGCTGTTATCTTCTTTTCTGTTTCTGATGTAATTACTGCTTTGTTTCAGCTTCTTCACTTATCTCCCCCTCAAAATAAGATTTCATATCAATACAAACTTTAATTTTCTTCTTTTTCAGTACCAGCTTCTTGATATGATCTATCAGCTAGTGATAAGAAGTAATCACCTTTTCATCTCTTTTATCTCCATAATTTGATTATGAACTTTTAGACTAATTGTACCAAGTGTATCCATCAATTCTTTGTAGTTAAACTGTCCTCACCTCCTTTAGGTGTGTTTACCACCCTTGAAGGATCCTTGGATATTTTAGTAGAGATCTTCTGCCTAGCAGAAGCACCTTCTACTCCATTGGTTTCTTGGCACCTGGGACCTTTAGATAATTACTCATCTAAAGTTGCCATGGGGAAGGTCTTAGATATGTTCACACTGTCCTGTCCTGCACTTTGTGCAAAGTCAGTAGTGTGAGCCTTACAACCCATATGCTCTTGCATCTCCTTATTGAGCACCTTCTTGAGGTTGGGAGACACCCCTGTGGTTTCCCTATGGATATTCTCTAAAGGAGAATCCTCCCTTAGAGGGCTTAAAGGCTTAGTGGGTGAAGGTACAAGAAGGGAAGAAGCCTTCTTTACCTGTTTCTTTTTGTAAGTTTTGGAAATAGGAGAAGTGGGCTTGTGAAGTAGGGACTGTGGGATAGATATAGAGTGGGAAGGTTGGGTTTGGCAAGCAGTGGGAATGTCTAATGAGGGCCTTGACCCTGCTGCCCTACCTTCTTGTGGTTGGGACACCACCATCATTGTTGAGAACAATGGGGTGTCAACTCCTTCAGAGTCCCTAGCAGATCTTCTCATGTTTGAGAAAACCTTGCCTTTAGGGGGTTTAGGTACATATATCTCATTAAAATGAGGTTAATCCGTCAATTCCTTATTAAGTACTTCTTGTACAAACTTTGGATACAGATAAAAGCTTTTTGATTGATATCCAGGTTTGACATTAAATCATTGAAGATCATTTTTAGGTATAGAAAACTTACATTAGCAGTAGTAACACTTATCAGCAGCATTAACACAGACTGGCAGTAGTAACACATACCAGTAGCATTAACACAGTCTGACAGTATTCATTGAACTAGAAGTACTAACTACCTTTCAGTATTAGCAACCTGAAACACTTCTGCTGGATCAGAAGTAACATGTCCTCCATCAAATCTTTTGAAGGCAGTCCATGTTCCTTGTTGTGTGCCAAGAGCAACCATTATCTTCATTCCAAATGCTCTTCCTCTTGAGCTTTTGATTGCCCTGCACACTTGATAAATCAGTTAGTCTTTGATGGAACCCAAGCCAAAGTGGTCTTGGGTTGTCCTTTCTCATTTATATAATCTGTTAGTTTGGTCTTGATGAGTTGTTTAGGAATCTCATGGCTGGAATACTTTGTCAAGATTATAGGCTTTGCAACATTAATACTAGTAGAAGCACTATCCTTGTTAGCAGTAGTATTGGTTGCAACAACACTATTTCTGTTAGCAGTACTATCTGGGATAGCAGTACTAACAGTTTTCTTTACAATTGGAACCCAAACTTGAACAAAGTTGTTTGCTTTCTTTGTCTTTAAATTACTCATTGGCTTATTTGGAGCATTTTTCTTTGTATTAGCAAACTTGTTCTGAGCATGAGACTTTAAAGGTGCTCTTTTCTCATCCTATTTATTCCTTCTTTTATTCCTATAACCAAAAGAGTTTTGTGGTTTTCTTTGAAAAGTGACTCTTTGGTTGATAGGGTTGAAATAACAGTGTTTGGCAAGATGATTCAATTTGCCACGGATAAAACAAGGTTTTGGTCTATTGATTTTACTCAAATCAACCCCTTGTTTTTGTGCCCACTGATTATTCCAGTTTCTCTGATTTCCCCTTGGTTTATCATGTTTTTGGGGCTCAGATGTATTGCAAGAACACTGTTTGCAAGGGACAGGATTCACAACTGTGGTTTGCTTATAATGGACCTTCTCAGACTTTCCCTCAGTCTTCTCTATGTCCTTAGATTTGACCCAAGTCTTTCCACATCCCTCATTGGTGATAATGTGATTTTCTAGAGGAATCTCACCACTCCTAGTGTTCTCCTTACTCTTTTCACTAGAGTTCTCTTCTTCAGAGTCTGTTTCAACCACCACTTTGTCTAAAGGATCTATCTTAGTGGCTCCAACAGGCAATTCCTTCCTGTCCTTGGTCTCTAGTAAGTTTGATATAGGAGGAATGTAATTGTTGTTGTATGGTGGTGGTGTGGTGTTATAGCCTATTCCTCTTCTAAGTTTGTCATGGATTTGAGTTTGGAGCAAAGAGTCCATTGCTTTAGAAGCATTGAAAAATTTCTCAATATCCAGCTTGGCTTTCTCAAACTCACTCTTTATCTTCTCATTCTCCTCTTTAGACTTTTTCAGTTGAAGTTCTAGGTCATTCTTCTCCCACTTCCAGTAGTTTGTATCATAAGAATGTTGAAGTTCATTGGCTTGGAAAACTTTAATCTGTTCCTCAAAACTCTCAACAATTCTTACATAGTCTTTTATATCTCTCTCTAATCTTTTAAGGTCATCACTCATTGTCTGGTTGTGATCCCTGTACCTTTTAACAGTTTGCATACAAGTTTTAGAGCAAAGATTAGACATTACCTCTGTGGGGATTTCTGTGCTTGAAGAATCTGAAACTTTAGCCATTGATGATTTCTGATTTCAAGGAAGAATGATGATTGCAGGTTTCTGAGAATATTGGCTCTGATACCACTTGTCAGGATCGAATTCTCAACAAGAATTAATTCTCAGAAACAATATCAAAGAAGTTTGCGGAATAACACTTTGATATTCAATGAAACAGTAAACCAAAACAGTAAATATGAAGAACAAACTGTAAAATTGTATTGAATAATTGAAATCACAAGATTACACACTCAACCTCAATCTTGAAGAACAGACTCTTTCAAGACGAATTCTACTTCTCTATAATTAGGATCTATGCCTTGAGGTTGATTTTCTCTTCTAGAACTTAGAATGAATAATTCTAAAACAAAAGTTATCTCCCTATTCTAAACAATACAATATATATACTAAAGATAAAAGATAATTACAATTAATAAAATATCTCCAGAATATCTTCCATCATTATCTCTAAGCTTTCCATAATCTTCAGTCCATCCAGCTGTCATCCTTCTATGCGAATTCTTTATCACATAAGCAGCATTATTCTTCAGCAGCATTAATACTCTGAGCAGTATTAACTCTAGCAGTACTAACCATGCTCAGCAGCATTAATCTCTTCAAGCAGTACTAACTTTGAACTAGCAGTACTAATCTTGTTGAGCAACATTAACCATCAACTAGCAGCATTAATAACAGAAGTACTAACTAGAAGTATTAACTGTTTTCTTCTAGCAGCATTAACTAGAAGTATTAATCACAGAAGTACTAACTAGAAGTATTAACTATTTTCTTCTAGCAGCATTAACTACAACTGGCAAAATTAACCACAGAAGTAGTAACCATGATGAATATTAACTTCAGAAGTAGTAACCATGTTGAACTAGAAGTAGTAACCATGTTGAACTAGAAGTAGTAACCATCCTTGGCATATTTCAGACCCAACAGTTTATAAGACGTTTAAGATAATACTATATTTTGTAGAACTTAAGTTTATAGGACCTAATTATAAAGTGTCATATATACAATAGGTTTATATAACGATATTAGATGTTTTAACAAGTTTTTAGAACGTTTTTAATATAAAGTGATAAATAAACCACAAGGGTTGTGGCATACTGGTTAAAGCCCTGGGGGATGTGGTGGAATATCCCATTTGCCCAGGGTTTGAATCTAGGCGTACACAACAATTTGTGGCCAATGAGGTTTAATCAGGGTTGATGTCTTACAGTCATAATTTGCCAAGGGATTAGTCTAGGGATAGCCTAGGACACTCTTCCAAAAAAAAAAGTGTCGTGTTAGCTATATTGAAAAGTGTCTTATAAACCTATCTTTTTATAGGACACTTGTTTCTATATATAAGACCTTTTCAAATATTGTTCTATAAAATATTTAATACGATACTTTACTATAAAAACGTCTTAAAAACTTATTAAAATGTCTAATAGTATCTTACAAACATATTGTGACACTTTTTGATATGACTTGAGGTCTCGGGTTCAAATCCGATCTCCACAATACTTTTTCGTTTTTCTGTTTTGGTTCTATAAACTTAAGTCTTATAAAATATGTTATTAGGACGCTTAAACATTTCAAGCGTCATATAAACCTCGAATTCTATTATAGCGTTTAAGGTTGTAATTGTTTTAACTGGTTTTATAGCTTCTAACTTTTAAACGATTTCTCTTAATTTGTCACCTAAATGACTAACATTAAATAACTTGTCAAAATGCAAACGAATATCTTTTACAAAGTTGAGTTAGTAAGAAATTTAGAGCATCCACAATCATGGACCTTGTTAAAGATCCATAACTTTGTCACGTCACATTTCTCTCTCTCCCATATCAGTTTCCTCTTTCCTATACATTTCATAAATCTTTCACACTCAATCATGGACAGGTCCATGATTAATTTAATAAAAACTATAATAATATAAAATTATACTGATAAAAGACAATAATTAAAAACTAATTGCTAATTAAAAGACAATAATTAATAATTACAATAATAAAAATCATAATAATTAAAAATTACAATAATTGAAAGTTAAATTAAGTTAAATGAAGGCATGGACCGCTCCATACAGATGGAACGGTGTGCCATGTCAAGGTTCACCCAATGAGAAAAAAAATAAATGACCGGTTTATGATTGTACATAGGGTTATGTACTTTTGGTAAACCCTTTGTTGCGGGTGCTCTTAGTCACATGTTATAAAAAAAAGAGAGAAAATATTTTATTTTCATTTTGTATTAATTGTTTCTTCCCCTTTTCCTTTCAAGACCGCCAAAGTTGAACCAAGAGTAAATGCATGACTGTTCAATCATTAAAAATTCTTCCACCAAGAAAAGGTCTCAATTATAATTTCAAGAAAGATAAAATATTTGTACCGATAGATATCAAGACAATTAACACGTTGTTGCTTGATTTCCACACGCTCTTTCAAAACACAATATTGACACTTACTTTTGATAAGTGCTTAATGTCGTACTTATATGAATATGATAATAATTGAGAATCATACCAGATAAGAATGATGAAAAGGACTAAAAGTCTTACCTGTTAGAATGGAAAGGATTTCAGGATCAGAATAATGTCATCATTTCCTTGAATACTACCGAGGATTAGGGACCAAGCAATCACGAGAATTATGGACCAAGAAATGAGCAATCAAAGGCTACCAAGGAAATCATTTCTTTTTTTAGTTCTTACTAATCCCTGTATAAATAGGGACCTTTGTAACTCAATGTAAATTAATTACAAAGTCAATAAACAAATACTTACAATCCTTTATGATTAAGATGGTATCAGAGCCTTCTTATTCGATCTCATCATCTACCTTTTAAAACCCACCATACGAATCAATAACCAGCAGCCACCATGTCCGGAGACGGCGGCGCTGGTTCCGAATTAGCCATCCAAATTGCCAACCTGCTGAAAAACAACCAACAACCATCACAGCCACCAAAATTATCCGACAACTTACAAATAAACCTTAAACTCAATAATCACAATTATCCCTTATGGACTCGCATGATTCGAGTCGCAATTGGGGGAAAGTCAAAAGCGTTACTCGCCCATTTAACAAAAGAGCCACCAGAATCCACCCATGAATCATTCGAAACATGGGAACAGGAAGATTTAATCGTGTTTTCATGGCTTATTCAAAACATAGAACCCGAAATTGCCGGAAACCTCACCGAATACCCAACCGCAAAAACGCTTTGGGATGTCCTCGCAACTACATATAGTAGTGGTAAGGACAAGTTGCAAATATTCAACCTCCATGTTAAAGCCAACGAACTCAAGCAAGATGAAAAAACCCTCGAAGAATTCTGGATCGCACTTCAAGGGGTATGGGGGGAAATCGACAGAATCGATCCCAACCCCATGACGTGTGCCGATGACATTAAAGTTTATGCCAAAGTAAGATCTGAACAGAAACTCTTTCAGTTTCTTCATGGATTGGATCGAAAGTTTGACCCAATTAAACGGGAAATACTTCGACTCGATACGCTCCCCACCGCCGAAACGGCATACGCAACAGTTCGAAAGGAAGCCGCTCACCAGAATATTCTGGGAGCAACTACCACTGAAAGCCACGGCATAGCCACCGGACTTGTTGCCGGTTCCGGCGAGAAGGATGGAGTCGGGCTGTCGGGTCGGGGATACCGCCGGAATGATGGAAAAAAACCATTCATTAAAGAAGATAAATCTCATCTAACCTGTGAAGAATGTGGGATGTCAAGGCACACCAAAGAGAAATGTTTTCGGATCGTGGGCTATCCGGATTGGTGGACCGATGACCACAAGAAAGGGGGGGAAAACCCTAAATCGGAGAAGAAGACTCCTACCAGCCAGCCGAGCACCAGCAAAGGACCCGGTGGGCTAGCGGCGGCGGCCGGAGGTCCGGAAGGCAGCGGCGGCTCTTCCTTTTCTGTGGCAGGTACAACCCAAACTTATGGAGACAGGCCCAGTGATTCTTGGATTTTCGATTGTGGTGCTACCGACACAATGACTTACGACGTTTCAGATTTTGTTAAAATGACCCGGCCCATGAAAACTCACATCGAAACTGCAAATGGAGGAAAAATGGGTGTGAAAAATGGAGGAACCATCAAATTTAATCGGGATATTAAACTTCATAATTGTCTTTATGTCCCTTCATTGTCGCATAAATTGTTATCCATTAGCCATGTAACAAAGGAATTAAACTGTTCAGCACTCATGCATCCGACCTTTTGTCTTTTACAGGATATCAAGACGGGGAGGATCATTGGGCGTGGCACTGAGAAACATGGGCTCTATTATGTCGACGAAGTGACTCAAAGTGGTACTGTGATGCTTGCTCATGGAACGATGGAGAGAAAAGCTTGGTTATGGCATAGAAGATTAGGGCACCCGTCTGGTAGTTACTTACATACTTTATTTCCTGAACTTTTTCCCTTGAATAAGTCAATCTCCTGTGAGACGTGCATTTTAGCTAAAAGTCATAGGCAATCTTTTAAACACAAAAACACTCGTGTTGACACACCCTTCCAGTTAATTCATTCTGATGTTTGGGGTCCTGCCCCAGTTATTGGGGGACAGAATTTTAGATTTTATGTAATTTTTGTTGATGATTGTACGAGAATGACATGGATTTATTTCTTAAAAAATAAAAGTGAAGTTTTTGACAAATTCACTTCTTTTTTTACCATGATTCAAACCCAATTCAAAAAACCCATCCAAATCGTCCGGTCAGACAACGGTGGAGAATACGTCAACTCACAAATGAAGTCGTTTTTCCAATCAAAAGGAATTGTCCATCAAACCACTTGCCCCCACACTCCTGAACAAAATGGAGTCGCAGAAAGAAAAAATCGCATTCTCCTAGAAATGACTAGGGCACTCATAATCGAGTCACATGTCCCAAAGATGTTTTGGCCAGAAGCCCTAGCAACATCAACATACCTCCTAAACAGACTTCCGACAAAAATTCTTGACTTGAAAACCCCTCTAGACACACTTGAAAAATTCACTGAAATTCCTCCGACTCTCACCCTTCAACAAAAGGTGTTTGGGTGCACTGTTTTTGTTCATATACCAAAAACCTATCGAGATAAACTTGACCCGTGTGCGGAAAAGTGTGTGTTTGTGGGATATGGGGTAAATCAAAAAGGGTATCGATGCTACAACCCAAAGACCCGTCGCATGTTCACCTCCATGAACTGTGACTTCTTGGAAACCCAGTATTTTTTCTCATACCAACACAGCGGTCAAGGGGGGGAGGTATCTTCAGACTCACTGAGTTGGTTGACACATGATGGAGAAAGCTGTTCAGTTCACAGTACCACACCACTTGGAATCAATGACACCAGTGCCACCCAAGATGATCTTTCCCATCTGATATCTGAGGTAAACAATTCTGAACCTAGTGAACCTCAAACTGTTATTCCACCTCTTGAATCTGTTGAAAGTGTTGAATCTATAGAACCAGAACAGCAGGAGACTGAAGAAGCAGGGAATCAAGAACCTCTAGATCAAGAGCAGCCTACTCAATATACTCTTCCTGCAAGAGCAAACAGGGGGGTTCCAGCAAAGCGGTATTCTCCAGAGCAGTTCTCCAGAGGATCCAGATACCCTATGGCCAACATAGCAAACGGATGTCTGTCCACAGAAGCTAAAGCCTTTAGTGCTAGTCTCTACTCAGAGAAGATTCCTTCAAGCACAGAAGAAGCCTTAGATTCAGAAAATTGGAAAGGAGCTATGGATGAAGAGATGGATGCACTAAGGAAAAATGAAATGTGGGAGAAATGCTCTCTACCTACTGGAAAGAAACCCGTAGGATGTCGTTGGATCTTCACAGTGAAATACAAGCCAGACGGGAAGATTGACAGATACAAGGCCCGATTAGTTGCTAAAGGATATACTCAGACCTACGGGATTGATTATTCAGAAACATTCTCCCCAGTAGCAAAGATTGATACAATAAGGGTGCTATTCTCAATAGCATCAAATCAAGGATGGCCTCTACACCAATTCGATGTGAAAAATGCCTTTCTCCATGGGGATCTAAAGGAAGAAGTGTATATGGAAGCTCCTCCAGGTTTCTCAGATAGTTTCAAGACCGGAGAAGTTTGTCGTCTGAAGAAATCATTATATGGTTTGAAGCAATCCCCCAGAGCATGGTTTGGAAGGTTTACATTAGCTATGAAGAAATACGGATTCAAACAGAGCAACTCTGATCACACCCTGTTTCTAAAACATAGGCAAGGATACGTAACGTGTCTCATAATCTATGTCGATGATATGATTATTACAGGAAACGATGAACAAGAAATCAAGAAGCTGAAAGAAGGGCTGTTTACAGAGTTTGAGATGAAAGATTTGGGGAGATTAAAATACTTCCTCGGAATTGAAGTCTTGAGGTCGCAACATGGTATTTTTATCTGCCAGAAAAAATACATTTTAGATCTTCTTGCAGAAACAGGGATGCTTGATTGTAAGCCGGCTGAGACACCGATGATTGCAAATCAAAAGTTATACCTAGAACCAGAAGGTGAACCAACAGACAAAGGCAGATATCAACGAATGGTCGGCAAGCTGATATATCTCTCACATACACGCCCAGACATAGCATACGCTGTGGGAGTTGTGAGTCAATTCATGCATCAACCTCAAAAGGCCCACATGGATGCAGTTAAAAGAATCATTGAATATCTCAAAGGGACTCCAGGATACGGAGTTTTGTTCAAATCAAATGGACATCTGAATGTTCAAATATACACAGATGTTGATTGGGCAGGAGACAAAGGAAATAGAAGATCAACGTCAGGATACTTCTCTCTGGTAGGAGGTAACTTAGTCACCTGGAGAAGTAAGAAGCAGAGGGTGGTGTCATTATCCAGTGCTGAAGCCGAATACAGAGGGATATCAAGAGGAGTTGCGGAAGTATTATGGATCCGAAAACTTCTAACTGAAGTAGGATTCCGTCCAAAAAGAGCAACTCAAGTCTTCTGTGATAATGAAGCGGCAATTCAAATCTCTGAGAATCCTGTACAACATGACAGAACAAAACACGTGGAAATCGACAGACATTTCATCAAAGAAAAACTTGAAGCTGGAATAATTGAACTGCCATTCGTCAGGTCTGAAGATCAACTAGCTGATATCCTAACAAAAGCTGTGAGAACAGGAATAATGCAAGACTGTCTAGGCAAGTTGAATTTTGGAGATCCCACCATTCAACTTGAGGGGGAGTGTTAGAATGGAAAGGATTTCAGGATCAGAATAATGTCATCATTTCCTTGAATACTACCGAGGATTAGGGACCAAGCAATCACGAGAATTATGGACCAAGAAATGAGCAATCAAAGGCTACCAAGGAAATCATTTCTTTTTTTAGTTCTTACTAATCCCTGTATAAATAGGGACCTTTGTAACTCAATGTAAATTAATTACAAAGTCAATAAACAAATACTTACAATCCTTTATGATTAAGATTACCCAATAAAAGACTCATGACTCTTACACAATAAACGCTTAGGATAAAAATATTGCATACAAAGTTGTTTTAATTGACTAAAACCTTACCCGGTAAATTATGTGAAAATGTTGACTATTACCGGTAATGCTGCACTTACCAGGTAAGCGTCGAGCGTTTCTCCTTTGGCTTTATTAAAGCTTTTTGGCAGGTTCTTAAAACTGCTTTTATTGAAGCCATTCTTGATTTTTCAGGTGAAGTCTTGGATTCCGAAGGGGTGCAATTAATCCCTCATTTATATGCTTGATTCTGAAGGAGTTAGACCCACTGTGAAGACTTTGGACTGATCATCTTGGTCGGCCGTATCTACTGAAAGGTTTTTTAACAAACCTACTACCACATGATATAGATAACGGAAGCATATTTAAAATTATCATGTGTAGCAATACAAACTAACAACTTACCAAGATACATATGTTCTAGATAATTAACTACAAAAGATTGAACCAAGATTACTTACTTGTTTATTGTGATTGTCGAAAACCACAATGATAAATCAAACCCTTGATCTCGCTTCTTGGATGTTAAGGACCAATAGTATGAATCACTCTAGTGGCTCACACTTAAGAACACCAAATACCAACAATCAAGAAGAGGCTTAAACCCTAAACCCTTATTAGGGTTCACGATTTTGGGAGAGAGAGAGAGGGGATCGACGGCTACTAGAGAGAGAGAAAAAAACTTGTTCGGATTTGATCCCTAGCAGTTTATTTATAACCACTTTCTTGCTTCTCTATTTTACACTTAGCCCCCTTAAACAGATAAGCTCGTTAAAACTATTTTAACCAATTATCATTCATCCCTTTATATAATTAATCTAATTAATTATATTTTAGCTTACAATTAATTTATCATCTAACAATTAATTTATCATCTAATGACAAATTAATAAACTAATAGTTTCCCTTTATCCTTCTGATTGTTTATTTGGGTCTTAAGGGCAACCCAAAAGGACCCTGCTATTATTAGAAATATTACTAATAGTTAATGACCTTGGACACTATATCCAACAGTTTCACACTTGGACAAGTTATTAACTCTATTTGGTTTAACACTTTCAAATAATCAGCAGAGAGCAAGGCATCCAATGCAGCTGCCGAACTCTGATAAAGATTCGGTCCTAAAATAAGTGATTTAATGTTCCTTTGTTCTACAAGATATCATATGAACCTGAGACATGGATAAATGTCTATCTCATGGATCAAGATTATGTTTCCCGATTTCCGATATGTGTTGAATTCTTCAGACTACTCAATCGAACACATCAATTCTAGTCATGGTTTGGCCAAACACTTAATGTCAAAACCAAATCATGGAGGGGCCCATGGATATCGCTTCTCCTGTTTAGGCAGAAGGAACAAATCAACTTTGACTACACAGTTCATTTATACTCATCATATTATATATGGACATACCCTGTATAGCTTCCAGTTACGGTCAACGTTGGAGCACACCAAAGCATAACATAATCCTAGAGCAAAACTCTACGTATCTTCGTTTGAAGAACATAAAATACTATTATCTCAAAATTACTCTGACTTAATCCATGGAGTAAACGTTTTAGTGCGGGTTGTTCCAATACTCAAATCACTATTAAGTACTCATGAGTGTTAGTTGCATTCTCTATGCTTCTAACATTCCATGACAGTCTTGAATCATTACTTACTTCCAGTAGTATGACTGACTGTGGAGGTTTAAGTAAATTAATACTCAGGAAGTTGGTTCTAAACATGAAAAACGAAACACGATAATAAATTAAATGTAAATGGACGCAATCCAGCATATATTATAATCTCCATATAATAATCTCCAAATCAAATACAATTTATTATGTTTTCAATACATCAAACTAACAACTAAAACATTCAAGGTATATTGATAATTTTAACACCTATGGCTTCAGTATGATACTCATGTTTGGGTCAAGTGAATGCTTTCGTGAAAGGATCCGTCGGATTCTCTTCCGTCAGCACTCTACTCACCACGATCTGATTTTCCGCAACCTTGTGTCGCACAAAGTGATACTTCCTCTCTATGTGCTTTGACTTCCCATGGTCTTTAGGTTCTTTAGTCAATGCGACTGTACCTTCGTTATCACAGAAGATTTCAATGGGTTCATTGATGCTTGGTACAACGCCCAGATCACTTATGAAATTCTTCAACCATGCAACCTCTTTTGCTGCTTCACTAGCTGCAATATATTATGATTCACATGTGGAGTTAGCCACCATGTCCTGTTTTGAACTTTTCCAAGTCACGGCCCCACCATTCAACAAGAACACCCATCCTGACTGCGAGCGGGAATCATCCTGATCTGTCTGGAAAATCGCATCAGTATAACCTGTTACTCGTAATTCATCATATCCACCGTAGACCAAGAACATGTCTTTAGTCCTCCGAAGATACTTAAGAATGTTCTTTATAGCCGTCCAATGACTTTCGCCTAGGTTCCCTTGATATCTACTCACCATGCTTAAAGAAAATGAGACATCAGGTCTAGTACATGTCATGACATACATGATCGATCCTATAGCAGATGCATATGGAATTCGACTCATCCTGTCCAGTTCTTCACTAGTGCTGGGACATTGATCTTTACTCAATCTTATGCCATGTTGCATGGGCAAATAACCTTTCTTGGATTCACTCATATTGAATTTCTTCAATATCTTATCTAAGTATGTACTTTGGCTAAGTCCAATTAAATGCTTGGTTCCATCTCGATAAATTCTTATTCCAAGTATGTATACTGCATTTCCCAGATCTTTCATAGCGAAACATTTTCCGAGCCAGACCTTTACATCTTGCAACATCGGAATATTGTTTCCTATGAGTAGTATGTCATCAACATACAAGACTAGAAATACAACATTACTCCCACTAGCCTTAACATATACGCAGGACTCATCTTCGCTTCGTAAAAATCCAAACTCCTTGACCTATTCATGAAAACAAAGATTCCAGCTATGAGACACTTGTTTAAGTCCATTAATGGATCTTTCAAGCTTACACACCTTATCTGGATACTCTGTATGTACAAAACCTTTAGGTTGTGCCATATACACATCCTCGTCAAGTTACCCATTAAGGAAGGCGGTTTTTACATCCATTTGCCATACTTCATAGTCATGAAACGCAGCTATGGCAAGTAATATCCTGATAGACTTAATCTTTGCCACTGGTGAGAAGGTTTCATCATAATCAATCCCTTAAGTTTGAGTGTAACCTTTTGCAACCAGTCTAGCCTTGAATGTGTGCACATTCCCATCCATGTCGGTTTTCTTTTTGAAGATCCACTTACACCCAACTGTCTTGCGACTTGGTGTATGATCAACCAATTTCCAAACTTGGTTATCATACATAGATTGAATCTCTCTCTCCATGTCCTCTTTCCATTTGGCAGCCTCAGGGCCTGCCATCGATTCCTTGTAGTTGGATGGCTCATCCTCACTATCAAATGTTTTATCATTGACTAGTGTATATCCTTCTTTTGTAATATGAAAACCATAATAAAACTCAAGAGGTCGATTAATTCTACTAACTCTACTAGTTCTGCGAAGAGGCGGTGGAGGTATGCTAGTTTCCTCAACAGGTGGTTCAACCTCATGTTGAGTGTTAGTGTCAATTATAGGTTCATCATTGGTTGTTTCTTGAATTTCTTCAAGATCAATACTGCTCCCACTATCCTCTTTGGAAATGAGATCCCTTTCTTGGAAGACTCCCCTTCTAGCTACAAATACTTTATTCTCAGAAGGTTTGTAAAATATATATCCAAAGGATTTGTAGGGATAACCAATGAACCGACACTTCTCTGCTCTAGGTTCTAGCTTGTCGTTAGTTTCACGCCGAACGAAGACTTCACAGCCCCAGACCTTTATATGTGCTAACGAAGGACGAGTCCCAGTCCACATTTCAGAGGGTGTCTTTGCAATCTTCTTAGTTGGAATGAGGTTTAAGATATGAGCTGCAGTTTCTAAGACATAGCCCCAGAATGATATTGGAAGTGTAGCACGACTGATCATGGATTGAACCATATCAAGTATCATTTGATTTCTTCTCTCAGCTACACCATTGAGTTGTGGTGTTCTGGGAGGAGATAATTGTGAAACTATTCCATAATCCCTTAGATAATCGTAGAATTCATGACTCAAGTATTCTCCACCCCTGTTGGCTCGGAGCATCTTGATCTTCTTGCCCAGTTGGTTTTCTACTTCGTTTTTGAATCCTTTGAACACTTCAAAGGTGTCCGATTTGTTTTTAACGCCCTAAAAATCAGAGTAAATTAAAACCTGGAAACTTGGCAATATGACATTCGTATTGATATAAACCTCCCATAAAGGGGATCAGTCCTTAAGACTTTACAAAACCTGCACAGATATAGGATTCATCAACAAACTAATCTAGACACCTCTATCAAGATTATATCAGTTGACAATCCATCATTCACCAAAAGAATGGGACTTAACAAATTCCCAGATACAATACTAGTCATCTCAAAATACCTCGAGACCAAACCCGTCTCTCAAAACCCCGACAACCCACCGCTAAGGAAACTTGTTATACACATCATTTGAGAAAAAGTGTTAGGCTTAAAGCCTAGTGAGAACATAAAGTTCATAAATCTCAAGAGATAAAATCAAATGCATCAAAGTAAATCCTTCCAAAGGTTTAGTTATGCAAAATACAGTTCTTTGATAATATACGGACAACCGGTCCAAATCACATCTGCCGATGACGGGGATTACCCGATTTACCAAGGATTATAGTGGAACCCAAAGTAAGCCACAAATTCGAGTTATGAGCTAAATACATGGAACCATGGCCACGAACGCTTCGGTCCGTACTACGATGTGAGGGAGGCCCCCAAGGAACCAGTCATACTCTTTCGTTAGACTACATTTGACCCATGGCTAGTAACCGGTCTCACATAACCGTACTAAGTGCCCCCGAAGATCAAATGTATCTAACTACAACAGAAGGGGTACAAACATCCCAATAATAAGTCAACTCGATACCTAGGGATCCACTAGTATAGTCATGACTTGTCACAATATTTCATGTGACCATCAAAGCTAGATAAATAGCTATCAACACATTTATATTTCAAAATGCCATTTTCAAGATCAACTGCTGGTAAGAAAGATAATCATAAACCAGATTATAGGCATTCTTTCAAATAAGCCACACAACTGGGCAAGTAAAACATTCTTTTACTTCAACAAGATGGAACCCATCATTTTAGTCAAAAGTGTTCGGGAACCCTAACAATATCTCAAAACCCCAAGTTACATCAAAATGTAATAAACGGAAAATCCGAAACCGTAGAGATATATAAGAGTTAAAAACACAATCATTGACATACATAACAGTTTAGAAAAGTTAGTAGGAATTCACCTCTGATTTCTTCTTCCTAACGAATGCTACCTACGACAACACCGAAAGAATCGGTAAGTCGAAACATAGATAACCCTCCCACTTCCTGACTAAAACTTAAAGATAACAGAAGCTAACATCGAGCAATGGGTACATATCGGTCGAATGAACAAATCGGTCCTCAGCAGTCCGGCCGTCTTGTTCACCAAGAACACGCTGGAGATACTGAACCCAGATCAAAGCATTAAGCTAGATTCGTACCTTGATTTGTCCGAATCGATCGATCACTTCGTCTCCTGCTTCTCTCTCTCTCTCTTCAAAAATAGAAATATCTGAATCTGAGATATTATCAAAATATCTAAACTTTATTTGTATATATATATAACCCAAGTTACAATTGACCCCCCCTAAACTTTGGGTAAAGGTCAACTTTTCACCCAATTCCTAAATTCAGGGTGTTACATTGTTTTTCATCAAATAGATAAATCCATATCTACTGAAATCGTCAGTAAAGGTAACAAAGTATCTCTTACCGTTTCTCGTGGCAGATCTAAACGGTCCACACACATCTGTGTGGATTAAGTCCAACAGATCCTTACCCCTTTCCATTTTTCCTTTGAAATGTGCTTTTGTCATATTGCCAAGCAAGCAAGACTCGCATTCTTCATTCAACTTTAAGTCAAATGATTTCAAGATCCCGTCCGATTGGAGGTTGGTGATGCGTTTCTTGTTTATGTGGCCAAGACGATGATGCCATAACAACGATTTATCCAATTCACTATTGGAGGAACCAACATTTAGAGTTAAGTTATTATTATTTCTACCAGCACAGATCACGCTTTCATACACACCATTACAAGGAGAGACTTTAAAATAAAAACAACCATGTTTATAAACCAAAATGCAACCATTATCAAATTGAAATTCAAAACCATCCTTGTACAATGCATGAAAAGAAATAATGTTTCGAGCCATTTCCGGCGAGTAACAACAATCTAATAACTTTATTGAAAAACCACTACTAAGCACGAGCTGAAAATCTCCAATCTTGGTAACAACGGTAGTCATCCTGTTTCCCATGATCAGATTTAGCTCCCCATGTTTCAATGTCCTATTTCCCTTTAGTCCCTGAAAATTAGAGCAAATGTGAGTACCAAATCCCGTATCAAGGACCCAAGAGTTAGAAATTGAAGTACTATGAAGTTCAATCATAAAAATATCTTAGGTGCCACACCCTTTGACCTTGTTCTTTTTCAAGTCCTCCAGATATTTTAGGCAGCTTCTCTTCCAATAGCCATTTTCTTGACAGTAAAAGCATGCGACCTCTTTTGGGTCACTTATGGGTGGTATGTCAGAAGAATCATGTAACACTCGTAATTTTTGGTAAGTAAGGGTCACCCGGACCTCTTTGCAACTTGTAAGTGGTTGGATTCACGATTGAGAAAACATCATTCAAAACCCCCAAGAGTGTCGAAGGTCTTGGCGTCGAAAAAGGTCAAATTTCATAGCTCGGGAGAGGTTGGGCGATAGTGCCCGCGATAGTGACAAGTGTCACTGTCTCCGTGTCAAAGTCGCAGGGGTGATACCACCCGCGGTACACTCTCAGCGAGAGTGCCCTGGGCACAATCGCCGGGCACAATCGCGGTCAGCCCCAACTTGTTTTAAAACCCGATTTTAAACCCCTTTTCACTTGTTCCATCCCCCACTTTCATCCTTCTCTCTCTAGAGTCGAACCCTTATGCTTATATTGTCGGTTTTGGGCTTTCGAGACACCAAAACTAAGGAATCCAAGTGATTTCTCATCATTTAGCAATGTTGGAGGCTAAGGCTAAAATGTGTTCATCTTCTTCTTCTTCTTCTTCTTCTTCTTCACCCTTATCAATTTCTAGGGTTTTCACCCAACCATTTTTATCAACTTGAAGATTTGGAATGAATGGCTCGTTTTGGTGATCTAGAAGTGTGTGGCTGGTGGATTCATGTTGTGGGTAAGGTAACATTCTCTTTTCTTCATCTATGGGAATTAGGGTTTTGAGATAAGATGAGATCTTCATGTAAAATGTTTTGGGAATGTTTATATATGGTTGAATATGGTTATTTACGGTTGGAAATGTTTGGATCTAGGTTTTGGAGGTTTTGGCTTGGAGGATTCAAGTTTCGTCAAGGAAGCTCTAAGTTGGAGTAAAATCTAGATTTAGCCTAAATCTAGTGAGGTGAGTTCAAGATGATTTATGAAAACGGTGTATATGCCAAAATGTTATTTTAAAGTGTTTTGTTTTTTTACATGAAATTGTTAACTGCTGATAAGTTTTGATTATTTGGAAATCTCTAACTTTATGAACTTATATAACATACATTCTTGGACATTTTGATAAATAAATCATGTTGACATGTGTCCTTAACAATTTTATATAAATGGGGTTTATTTGACGTAATTGTCATTTTTGAGTACTTGATCTTATATACTCGTTTGGGAAAAATGCATATCATTATGTCAGGAGGCATTTTTGGAAATATAAGGGTATGAGTTTATATGGAAAATGGTTTGCCTAAACCAACTTTGTGTCTTGGGTTAATCAAACGTTTAGTCGTTGAGTTGCATGACCGTTGGTTAAAAATGTTTTATTGTTTACACCGACATTTATTGTACGATAAAGCAATTTGTGTTGAGCTCTGGCTCGGATTGATTAAAATGAGTCTTGGGGGCATTTGCCCCGTTTTATGGGCCCAAAGAGGAGTTTTGGTGTTATGGTGTATTTAATTGCGTTTTGATGGAAATTACATGTTTTGAGTATGTCGTCATTCTTATGAGTCATGTAATGTTTAGACTGTAATGCATTGGATCCATAGGCATATGAGTCAGTTTGTGAGGGATGAACATCCCTGTTTGACACGTGGAATAAGCATGGGTTTGAATGGGTAATAGTTGTGGACGTTAAAGTCTGGAAACGGCCAATGACCAATAATTGTAATTTCCAAAATGTATCAAGAAATAGGCATGGGGTCAAAATGGGTAATAGTTGTGGACTTCAAAGTCGGCCAACGGCCAACGACCATTAATTGTAATTTCTTGTGAATGAGTGAAATCTAGAGTTAATGGAATGACCATTGATTCGTAGTGGGGCTCTTGAACATGTATATGTGACCTACTTTCGTGTTCCGTCAAATTCAATGGAATCGGGTCTCCCCCGTCACCGAAAGGTGTCATTTAGGTATTGTATTTTAGTATCCATGTTTTCGGTGACGTTTTAAATATATGAATTTTATCCATGATTTTATGAGTTAAGTTTTATGTTCCACCGGGGTTTTGGGTGTTTCGGGAAATAATGGTTTGTCCGCATTTCTATTAATTCGGAGTTCTATTTCTATTCCCGTTTTGTGTGAGTTTTGGGTTGAAATTACTTTACGAAGGAATGTTCTATGTTGGGTATTTGTCTTTAAAGATGTATTATTAGAAAATGGGTCGTTTAATATTTAAAGTAAATCATTTTGGAAGATTGTGATTTAAAAACTGTATTCTTTCCTTTTAACAATATAATTATTCATGTTAAAAACTCTTGAACTTACTAGGCGTTAGCCTAACCTTTTTATTTGTCGGCATGTGCATCAGGTCCTGTTGGGGTTTGGTTCTAGCGGTGCTATGAAGAGATGAGCCCTACATTTGCACAACTATAAGTAGTTGGTGAAGTCTTCCGCAATTTGGAGATAGTGACTGTTATTGGATTTTAGTAGCACCCGTCATTATTATAGTCTGTATATATGGAATGGAATGTGTGTATTGAGGTCCAATATTAAATTGTGATTGTAGATGAATCGTTTATTGGTGTATTTAGAAAATTTTAAATTAGTTGTTATTTCCATATTTGAGGGTGTTACAAATCAACTTTTCTCTTAAGGCCTTGGTTGCGAGGAACAACTTTAGCCTTTCCCTTCCCTTTGGGATGAGCAACTTTCTTCTTTTTATAACCACCTTCCCTAATGGCCAGGACGGGAGCAGTTGAGTGAGCACTTTGGGTCTTACCCATACTTGCATCAATAGATCTCAACATGCCATGGAGCTCCATCAAGGTCTTGTCCATATTGTTCATATTGAAGTTCACTATGAACTATTTATATGCCCCACTAAGAGAGTTCAGCACCATGTCAATGGCGAGTTCTCTTGGAAAATCGACACCTAGATTGCCCAAACTGTCAATGTACGCTTTCATCTTTTGCACATGTACACATACAGGGGCACCGTCCTATTGCTTACATTCCACAAGCGATTTTACGACTTGGAACCTTTCTTGCCTCGCTTGCTCCTGAAACATTTCACGAAGTTGCTCATTCAGTTCAAACGCCCCTATGTTCTCGAAACTCTTTTGAAGTTCTGGGGACATAGACGCCAACATGAGACATGCGACTTTTGTGGATTCCGCGAATTGCTTGTTATATTGAGTTACCGCTTTAGGGCTTGCATCATCATTAAGTAATAGGAAGATCCTCGTCGAGCAAATACTCTTTGTCTTTGTACCTCAAGGCAATTCTCAAGGCACGAATCCAATCCAAGTAGTTTGGCCCAATCAGCTTATCTTTACTTAGGATAGAAAGTAACGTAAGGTTGGATGTTGAGTGAGTAGGAGGAGGGGGAGGAGGAAGATTTTCAGCCATCTGTAGATATAGTTTTAGTTAGTTTGATATTTATTTACCCGAAAATATTAAACAAGGGCTAGGATCCATATTTTACTTTATGATGCGAAAAGGGATGTCGTAATCACATCACAAAGTTATTTAGGTAAACAAATGCTATTTGTTAATTTCATTCACTATGAAACTCCTAGGTCTTTTGAGATTCATTGACTTATGTCAATGGCATGTTAATCTCGATTATGCTTATCTTCTATTTGTGTCTGGGATGCCAAGGATCACAAACTAGATGATGAATTGACCATGCAAAAAACACATGGACCCCTCGGCTCAAGTGCGTTTGAAAATCACGAGCGCCACATCATTTTCGACTATAGTTTCACATTAACGTGCCACCAAACTGCACACGCTCCGTTAACAAACTATAAGAATATGTGTGTTCTTTTCTTGGGTAGCATAAAACTTTCACATTTTTTAGTATATCTAAACGGAATTTTCGTTTTGTACTTTATAGTTAATACTTTTAACTTGTCATATTGACCTATCAAACCTTTTCGGTAATTCCACTAGTCCACACAAGAGGCGGTGAGTCTGGTAACGCATGGCGTTTTAAAAACCATTGACTCATTCGACAACCATAGGCAACATCCTTAAACCCCCTTAGAGTGCTTATAGTGAGTACGTCTAGTCTCGGTTTGACTATCAATGTATAGTTTAATTATATATATATATATATATATATATATATATATATAAATTGAATGGAATTTTAAAACAATTTAAAATTATGATTATCTAATTAATTCTAATTAACCATGTGATGGTACATTTAATAATTAATATAATCGTTTCCATAATTAATTCCAATCAAACATGTGTAAGGATACATGTTAATAATTAATGTAGATATTTAAAATTATGATTATCTAATTAATTCTAATTAAACATGTGATGACACATTTAATAATTAATATAATCGTTTAAAATTATGATTATCCAATTAATTCTAACTAACCATGTGATGACACATTTAATAATTAATATACTCGTTTAAAATTATGATTATCCATAACTAATGTAAATATAATTTATAACTAATGTTAATATTTATCTTACAATATTATTCAAACTTATATATATATATATATATATATATATATATATATATATATAGGGAAAGGTTCATTTGAGAAACACTAAATATATGAGAAATAGAGAAGTGATCTTAAACCATTAATTCGGTCAAGATCGGCGGCTTTGACCGAGAATTAGGGGATAATTGCTCTCATGGTCCACTCCCGTGTTCCTCACATTGTTTATTATTCAAAGGATATTTTTGTAAATTATCCAAACGCATTCATATATGAACGCATGCGTTCAGATATGAATATCACTTTTTTTTTCATTTTTTTTAGCCGTGTGTTTTCATATATGAATGCATGCAAAAAACAGAAGTTCATATATGAATGTTAGTAGACGTTCATATATGAATGTTAGTAAAATGTCACTATTTTTTTTGCACGTATTCATATATGAACGCATGCATTCATATATGAAGGCATGCAAAAAACAGGCGTTCATATATGAATGCCACTCTTTTTTTTGCATGCATTCATATATGAACGCATGCATTCATATATGAAGGCATGCAGTCAATGTTTATGTAAAAATTATGAACATTCATATATGAACGCATTCATTTATATATGAAGGCATGCAAAAAACAGGCGTTCATATATGAATGTCACTTTTTTTTTGCATGCATTCATATATGAAGGCATGCAGTCAGTGTTTATGTAAAAATTACGAACATTCATATATGAACGCATCCATTCATATATGACTGCATGCCTTCATATATATGAACACGCGCGTGTTTTTGTCAAAGTTACGTAAATACCCTTATATTTTTGGAAGAGCCGTAATTTTTGACCAGTCAAAGCCGCAATTTTTGACCAGTCAAATCCACAATTTTTGACCAGTCAAAGCCGCAACTTTTGACCAATTAAATCCGATCTTGACCATATGAATGGCTAAGATCACTTCTCTATTTCTCATATATTTACCATTTCTCAAATGAACCAAACACTATATATATATATATATATGTAAGATTATCTATTCAATATTTGCCAAAACTCAAATTTGTGTATTTAAGGCAAGTTAGGAAACTAGCCAAAAAAACAATTAGGGTTTAACATTGCATACAAAAACGGCTACCCTATACCCTTTAGGGATTTCGATAAACATATAGGATTAAAAAATATATATAATCGCTAATAATACAAACCTTTTATTGCAAGTTAAAAAAAAAAACTTAGTTTAAAAAAATTAGGTTTTGAGGTCATGACCATGAAACCCTAACTTAGAGATTAAGCAATCCAATGGCCCAAAAAAGATTTTGAAATCGAAATTTTAACCTAAAAACCCTATTTTTCGAAAACTTTAAACCAACACAAATAGTTTTGCAAACAAAATTGAAACTACTTTTGAGCAAATGTCTAAGAACTATGGCTTTGATACCACTGAAAGGTTTTTTAACAAACCTACTACCACATGATATAGACAACGGAAGCATATTTAAAATTATCATGTGTAGCAATACAAACTAACAACTTACCAGGATACATATGTTCTAGATAATTAACTACAAAAGATTGAACCAAGATTACTTACTTATTTATTGTGATTGTCGAAAACCACAATGATAAATCAAACCCTTGATCTCGCTTCTTGGATGTTAAGGACCAATAGTATGAATCCCTCTAGTGGCTCACACTTAAGAACACCAAACACCAACAATCAAGAAGAGGCTTAAACCCTAAACCCTTATTAAGGTTCACGATTTTGGGTGAGAGGGAGAGGGGATCGACGGCTACTAGAGAGAGAAAAAAACTTGTTAGGGTTTGATCCCTAGCAGTTTATTTATAACCACTTTCTTGTTTCTCTATTTTACACTTATCCCCCTTGAATAGATAAGCTCGTTAAAACTATTTTAACCAATTATCATTCATCCCTTTATATAATTAATCTAATTAATTATATTTTAGCTTAAAATTAATTTATCATCTAACAATTAATTTATCATCTAATGACAAATTAATAAACTAATAGTTTCCCTTTATCCTTCTGATTGTTTATTTGGGTCTTAAGGGCAACCCAAAAGGACCCTGCTATAATTAGAAATATTACTAATAGTTAATGACCTTGTACATATATCCAACATTTACGAAATCATTGCCAAACTGCTTGCTATCCATTTAAGTTGCGTCATCGGTTATCAATGAATCTCAACCTGCCTTTCTAAAAGGCCGATTTATTTTAGATGTGGCTTTTATCGCAAACGAGATAATCAGTAGGGCTAAAATAAAAAATAAAAATGTTCTTTTCTTTAAAGCAGATTTCGAAAAAGCTTTTGACTCTGTCAGTTGTTAGATCCACTAGTAGCTTTATTGCTATTGCAATTAGTGTGGTTGATGCTGCATTGATGGTAAAAAAATCTGCATGGAAACCAGAGTTTGCATTGTCGAAGATCTTGGATGACATTGGTTGCCATCGGAAGAGTGCAAATGAGAGATGCTACGACAACATACAACACCACCCACGGAGAGTGTCAAGTCATCTTGCTTGACAATGGCAAATGAAGTTTTAACTTAATTTAGTAGAACAAGTAGTAATAGATGCTTGAATAATTTATATATGTGGGAATCTAATAAATATGAAAGTTGGAACAAATATTTAGGGAGTTATTTGTTTACAAGTTGCAGGAATGAGTGATGCAAGATTTTATTTTGCTTTTTAATGTAATTTTCCTTTCATATCATTCTCAAGGGTCCGACCCTGTTGGCCAATACTTGATAATATGTGGACGTCGTTGAAAGCTTTACTGCATAATTGGGCTAATATCTTGCACCCAAATAAAGGCCAATCAATGGAATTTTTTTGAAATTTCTCCTATCCAGAAAGAAAAAGTTCATTTTTTATTATTTAGCACTGGATAATAATTAAAATGATTTAAGTACACGTGCAAGTCTGTGAAATAATTTTCTAAAGGATATAGGCTTTGTTTGGCAAACTAACTTATAAGCTAGCTTGTAGCTGATAAGCTAGCTTTTCAAAACGCTACTTTGAGTAGCGTTTCAATAAGCTAGCTTATGGACATCCAAACATGTACGCTAGCTTATAAGCTAGTTTTTTTTTGCCAAACATAGCCATAATATGTTTTCTTGAATCGCAATATTTTCTTTTCTTTTGAAGAAAAAACTGTTTGTTTTCTTACTGATCTATTTTCATGCGTCCTTGCAAAAAATGAGTATCACTCTATTTTTGAAATGATATATTCACAGATTTACGTTGTGTTCTCGAATTTGAAAAAAAAGAAGAGGATGGAAAAGATAGGAAAAGAAAATGCAGAACATATCAGACATGTTGAATTCTAAGAAAGTAGGAGAAAGTCAAGGCCAAAGTGCGAGGGGAACGTAAAAAACAACGATAGTTCCACATAAGATTAGAAACCAGAGGCAACGCTAAAGTGCGAGGGGGACGTAAAAAACAACGATAGTTCCACATTCCCGGCTCGAGCCCCCCTCCCCCCAAATATCATACGGGGCGAGATGATACAAATTCTTTTATTTGTGTTCTTGGGAGTTGAGGAAAGGAGAAGGAAAAAATATAAATTTTTTATTTTCTTGTCCGAAAGAAAGAAAAAGAAATATGTCATTTTTACAAATAGGGTTGAGTCCCGGTGAGAATGAAATTTATCGTGCGAAGGGTAAGAAGTAATCTTCGCCTTTGGATTAATTCTAATTGAAATCAACACTAATGAGATACATTGGACCAATTCCCTTCTAAAAAGCAATTCATGGGTTGTTGTGAGATTAAAAGTGATCAGGGTCCAAATCCATTTCTTACACTTCTCACCTTAACTCTTATCCTCACATGATACTTTGTCTTTACAAATATACCTTTATTTATTTTGCAACAGGCTGTAATTGCTAGATAGTTTTATAAATATTTATAATTTTTATTATTTCTTTCCTTCTTTTTCCTCTTACATTTGAGAGGAAAGTTTTAGGAGGAAATTTGGTTTTATTTTCTTTCTTTTCCTTTGATATTTCAAGTTAAATTTTGCTGGTTTGAACTTTGATCTTTGTTTGTTTGAACCGATTGAGATCTGCTTTCTTCATTTGAGATTTGAGAATATATTGCTTGAGTTCAATTTTTCAAAACCTATGCTGCTAATCTGCTATGCGTCTTAATTCTGAACTTCTAAAGGATGTACAGAACACTCAACCTAAACAAATTTCAACTACAGAACTGCCTTAGATGGATGAACTTCTCTGTAAATTATATGACTCTCACGCTAAACAGACTGTAGTTATTGAACCTAAATGTAATTGTTTAACATAAACAAACTGTAATTGTTGAACCTTTAACTTGTTGGTGCTTATTATAGCTAATAATCTTATCAAAGTTTCAGCAATCTAATAAAGATTATAATTAAAATATGACATCATAACAAACCCCACTCCAACCTCTGTACTACGTAAAAGATTTAAAACTCATAACTTGGGAATTACATAATCTATAATCTGTGTCTCTTGCCAATTGATTCTGAGTAGCTTTATCGAGATCAGAAGAAAATTGTGCAACATTTAAGGATTCTGTTCAACTTATTGCACATTATGCCACCTGTTATGGGATTATTAGATAATAGTTACTATGACCGATTCATTGGGACTTGAAGCGTTGGGTATTTGACCAGGGTCCAAATCCATTGCTTACGCTTCTCACCTTAACTCTTATCCTCACACGATCCTTCATCTTTACAAATATACCTTTATTTATTTTATTTATTTTCCAACAGGTTGTAATTGATAGATAGTTTTATAAATATTTATAATTGTTATTATTTCTTTCCTTCTTTTTCCACCTACATTTGAGAGGAAAGTTTTGGGAGGAAAAGTGGTTTTTATCTTTCTTTCTTTTCCTTTGATATTTCAAGTTAAATTTTGCTGGTTTGAAGTTTGATCTTTGTTTGTTTGAACTGATTGAGATTCGAGAATATATTGCTTGAGTTTAATTTTTCAGAACCTATGCTGCTAATCTGCTATGCATCTTAATTCTGAACTTTTCAAGGAGTTACAGAACTCTCAACCTAAATAAATTTGAACTAGAGAACATCCTTTAGATGGATGAACTTCTCTGTGAATTATACAACTCTCAACCTAAACAGACTGTAGTTATATATTGAACCAAATTATAATTGTTGAACCTAAATGTAGTTGTTTAACATAAACAAACTGTAATTATTGAACCTTTAACTTGTTGGTGCTCATTAGCAAATAATCTTATCAAAGTTTCAGCAATCTAATAAAGATTATAAATTAAAATATGACATCATAACAAACCCCACTCCAACCCCTGTACAAAAGATCCTAAAGCATATCTTGTTCATGACTTGGGAATTACAGAATCTGTAATCTGTCTATGCAACATTTAAGTATTATGTTCAACTTATAGTTACTATGACCGATTCATTACGGCCCCTTTATGTTCTGTGCTAGGAATCAGTAAACTCGGGCTTCATGATACGTATGCTAGATCATCAGAAGCCTTGATAGATTTATATAATATAATGACTAGATACACACTTGTTACATAATAGTCACTATGACTGATTCATTAGAACTGAAAGAAGATGTTGAAGAAGCACGACCATTGGGTATATGACTCTTCGCTAATGCATGCCACTTATCAATTGATGCCATTGAGTCTGGATCTAAGTTTGGAAGTTGACGCCCTTCAAGGATGTTCAAAATAAATTTGGATTTACCAAGAAGCCGAGCTGCAGTCCGGATGCTCTCTTCCCTTTTCTCTATTGCCTCGTGATGACACTTTAGAGTTATGACACGCGATAGGTTGGTAAAGCAAGCACATAATAGATCCGCAATTATCGTTGATATCCACTCAAAAAGTTCTTCATCTGCTGGCCAATTTTCTTGTTCATTGCAATGAAGTAGTATGGTTTGGCTGATTCTATACATGGAACTCGCAGCAATGAACTTATGAAGTGAGTCATCCACACTTCTATTTTTGCATCTCTTGAACTGTATCACAATCTGTATTGCTTCATCACCTAACCATCGAATAATCTCCTTTGACGTTTTTCCTTTATGAGTCTTCTTTTGAAGATCAAGTTGTAGCCAACCGCTGTATACTTCGACTTCAGTCCATACATGTCGAGCTGTTTTTCTTGCCTTTACCAAGTCTTCATTTGCATCAAGGGTTTCTTCAATATGTTTAACAAATTGGAGCCCTTCGCTCATGCTAGCAAGTAACCCTTTAACGTGGCCATTTGCAATGTTAGGAAGTGCAATGGCAATGGCTGTTAATGTTACTGCTACTAGGCTCCAGCAATTGTGTGTTTCTTCCTGATAAAAAGGCAGGACTTGGTCATTGTCAAACTCTGCTACTCCATTGAATCCTGTTGATTTCTCTAGAAACTTGATAAGATTTCTTGGTTGTTTCTCTTCAGACTCGTGAAGAAGTTTCGTTATAGATTTCAGCATATTTCTCAACAGTCTGTTTGAAAGCTTCGCCTCGTCTTCAATTTGTAGAACATAACCATTATATTTTTCAATCTCTGATCTCACATTGTTGTTGGATGCACCGAAGTCCTTTTTTAAACCTTTTCAATAATGAGTTGCAAAAATAGCAACCCAGAGAGAATAAGATCATTAAAATTCGGGGAACGAGACATATCGTTTTACATATAACCACAACTGTTATCTGAAGCGCTATACAAAAGTTCAAAATCAAGCTTTTGACGTTATGGAAAAACTTCTTGCAACGGCGGCCTGGGATATGTGAATGTACATGGTTGCTTTTCCACTGGCGAAGCCTTTGAGTCCAATGTTTCTCGATGTTGAACATGTTGAGATGGTTGATGCTCCATTCTTTCGAGAGGTTGAAATAAGTAATTACAGTGATACATCTAAATATAGGTGCAATGCTACCCACTAAAATCCCAATTAATTGCATGGTTAGAATCACATTGATTGACCACTTATAATCTGATTTTCCATACCAAAAATTTGATTCGTTGCCGAATAGGATCATCAACTGCAAAATTGAAGATACAGCAAAGTAGGAGCATATCAACCCAGAAGCAGAACAGAAGGGTGAACATGCAAGCACAAATTGGGGGTTACCAGTTTCCGCCATCATCCAATACTTTCTAACATGATGTATGAGTTCCGTGGAGGAGAACTTTATCTCTTGACAATTTAAAGTCGATTCGTGTAACTCCTTATACTGATGTTCTAAAACTCTTCTAGATGTTGGAACTGTCAATGCTACCCAAAACGGCCATAGAAGAAGAAATATAATGATAGACATTTCTACCACAACATTTGCAAGAACAACCTGGGTAGCAGTTTGAATGCCTATATTTACAATAATGGTGATAATGAGAATACCCAGGGCTATGATGTTCGTAAAAAGTTCCTTGTCATCCATACCCCCTAAAGAAGGGAGAAAGTTAGCTAACATGGTGAACAAGAAAGCAATGCCGAGATACTTTGCACCTCGTTCATTATCGCTAGGCATGTCGGTTGTTAGATCAACCGGTAGCTTCATTGATACCGCTATCAGTGTGATGGAAGCAGCATTGATGGTGAAAAATCTGCACGGAAACCAAAGTTTCCGTTGTCGAAAACCTTGGAAGACATCGGCTGCCATTGCAAGAGTGCAAATGAGAGAAGATGCACCAACATACAACCCGACCCATGGCATCGCGTCTTTCGGAGAGTGCCAAGTCATCTTGCTAAACAAGTGGAAATTAAGTTTTTTCTTAATTTAGTACAACATATGCTAACTGATGCTTGATGTATATATCTTTGTGTGTGTATATATATTATATATGCATTCTAAGAAATATGAAAAATGGAACAAGTTAGAAAGAAATGAGTGATCAAGATTCTATTTTCCATTTAAACTAGTTTATGGAATGTGTCTTTCCCTTTTCTTGTCAAGTGCCAACCTGCTTGCCTATAAATAATGTGTGTGGACTGGAGGTTGTTGAAAGCATAGTCAACGCATAGTTGAGGTAAAGCTAGACCCAAAATAAATGCATTTATATGGAAATTTCTTCTAACAAGGAAAATGCTCTTTCAGTTGACTACAATATTTTAGTATTGCAACTTTGAAATTGCACTTATTTACTTCTATATTTTACAGTATTTGATAAAACTAAAACAAGTATATAGGTATATATCTACTGATCGAAAAATATGTATAATTTTTTAAAGGAAAAAGTTCAAAAAAACCCAATGGATTTTAGTGTTTGGAATGATTAAGTTCTTGGACAATTTTTTTGAACAAATAAGTCATTGGACATTACAAAACTTGTTAAATAAATCATTGGACTTTTGGTAACTTGTTGAATATATTCTTATTACTTAAAAATTTAACTTGCAACCTACATAGTAAAGGTTTTATGGCGGGAACCTATGGCCCCGTGGTCCCCTTTTGGAGACCCTGCAGACCCTAGCCCCATGAATTTGCACCGGAAAAGTCATCATGTCTCCCCTAGGATTCGAACCCTCGATCGGGAACTACTGACAGGAGCATTTGCGGATGGGAGCTGGACACTAGGCCAAAGACCTAGTGGTTAAAAAACATGTCACCTACTTTATCCGCCTACAAATTAAAAATGGAAAAAATTAACTAAAATAGTCAATCTCATCAACCAAATTCATTTTTTAAGCACTTCTCAAAACTTTTTCCTAAAATAGCTAAAGTTTGTGCATATTGTTTTTTCTTCTGCGTAAGGATTTTTGTTTTCTAAAAAAAACTAAAAAATATCCATACGTGGAGAATTTTATATGTAAAAATTCACCTTATACTTATAGTTTTAGAAAAAAAATTACACTTTGCATCTGTATAAAGTTATAATTATTTATTTATTTTATTTTATATCCATTATTTTTTCATTTTATATTTTTATTATATTAACACACATAATCGTATATTAACTAAAATATATTAAAAAATTAGTTTTTTTTACAAATTACATCATTATAATCGTTTCGTCAATACGTTCAAAATGAACTCGATATTGTTTTTGAATTTAATATTATATTATTCAATATTATAAATACGTACGAATTATCTTTAATACTTGCACTTTATATAGTTATAGTTACAGATTAATCTCATATTATTAGATAAATAACCCTAAAGGAAAGAAAGTGTAAATATTAAATATAATTTGTACGTATTTATGATATTTAATAATATAAGATTAAATCTAAAAAAATTAATATTAGACTCATTTTAAACGTATTGAAGATACAATTATAATAGTGTAATTTGTAAAAAATGTAATTTTTTGATGTATTTTAGTTAATATACGATTATGTGTTAAAAAATAAAAGGTTAAAATGAAAATAAAAATGTAGAAGATATAAAGTAATTAAGTAACAAATTATAAAGATCGTTTCTATTTTTTTTTTTTTTTGCCAAAAGCAATTTGTAAGGCAAAATAAAAGTATGCTTAAACTTTGACTATTTTAAATAAAGACTTTGAAAAGAACTTAAAAAATGAATTTCGTTGATGAGATTGACTATTTTAGTTAATTTCCTCATTTTTTTTATTTGTAGGGGGATCAAGTAGGTGACATCTTTTTTGTTTTATTTTTTTCAATTTGTAGATTTACATGTAGGTTGCATGTTTCATTTTTAAGTAATAATAATGTATTTTACAAGTTTTCAAAAGTCTAAGGATTTCTTTAGTGTTTTGAAATGTCTAAGGATTTATTTGTTCCAAAAAATTGTCCAAGGATTTAATCATTCCAAACACTAAAGTCCATTGGTTTTTTTTGAACTTTTTCCTTTTTTAAAAGACTGACAAATAGGATTAAATAGGCTATGTCTGGCAAACTAGTTGATAAGTTAGGTGGTGACTGATAAGCTAGCTGATAAAAAAATCACGTTTGACAAAAACTAGCTTATAAGAGCATCCCCAACAGCTTCCCCAAAATTTCTCTAAAATGGAGAACCAAAGTCTAAAATCTTCAACAAAAGTTATATTTATCTCCAACAGATTCTCCATTTTGAAGATGAAATCATTACTTATATTATTAAAATAATGTATATATCTAATAAAATATTTGTTCTCTCTCCTACACATTTCATTTCAATATTTCTTATTGGTGGAATAAAATAAAAAACTATTTCTCTCTCATGGTAATCATTTTTGAAGAGATCTCCAAATTTAGAGAAAATTACTCTCTCTCTCTCTCTCTCTTAATTTCTCCATTTTGGAGAAAGATTTGAAGAATCTATTGGAGTAAAAAAAATGACAAAAATTCTCATTTTCTCCATTTTGGAGAAGTTGTTGGAGATGCTCTAAGATGTAAAATTAACAAAAAAGACATCTACCAAAACAATCAATTATAATATTTAATAATATAATTAAAATAAATTTATAGTAATATAATATATTAATTAATACAAATAAGGTAGTAAATAATATAACACGTTAATTAAAAAGTTTGAGTTTATTATTATATATATATTATAAATTTTGAATTTTAAACCAAATTTAAAAAAAAAATATGCATTAACTTATGATTTTAAAAATCCGTTACATATAATTAATATGGAAAAAATAATCAAATAATAATAATTGATAACTAAAATATATTGATCAATATTAAAAAAATTGATATAATTATCAATAATTTTAAATAATTAAAAATTTATTTCAATGTATAGTTAAAATTTATGTTATAATTTTCAGATAATATTAATTAATATTTATTGATTAATAATAATAAATTTTAATAATTAATATTTATTTATAATATATAAATAATGGATATTAATTAGGGTATAATTGAAATATTTACAAAAAAGTTCTTCATAAGCTATTCTATGTAGCTTATCAAAAAACTAGCTTATAAGCTAGTTATCCAAACATGTACCCATAGCTTATTTTTGCCAAACAATGTCATAGTCTCAAGTAAAAAGAGATGTCAATCAAGATTTCTATTTTCATTTCTGATTGTCAGTTTCTTAGCTAAAAGATTGACCCTAATATATACATCGTAGTCTTGAAATTTTGTCCCATCTTAGCTAGCCGTGTACCCGCGCGATGCAGCGCGGGTGAATCATATTTATGAAGCCAATTATTCATTTGTCAATCATTTTTCTTGTCTCGTTCTATTTTCCGTCCCTCTCAATTTAATTATAATAGGTTTGTTTGGTTTAATTGTCAATAAATTATTAAAATAAATATTGTTTCTTGACAAGATATCTAGAAATAAATTTCAAGAGTGTCGAGTTTCCAAATACATATATTCAATACTCGTTAAAAATTTAAAAATAAGATGTTTTTGATAAGTTACTCATTTCTAATTTATTTACTTTTTCCGGTGTGTTACCGTTATAATTTACCCTTTTCTAACTTATTTGCTTATTTTTCAAATACTAAAAAACAACTTATCATTTTATTACGTTTTGGTACTGCCATAAGTTAATCTAAACACATTTATAAACAACTTCGATTTTAAAAACCTCATAAATTAATAAGCACTTTTACAAAAAAAATATATATATATATATATAAGTAAATAAACACTACTTAATTAATTAATTACAATTAATTACCTTATCATAGCATTGAAATTCTCCTATTCCTGGAAACCTCCAAGTTCCATTGCTTTCTGGATAAGATGGATACCTCAGCTCCCCACAACGACCCAAACCCACTTGAATTTCCTGCAAATCCAAAGTAAATTTAGAATCTTTCATTTATGAAATTAATTAAAGATTAACAATTTATATACAACAAATATATCTATATATCTTACCACAATAACATCTCCCAAGTAATTCTTGAATCTTTGTTGGAAACTTCTCATGTAATCGGCATAAACTTGAATCGGTGTTCTTCCCCGGAGCATCGGCACGGCATCGCAACCTAACGAGATGTATTTCGGGTTCCTCCTGCCAGATCTATCGGTGTACACAAGATCAGGGTTTCTGCTGATTTCTTGAAGAACCCATGGTGGTAATGGAATGCTACACAATTACTCAAAACAAAAACTTCAGCATGTAAGAATATTAAGCAGTAATTAATAAAAATGAAAAATAAAAGAAACTGTTTCGTTTTATATAATATAATGAATTCATTCATCCAGAATCTCAAATTTTTATTAAACGCCCCATCATCAATATTATAATTTGTAATTGTGATTTTAAATCAATATAATTAAGTATAATTACTGATAATTAATATTAATTAATTAAATTAATACTTGCAAGAGTCTCCAACATTGCCTCCACACTGATGAAAAGACATCACAGCTTGTAGCTTTAATCCATGTTTTTGAACCATGTTCACAAGTTCAACATAACCTTCCCAATTATACTTCAATGGTCCATCTTTTTCAACCAAACCCCACCAAACATCAACCATTACACCTTCCATTCCCGCGGTTTTCAACACCATCAAACTCGCATTCAACGCCTTCGGTTTGTTCAAGTGGCCGCTTATCGTCACCGTGTCGAGCGGCAACATCACGTAGATCGGGACATTCGAGTTGTTAGTTCCGGTCTGGTGGTGGCCGCTCGATAAAGCGTGAAACTTTTCTTTCTGTCCATCATTATACTCGCCTTCGAAGGGTGATACGGACATTTCACGGGTCGATTGGACGTTTCATGGTTCTAATGGTGTTGCTCTTCTTTTTTCTATGACAATTTTTTGTAGGTACCAATGAAAATGTGAATCTTGAAAACCATATGAACCATTCAACAATACCAACATACCTGAGAGTTATGTTTCTCGTTCTGTAATGATGGGAAACAAAGAATTTTAGCTTACACATACCACTGCTCAAGTCCACCGTTTGTATGTATGCTTTCAATACTCACCAGAAACCTAAAAACCTAAAACAGATAATATAATATTCGAAATTACCTTATCCTAAAAATCTAATAACACAATGCAATTATTGAATCAAGAATGACAATAAGAATCATTTGGTATAAATGAAGAAGGGGAGGTAGCATCGGACCTTAGGAACAACATATCAAAATGATCTGCAAGCATGTTTCAAACTTTAAGCCTCCATTTTCTCAATTATTCATTAGCACCAGTTAGCTCAAAAATAAGAAAATCAGAGCAATTTACTTCCGCATGCAGCGAGTCCCATTCATCGAGGACCTATCAATTTTATGCTCTATCACGTGAAAGAAATTGGAAGCCAGTGCCTATGAAATAACATGTAGAACATTTAATGTATTAGTTCTTTAGCAACAAAAGCATGAAGAAACGAACCAAAAATCAGAAAAAATGTAATAATTGGCTACCAACATTACACAAGTAAATTGAAAGTATCAGAAGTTCAGAACTCAGAATACCACCAATCACATCACTGCACTTAGGATCTGCAAAAAATGCTCTGCCTCAAATAACTCAATATCTAAGGCTGTAAAAACTTATTAGTACCCCTGAAACCTAACAAAACGAAGGAACCATGTGAATGCTTAAAAGACCAAATCAAGCTAGAGGTAAAGAGGTGAATTCTTACACCGTGCTTGAGATTTATGAGTTTTCCATCGATGGTTTATGAGAGCTTTACGTCTTGTATCATTGGCATGATCTGTTGAGGCAGATAAGAGGCTCAAAACTCCAAACTCTCACAGCAAGTTCTTGACTAAATTCACAAAATAAATCAGTAACTCTCATTTTTTTTTATCATGTTCTAGTGTTACAACATACATGGAGGGAGTAATAAGTTGTTAATTGGTCATGAGTTGGTTCAAAAAGAAAAACAAATACAATTGTGTCTAGCGCAAAACTGCAGAAATAACATGGAGATAAAAGAAAAACACACAAGAAGCAAAGATGGAGACCAAAATCAATAAAGGGAATATGAATTACCTTGAATTAGGAGCAAATGAAAGATGTAGATCTATAGATTGAGATCAATTCTGAAAATGGGAATGAAACAACAACGACAAAATAGTGATTTCACCCCATTTGAAATTTTAATTTGAATACTTAGGGAGTGATTTCACGAGAAAGATGAGCGGGAAACTCCAAGAGCTCTGAAACGATGAAACTTTGGGAAGACAGGAGATTCAAAATTGTGTACCTTAGAATCCAAAATGGGATTCAAAATTTGAATTCTTGATATTTGTGGCTACAAAATGCAGAGATGGAATAAGCTCAAAGAATGACTTGAAAAAAAAACCTGGCATAAGAAAGGTACGCTTGAAACTACCAAATTGGGATGCAGATGAGTAATGCATTTAAGAGTTGTACATTGTGCTTCATAATTTGTAATTCATAGTTTTTTTAAGTTTTATGCATAAAATCTTGTACATTGTGCATTAAAAATTGTAATTAAGAGTTTTTGCATAAATGCATTATAAGGTAGTATATATATATATATATATATATATATATATATATATATATATATATATATATTAGCCGTGTACCCGCGCGATGCAGCGCGGGTGAATCATATTTATGAAGCCAATTATTCATTTGTCAATCATTTTTCTTGTCTCGTTCTATTTTCCGTCCCTCTCAATTTAATTATAATAGGTTTGTTTGGTTTAATTGTCAATAAATTACTAAAATAAATATTGTTTCTTGACAAGATATCTAGAAATAAATTTCAAGAGTGTCGAGTTTCCAAATACATATATTCAATACTCGTTAAAAATTTAAAAATAAGATGTTTTTGATAAGTTACTCATTTCTAATTTATTTACTTTTTCCGGTGTGTTACCGTTATAATTTACCCTTTTCTAACTTATTTGCTTATTTTTCAAATACTAAAAAACAACTTATCATTTTATTACGTTTTGGTACTGCCATAAGTTAATCTAAACACATTTATAAACAACTTCGATTTTAAAAACCTCATAAATTAATAAGCACTTTTACAAAAAAAATATATATATATATGTAAGTAAATAAACACTACTTAATTAATTAATTACAATTAATTACCTTATCATAGCATTGAAATTCTCCTATTCCTGGAAACCTCCAAGTTCCATTGCTTTCTGGATAAGATGGATACCTCAGCTCCCCACAACGACCCAAACCCACTTGAATTTCCTGCAAATCCAAAGTAAATTTAGAATCTTTCATTTATAAAATTAATTAAAGATTAACAATTTATATACAACAAATATATCTATATATCTTACCACAATAACATCTCCCAAGTAATTCTTGAATCTTTGTTGGAAACTTCTCATTACCCAACCATCGAAGAATCTCCTGTGACATTTTTTCTTTACGGGCCTTCTTTCGAAGATCGATTTGTAGCCAATTGCGGTATAGTTTGACTTCAGTCCATATGCGTCTTGTTGTTTTTTTTTCTTTACCAACTCACCATTTGCATCGAGGGTTTCTTAAATATGTTTAACAAATCGGAGGCCTTCACTCAAGCTAGCAAGCAACTCATTGACATGGCTATTTGCAATGTTAAGAAGTGCAACGACAATGGCTGTTAATGTTACTGCCACTAGGCTCCAACAATTGTTGGTTTCTTCTTGATATAAAGGTGGGACTTGGTCGTTGTCGAACTCTACTACTCCACTGAATCCTATAGACTTCTCTAAAAACTTCGTAAGATTTCTTGGTTGGTCTGACTCGTGAAGAAGTTTAGTTATAGATCTAAGCATATTTTTCAACAATTTGTTTGAAAGTTGCACACCGTCTTCACTGTGTAGAACAAAATTAGTATATTCTTCAATTTGTGATCTCACATTGCTATTAGATGCATTTGGTTCCTCTTTAAACCTTTTCAACAATGAGTTGCAGAAATGGCAACAAGAATAGAATAAGAGCATAATGCATGTGGGAACGAAACATAATGTTTTACAAATAACCACAACTGTTACCTGAAGTGCTATAAAAAAGTTCAAAATCATGTTCTTGACATTATGGAAAACTCTGTTGCAATGGTGACCTGGGATATGTGAACAGACATGGCTGCGTTTCCACTGCTGAAGCCTTTGGGTCCAATGCTTCTCGACTCTAAACATGTTTATATGGTTGATGCTCCATTCTTTCGAGAGGTTGAAATAACTTATTGTAGTGATACATCTAAAAATTGGTGCAATACTACCTACTACAATCCCAATTGATTGCATGATAATAATTACCCGAATTGACCACTTATAATCAGATTTTCCGTGCCAAAAGTTTGATGTAAAACCAAACATGTGTACCAACTGAACTATTGAAGTTGCAGCAAAGTATGAGCATATCAACCTAGAAGCAGAACAAAAGGGTGAAGATGAACAAGCACAAATTGGGGGTTACCGGTTTCCTCCATCATCCAATACTTTTTAACATGATGTATGAGTTCCGTGGACGTGAACTTTATCTTTTGACGATTTAAAGTTGATTCGTGTAACTTCGTGTATTGATATTCTAAAACTTTTCTAGATGTTGGAACTCTCAATGCTACCCAAAATGGTCCTAGAAGAAGAAATATATTGATAGGCATCATATCTAGCGAGGCTACAAGAGGAGACTCCTGAGTAGTACTCAGATTGAATGCATAAATTTACAATAATAGTGATGATTAGAATACCCAAGGATATTATGTTGGTGAGAAGTTCCTTGTTGTCCATACCACCTAAAGAAGGGAGAAAGTTAGCTAACATGATGAACATGAAACAAATGCTCTTACTTTTTACGAACTCGTCAGTAATGCGAGGCAAGTCGGCTGTTAGATCCATTGGTAACTTCATTGCTATTCCTATGAGTGTGACAGAAGCAGTATTGATGGTGAAAAATCTGCATGGAAACTGATACAGGGAGAATTCGGGAGTTAATAAGAATTCTCGAAAATAATTGGAAACGGAAAACCATTCTCTTACGCGACTTCTCCCGCGGCATGGGTCGCGTGCCGGGTCGGGGGCGTGTCCTAACGGGTCCCGAACGAATTGCATTTATTTGTTTATTTGATTATTTTGTTTCTTAATTAGTTTAGGATAATTATTTAGTTTTAGTAATTATTTATCATCTTTATAGTTATTATTAGGATTATTATTTAGTTTCCTTTTATTAATTATTTAATTACTTTTATAGTTGGTTTAGAATTAGGATAGATTTATTTCCATAGTTATCTTTGAATTAGTTTAGATTATAAATAGGATAGCTAGGTTTCATTGTTAATCCAATCAAGTTTCAATCAATAAAGCTTAGCTTTTTAGAGAGTTTTCTCTTAATTTTGAGTTTTACGCATCGTAATTCTCAACCGTTAAAGGGTTTAGACGCTTGTCGATCCTTCCGCAAACCTACGCTGCGTCAGTTGGTATCAGAGCAGGATTCGCCTGTCTTTTCACTAACCATGGCAGATCAACAGCCCGCTACCAAAGCAGACTTGGTTGAGTCGGATGTGGCCTTATCCACAACACTCGCTAATCTGACAGCGGTTGTTACTAGGCTTCAACCCAACATCGTCAACGACAATCGTCGGAGAAGAGACAGGTTTGAAGGACCAGATATGGCGCCATGCAATGGCAACCGTAACCGGGTCGATCTCTCGAGTTCCGAATCCGAAAAGGAGGAGGAAGAAGAAAAAATCCATATCGTACTTCAACGAATACTTCTTTCGTCAAAAGAAGAAAGCCAACACGAAGAACTTTTTCGATCGCATTGCTCCGTTCGCAAAAAGGTATGTAACCTCATCATTGATAACGGGAGTTGCGAAAATCTAGTATCCCAAAAATTGGTCGATTACTTTAATCTACCCACTCAACCCCATGAATGTCCTTATTCTCTTGGGTGGATCAAGAACGGGTTTCAAGTTAAAGTTACAAAAACTTGTCGAGTACCCATCTCAATTGGCAAATACTATCGAGAAGAGGTACTATGTGATGTGCTTGATATGGATGCTTGCCATATTCTATTGGGCCGACCGTGGCAATTCGACAATCATGCCACTTACAAGCGTCGATACGACCTCGTTGTATTCCGTTGCGGTGACCGAAAGATCGCCATGACCGCGGTTAATAGCTTCGATGAAAGCACCGAAAAGAAGGGCAACAACTATAACCGTATTATACAATCAACTTCTTCCCTAGTCAATCAATCGCCTATTCCGGAAAAGCCGTCTGAAAAGGACGAAGTTTTGTCGGACAAGTTTGAAGAGGAAGTCATCCCCGTCGTGACCGAGTCACAACAAGAAGTTGTTATCGAGGCCAAAGTGTCGGAACTAGATCTCGGACCAGTCACCGAAGACACCGAAAGCAAGATAGTGGAAGACATTCTCGAGCCAACGAAAGCGTTGAACAGTGATTCCGAAGGTGTCACTTCAATTATTACCACACCCAAAGCTTCGGTTCAAACTGAAACAAATCCCGGTAAAGTTAATTTAATCCCTTACGCTTTTGAATTTGATAAAATATCGCTCGTATGGAGACGATCACGACAACTTCAGTTTGGATTTGAAGATCGGTCAAATTTGTTGAATTTTGGAGGCCAAGTTGTGAATCAATACGTTTTGAAGAAACGGTTGTTCTATGGGTCGGATGAATACCTTTTTCAAGTGAACTCGAGGACGAGTTCTTTTCAAGTGAGGGTGACTGATACAGGGAGAATTCGGGAGTTAATAAGAATTCTCGAAAATAATTGGAAACGGAAAACCATTCTCTTACGCAACTTCTCCCGCGGCATGGGTCGCGTGCCGGGTCGGGGGCGTGTCCTAACGGGTCCCGAACGAATTGCATTTATTTGTTTATTTGATTATTTTGTTTCTTAATTAGTTTAGGATAATTATTTAGTTTTAGTAATTATTTATCATCTTTATAGTTATTATTAGGATTATTATTTAGTTTCCTTTTATTAATTATTTAATTACTTTTATAGTTGGTTTAGAATTAGGATAGATTTATTTCCATAGTTATCTTTGAATTAGTTTAGATTATAAATAGGATAGCTAGGTTTCATTGTTAATCCAATCAAGTTTCAATCAATAAAACTTAGCTTTTTAGAGAGTTTTCTCTTAATTTTGAGTTTTACGCATCGTAATTCTCAACCGTTAAAGGGTTTAGACGCTTGTCGATCCTTCCGCAAACCTACGCTGCGTCAGAAACCAGAGTTTGCGTTGTCGAAAACCTTGGAAGACATCGGTTGCCATTGCAAGAGTGCAAATAAGAGATGCTACGTCAACATACAACCCCACCCATGGCATCGCATCCTTCGGCGTGTGCCAAGTCATGTTGTTTGGCCAGCGAAAATGAAGCTTTAACTTAAATTAGTAGAATATATATATATATATAGAGAGAGAGAGAGAGAGATAGGATCATACGAGAATGGTAACGATTTAAAGGAATAAATGGATAAATTTCAGCCAATCATAATAATTAAATTAATTTCTTTTTTTTCCTTTTTTTGATTGACCATAAGGATAGTTAGGTCATTTTACCACATATGAATATTTTTGGATAGTGACTATCTTCCAAAATTGTTGCGATATCCTCTCAATCTTCTTCCCAATCCATGTCGTTTCAAAAACCAGTATCTTTTATTCCACAATTATGCAATTTCCTGCGGAATTCCCATATCCCTTTCAAAAACCTAATTCCTAGCTTCGTTAAGAATGCACCGATAGAAAATCTAGAAGATGAAGATGCCGGAAGGATGGCTAGAAAATGAGTCGGAGGAAATCGACGATCTCGAAGCAATGAATCCCGAAGATTGGATTACGATGAGGATGGTGAGTGGGAGGTTTCAAAGATTGACAACCCAAAATATGAATCTACACTTGATTGTGGAAAATGGAGGAGGACGATGAAGAGAAACCCGACTTATAAGGGTAAATCTTCGAAACTTGTTAGGTTTTAGAAACCAGTATCTGTCAAATGTATGTCGAATGAGTTAAAGAGCACATTATCCTTGTGCATGTGGAAGTAACCATTGAATATATATGTCGGCATGAAGGTCTAAGGGTAATCTTTGTGTTTCTTACAGGTTTCTTACAGGGGCATGAAGGTCTAGGGGCAATCTTTTTTTGATCACCCTCCTTCAAACATGAGATAGGCGTTTTCTACCATCTGGAAACCCAAGTTTTATGTGTAGAAAGAGAAACAGAAAACAGAGGAGAATGGAGGTTGTTTACAATAATATAGGGACAAACGAGAATGAAGGCTATTAATCATGGTAATTGGTGTATTAGTTTTTTTTTTCATTTATGATATTGGGTGGATGAGCATATATGATTTAAAGTTGTAAACTTAATAGAAACATTTTGTCCAAGTCAGTTAGAACAATGTTAAGTATTATAGTTAAGCATTCTGTTTAATTTTGTGTAGTCTAATCACATGTGATTAGAGGTTGCAAACTAATAACAGTATTTTATATAAGTGCAATTTATCATAAAATCACATATGATTTTGTAAAAGATATCAAATATAACGACATGTCCAATTACTATAAAGTATAATCACAAGTGATTTAGTGTTGCAAACTAATAACATCATTTTAATCAAACTATTTATCATAAAATCAAATATGATAAATTGAAAAATATCAAATATAAGGATCTGTTTAATTACTATAAAGTATAATCACATGTGATTTACTTATGCATAATACACTTAAATAATCCGTCAAATTTATTTACAATATAATCACTTGTGATTTTGGATTGCATATTGTACCTAAACAATCTGTCCAACTTATTATCATATAATCATCTGTGAATTTGGGTTGAATATTCGGGATTTGCTTGAAGAAACAAATAGGACCAGATGAATTACTGAAATGGATTAACCAGATTTTCTTGAATAAATGAAAAAGATAAATACGATTTTGATTTGGATGAAGATTATTGTGATCCCTAATTTTTAGGAAATCAATGTCATCCTAAATTAACTCATAACATAATATGACCTTAAAACCCTTTTGATCTTAATTTTGGAAACTATTATTTTCGGAATTATTTTTAAAAAACGATTGGTTGAGATTCGTCCCTTTATTCTTTTAAATAGCTCTCGTTCTCGTTTGAACTCACCCATATATATATATATATATATATGAATCTTAAAAAGATGGAATTTTAAACTAAATAGAGAGAAATGTGTTTAGGGTTTAATGTTTCTTCCCTCTTTATTTCTCAAGGGCGAACATGTTGGTGATAAATATTGATGTGCGGAGGTCCTTGGGCTTGAACTCATAATTGAGTTGAGGTTGGACCCAACCCAACATACACGCATGACGCATCTATGGAAATTTCTCCTATCAAACAAAACGTCTTTTCTATGTTACAATTGGATAATGATAGAATTGAAAACCTTCTGAGTTTAGTTCAATTGACAATAAGATTTGGGTCAGAATTTTCGTTAGAGGTCATTGGTTTGAAACTTGTAATGCCACTGGGATTTTTCTGGTTGTTCTCCATACTCCAGTGATTAGTCAAGATGTACACAAGTTGGCTTGGACACCCACGGGCCACAATTAATTAAAAAAAATTGAAATGGAAAGCAAATCACTGCAACAAAATTAGATTTCTAGAATGAAAAAAAATGTCTTATTGTTTTGATAGACTGTTATATTGACCTTAAGTTTATATTATCAAATAATCTATACTATATTATAAGGAATTTATAAAAAAAAAAACTCCTAAAAACAATTGTTAAAGCTTAATGTATCGTTATTTAATGTTAATTACTTAAAATCTCTTAAAAACAATCATTAAAGTTTTATGTACTACATTTAATTGTTATTTATTAACTTTCAATCGTTATATCTAATCACTTAACTCCCTTAAAATCACTCTCTATTTAAACTCCCCTAAAATCACTCCTCGCATAATTAAATACAGGATAAAAATCAAATTTTAAAAAATATAAAATATAGTTAAAAAATCTAACAGAATATTTAATGTTTATTTAATAAAAAAAACATTATATTTTTAAAGCTAAAATAAATTACATTATTATAAAACTATCGAAGAAACTCTTAAAAACAAGTTTTTATACATTAATTAATGTTTCTTAATACATGTTACTTAAAATTCAAGATTACAAGTCATGATACATGAGTACAAATTATTACAGCTATATGTTTCAATTCAAAAATAGCTGATAAACATAATCAAAACATGATAAACATCTCAATTTAAATATAAAAAATTTTAAATATATAAGACAATCATTGATAAAATACTTATTTTTTTATATATAAAAAGCATTATGTTATTAAGCCTAAATTAAACAAATTTATAAAAAAAAACTATTATCACTCTCTCAAAACCATTCAAAATCGTACTGTAAATTGACAAAAAAAAAAAGGAAACGTTAAAATCGTGATGTATGTCGTTGCATTACGCGAATACGCTTCTAGTTGTGTGTAATGTATAAAGGTGTTTCAATAAGATGTTAGGAAATATTTTGGTGTTAAGACGCTTTTAAAATAAAAGTGTAAGGCCTTGTTTGTTTTTTACAAAAAAGCACTTAATTGCCTCTTATCACTTATTCGGTCAGAGGTAGGCCAAATAAGTGTGTTTGTTTTTATAAAAAAAATAAGTTCCACTTATCACTTAATTACCACTTACCGAAAAAGTGATAAACCTATCACTTTTTTTTTCACTTAACACTTATCGATCCTCATCATCAGATATGTTCTTTGTTTCACCATCGCTCCCACAATTCCTTCGCCAAATCGATCTCCAAAGCGCTGGGACTCCAGATTATCGAATCGACCTCTCTCTTCTCCTCTCCAAATCGACGCCTTCAACTCCAAATCGAGACTTGCAGGTTCGATTTTATGCTTCTAGTTGATTATATGCTTAGATTTTATGGTCGATTATGGTGATTATGGTCGACCTGCTGTAGACTTTACAATTTGGTTAAAGGTTCATCTTCATTCCTTCATTCTTTTCACTCCAAGTTTGGTTAAAGTTTGGTGCTTTAAGTTTGGTTAAAGTTTGGGATTTCCAGATTTAAGGTTAAAGTTTGGTGATTGTTGTTTTTGGGGTTCTAAAACTAAAGAAATAGAGTAACAAGGAATTCTACTCCTTGTTACTTTCATGGCGAGTGATCTCTCTATCCTTAAAGCAATTTCGCCCCCACCGTTCGATAGAACATAGTGCTATGGGTTTGTGGCGAATTACTTCTCAAGATACAATGAAGCAACGTATGTAGAGCAATTATCATCACCGCACTTTGTGGTGATAATCCGATTAAACTATTGAGTTTCAAGGATTTCTAAAAACTAGACATTTATGTTTCTATAGCAACACAAACTTTAGCAATCTGGTATATGAAAAAGTTGTCCCATTTCGGTGTCTAGAGGATGATATATATAGAGGAAAAAATGAAAAGGTGTAACCTTTCATGAAGATGTGCAACCTTTCATGAAGAGGTGCAACCTTTCATGAAAAGGTGCAATGATTCAACTTCCCTCCAAAAATAACCGAATTAACTAACTAACGGAGTTAACGGAAAAATTAACGGACCGTTAATTATAAGGACAAAAAATTCATTCTTCCTAAGACTTAACCCAAAATATTTTAGACTCTAACTTATTTTGAAAATTTCCCCGACAAACCCTCACCATTTTCAAAATAGACTCGAATTTGAAAAGACTGACTCGACATGACCTAACCAGATTCTAAAATCCTTGGGGGTGTTATGCATAAGTAAAGGTGGAGTCTTACACCTTGAACCTTTACATAGTAAAAGTGCTCAAATCTAACTAGGGTAAGAATGGTTGAACCAAAGTCACTGAACCATCTTCCTTTATATGTTAGACGGAAACACCTTACGCATATCCTTCCTCTCATTCATTCAACCACTATAAGTCGACCCGTTAACTGGCCATGGGTCTATATGTTGATTTCTCAGAATGTTCTAGAGCCAAACCCTTTAGCTCATAGGAAGCGGCCTCACTTCCACATTCAGATAAGTGGACCTTGTCAAGAGTGTTCCCGTAACTTGAACACTCCAACACATACTGTGTTACAAGTCCATTAAGAACTAGATTCAACCTTTCTTCTCATTACGGTTCTAAGTTCTGCTGACCTTGGGATGGCTTTGAAACATTGCAGAACATTCAGTCACATTCAAATGATGTACTTTAACTTAATCTTGAGACTTGGTGAAATAACAAGTGTCAAGACAAGGTTCCATCATGGGTGACTATTTATAGGTGGGCTTGAGACCCATCCCTTTTGAAGTGCTTTCAATCAATTTTCTTGGTAATCCTTTTGTGAAAGGATATGCTAAGTTCTTACTTGATCGTAAGAAACTAATAGTGATCACCCCATCATTTATTAATTGATTTACTTGCCTATGTCTAAGTCCAATATGTCTGGACTTACCATTATACACTTGATTGTATGCCCTTGATAGTGTAGCCGCACTATCACAGTGTATAGAAATTGGCGTCATTGGCTTTGGCCATAAGGGTATGTTAATCAACAAGTACCTTAACCATTATGCTTCTTTACAACAAGAAGCTAAAGCAACAAATTCCGATGCCATGGTAGAATCTGTTATGCAACTTTGTTTCTTTGATCCCCAAGACACTGCACCTCCGCCAAGTGTGAAAATCCATCCACTTGTAGATGCATAGTCTTCTTGATCATTTATCCAACTTGCATCGGTGTATCCTTCCAATACTGAAGGATATCCACTATACTCCAAACCATAATCCATGGTTTTCTTCAAATACTTGAGTACCCGATTTACAGCATCCCAATGTGCTTTTCCAGGCTTACTAGTATGTCTACTTAATTTGTTGCGTCTTCCGTGGAGTACTTTTGTTCGAGAGCGTTCCAAAGTTCTTTCGCCGTTTCGATGTTTTGATAAACATCGAATAGAGGGTCAGACATAGCGTTGAGGATGTGACCGCGGCATATGAAATCGTCGTTCTCAAACTTGAGCCTTTCTCGTGCCAAAGCAAGTGTCTCGTCATCGTGTTGTTCCGGGTATGGTTTGGTGAGGACGTAGGAGACGTTTAGAGTGGCCAACAAGAATTGCATTTTCTTTTGCCACCTTTTGAAGCTTCAACCGTCAAAGCGTTCCAATTTGACGATGTCACAAGACATCTGTTGAAGATTCTTGGTTGCCATCTTTCTTTGGAAATTGCTTTAAGATTGTTGTTTTTGAGGTTCTAAAACTAAAGAAATAGAATAACAAGGAATTCTACTACTTGTTGCTTTCAAGGCGAGTGATCTCTCTATCCTTAAAGCAATTTCGCCCCCACCATTCGATAGAACATAGTACTATGGGTTTGTGGCGAGTTACGTCTCAAGATACAATGAAGCAACGTATATAGAGCAATTATCAACACCGCACTTTGTGGTGATAATCCGGTTGAACTATTGAGTTTCAAGGATTTCTAGAAACTAGAAATTTATGTTTCTATAGCAACACAAACTCTAGCAATCTGGTATATGAAAAAGTTGTCCCATTTCGGTGTCTAGAGGATGATATATATAGAAGAAAAAATGAAAAAGTGTAACCTTTCATGAAGAGGTGCAATGATTCAACTTCCCTCCAAAAATAACCGAATTAACTAACTAGCGGAGTTAACGGAAAAATTAATGGACCGTTAATTATAAGGACAAAAAATTCATTCTTCCTAATACTTAACCCAAAATATTTTAGACTCTAACTTATTTTGAAAATTTCCCCAACAATTTCCAGATTTCCAGATTAAAATATGCATTTCAACATTTGCTATTTTGTATCATAGTATGTGTATATATACATATATGTGTGTGTGTGTGTTTATGATACTATTGATGTTATTTTAGTTTGATGAATCTGATAAGATTATAATCATCATTGATTTGTTCAGATTTCAGACTTCAGCACCAAAAAACAAACAGTCTTTTTTATTCAGATTTCAGACTTCAGCACCACCATTTAAAAATCAGAAGTGAAATCAGACTTCAGATTTCAGCACCACTTAAAAAACAAACGCCACCTAAGTATCATACTAGTTTTTTTTTATAGAACAATTTTAAGAAATGTCATACAAACACATTTTTATTGTAAATTTGTTTTTATAAGACATTTTTTAAATAATGTATTATAAGAAGACTATTAAGGTTTTCTATTTCAAAATTATACTAAAAGACTTGTTAATGACGGCCAAGACAAACCAACAGAAAAAAAAAATAGATAGTCATTTGATGAACAATTAACTAAAGGCAGAGGAGCCAAAAAATCCATTAATAATGGTTCTTGGTACAACATTCAATGAACACTAAGGGGCGTTTGGTTCGCATAATGTTTTTGGATGGAATGGAATATGTCAAAGGAATTTGACTTTGAAGGAATTGGAATGAAATATTGTCAGGTTTGACCACCTGTTTGGTTGACAAAATTGGAATGGAATATGTTAAATGAATTGGAATTTTTCTGTTTGGTTCACAGATTGTAGCTTTAGAATTGGAATGGAATTTTGGTAAACGACCAAAATATCCTTTTTGTTTATTTTAATTTTTTTCAACAAAAATTACTTTAATGAAATAATCATTAAATAGTTTAATTTTTAACTAAAATTGCTTTGATTATTTTAGCACACGAATGATGATGAGAGAGAGAGAGGGAGAGAGAGAGATAGAGAGGAGAGAGAGGAAAGAGAGAGGGAGAGAGGATAGATTGAGAGAGAGACAGAGGGAGTAGAGAGAGAGGGAGAGGAGAGAGAGGAAAGAGAGAGAGGAAAGAGAGAGAGGGAAAGAGAGAGAGAGGAGAGAGAGGATAGATTGAGAGAGAGGAGAGAGAGGATAGATTGAGAGAGAGGAGAGAGAGGGATAGGGAGAGAGGAGAGGAGATAGATAGGAGAGAGAGGGAGAGAGAAGAGAGAGGAGAGAGAGAGATAGGAGAGAGGAGAGAGAGAGAGAGAAAAGAAAGAGGGAGAGAGAGGGAGAGAGAGAAGAGAGAGTTGGTGTCTGCTAATAATGTTGAACGGTAGTGGTGGTCGGTGGTGGTGTTTGTCGGTGGCGGTGGTGGCCGAAAGTGGTAGTGGCCGATGGCGGTGGCCGGAGGTGGTGGTGGTGGTGGTCGGTGGTGGTGGTCAATGGTCGCCGGAGGTGGTCGATGGTGGCCGGAGGTGGTGACCGGTGTTGGTAGCCGGAGGTGGTGGTCAATGGTGGCCGGTGGCGGTGGTCGGAGGTGGTGGCCGATGGTGGTGGTCGGAGGTGGTGGTGCATATTAGGATGAGGGGCAATTTTGTCCAAAAAAAAATATGACATTCCATTCCAATGAAATACCACCTCCCCCCCCCCCCCCCCCCAAGGAATGTTGAATTCCTTCATTTGTGGAATTCATTGGAATTCAACATTCCAATTCCTTTAAAAGAATGAACCAAACGAAGTAATGGAATTTGGTCAACGGAATTCAACATTCCAATTCCATCAGATTCTATCAGAATCTGCGAACCAAACGCCCCCTAAGGGGTTGTTTGGCAGTTGTTAGAATGATTTAGTGCAGAATGATTAAGTGGTCTGAATGATTAAGAGGTTTTTATGATATATTGTAAAATGAAATATGGTTGTTTGTTAATTGTTCATAATGAAATCATGGCTCTTAATGGTTAAGGGAGGGTCAGGATACAAAATCATTAAGAGACTTTTGGAATCATTAAGAGGCAGCCCTTTTTTTTGCCAAACAAGATTTACCTCTCAGCGATTCGTCTCTTAATGGAACCATTAAGAGGTAAACAAACAACCCCTAAATGCTTTAAAAGAGAATAAGATATAAACAGGACAAGTCGTGTGTCACTAAGCCATTGTACCGAGAAATATAAGGGACATGTTGAGCAACTTCAGGTTTAATCAACCAGCAAACTACCGAAAATAACTCTTAAAATCAACCAAAATAAAACAGAAAAAAAATCCCTCGAGGTAAAAAAAAATTAAAAATCCCTCGAAATCAAGTAAAAAAGCTTTAAAAATCCCTCGAAATGGTGAAATTATGCTAAAATCACACCAAACAATATTGAACATCGGAAAAAGATGAAGTACACGTCGATAAAAGTTATGCTTTTTGTAATTATTTTTTCGTATATAATATATGGTGCCACCGTATTAAAAAAAATTATGGGTCCGTCCTTAGAACGAAGGTCTCCTTTACGAGGTTAGTATCCAACCTGTCCATGCTTTTGTTTTGTGGACTTCATAATTTCATATTTGCTTTCTTTTATTCCACTAATGTTGTGTTCAATTTTTTTTGTAATATTTTTTTGTACTCTGATAAAAGTTTTCAATGAGGGATTTTGGGGTTGACTTCTTAAACTCTAAAATCAATCAACAAATTAATGTGCCATTACATAAGCATGAAATGATTGTTTGACAACCAGTGTTTTCTCACCTCAAACATTAAATAGATGCATCCTTATTTTTTTGTTCCTCACTTGATATTGATATGCATTAAGTTTGTGCCTCTGTGGTCTTGTTGCTTCTGCAAAGTTGCATTTGCTATTTTGTTAGTCTTTTGTCTGCTTGAATATTTGCTTTTGTCATCAAAGAGAGACCTCCACTTATAGACTCTCATCTTCAAAATGCATAACCTTTTAAACCCCAACCCTCTGTTGGATTTTGTAATCATGTATGTGCATGCATATTTAGAGTTCCACCACAACTTGCAATTTTCCCCTAAGGGTGTGTTTGGTACAGAGAATGGAATTGCAGAGAAATGATTCCAGAGAATGGAATTGAAGAGAAGGAGAATTGGTCTGGAGAATAGGAATTGACTCTCCTGTTTGGTAGCACAGAGAATTCAGCAAAGAAATGTAACAGGAAATCATTTCTCTTGTTTGGAAGCACAGAGAAATGTAACAGAGAATTCAACAATGAATGAATAATTAAATTAACTGCACTTTCTCCCTCATATCCAAACCTAACCAGATACAGAAATATAGAAATACCTAACCAGATACAAAAATACAGAAATACAAACCTAACTAGATATAGAAATACAAAAATACAAACCTAACCAGGTACAGAAATACAAAAATGAATAAAGATACCTGCAGAAGAAAGAGAGCTCGGTGGAGAGGGAGATCGACGAGAGGGAGAGCGAGAGCGACGTGAGAGAGAGCGAGAGCGAGAGCGCCTTGACATGTATCACCGGAGAGAGAGAGCGAGAGCGACGTGAGAGAGAGCTCGGTGGAGAGGGAGAGCGACGAGAGGGAGAGCGACGAGAGAGAGAGAGAGGGGTGAGTTTTTTGAGGGTTTATTTGTCAGTGTATTGTTTTGTCAATTCCAGGGAATTCCAAAATATCATTTCCTCACATTTCTCCGTGTATTAGAGGGAATTAAAAGCAGGGAAAGAGAAATAGTTTATTTCTCATTTTTATTTTCTCAGAGTAACCAAACAAGAGAAATGGAATTCATTTCCATTTCTCTATCCTCAACTCTCTCTACCAAACACACCCTAAAAGTAATAGTTATATTAATAGTTCAAGTGACTCTTGTTTCAAAATCTGCTATTCCAAGCTCTCTTTGGGTATTATATTTTTTAAATCGTAATACTTTACTTTCTTATATAAAACTCATTTATCAAGAGAAAATATAATTTGTTGCAGTCACTACTATAGAAATGACTTTATTACATGCTTACTTTTACACAGTTTAAAAAAAACGTGTAAAAAGGTTGTAAAAAGCCTTGCACTTTCTTACACGGTGGACTTTTACACGGTTAAAAGTCCTTTACAACCGTGTAAAAAACTCTTTTTTGTAGTAGTAAGTGTAATTAGTTTTACCTACAAGAGTTATGCGGACCATTTAATATTGTTGAACATGCTACAATAAAAGTGGGTGTATACGACGTCAAAAATGTCCAAGCGTCTTGCTTTATAAGACTTAATTTTATAGGACCAAACGGTAGGCGTAATATCTAAAAGTGTTGCAATAAGCTTATATGACGCTTTTGGGCGCCTTAACAAGCTTTTTAGGACATTTTTATTATAAAACATCGTAAGGACTGTACTATTTGAAAAAATGTCATATAAAAACAAGTGTCCTATATAAAATGATGTGTTTATAGGACACTTCTCGTGTCCTATAGTTAGCTAATACGAAGTTTTATTTTAAGAAATGTTTTAAAATACTTGTTAAAACGCCTAAAATGTCCTAAACTTTTTACTAACACTATTAGATAAAACGTTTTATTGTTTAATCCTATAAGTTAAGTCCTATAAAGTAGTTTATTAGGACACTTAGGTATTGTTGTCATCCTATAAACTTGATTTTGTTGTAGTAACATTATTGAAATGTGCACGAGTAACGATATTAGTAATAAGCAACTAGTGTTATTCATTATATAAATGCTAAACATGAGAAGCTTTCGTAGATTTTCCCGAGTCTACAATCTATCGGTCCATACTTATTACATAATCGTTACTTTGAGTGATTCTTTAGAACTTGAAGGAGCGGGTTGAATCCTGGGTGAAGAAGCACTCACATTGGGTATCTGACTCTTTGGTAATGCATGCCATTTATCAATGTATGCCATCGAATCCATATCTAAGTCTGGAAGTTCGTACTCTTCAAGGACGTTCAGAATCCTTTTGGATTTACCAAGAAGCTCAGCAGCAGTCTGAATGCTCTATTCCCTTTTCTCTATTGCCTTGTGATGACACTTTAGAGTTATGACTCGCGGTAAGTTGGTAAAGCAAGCGCATAATATATCTGCAATCATACTTGATATCCACTCAAAAAGTGTACCATCTGTTGGCCAATCTTCTTGTTCATTGAAATGGAGAAGGATGGTTTGGCTGATTCTGTACATGGAACTCGCAGCAATGAAGTTATGAAGTGAGTCATCTACACTTCTCTTTTTCTTTCTCTTGAACTGTATCATAATCTTTACTGCTTCATCACCCAACCATTGAAGAATCTCTTTTGTCATGTTTCCTTTACGAGCCTTGTTTTGAAGATCAATTTGTAGCCAACTGCAGTATACTTCCACTTCGGTCCATACTCGTCTAGCTGTTTTTCTTGCCTTTGCCAAATCACTATTTTGATTGAGGGTTTCTTCAACATGTCGAACGAATTGGAGCCCTTCTCTCAAGCTAACAAGTAACTCATTGACATGGCCATTTGCAATGTTAGGAAGTGCAATGGCAATGGTCGTTAATGTTATTGTTACTAGGCTCCAACAATTGTGTGTCTCTTCCTCATAAAAAGGCACGACTCGGTCATTGTTAAAGTCTGCTACCCCGTTGAATCCTGTTGATTTCTCTAGAAACTTCATAAGATTTTTTGGTTGTTTCTTTTCAGACTTGTGAAGAAGTTTTGTTATAAATCTCAACATATTTCTCAACAGTCTCTTTGAAAACTTCGCCTCGTCTTCAATTTGTAGAACATAACTAGTATATTCTTCAATCTCTGATCTCGCATCATTGTTGGATGCATTTGGTTTCTCTTTAAACCTTTTCAACAATGAGTTGCAGAAATGGCAACAAGAATAGAATAAGATCATTAACATTGTTAGAACGAGACATATGGTTTTACATATAACCACAACCATTATTTGGAGTGCTATACAAAAGCTCAAAATCATGTTTTTGATATTATTGAAAACTTTTTTGCAATGGCGGCCTGGGATATATGAAGTGACATTTCTTTGTTTCCACTGCTGAAGCCTTTGGGTCCAATGTTTCTCGACTCTGAACATGTTTATATGGTGGATGATCCATTCTTTGGAGAGGTCGAAATAACTTATAGTGATGATGCATCTAGAAATTGGTGCAATGCTACCGACTAAAATCCCAATTGATTGCATGGTTAGAATTACATTGATTGACCACTTATATTCTGATTGTCCATCCCAAAAGTTCGATGTACAAAAAAGCAGTTCTATCAACTCATTGATTGATGCAAAAGCAAACACTAAGCATACCAACCTAGAAGCAGAACAAAAGGGTGAACAAGCAAGCACAAATTGGGGGTTACCGGTTTCTGCCATCATCCAATACTTTTTAACATGATGTATGAGTTCCATGGAAGAGAACTTTATCTCTTGATGATTTAAAGCCGGTACATGCAACTCCTTGTACTGGTGTTCTAAAACTCTTCTAGATGTCGGAACTGTCAAAGCCACCCAAAATGGCCATAGAAGGAAAAATATAACGGTGGGCATTTCTATCATTGTAGCTACAAGACCATCCTCAGTAGCGATTTGAATGCATATATTTGCAATAAAGGTAATTATGAGAATTCCCAAGGCTATGACATTCGTGAAAAGTTCCTTGTCATCCATACCCTCCAAAGAAGGGAGAAAGTTAGCTAACATGGTGAACAAGAAATAGATGCCGGAAAAGAATGCCTACTCATCATTTTCGCTAGACATTTCGGTTGTTAGATCCACTGGCAGCTTCATTGCTATTGCTATTAGTGTGGTTGATGCAGCATTGATGGTAAAAAAAATATGCATGGAAACCAGAGTTTGCGCTGTCAAAGACCTTGGAAGACATCGGCTGCCATCGCAAGAGTGCAAATGAGAGATGCTACGGCAACATACAACCCCACCCACGGCATAGCGTCCTTCGGAGAGTGCCAAGTCATCTTGCTTGACAAGGGCAAATGAAGTTTTAACTTAATTTAGTAGAACAAATAGTAATCGAGGCTTGATAATTTATATATAAAACAAATAGTAATCGAGGCTTGATAATTTACATATGTGGGAATCTAATAAATATGAAAGTTGGAACAAATTAGGGAGTTATTTGTTTACAAGTTGGTGGAATGAGTGATGAAAATTTTTATTTTGCTTTTTAATGTAATGTTTCTTTTCATATCATTCTCAAGGCCCCGACCCTGTTGGCCAATACTTGATATGTGGATGTCGTTGAAAGCTTTACTGCATAATTGGGCTAAAAAACTTGCACCCAAATAAAGGCCATCAATGAATTTTTTATTATTATTTAGCACTGGATAATAATTAAAATGATTAAGTACACGTGCAAGTCTGTGAAATAATCTATCTATATATATATAAAAGGAAAACCTACAAATGATGATGTGGCACAATGTTAGAGTAGTATTCACCTAAAGGATTTTCTCATTGTTTTGAATTTTTTTTAATACCAATAAATTAAAGACCTTTCTACCCTTAAATGAAAATTGTGTATTTCATTATAAGAAGCATCATTTGGTAATTTTACTTCCTATTTAATTAACTTTAACCTTCAAACTATCCAATTTCCTATATGCATTCATTTAGGATTATTAGATAGAAATTATGTAGTTTTTTTGAATTTTTAAAATATTAAATACATTAAATACTTCAATGCCCCTCTTCAAGGAGGCTACTTTAGTAATTTTGGCACCACTTTGATTAGCTTTTAGTATCAAACCATCCATCTTCTTATATTAATCAAATTTTTATTGCAATCTATGTTAATTAATAATTTATTTTCACTTTTTTATGTTATTAACCATTCATTTTCTTACATTTATTTTAATTAACCATCCATTTCCTCTTATTTAAACACACATGTTTTTTTTTCACTTCTTTGTCATACAACAACCTACCTCCCATTATTTCCTTCTAACACATTTTCTCTTACTAAAAGATCGATCTAGCCTGTGGACTTTTGTTTGCCATTGTGTTGATTTCATATGATGTTTATTTTGTGTTTTTTTTTTTGTAGTAAGTGACACAAGTAGAAACAAGTTCTAAAGATCGTCAAATATCCGAAAGAGCATCAAAGTCTCATCACCATGTTACACATATACGTTACTAAATGTAAGTCTTTCATTCAACTACTTTTTCAATTTCAATCTATTCTTACTTTTGTCTATTTTAGAATTTCATGAGGTATTATTATCTTTATTCTTATTTCTATATTTTTTTCTTTCGAACATAACATGCAATACTAAAATTGTATATTGTTTATTCAAATATAACATTGTTACTCGCAAACGGGTTGCAAATCTATATTTTTATATTCATTTATTGTTTGATATATATACTAATAGATTTTTAGTGTTACATTTGAGAAATTAAAGTTTTATGTGAATGTAAATCTACTAATACTATCCAAAGTTTATTTTCTTGACCTTCAATGATTGAATCATATTTAAAACTAGACCAATTTTCATTTACGAATTTACTTTTTTGCTTGATACAATTTAAGAGTTCCAACAATGATACTTTGCTACAATTTAATGAGATTTATACAATTGTCAACAATGTTATCGAAGATTATCAATTTAGAAAATGAAACTGGTACATCTCCTCCACACAAGAAAAGTAAAAAACTGAAGGTGTTTAACAATGCTATGTAATCGTGTTAGTGACATTTGCCTCGATCCAAATTTTGACCTAGATTGCAAAAAAAAATCAAAAAAATACTATTTAAAAAGAAAAACTATTCGAAGAAAATAACTCTACGACTAAATGAAAAAAGAGTTGGACCCTTGATATTTTTTTTTGAATTAGATTTTAAATACTTCTATATTTTTTTTATATAAGAAGATAATATTTATGATAAATATAAACACTTTTTATATTACATTTAATCATGTATTATTGTATTTTTTTAAAGACGCTTATAATTTTTAAAAATATTATAATAATTGGTTTTTAAATATGAAGGTTATTTAAACTACAATTTGAATAATAATAATAATAATAATAATAATAATAATAATAATAATAATAATAATAATAATAACATAAATATTTGATAATATAGTTTTATTAAGTAATAACTGATATATTTTGTTTATTTATTGTTTCTATTTATTATAAGTTTATATATTTATAATTTTATTTTTAGTTATTGTGGTGTTAGAGTTTTGTTTATTCTAAATCTTTCACCATGTTGGAGCATTTTGACTTATTTTTTATTTTTATGTTATTTTTTTATCAATTTATTTTAAACGACATCAATAAATGTTATATAAAATATTTAAACTATATTTGTTATTAATAATTTTCATCACACATCCAACATATTTCATAACTCTATTAATTGAATAGGCTCAAAACCAATATTTATTTAAAATAAAGTATTGTACATGGACTTGCACCTATTATGTATTTAGAAATGGTTAATAACATAAATTGAAATAGATATGTCAAATTACTAAAAAGTCCCTCACTTTTACTGAAAATTTAAGTTACATATGAACATAGAGAAGTCTTTTAACATATTCAACATTTTAAAAAGTCTAAAATTTCATAAAAATGATAAGAGATTATACGTATTAAAATATGCTACATTATCTCTTCAAGACCTCTCCTATGTACAAAATTATATAGACTTGGGATAATGGGAGATCATGATGTTTTCGTGAGACCGTTAAAACCACAAAATAACACTGAAACTTCATAGCAAAACATTGAGAAGTTAGAAAAAAACTTTCAACCTTCATAGGAAAAACATGTGAAGTTTTACCTTCATAGAGTACCAAACACTATATATATAGTCAATGAAAATGATTTTTACATTTTTGTTAACATTTATTTTGATCATCGTGCAACGCGCGATATCAAACACTAGTATCTATATTAAAGGAAAACCCATAGTTGATGAGGTGGTACAATTAGGATGAAGTATTTGTCAAATGGTGAATTGTGGTGAAATCTTGATTGTCCCACATTGGTGAGTAAGTGAAAAGTTTAGAAGATAAAATGATTATATAAAGGAGTAGATGACAACATAGAATGTTGATCCAATTTTGGGTTAAATAATTATTTAATTTACATGACAAAATATTTCATGTAATAGCTAAAATTTTCATTTTCATTTTCATTTTATATGAACTAAGTTTATATAATTGAATCTCGATTTTCTCTATTACTTCTATTTTGTTATTTTCACATATATTTTTTTTAATTTTTACATAATCAAAATCTACATATATATTAAAAGAGAAATCAAGGTCGATGACACCAGTACAATGAAAAATGAAGTATTTGTCAAAAGACGAACTATGGTGAAATCTTGATTACCCCACATCTATATATATCTTTAAGTAAGATCCACGAGTAATTATATTACATCCTAAAAGTCTAGTTTTCTAAATAATATAATATTTTCTTAAATCGCAATATTTTATTTTCTTTTGAAGAGAAAACCATTTATTTTTGATCTATTTTCATGTGTCCTTGCAAAAAAATAGAATCACTTTATTTTTGAAATGATATATTCACGAATTTACGTTATGTTCTCGAATTTAAAAAAAAAAAAAAGGATGAAAAAGATATAGGGAAAAAAATGCAAAACATATGAGAGATGTTGAATTCTAAGAAAGAAGAGGGAAGTCAAGGCCAAAGAACAGAAGACAAATAAGGGCTACACAAGGTTAAAAACCAGAGGCAACGCTAAGACGCGAGGGGAACGTAAGAAACAACAATAGTTCCACATTCCCTCCCCACCCACCCACCCCCTCCCCTTCCACTTCCACATATCATATGGGCAAGATGATACAAATTCTTTTATTTGTGTTCTTGGGAGGGAAAGAGAAGGGAAAAATTAGATTTTTATGTTATTGAGAAGGAAAGATGTCATTTTTAAAATAGGGTTGGGTTCCGGTGAGATGGGTAATAAGGAATCTCCGTCTTTGGATCAACAATAATGAGATACGTTGGATCAATTCCCTTCTAAAGCGCAATTCATGGTTGTTTTGAGATTAAAAGTGATCAGGGTCCACATCCACTACTAAAATTAATCGTATTACCGACGGCTGAAACAGTCGGTAAATCGCCGGAAAAAGGCTTTAGCGACGGTTTTTCGACGGGAATGACCGTTGGTAAAAAGATGGTCGGTAATATTTAGCGACGGTTTTTCGACGACAACTACCGACAACTTATCGACGGTTCTAGTTACCGATGGTATTTACCTATTAAAAATAAATATAAAATAAAATGAAAAAACCAACCGTCGGTAAGCCGTCGGTATATCACTAATTTTTCCGACGGTTTTCCGACGACTTATTAAAAATAAATAAATAAATAAAATTAAAAAGATATCGTTGGTGGGCCGTCGGTTTGCCGTCGGTAAATACCGACTGTTTTTTGCCGTCGGTAATTGCCGTCAGTATTTCACAATTTTCTAGTAGTGATCCCTTCTTACACTTCTCATGTTAACTCTTATTCTCACACGTCTTTAAATATACCTTTATTTATTTTCCAACAGGTTGTAATTGATAGATCGTTTTATAAACATTTATATCGTTTTATTTATTTTCCAACAGGTTGTAATTGATAGAACTCTCAACCTAAACAAATTTCAACTACATAACTTCCTTAGATCGATGAACTTCTCTGTAAATTATATGACTCTTAACCTAAACAGATTGTAGTTATTGAACCTAATTATAATTGTTGAACCTAAATGTAATTGTTTAACATAAACAAACTGTCACTACAACAAATCTACTCTATTGCGACGACAATGCTCCAATTATCGTTGCTATAGAGGTATTGCGATAACATTCGTCGCTGTAGGTTTTGTCACTATTAGTCCGTAGTTGTAGGTCCCTATAACGACAACATGTCGTCGCAGTAGGTAAAAAATAAAAAATTAATTATATTCCTATTGCAACGACATTGTCGTCGCTATAAGTCAAAAATGAAAAAATTAATTATATACCTATTACAACGCCATTGTCGTCGCTATAGGTGTCTACTATTTTTAAAAAATAAATTAAACTTTTCTAGCATGTGTAAAAATTTGTTTTTATATCTATAGCGATGATTTCAAGTCGTCGCTATAGCCTTTGTGGCTGTAGAGGTGATTTCTTGTAGTTTGTTGAACCTTTAACTTGTTGGTGCTTATTAGCTAATAATCTTATCAAAGTTTCAGCAATCTAATGAAGATTATAAATTAAAATATGACATCATAACAAACCCCATTCCAACCTCTATACTACGTAAAAGATTTAAAACTCATAACTTGGGAATTACATAATCTATAATCTGTGTATGCAACATTTAAGGATTATATTCAACTTATTGCACATTATGTCACCTGTTACGGGATTATTAGATAATAGTTACTATGACCGATTCATTGGGACTTGAAGAAGCTGGCTGAATCCCACGTGAACAAGCAGAACCGTTAGGTATTTGACGCTTTGCTAATGCATGCCACTTATCAATGGATGCCATCGAGTCCGGATCTAAGTTTGGAAGTTGACGCCCTTCAAGAATGTTCAGAATACATTTGGATTTACCAAGAAGCCGAGCTGCAGTTCGGATGCTCTCTTCCCTTTTCTCTATTGCCTCGTGATGACACTTTAGAGTAATGACACGCGGTAGGTTGGTAAAGCAAGCGCATAATATATCTGCAATCATACTTGATATCCATTCAAAAAGTTCCTCATTTGTTGGCCAATCTTCTTGTTCATTGCAGTGGAGCAGTATGGTTTGGCTGATTCTGTACATGGAACTCGCAGCAATGAACTTATGAAGTGAGTCATCCACACTTCTATTTTTGCATCTCTTGAACTCTATCACAATATGTACTGCTTCATCACCTAACCATCGAAGAATCTCCTTTGACGTTTTTCCTTTACGAGCCTTCTTTTGAAGATCAAGTTGTAGCCAACTGCAATATACTTCGACTTCAGTCCTTACACGTCGAGCTGTTTTTTTTGCCTTTACCAAGTCATCATTTGCATCGAGGGTTTCTTCAATATGTCTAACAAATTGGAGCCCTTCGCTCATGCTAGCAAGTAACCCCTTAACATGGCCATTTGCAATGTTAGGAAGTGCAATCGCAATGGCTGTTAATGTTACTGCTACTAGGCTCCAGCAATTGTGTGTTTCTTCGTGATAAAAAGGCAGGACTTGGTCGTTGTCAAACTCTGCTACTCCATTGAATCCTGTAGATTTCTCTAGAAACTTGATAAGATTTCTTGGTTGTTTCTCTTCAGACTCGTGAAGAAGTTTCGTTATAGATCTCAGCATATTTCTCAACAATCTGTTTGAAAGCTTCGCCTCGTCCTCAATTTGTAAAACATAACCAATATATTCTTCAATCTCTGATCTCACATTGGTGTTGGATGCATTTGATTCCTCTTTAAACCTTTTCAATAATGAGTTGCAAAAATAGCAACCCAGAAAGAATAAGATCATAAAAGTTCGGGGAACGAGACATATCGTTTTACATATAACCACAACTGTTATCTGAAGCACTATACAGAAGTTCAAAATCAAGCTTTTGACGTTATGGAAAAACATTTTGCAACGGCGGCCTGGGATATGTGAATGTATGTGGATGCTTTTCCACTGCCGAAGCCTTTGTGTCCAATGTTTCTCGATGTTGAACATGTTGAGATGGTTGATGCTCCATTCTTTTGAGAGGTTGAAATAAGTAATAGCAGTGATACATCTCAATATTGGTGCAATGCTACCTACTAAAATCCCAATTAATTGCATGGTTAGAATCACATTGATTGACCACTTATAATCTGATTTTCCATACCAAAAATTTGATTTTTCGCCGAATAGGATCATCAACCGCAATATCGAAGCAGCAGCAAAGCATGAGCATATCAACCCAGAAGCAGAACAGAAGGGTGAACATGCAAGCACAAATTGGGGGTTACCGGTTTCCGCCATCATCCAATACTTTTTAACATGATGTATGAGTTCCGTGGAGGAGAACTTTATCTCTTGAAGATTTAAAGTCAATTTGTGTAACTCCATGTACTGAAGTTCTAAAACTCTTCTAGATGTTGGAACTGTCAATGCTACCCAAAATGGCCATAGAAGAAGAAATATAATGATAGACATTATCACCACAACATCTGCAAGAACAAGTTGGGTAGTAGTTTGAATGCCTATATTTACGATAATCGTGATGATGAGAATACCCAGGGCTATGATGTTCGTAAAAAGTTCCTTGTCATCCATACCCCCTAAAGAAGGGAGAAAGTTAGCTAACATGGTGAACAAGAAAACAATGCCGAGATTCTTTGCATCCTGCTCATTATAACTAGTCATGTCGGTTGTTAGATCCACCGGCAGCTTCATTGATACCGCTATCAGTGTGATGGAAGCAGCATTGATGGTGAAAAATCTGCAGGGAAACCAAAGTTTCCATTGTCGAAAACCTTGGAAGACGTCGGCTGCCATTGCAAGAGTGCAAATGAGAGAAGATGCACCAACATACAACCCGACCCACGGCATGGCATCTTTCGGAGAGTTCCAAGTCATCTTGCTAGACAAGTGAAAATCAGGTTTTTTCTTAGTACAATATATGCTACTGATGCTTGATGTATATGTGATACATATATATATGCACTTTAAGAAATATGAAAAATGGAACAAGTTAGAAAGAAGATAGTGATCAAGATTCTATTTTCCATTTAAACTAGTTTATGGAATGTGTCTTTCCCTTTTCTTGTCAAGGGCCAGCCTGCTTGCCAATAAATAATGTGTGTGGACTGGAGGTTGTTGAAAGCATAGTCAACGCATAGTTGAGGTAAAGCTGGACCCAAAATAAATGCATCTATGGAAATTTCTCCAAGGAAAATGCTCTTTTAGTTAACTACAATATTTTAGTATTGCAACTTTGAAATTGTACTTGTTTACTTATATATTATACAGTATTTGAAAAACTAAACAAGTATATAGGTATATATTTAGTGATCAAAAAGTATGAATAATTTATTAAGAGACTGACAAATTAATAGGATTAATTACATAGTCTCAAGTAAGAAAGAGATATGTCGATCAAGATTTCAATTTTCATTTCTATAGTCTGTGTTTATATTGTTTCTTCTGCTTCTGCATAGTAACTGATGTGAAAATGTAAGCATTATAAGTGTGTAAAGATTGACCCTATATATACGTCCAAGGTTCTAATGACGTGAGGTGTGGCATGGCGGCGAGGTCAAACCTCAAAGCCTTATGAGTTACGGCGAGGCCGCGACGTTTCTAAGGCGTGCCTTAAGGCGGCATACACACACTTGCATGTTAATGTTTTGAATAATACCATAGAACAATTAAGTTATATAAAGTAATAGAACTAAAAAAGAAAGAAGAACCATTAATACTAAATATATAGAACTTTTAAAAAATGATATCAATAGTGCGAAATCGGGATTAAATATCGTGAATGATCTCTACTCACAATTTTTTTTTCATTTTTTAAAGAATTTGTGTTTGACTCTTCATGTACGGGAACGAGAGTAAGTATTTACTTATTTACGGTTTTTAGCTTTCAAGTTTCATTTTATGTTTATTAAAGTCTTAAGTCTCGTACACAGTTATCATTTATCCCTCAAGTTATATAATAAAAATAACTCCACTCCTTACAAAATAACGTGTTGTAACGAGCCATAACACATCATATAACGTGTCGTAATACGTTACAATGCATGCCAAGCCTTACAGTGGAGCCACAGGGATTAATTAACATGGCCACGAACCCAAGTTGACTAATTCTTTTTGAGAACCATATCCAAGTGCAAAGAGCCCATATACATGTGCTTGTTTGAGTTGTTTCTTACTTTACCAACCACTAGTATCTACACACATGACATGAATGTAGATGGCTAAAATGTATTTATTTCATAACAACAATTACAAGACTAATATCATCATTTCACTAATTAGTTTGCAGTTTTTATCAGTAATTTGTCATCGATCATTATAAACATAATTTTGATTATTAACCTGTAGTTCTTCATCATCAATTTATCATCATATTATTACGGTTTCATTTTATGTAGTTGATTTAATGTGCTGTTTTAGGAATCAGTAATCTAGGGCTACAATTGAATATAGTTAAATCGATAACCTAGTGTGAAGAACGTTACGGTTAACAATTCTTTATGTACAAATTTGTTCCGGGGTTTGTTCCTAAGCTATAATCTCCAAAAGCATTTTCTACTCCACCATTTCTAAAAATGTTGAGGATATTTCCCATCCTAAATCTAGATCACCCAGGTTACCTATGAGAGTTATGTGGCTTATTCACTATTGTTGAAACATGTTTGCAAAATGCATGACACCATGAGTAAGGGTTATTCATGATACGTATGCTAGATCATCAGAAGCCTTGATAGATTTCTATAATATAATCACTAGATACACACTTGTTACATAATAGTCATTATAACTGATTCATAAGAACTTAAAGAAGATGTTGAAGAAACACAACCATTCAGTATTTGACTCTGCAATAATGCATGCCACTTATCAATGGATGTCATCGAGTCCAGATCTAAGTTTGGAAGTTGACGCGCTTCAAGGATGTTCAGAATACATTTGGATTTACCAAGTAACCGAGCTGCAGTCCGGATGCTCTCTTCCATTTTCTCTATTGCCTAGTGATGACACTTTAGAGTTATGACACGTGGTAGGTTGATATAGCAAGCGCATAATATATGTGCAATCATACTTGATATCCACTCAAATTAAAGATCATCATATGTTGGAAATTGAGGTTGGACCCAACATACACGCGCATCTATGGAAATTCTTGGAAATTTATCCTATCAAGCAAAAGGTCTTTTCTATGTTATATAATTGGATAATAATAGAATTCAAAACCTTGTGAGTTTAGCTTAATTGACAATAAGATTTGGGTCTTAGAGAATTCTCGTTAGAGGTCATCGTTTCGAATCTTGCAATACCACCGGGGATTTTCTTGGTTGTTCTCCAAACCTTGTGATTAGTCAAGGTGTGCACAAGCTGGTTTGGAAACCACTAGCCACGGTTAATAAAATATATAATTGAAATGAAGAGCAAATTGCTGTAACAAAATTAGATTTGTAGAATGATAAAAATGTCGTGTTGTTTTAATAGACTGTTTTATTGACTTTAAGTTTATATTATCAAATAATTGTGTATAATGTATAAAGGTGTTTCAATAAGATGTTAGGAAATATTTTGGTGTCAAGACCGCTTTAAATTAAAAGTGTAAGTGTCATACAATTTTTTTATAAAACAATTTTAAGAAATGTCATATGAATACATTTTTTTTATTGTATAGTGTTTTATTTCAAAATTAAACTAAAAAACTTGTTAATGACGGCCAAGACAAACCAAAAGAAAGAAAAAAGTAGATAGTCTTTCGATGAACAATTGTTTTTGGAAAAACTAAAGGCAGAGGAGCCAAAAAGTCCATAAACAATTGTTCTTGGTACAACATTCAATAAACAATAAATGCTTTAGAAGAGAAGAAGATATAGACAGGTCAAGTCGCGTGGCACTAAGCCAACGCACCGAGAAATATAAGGGACATGTCAAGCAACTTCAGGTGTGCATAGAAAATTGCTTGTATAATACCATAATTTCTCTCTTGGTCTAGCAAGTTTTGAAATCAACTTGCAAAAACGTGTAGGAAGTTGGGTTTGACTTCAATAGCTTAATTGAAGACATATATTCAACAATTTCACTTACTTTGTGAAAAGAAGAAAAAAAAAAGGTGAAATGTTTACCGGATTCTACTTTTATTGTGTATGAATCAATCATTATAAAGACTATCGAACAAATAAGGAATGTTTCTAAATATATAAGACTCAAGAACCAAATCTTTTTGTCCTTTGTTTCATTCCAGTCCAGTTTCTTCCTATATACCAGTTTTCTTTGTTCGAAATGATCCACTAACAACCCCTATTTAAATTGATTTGATCCAATCCCAAAAGTGAAATATGTATATATATATATATGTATATATATATATATATATATATATATATATAAAAGTTTAAACGAGAAGCTAAACATTTTGTAAGAAATGTGATATCATATATGATACACAAGCTTAATCATATATGATTAAACATATGTTACATTGGCAATACATAGACGTTTAATCATATATGATTAAACAGACCCACAGACCGTGTAATCATATATGATATCATATTTCTCAGCTTCTCGTAAAATGTTTATCTTTTCACATGATCCTTCCACCCTCTCTCCCTCTCTCTCTCTATATATAACCAAAGTGAAATATATAACCAAAGAGAGAGAGAATATTAAATTGTGGGATTGTTCTTAACTTCTTCATATGGTATTTTTTTGGGCTTATCAATGGATCTACACTTTGGACTTGCTACTAAGGCCCAACTTAAAAAAGAGCCAATCGGCCTAAACTTGTCTACCAGAGTCCAGACTACCACTACAGGCCTACAAATGATTTTTTTTTTCAGGTTAGGATAGATGCACCCCTCCCTACTTGTTAAATACACCATACTCTATTAATTTCCTCCTCACATCCATCAACATCAAACCCATCTTTTTACATTTCCAATACATGATGTAACCTCAGTTTGACCTAAAGAGGTTGCATATAACAACCCTTTTTTTTCTTTTCCAATTTATTTATTTATCATATACAATTTTACAATGATTTGTTCATAATAATTTTCTTTTTCTTCTAATGTTGAAAATACCCAAAAGTTAATATTAGTTTTCATAAACCTTTTGGTTCAACAATAAGACATTTGACTTTGACATATAATTTCATACAAATTTTTTATCTTCAATTAAATATCTAAAACATATTTTAATAAACACAAAAAAGATGTAACTTATGAATCATCTTTTTAATAATCACAACTATTATATTGGAATTAAATAAGTATTGTTACTAACCAAAAAAAAAACTAAACTCGATATTTATACAAAAATGTACTACTTTTTAACAACTTAAAATAGAAAAGATTGTCATTCTAAAGAGTAAAAGATTGTCATTCTAAAGAGTAATATATATACACACACATATATATAGGGAATGGTTCAAACGAAAACACCTTCATTTTACGAGAACACGAGAACACATTTTTACTATAGTCAATCACATATGATATTATAATCCATCACATATGATAAACATGTGATACTAAATTGGAGATGCGGACAATGTTCGGCACGATCTAGGTTGTGGGCCAAGTCGCCCGCACAGCACTAGCCCCCTCACGTGTATTATCACATGTGATAAGGATATTCTCGATGTGATATTGTAATCATCACATATGATACGCATGAGATACTAAATCAGTGACGTAAACGATCTTTGGTGCGACTTTAGGTCATGGGCCCAAGTCGTCCGCAACCAATAAGAGTGTTCTCGTGTTTTCGCAAAATGGAGGTGTTCTCGTTTGAACCTCCACCTCTATCTATCTATCTATCTATCTATCTATCTATCTATCTATATATATATATATATATCTATATATATATATATATATATAAAGGGTCATTCTTTTGTTAACCAAGAATTTTGTGTTAACTTTGTTAACTAATCAGGACCCTTAATCTTGAAAATAAACGGTTGTTATTAAAACAAAATTTTAAATTAAAAAAAGGAAAAAATTTCGGTTCAGAAAGGATGTTCATATACGAACAAGGGTAAAAGTGTTTTAATTGATAAACTAGGAAACATATCAAACCTCTTAAATACTAGGCACCATTTTTACCTTCCAACTCCTCAACCCCATCATCACCAACTCCGGCCACTGCCCACTGCACCACCCTCAACAAACACCTCTCTTCCAACCTCATCACCCTCTCCGCTCTCTCCTGCTTTTTCTCTTCCTTCATCGACAACTACCAAGATCTCACCGACGGATCAACCACTACCAAGATCTCCGCTGAAACCAAATCATATATATCGTATCTCCATCTTCGGCCATCCCCATCTTCTTTTCCGGCCATCCTTTTCCTCACGGTACTCATACCATCTAACCTATCTCATAGCCTCCGCGTTCATTTCTTCCGCCAACACCGATTTGGGTGTTGCGACCATCGACCTCCACAAACAGATCTGACGTTTGAGGTTTGGTTCTTGAGACGAGTTTCCACAGTCATATCCGACGTTTGGGTAATCACCATTAAGACAAGATTGGATTTCGAACACACATGGCTAAAATGATATATGGGTTTCAAAGAACATGGTCATCGCCGTCAAAGCACATCGTATCTGCAAACTCGCCGTCTCCATCCTTGCATATTGCATCTCCAGCCTAAGAGTTTGAGTTTTAATTTTAGAGGTGTAAATTTGTTACCGTTCATATATGAACACTTAAGTGTTTGGGTTTTGGTGTGCGTATATGAGCTTTATGATGTGCATATATGAAAATGGATTTTTGTTCATTAGATTTTTGTTCATATACGTGACAATCTTATAAGAGTGGGTTTACGGTTTTTGTTCATCTATGTGTAATTTTTACAAGAGTGGGTTTATGCTTTTTGTTCATATATGTGAAAATATTATAAGAGTGGGTTTATGGTTTTGGGTTCATATATGTTAAAAATGATTAATTTTGGTTTATGGTTTGTTGTTCATATATGTGACAATCTTATAAGAGTGGGTTTACGGTTTTTGTTCATCTATGTGTAATTTTTACAAGAGTAGTTTATGTTTTTTGTTCATATATGTGAAAATATTATAAGAGTGGGTTTATGGTTTTGGGTTCATATATGTTAAAAATGATTAATTTTGGGTTTATGGTTTGTTGTTCATATATGTAACAATCTTATAATAGTGGGTTTATGGTTTCTGTTCATATATGTGAAATCTTTTTCAAGTATGGATTTATGTTTTTTGTTCATATATGTGAAAAATGTTCAAGTGTTAGTTTATTGTTTTTGGTTCATATATGTGAAAATCTTAGAAGGTGGTTTATGGTTTTAGGTTCATATATATAATCATGTTCAAGTGTGGGTTTATGTGTTTTACAGAAATATGTTCCTATATTATAGGAAGAAGACGATGAAATATAATGAAAAAATAAAATAAAATCAATCAGATCATTATAATGGTTTAAAATTAAAAGAATAAAATCTCTAAAAAATCTCTCTCCATATTTATCTCAACGTGATGGAATAAAAAATGTAAAATTAGAAAATTTTAAATTTCCAAATTACAAATATACCCTTACTCTAAATTATTAAACCAAAAACTTCTTTGCAATCCTATTGGTCTAAAGTGGTTAACAAAGTTAACACTAAATTTTGGGTTAACAAAAGAAGGGGACCCTATATATATACTCATTTTTCATTGTGCACGTGAGGACAAATCTCAGTCACTCGATCTCTTTTGATCCAACAACTCATATTAAATAAAGTTTTTAATTTTAAAATGCTTAGAGGTAAAAAAGGAAGAAAATTTAAAGTCATGTCTACCATATTTGACTTTTTATTTTTTTTTAATTAAAAAAATTTTACCCGATTAAAGTTTAAAATAAATTATCTTAAAAAATACTAATATTTTAATCAAACAAATTATATCAAAAAAACGAGAATTTCGTGTTCTTCGATATGACATCCATCTCGATATAGTTTTTTTGACGTTTTAACCGTTTTTTACGTAAAATGTTATATATGTGTTATATTTATTATGAATATGCATGTACGTCTTTGTGATTAGAAGTTGAAGGATGGTATACGAGATATGTTTGAAAGATATACGATACTTATCGAAGTGGTGGATACATAGTTAGATGCGTCGGTGACAACAGACCAAACTTCGATGTTTAGTATGTGTTGCAACTCTTCCTTGTTATAAAGTTCTTTAACCTCTATAACTAAAATGTCATCAAGAAATTACTTTTGTCATGCAACCATTTACCATGAGCATTTTGTACAAAAGTATTTTATAAAGCATATGTCTTTGTGTGTGATGCAGATTGGAAAGTAGAGTACTCAATGAATTCTTCTTAAGGAAGCCCATAGAAAATCATTTGATAATGGGAACTCGTGTACAGTGCATTAGCCTTTTGGATTGTTCAAGTCTTGCTGGATTCGAGATAATTGTTCAAAGATTTTATCTCATTTTCCAGGGTGCTATTGCTAATAGTGTTTGTTAACATACATTTCTATATCAGGGAAATAGTTTCCATGGAATACATTTAATTGTTTTTATTCTCTCTTGGAACAATAAAATGGGAGGGGGTGGTTTGGATTGATTTTATCAAAGTTTAAAGTGGTTGTCTTAGTTGATTCACTTGTTTTCCTTGGTTTTACTTTTCTTGGTGAACATACGAAAACTACATATCGATATAGTAAATACTCTAAGGTCGCATTTGGTTTGCGGGATTGAAATGAATTTGGAGGGATTTGGATTTCAAATCCATTACAATCCTGCGTTTGGTTTGCAGGAATAGATTTTGTTGACCGGATTTGAAATCCCTTGACCATTTTAAAATCCCTTACCTGATGGATTTCAAAATCCTTTTGCAATGGGCCTGGATTTGAAATCCAAATCTTGATGGATTCTAAAGCCTGGTGGATTTCAAATTCTTATCCAAAAACATGAAGGGATTTCAAATCCCCCCAAATCCAAGTCCAAATCTCCCAAATCCAAATCCTTACTTGAAATCCAATCCATTCCTGCAAACCAAACGCGCTCTAAGGGCGCGTTTGGATTGCGGGATTGAAATGGATTTGGAGGGATTTAGATTTCAAATCCATTTCAATCATGTGTTTGGTTTGGAGGAATGGAATTTGTTGGCCGAATTTGAAACCCTTTGACCTTTTTAAAATCCATAACTTGATGGATTTGAAATTCTTTTGCAATGGGCCGGGATTTCAAATCCCCCCAAATCCTTACTTGAAATCCAGTTCATTCCGATCCATTCACGCAAACCAAACGTGCCGTAAGGAGTGTTTGGTTAATGGATTTTGAAGGAATTGCAATGGATAGTTTCTTTGACCAAATTTCAAATCCTATGTTTGGTTCAAATAATAAAAATGATGGAATCTTTTGAATTCCATTGAATTCCACAAATTAAGAAATTCATCATTCATGTCTTAAGTAAAAGAATTGAATTACATCCAATTTATACCAACCAAACGTGTGGTCAAATTATCAAATTTCATATTAATCTCTTCAAAGTCAAGTTCCTTTAATAGATTTTAATTCATCAAATTTCATTTTTGCGAACCAAATGCACCCTAAATGGGAAAGAGTTAAGATGTTTTATAGTAAAACTAGGAATGAGAGAAGCTAATTCATATGTTTTCAGAATTTAGAAAAAAATCTTAAGTATTGGAAATTATGTAGTTATAATTGTTAGTTTTTGTTTTGTCGGTTTGTAGCTTCATAGATTAAAGCTCCACACTATTGTGGATAGACAAAATAAGAATTGTTCACGAAGTTTAACATATTTATACAATAAAATTTTGATATTCCGTTGTATTGTACGGGTACACAACTATTTATATTATATGGGTTTAGCAGCCCAATACGTGTGCAATTATTTTTCCATTCGATCTTGATAATACACCATATTAACCTTCAACTTTATATATTAGTTGACTTGCAAATTAACCACGAAAACTCATGAAATAAAATCGAAAGTGATAAAAAAAACATGATTCAGGGCTACAGTAATGTTTCGTAATTGTGATTCACCCACGCTACATCGCGCGGATACATCACTAGTATATATATATAGACTTAAGTTCCCGTGAGACCAAACAGTTTCCGTGAGACCGGTGAGACGAAGCTTTAAAGTATGAAACTTCACACCAAAAAACTGTGAAAGTAAAAAAAAATCGAACTTTTCATAGGAAAACACCGTAAATGTTACGTTCACGGTGTTTTTCGCTGTGAATGTTCGTTTTTTTTTTACCTTCACAGCGTCTTCACTGTGAAGGTTCGGATATACCTTCACAGTCTTTTATCTGTGAAGGTTTGATTTTTTTAACTTGGTTTAGGTTTTTTTATCTTCATAGTGTGATTACATTATGAAGGTTCGAATGTTTTTTACCTTCACAATGTTTAGGTGTGAAGTTTCATGTTTTAAGGTTTGGTCTCACGCGATCTCACGGAAACAGCTTGGTCTCACGTAAACCTGACCCTATATATATATATATATATATATATATATATATATATATATATATATATATATATATATATAAGAAGGGTGTTCAAATGCAACCCTTTTATATGGTGCAACCTCATGCAACCCCTCTATCCATCACTTATTTTATTTTCACTTTTTAATTAAAAAATGTGAAAATAAAATGAGTGGTGGATAGAGGGGTTGCATGGATTGCACCATGTAAAAGGCTGCATAATAACCTACCCCTATATATATATATATATATATATATATATATATATATATATATATATAGAGAGAGAGAGAGAGAGAGAGAGAGAGAGAGAGGCACCTTCATTTGCAAACATTCTAAAGGTTACAAACAATACAAACCAAGACATTTATGTCTTTTTACAAATTTCGTTATTTTAGGAAAAAATTAAATTCTTTAATTATCTCTTCCTTAATTATCTCTCCATCTCTCTCTCTCTCTCTCTCTCTCTCACACACACACTCACGATCCACTTTCGGTGACGTCCTCACACTTCCGGTGACCTCCTCCCACTACGGCGATCTCCCCATTTTCGGCAAGTTTCATAATTTTTTCGACTTTCATATATAAACTGTTTTTTCGAAAGTTTCAACTTTTTTTGGTTTCATAAAATGGTTTTTTGAAATTTTCACGTCTAATCATCTGATCATTCATATTGGATAAATGTATGAAACTTAAAAATTTTATTATTCATATAGGAGATAAATATATGAAACTTAAAAAATATATGATTATTTCGAAAAAATCTGAATATTCATATGAGAGAAAAATATATCAAACTTTAAAATATGATTATTCATATGGAGAAAAATATAGGAAACCGTTTATGAAAATATATGAAACTATAAAATTTCAAAAAACAGTTTATGAAACTCGAACAAACATTATATGAACTTGAAATTTCATAAACTCGTCGGAGATTCGGAGGAGGAGGTCACGATACGTGGGGTGGCGAAAGAGGCTCTTGGCGGATGGCGGCGGCGCACAACAGTCGTCGGATGGAGTAGTGGAGAACCGCGGTGGTTCTCGGTCGCCGGCGTAGTGATGACGATGGAGATGATGGTGGTTGTGGCTGGATTATTTTTTAGATAGAATAAGATATAAATATGGAGAAAATTAAGGATATCTTGTAACCATAATTAGATAATTCAAATTAATTAATTAATAAAATTTAAATTTAAAATAACTAAAACTATTCCTAAACTACCCTTTCCCTATATTCTCCCTATTTTTTAAATTAATTTAAGTTCTAAAATTTCTCAACCGTTGATCAAAAATTTGGATGACCTAGATGGGTTTGTATAGTTTGTAACATTTAGAAGGTTTCTAAATGATTATCCCTATATATATATATATATATATATATATATATATATATATATATATATAATAAAAGTTACTCCTTTGAAAACAAACAAAATGAATTAAATAAAAAGGTAGAAGGCAAGTAATTGGGAGCATGGATGATGGATGGTTGTGGAAGGGGACATATCCTTTCATTCAACATGGGAGTGTCCACCATGCATGGATGCCCATCTATTTTCCTCCATATATCTTTGTTACACACAAATATACTGAGTTGTAATTAAAACAATTGGTATAATTATTACTGAATTATACTGAAGAATTATTATTAATACAATAAAAACCATACATAAAACAATTGTAGAGTTGTTTTCGATATTTTTCTTTATATTATATTAAAGTTTATGGCTTGTGTAATATATGATTATTTTTTTGACATTATTTATATTTATATTATATATTTACAATATAAAACAATATGTATTCTTAAGAATTTTTCTACCAAATTGGAAAACCATATCTTCATACATATATGTTGACCCGTCAACGATACGTAAGTGACAACAACTCTTTTTTTTTTTATCATCTTGAAGATAATTTAAAAATATATTTTATATTGTTTAAATTTTGTTAATAGAAAATGCTTCTATAATTTTCTTTTACTTATATACATTCATTTTCCAATTAAATTAGTTGTGCGTGCGACTAAAATACCCCAAAAGTATTTTTTTTTTTTTTTGCAATGAATTTTTTATTTTAATATTTTTTAATGTTTTATTGAATATATAATAATGTAGCTAAAAATGCAATGGTTAAATTAGTGATCCTCATGATGGATATTGCATGAACATGCATTGATGCTTACTGGTGCTTGCAGAAATACGCAGTAATTACACCAGTGTATATACATTTATTTATTTTCTAATATTCGTACTTAATATATTAATTTAATAAAAAAATAATTAATATTTACCAGCCTATGGATCAGCGATGTCTAGGATCGAGCATACAATACTACGAGCATCTTCAACTGTTTACGGATTACTTCATTTATGATTAAAAAATGGATTTTATTTATTATTTTTTAATATCTTATATAGTAAGAGCATCTTAGAATAATTTTGCTATAACTTTTCCTAAAATACAATATTAAAAATCAAAATCTTTAAAAAAATACACCTAACTATAATAGAAAATAATTATAGTACATATTAAAATATTTATAAATTTATTATTCCAATACAATTTTTAAAAAACGAGTTTATAAAGAAAAGCATCACAGATTTTACATGTTTGATGTTAACGAACGAGTCAGATGAATGAAAAAAAAATCTATTCATGTCTAAGATTGATATGATGTATTGAACGAATGAGTGTTACGTATGATGCATGTGGGATGATAGGTAATATATAGTCGAGATGATTATGCATATGTGTTATAGGTTCGCAGATATTCTACAATGATCATGATTAAAACTCTATTTCGTTATATGTTACATCATATACTAAAAAATGTTAAAATACGTATGTATGAATAATATGATGTATTATATTCTTTTAAAAATTGTACCATGTGGCTTTAAGTGTGGTACATCTACTTTGTGTACCCTATAAGACCAACAAGATAAATAAAACTTCTTCTCCGTTATCCTATAATAGATATTTTTATTAGAAATATAGAAGTTTGTGAAATAAAAGAAGTTATAACGAAATAAATGAAAATGTATTTATTTATGTATTTTTATAAGTAAATATTTAATTTAAAAAATTATGAATTGCGTGTTTTATACTTTTGTCATCACATTAACCATTCCAAATTAAATAATTCTAACTAAAATAAGAAACTTAGGGGCCGTTTACCAAACGCTTACTCGGGTAAGCGCTTACCAAGTTATAGGACCTTATGAATGAAGATGGCAATGACCAAGAATTTTACCGGTAAGAACTAAGGCAAGAACCAATAGTCTTACCCTGGTAAGTGATGATGAAGCCTCTTACCGCGGTTAGCGCTTACCGGAAAAGCTGTTGCATACGATACTGTTTTGGTGGACTAAAATCTTACCCGATAAGTAAATGATAGTGTTAAATTTTACCGGTAAGCGCTTATCGGAAAAATTGTTGCATACGATACCGTTTTGGTGGACTAAAATCTTACCCACTAAGTAAAGGATAATGTTAAATTTTATTGGTAAGCGCTTAGTAAACGGCCCTTAGGCTATCTAATAGTAAGGAAACTTCAAGAAAAGAAAGGGGGGGGGGGGGGGGTACTTTTTTTCTTTGTTTGTTGTCATATCATTTCTAACGCACTAAATTAATAACTTACATAGTTTTTATAAGAACCCATCTTTGTTGTACCCATGTATAATGTAAGTTAAATATAGGGGAGACTAATTGCACATTTGACTTTGTTAAATGCACATTCATCATTAATTTTCTCCTCACACACATCAACATCAACATCTTCTTTTTACATTCCCAATACATGAATTACATTCCCAATGAGTGAATGACCTGATTTTGACATAATTTTTGGTGCAAATAGCACTTCCCTAAAAAAATCCGAACCTTCACAGTGTTTTGTTGTGAAGGTTTTTACCTTCACAGCGGTTGCTGTGAAGGTTTTACTTTCACAGCGGTTGCTGTGAAGGTTCAAGTGTAAATTATTGGTCTCACCGGTCTCACGAAAACAGGTTGGTCTCACGTGATCCCAAGTCTATATATATATATATTCAGCTTTATACTATATAACTATTGATATGAAGTTTTGCTTTGAAAACAAGTTCGGATTTTTTTACCTTCACAGTGTTTTGCTGTGAAGTTTCAAGTGTAAGTTTTTGGTCTCACCGGTCTCACGAAAACAGGTTGGTCTCATGTGAACCCAACCCTATATATATATATATATATATATATATATATATATGGGTGGTTTCAATTGGAAACCAAATTTCATTAGAAACTTTGGAAACCAAATTTCAACCATTGATCTTTTTAATCAATGGTCAAGATTCATTTGAATTATATATGGTAATAAATTAATTAATTTATTAATAAAAGATAATAATAATATGTCAAAAGGGTAAATATGTCTTTTTCTTTTGTGTTTCAAATTTGGCAACAAAGATGAAATATGATAATAAATTAATTAATTTATTAATAAAAGATAATAATAACAATATATCAAGACTACCTTTTTATTACATGTTCATCAATATGCAGTATGTAAAAATTCAATTAAGTTTCATTACCATTATTGTTTCATTATCTTTCCATTATGTTTCATTATATCAAATTTGTTTCATCAGGTTTCACTATATTAATATTTTATTTCACTATATCGGGTTTCACTATATTAATATTTTGTTTCATTATCTTTCCATTATGTTTCACTATATCAAATTTGTTTCATCAGATTTCACTATATTAACATTTTATGTTTCATCAGATTTCACTATATTAATATTTTGTTTCACTATATCAAATCCATTATGTTTCACTATATTAATATTTTGTGCCTAGAGGTAATATATTGAAGATTTCATATGAATATAAACTTTCATTCATTGGATGAATCGAATTTCATTGGATGAATCAATCGCTGATTCATAAGAAACAGAAAAAAATAATTTGATTTGTAGCTTGCGTATGAATCAATTTGTGTTTACCTAAATTAAATGTTTCATGTTTAAATTAATAAATGATCAATATTACCATATATAAAATACATTAAAATTAAATAATTAATATTATAATAATAATAACACTTACCATATATATTATGAAATTATGTAAAAGACTAAAATAACCTTATCAATTAAAAATAAAAAAAAAGAAATTCAATGATTGGTTAATTTCGGTTTCCAAAGTTTCCAATGTAATATTGGTTTTTAATTGATCCCTCCCCTATATATATATATATATATATATATATATATATATATATATATATATATAAGTTAATAAAATGTTATATCACATCAAATTCAAGATAAGAACCAAAGTTTTTTATAAAAAACACAAAAAATATGAATTTTTTATAAAAAACTTTCTCCAATTTCATTTTTTGCATATAACCTCCGATTGAAGATGCATTAAATACACCCCTAAACATAAACATCAATATTTTTTAACCTAATGCATATATATAGTATCACCCCTTAGTAAACATTTTAGTAATAAATAGTTCCAAAAGTACAAAACTACAATTTACTAGTTTATCGATTTTACCATTAAATAATTAATAATATAAATATGTTACTGATATATGTTCTTTATTTTAATAAATAATAAAAAGAGTAAACTACACTTTTGGTCCCTGTGGTTTTCCAAAAGTAACATCTTTCGTCCCTGCAGTTTTGAAATTACAGTTTGGCCATCGTGGTATACAAAAACGACCATATTTCTTCCCTCCCTCAAACGGCCGTTATTAGAATAATCTGTTAGATGAAGGGCTTTTTAGTCTTTTTCCACTTTCCTCTATTTTTCCTTAAAAAATAAATTACTAATTAATATACACGGACCAAAAGTGTAACTTACTATAATGTAAGTACACAAAAAGAACCCTTCACCCACGACCTCTTCTTCTCCGGCATCGATCACCCACGACCTCTTCTTTCCCGGCGTCGGTCACCCACGCCTACAAGTCCAGTGGTTAAACCTCTCAACCAACCCCCCCCCCCTTTAGAACTCTTGGCCAACAGCAATCTTCATGAAAGCAAGCTTAACCCTAAAATCAATTTATTCAGAAATCTTCATCTGAACCCTCATCGTTTCACCAATTACCGTCGGTTGATTCTCCTTCGATGACGAACTCGTCGGAGCAAAACCAAAACCCTTCTTCTTTTTTGAAGAAATTATCCCCAACAACTGTTTCACCTTACTCACTGTCGTACGACTGCTGAAGCGCCCGCCCGCCAGAGGTGGACAGAGCTTTTTCAGCTACTTTCCCCAAACGAGAAACGTAACTCAACGTCTTACCTCCGTCGATAGGGCTCTGGAAAATCGTGACGAATATCTCGTAGGCAGTTTCACGGATCTTAGAATTAGATAGATCCAAATCCAAATTGCCGAAAAAATCGAAAGGTCCATCAGATCGAGAAGGGGTAAGGGGTTCGTTTCCGACGATGTGCCCGAGAAGGGGATTGGGAAGGGGCGGGGGTAAGGGGTTCCTGGTTAGGTACCAGAGATAATATATATATACATACATACATATATATATATATAGAGAGAGAGGTTCATTTGAGAAATGCTAAATATATGAGAAATAGAGAAGTAATCCTAGTTTTTCATTCGATCAAGATCAACTTTAACTGGTCAAATATTGCGTCTTTGACTGGTCAACAATTACGGCTTTGACTAGTCAAAAGCTGCGACTATTCCAAAAATAGAATGACAGTTTTGTAATTTTTACAAATACACGGGACAAGTTCATATATGAACCTGTATGATTTACATATGAACTATATGTTCATATGTGAACCAATGTAATTTACATATGAACTCTTTTAACTGATTCATATATGAACCAATTAACTGATTCACATATGAACTAAGTAACTGTAGATTCATATGTGACTCAGTTGAACGAATTAACAGATTCATATATGAACATTTGTGATTCACGTATGAACTAATTGACTGATTCATATATGAACGTATAGTTCATATATGAATCACAAAGATTCATATATGGATCAGTTAAAATAATTCATATGTGAATTACACTGATTCATATATGAACATATAATTCATATGTGAATCATACAAGTTCATATATGATCTCGTCTCGCGTATTTTACGAAACCACCGCTCTATCTTTTACAGACCACACAAAGAATTATCCGGTGTTTCACGGTCAAAGCCGCATATGTTGACTAGATATAGGGTTATGATCATTTCTTTATTTCTCATATTTTTAGCATTTCTCAAATTAACCAATCCTATATATATATATATATATATATATATAGTTAGGGGTGCTCACGGGTTAGGTTGATCGGGTTGAGGACGTTTCAACAACCCAACCCAATATTGACGGTTTGAGAATTTTTAACCCAACCCAACCCAACCCGTTCGGGTTGATTGGTTTGGTCGGGTTGTGTTTAAACAAAGTAAAAACAATATTGAAAATATAAAAATAAGAAAAATTTTCTTTAAAATACGATTATCATTCAAAAGAATATACGAGTTCATTAAATATTTAGGTATTACGTATAACTTTTCAATAATGTCCTCTTATGAGTTCCATTGCTCGTTATTGTCAAGTTGTTTTTAGTAACGTATACATATTAAAGAATATATAAATAATTTTAGAGAAGTCGCTAAAACGTTTATCGGGTTGGTCGGGTTACTTTGAGACTAACCCAAGAGATTCGGGTTGTCCTAATTTTGTATCGATTATATGTCGGTTTGCCTCAGATTGATCTTTTTTCCGGGTTGGTCGGGTTGGGTTGATCGGGTTAGTCGGGTTGGTCGGTTTTTTGAGCGCCCCTATGTATAGTTACACTTTTGGTCCCACTAATTAACATATTTATTTATTTTGTAAAGAAAAATGTGGTTAAAAGTGCAAAAAGACTAAAAAGCCCTTCATCTAACGAATTATTCTAATGGCCATTAGAGAGATGTACGAAATCCGGTCGTTTTTGCATACCATGATGGTTAAATTGTAATTTCAAAACTGTAGGGATGAAAGGTGTTACTTTCAGGAAACTACAGGGACCAAAAGTGTAGTTTACTCTAATGAAAAATATATATATTTACCGCAAAACAGATGACGTCATTTTTATTCCATCAACATTCTCTGTAAATTTTTCTTCATTTCACCGATCTCTCTCTCATCATTATTTTCTTGTGAATCTTCCTCACGGAAATCAACACAGCTTTAGTATTGTATTCTTCGAAAAAAATATTAATATATTTTTATTTTAAATTATCTTGATAAATAAAAAACTTTATTTTAAACTCACTTCTTTAGGTATCACGTTGTTGCATATTACTCCTCCCGTCATAAATAAGTGTCAATATTATTATTTTAGTTTGTTTTAATATAAGTTTTAACTTATTAAAATATGTCTATTTTTCTATTTTATCTTTAATCATGAGATGGATAAATTTTTTTTTTCTATAATTAAACGTAAAATTGTCTCTTTGTTAACTAAAAGTGTGATAATTAGACATTTCTAAAACGTGTGCTTTTTTCATTATAGACATTTATCAAGGTCTATGTTAAAGTCACGTTGAAAGTGTACCATTATCAGATATAGATATATCCTTCAAAAAAATTGAGATATAAATATATATGTTTTAACTTTTACCCAATTATATACTTTACAAAATTGATTACTTTTAAGTGAACTTCGTATTTTGTTATATTTGTTACTAATTCAGTTAATTAATTAGTCATGGTACAAGTGTAATAAGGTCTCTAAAAGAATTGGAATCCCTTTTGGTAAATTTATCAATTTGTAAGTTTTTCTATTTTTTCTAATAATATTTTGTACATTTAGTTAATCATTAGTTAATAATTTTTATTAATTTAAATATCAATAAAATATTATCATTTTCAAAATTACTTATTTTAAGTCATGGTGGAAGAGAAGCTCTACTCCACTATTAGGAAAGAAATTTGTAGCATTAGAAATGGAAAATTCAAAATGTAACAAATTACAACAAAACATTATTCAAGTTTTTAAACAAAATTAATTGGTAGGAAAAAGAAAACAAGAAATGGGGATAAATTGGAAAAATGCTTTGGTGAGTTTGGTATGAAAATTGATATTATTAATTTCATTTGTATTCATTTAACTTGATCAACTACAAAACTACTAGCAAAACTTTGTTCTTTACTCATCTAATTAAGTAGAGTACATTTTACTTATCATCATATAAATCTAGAGGTATATATATAAAATGATTATGCCAGGTATATATCATAAATTTTGTTATAATTAACATATTGACAGTCTTTTATAATAAATTATGTTATTTGTTATAAATATGTATAAAAATAAACTCGAAATCTATAAACTAGTTGGTGAGCTGAAGAAGTTTAAACTACGGTTTCAAAAAAGGTAACACATGAATTTTATTTATTTAGTATATTAGGTTATGTTTGACAAATAACAGGTAAGCTAACTGATAAATGATAAGCTATAAAACTTTCATGATTGTTATATGAAAAAGATAATCTTGCTAACTTTTATTGGTGTACGAAATATATATACACCTGTCAAAGTCATCATTTGTAAATTAGTAAATTTCATAATATTTATTATTAAGTTCTAATTATTTAGATAATCATCATGTCTTTTATATATAGTTTATTCGAAAACATTTATATAAATTAAATGTATTTCAAATAAAAACATGACCCATAAGAAATCGATGACACTTGAATATTTTAAATTTAGATTAATTGCCGAATGCTTATTGGCTTAATTCATAAACTTATATTCATCTTGAGGTTGATGGAGGCACATGATCACATGAATCTTTTTCCTTCTATAATTTAATTTAATCTAAATTTTCATAATTAAATTAATTAAAGTAATGCACATGGTAATCTTGGTTTGCGTGAGTAACTTTACAATATAAATTAATCAATTAATTATAAAATCAGATTTTGATTAAGTATACTTAAGATTGTATTTCATAAAATCTCAAAAAATTTAATTATCCAATTGCAAGATTGATCCTAAACGTAAAGAATACTATTTTACTGACAAGGAATATATATTTAATCTGTTTAAATACTTTATTAATTACAATATTTTGATTCCATTTACGAAAACAAATAATCTCTACATCAAGAATTGATTAATCTTAATATTTGAACCAAACCCAATATAATTTACATTCAACTATCGAATAAATATAAAAAATTTGGCCATTGTAATAATCATAATCATAAAAATATAAATAATAATTATAATTTTATTAAAATATAATTTTGAGCCCATTGATTTAATCAGTATCAGAGTTTATAAATTGTAAAAACTAAAAAATAATATTGAAAATTTAATATGGATAATCGACGCAATGATCGATTTGCCAAAATTTGGCAAAATAAACCCAATTGACATTACAAGCATCTAAATTTACCTCTCCTAAATTTCACTATTTTTTTTTCCCCAAATTAAAAAAAAAAAAAAAAAAGTACAAAACTTCATAAGCTACAATTTAACCCTATGAAATTTTGGTTAGAAAAATTGCAAAAATCGATTAAAATAATTTTCAAATAACTAAAAACCCGAAAGTTACGCCTTGTTCAGCGTACACGGGACTTATTAGATAAGTTGTCGGTAATCCGGACCGATATGTTGATGAATTAAATAGTCCTCTGGCCCTTTGGGGACATCGAACATCATGTTCTGGTGATGGAAGAACTGTTGTGGATGTCCTCTTTGCATCTCCTTTTGCCTCCTTAGCTCAAGGACCTTACGATGCGAATTTGAGTGTTTTGTTAGAACAAATGTGGGGCTCGCAGCTGGTCGATACTCAGGGACTAGTCGACCAGACTTATAGCGAACCCCACAAGCATTACACAGCGTTTTTGGACCTAATGGTCCAGTACGCCACTGAGGGGTTTTATCAGTGGCACAATGGAGACACTTTCGACCTTCTGCATTATGGGATGCGTTCTCAAAAACTTCCTTTTTCTTCAGTGGAGCTTTCACGGTTTTCTTCCCGATTGAGGTTGACGCGATATCAGACTCGGACTCCGACGACATAGTGGCGGTAGCAATAGGTCCGGTGGACGTTGGAGAGAGAACGAGGAGTCGGGAGTTCCAATTGCACGGTGCGGCACGAGACCGCTTGGTCCGAGCCTTGCCTGGGACCGTCATGTCCGTGCTGAATATCGGGTTGGTGGTTCGGTTGTCGGTCTCGTGCTGCAATTGGTGCATCGCGGATGGGTAGTCGGGTCGGGGTTTGACTCCGGATATCAGATGAAGCTTCTCCATGTCCTCACTCGAAAACGATTCCTCCACAAAATTTGATAGCCATTCTAGCTCAGCCATATCATCGTACTGTAATTAAATATCACAAAATTTGATTATTTTAGTTCCCATAATTCATAAAATTAATACAACCTACCTAATAAAAAAACATACTTTAAAACTTATATCTTGTATGGTTTTTTGCTAAGAGTTTATACGGTTTTTGTAGCCTCAGTCACTGAGTCAGCTTTGAAACATTACCTCACATGTAGTTCTTAGGGACAGGTCAGTCGGGATTGTTGGTAATCAACTTTTGCTTATATATAGGTTCAGGAAAACCTTAAAAAAATGAAAAACTGAAGAACATCCTGGTAGCTCTTCATCTAGACAATATGCATTTGTGCATACAAGTAATTTGTAGCATGCACACGTGCATATGTACAAATGCATAATACACTTGTCCATTTTTTTAAGATTTTTCCCTAAACCTCCGTCTATATATATATATAATTTTTGAAATTCTTTTATTAACATTGTGCTCGCTACAAAAAGAAGTAAAGCGAAACTTTCTTTATCGAGAAGATCTCACCAGTCACCACCCAAAAAAGTTACTAATAACGTGAACTTTAATTTTGTAAATATTTAACTTTATTTAATCTATAGTAAATTAATTATCATATTTTAATTTATACATAAATTTTGACAATTATAATGTCGTGAAAACTTATAATTATCGTTATAAATATCGAGAAATTATTTAGTCACAATAATTAAATTCTACGCAAATTAAAAAAAAAACTAATTAATTAATAGGGTTAGAAAATGCATGGCAGTAGTACGCCTACTTAATTGTACGGTACAACTAAGTAATGCATTATAGCACGACGATAATAAATAATTAGTTAATTAAAATTAGAATGAATGAATGAATGAATTGAATTACCGGAACACCAAGGTCGTGAGAGAATTGAGTGTCGGTGGCGAAGTTCCGGCGAGCAATCTCTCCGGTGAAGTTAATGTCGGTGCCGGCACCACCACAGACGGAGGAGTTGCAGCTGTCGACAGCGGCGGCCGTGGTGGTGAGATTGGAATTAGAGTCGGTGGTGTTATTATTATTATTATAAGGAAGGTGGAGGTGAACATTATCATGATGATCGTCAGGGAGGATTTCGTCGGTCGGAAAATTGAGAAGATCGTCGATGATGAAATGATCGGTTTTGGCGTCGGAGTGTCGTTTATCGAGGGTGAAGAATTGAGGAGTTTCCATGTATGTTGTGTGATTGAATTTGGGGGAAAAATGAAATTAGTAACGTAGAAAAAGCTAGGGTAGGTGAGTTAGAGAGAGAAAGTGTGTGGAGGAGGAGAGAGTTGAGGGACTGAGGTGTGGGAAACCAGAGAGTTTATTTGCGTTTGAAGGGGGATGCCGGACACCTAAAAATATGGACCTTTTTTTGACGAAAACGTATTTTTTATTAATTTTTTTAATTAATTAATTATTTATATATATAGGCGAATAATCCTGTGAGAAATTGAGTTAACGGTGAAAAACACGAGAGGTGGATTTGAACCGTTGATCTCTTTTTATTCTCAAGCCCTCCCGTGAATTGCGGCTTAGAATGGAATTGATTTGATGCGTCTTAGTGTATTTTATCTCGATATATCTCATCCTAATGTGTGTCCAATTCTCATCCAACCGTTGATAACTACTTATCATTCTTCTCACCATTAACTAAACTTTTCACCGGAACCCAACTATATATATAGTCTGGTTCAAAGGAGAATTAAAAAAAAAATGAAAAACTAAGGAACACTCTGATAGCTTTTAATCTGGACGATATTCACTTGTAATGCCGTTCAGAACAAGATTTAACAGAGTGTTTTCCTTTTTTTTGACGTTTTTCCTTAAAACTCCCCCTATATATATATATATATATATATATAGAGAGAGAGAGAGAGAGAGAGAGAGAGAGAGAGAGAGGGGTGAGTTATTATGCAACCTTTTACATGATACAACACTTGCAACCCCTTTATCATTACACACTTTACATTTACCTTTTTTCCTTTTTTTTCTAATTACATAAAATGTGTGGTGGATAGAGGGCAGAGACGGATCTAGTGTGGGGAATACGGTGGCACGTGCCACCGTATTATTTCTCCGACGAAGGGTAAACAAATTTAGGTTCGTGAAAGGTGCAACCGTATCGTTTTGGAAGGTGCTACCGTATTATTTTGAAAACTTCAAGAAGGTGCAACCGTACCTCATAACTATCCAAAAAATCAAAAAAACTATCGAAACCAACCAAAAAAACCAAAAAAATCCCTTGAAATCGATAAAAAAAAAAAAACTTAAAAATTCATCGAAATCAAGCAAACAACTTTAAAAATCCCTTGAAATTGTGGAATTAGGCTAAAAACACATCGGACCATATTGGACGTCAATAAAAAGATGAAGACACGTCGATAAAAACCGTGTTTTTTGTAATTATTATTTTTCTATATTATATGGTGTCACCGTATAAATTTTTTTTTGGGTCCGTCCCTGATAGAGGGGTTTAGAAGGGATTGCACCACGTAAATGAGTTGCATTTGAACATCCCTATATACATATATATATATATATATATATATATATATATATATATTAATATTTAATATTAATATTAATATCAATAACAAAAAAGGAAAAGAAAAAAAAAGTGTATCTATACATGATGACAAAACGTGTAGATGATCTAAACTTCATTTTGAAGTTTTTATGTGAATAATGAGAATTTAAAATGTAAAGGTTTTGGTAAATGTACTTACCGTTAATTAAAGTTTATGCGTTGGTTTTTTTTTAAGCATTTTGTGTTTTTTTTCGAGTCTGATTTAAAGGTAATTTGGTTGAAGATTGGTTCAAGTGATTTCTATGTGATTTTTGTTTTCATTTTCGACATGTAAGGATGTAGTATGTGTTGGATCATCATGTATTTTATCAATTATTGTTTTTTCGTCTAAAAAACGTAAATAAGTCAAATATGATATATATGTTATTTCATTCTATCACTTAATTGATTATACATATATGTGTATGGCATCAAGGCCTACATTGCATACTTGGTTACATTTCTATTGTTTATTATTTAGTTGTAGGGTTTCAGTCAAATACTTTGAACACATTATTGTTTTCAAAATGTCATACAGATAAGTTTGGATATCTAAATTTAAATATGAAACGTGATACAAAATAATAGTTGTCCACCAGAAATGGAACAGTTATGGGCTTTGAAGCCTACCAACGGCTTGGGAGTGTTTGAAGATTTGTTCGAGTTCTGCAATGTTATTGAGAATTTTCCTGACTGTTTTCCACAGCATCTTTGATTAGTCGATGTACATGCAAGCTGGTCCGAATACACATTTAACCAAAAAAAAAATGTAACTTTTTCTTAATGTGCTATCTTAATATTTACTTGTTTTACTAAGAAAAATGCAATATATTTTAACTTAATTTATTTAAAAAAAAATACTTATTTTGTAATATGATCATTTAATTCAAAATTTACCTATTCATACGCCAACAATCATTATACAATAGTATTGATTTTGATTTATATGTTAGCTCAATTTTCCCTGATTTACGATAATTTAACTTATTTATGAAAAAATAATTCTTAAAATATATGGATTAAAAAACATGTATTTAATCCACGTAGGATAAGATTAGGTGCTTACATCAGACAAAAGTGGGGCCAATGGTTGATGAAACGATCCCTAGGAATAATTCTTGTAGTACTCACGTCCTCATTGGTAACTGTCCTTCGCATTTACTGCTTTTAATAACAGAAGTAAAAAAATAATATTTGTTTTTATCAAAAACAATTAAATAATATAAAAAATATCGTACAAGTCCCACAGTCATCATGAAGAAGTAAATCATCGTATCCATCTCATTGACAGATGAATGGTCTCCAGACTTAAAACCAGAACCTTATACATAGGGATTACACTCAAACCTCTACCGCTAAGACATATCAATGATAATAATTAACATTTTAGATAACACTTGATATTATCAACATTTGTAATTAAATATCTAGAAATCATTTTTAAAATTTGAGCAAAAGGTTAACAAACGAACTAAAAATAAAGTCAATATAAGTATTGGGACCGTCAATTAACTCGACAGATTCCACATAAAACTCGTCATCTAGAAACCACATGTATTAAAATATTTTAGAATTTAACTCAACAGTCGAGGTTAGCAGAAAGATTTAAGTCTGTTTTTTGCAAGATTTGAACTTAAACCTAATTGTTATATATACGAATATAAAAATCATTTTTTTTAAAGGAGGATGGTGTAATTTGTAGAAAAAAGCTACAAGTATCTTTTTTATTTATTTATTTAAACATAATGCTTTTTTTATTTAAACATAATAATTTTTTTGAAAAAATTATTTAATAAAAACATAAACTGAAATAGAAATTTAAACAACAAATAAGTAGTCCAAAGAACATGTGATAGTGGGTTGAGGGGAGTGTCAGCCGAGCATGTGAGACCTTCACTCATGTTAAAAACCAAAAAAGGCGGTGGTCAATGCCACGTGTTATCCTTTTATTGGATACAAGACGTGCTTTTTTTATTTATCTTTAAGCAAATTTATTAATGAAATTAACTTTGAATGGCAAAATTTGTTTAGTTTTTCTTTTCTTGAACGTGAGAGCACGTGACATGCTACGGTCACGTGATTTGTGGTGGGGTGCACGTGCATTGGTCACGTGGAAGTTGGTGAAGAGGGGGGTATGTAATGGAATACCCTATCTTTATGTATACGAAAAGAGTGAATTTTAGGGTCTTTTTAATTTAACACTTTTTTACCATCATCTTTTTGTTAGAATTTAAATTGTTCATGGTCATTGAATAATAGTAGAAACATATGCATATGTACACATATACGCACTGGTATTGCCTAAATGTCACGTTTTGAAAAACGTCGTGACTTATAAGCCTTGAGATTTGATCTCGATGATTGTCACACCTTATGCCCTTTAAACTTTGGTGTTTAAAGATGTCTTTAAGGAGGGTTGAGAACATATACAACTCCTTAACACCCCCGAAGATAATGATTCACTTAACACATGAGTATACCGATATTACTTGAGAAAATATTCTAGACTTTTGCTTAAACTGTTTTATGATATGATAAACACATAGATCTAAGCATGTAAACCATCTACTTCTCATGAGACTGTGAAACATACCAAACATGTTCATGGTTTTCTTTTTGTAAAGGTTGAGTCTGTTTGCCCTATGAAAACTACATTTACCGTGTTTTCCATGTGAAGTTTATGTTTTTATTCATGTGAATGTTAGGTTCCTTTGAAAAGGTTCTTGTGAAAGTTTGGTGTTTTGCTGTAAAGGTTCGTCAAGATTAAAAAATCATCTCATGGCTCCACATTTGTCTTACGGGTCTAACCAAAATTGAGTTGTCTCACATAATCCTAAACAAATATATATGTGTGTGTTTATGTATACATAAATATATGTTGTTCATATTTATACACGTATAAACAATATATGCACACTAGACATCATATTCCAGTGGCGGATCCAGGATTTTTTCTTGGTGGGGGCACCGTTTAAAATAGATTAAATGCTCGTAAAGTTGTCCGGTGCATTTTAGCCTAAATCTACCGTTCCGAGGGATTTTTATAGTTTTTTTTGGTTGATTTCAAGGGATTTTAAAGTTTTTTTGTCGATTTTGAGGGACTTTGTCGTTTATTTAGTTAATTTTAAGAATGGTTTTTGGTTTTTTGGTTGGTTTTGATGCATTTTTTTTTTGTTGATAGGGTCCCAGAAAAAAATTTACTGGGGGGACTGAAGGTATAAAGTAAAAAAAAAACACAGTTTTACCTAAGAAAATCCGCTCTTTTTTCCATTTAATGGGGGCCTGTCCCCCAGTCAATGGGCACTACATCCGCCCTTGTTATATTCCCGCCCTTTACCTGAAATTAACAGGCCATTTTTGAAATTTAAATGGACTGGGTCTAATCAAAGCCCAATACACATTTGTCCATGAAGAAGACTCTTTGCATGGATTACGTGGGTTAATGTTTTTTTGAAAGAATGTCTTAGGCTAAACCCAGATTAATCTCGATCAATTATGCTTGTTAGACATCAGTCTGATAAATTTAGTGGCTATGATTGTTGTGGACATTTTACCTCTTAATATATAGGTGATGTGATATCCACATGTCTTCTTTTGTACGTTTGTTGTTTTTAGAAATTCGAAAATGTATTTAATTTATAATCCAAGTATATATTACCTACTCATTGTCATATATGTATTATAATGTATAAATTTATAAGTTAAACTGAATTAAATCCAATACAATGGTAAGTCATATTCTTTGTAAATCGTCAAGTTAATTATTTCTAACATATTATATTAGAGTTTACGTTAATTCTCCCAGTAATTAGCTTTTCTTAATTCAAAATAAAACTTCAATACTGAAAGATGACATCTACTTGGTATAAATGATGTTACTTCAATAAGCATTAAGATCTTTTAAAAGCTTGTAATTGCATTAAATAGTAATAAGTTCTCAAAAACACTTATTTAAGAAGAACACAATCTAAATATTACTATTAAACTTGAATAATTATTATTCCATTTTTTAATTAATCAAATAACAATTTACGCCTAATTAATATATTTATTTTATTAATTATTAAATATTTATACATTAATTAACGATAGATTTAATTAAAAATTTAGTTATTTATTTTTGATAGTAAACACTTATTTGAAATAAAATAGAAATAAATATATGGACACTTAAAGGAATAGATTAATAAACATTATAAGCATTTTAATAATTCAATAACATTGATTAATCCATATTTTATTAAAAAATAAGTCGCCAAATACTCTAAAATAATTACACCATAAACTGATTCGTATTATTTTATGTAAAAAACTATTGAACATTAAATTAATATTTTATATATTTAATATAAAACTATTAATATATTTTTATTTAATAATTTCAAAAGCTGATTTAATTTAAGTGATTAAATCCGCTAAATTTATTTAAAACAATTTCAGAAAAAAAAAGTTGACATCATCAAAATGCTTACAAGTTACAGCTCAAAATAAAACACATTTGATCAGGCCTAAAAGCATTTACAGCCCAGCCCAGAATTTCGGTCCAGCAAAAGCAACCCAGCCCAAAAACAAAAGTCAACGCGGGTTTTACCCGCCCTAAATTCAACCCGAAAGAAGAAGCACGCGGACCCCGGGTCAAACCTGTTCGCTCCGCTTCTGACCCAAAACCGATTCGCCATATATTACCCAGCTCTAGGGCTCGATTTTTGGCCAAATTGGACCGATTTTTGAACTTCAATGATGGAGTTTTTAATGCAATGTTGTAGTCCAAGTGATTTTAGATATTTTGACATTAAAATTAATAAAAATTGTTTGATAAAGAGCTCCAATTTAACCTTCTTAAAACTAGGGTTTTTTCGTTATCCTAATTGTTCTTCATGAAAAGCTCAAAAATTAACCATACAAACGTTACTATAGGACTATAGGTAATATTCGAGCATATCCTCATCCTAGTCTAATTATGAGTGCCCAAATCATTTTCTTAATCAATATAAGATTAGTTGTCATAAAAAATGAAACTTAAGGGTTGTTTACCAAACAGTTACTAGGTTTTTCATAGTTTTCTAAAATAGAGAACCAAAAGTTAAAATAGAAACGCTAAGAGCATGATAATCTATGTCTACCGAAACTTCGAGCTTCCACCAGGTCTTCCATGACACCGCCTCCCATCCTTTCCTTGGACGAACATCTAACTAAACCCTTACCTGAAAATGGTTTTAACTTTTGAAAAACGAGGGTTAGATCATGAGGTCTAGTGATTTCCTGTTGGAAAATTCACTACAGAAAACAATAAATCAAAGATAATGAAAAACTAGATTAGGATGTGATGGTAATCACTATCCTTAGGATAATATTAGCCCCCACTTAGTGCTTTTGGGATAAGGCTAATTCACCCCCAGGATTCACCTAATCTAGATGGAGGATACAACAAATCCTCTCATCTTCCATGAACAACATTTTTTCTACAGAGATTTAGAAGAGAGAAATTAAAAGAAAAGATCACCCATTTTCAATAACCTTGATTTGTATTTATAGGCATGGTAGTTGATAGGTTTAACCAACAAAACTGTCAAAATATCTCATCCAAAATGGATAAGAAACTAACCAACAGAAAAACTGTCAAAACCTGAAAACAATTCGCAAACAGTAAGTTGGGCGGCTTAGGCTGCGGTTTGGAATCCGCGGAAGTCACTGTCGTAGAAAAGGAAACAGGGAGTTGGGCGGCCTAGGCCGCGACTTGGAAACCGCAGAACAAACCGCGGAAGTCACTGTTCGAGAGACGAAACAGTGAGATAGGCGGCTTAGGTCGCGGCATCTAACCCGCGCAAGAAACCGCGGGAATCAGTTCCTTCGAAAAGATAAAAATCAGATTTTGAGAAACGTACAAGCGCTAGTGCTAGTGCTATCTTTGACCCATTAAATATTAGCCAAACCAAGTAGAAATTCAAGCCCAATCCTCATAAACCCATTATTGCTTATTTGACTAATCACATAAGCTAAGGTTTATAAAGCAATCATATTTTCACTCTTCTTCCTATGTGGGATACTATTGAAGACTATATTCAACAGTTCCCTCTAGAAACAACATTCGCGCCGCAAATATCATTTAAAACAGTTTATAAGCATTTATAACAAATCACAACTTTAAAACATTAAACGCATGTACGACACATGTTGATAGTACATGATAAGGTCACACAAACTTGTGACATGTCTGTCTCACACTGCCTTTAACTGGGACACTCCCCCCTCCCCCGGTATGAGCATTTACGGGACGCCCCTGACTTAAGTCATCACATGTCAACTCTCAAATGTACACATACATAACAAATCACATTTCATAACAAGATAAAACATAGTTTCATATTCATCTCATGTGTTAAAATTCGTACGTCAACAACATTTTCAGTTAGAAAGACTCACCTGTCGTTCTTGCCCGACATTTTCAGTTAGAAAAGTTGTTGGGGATGCTCCAAACTTGTGTAATACCCATGTTCTTATTTTTTGAAAGATTTAAATTTCTAGTGGAATTTTGATGAAAGCTCAAACTTCAAAGACTAAGCTGGAAATAACTAATAGAAGGGTTAAAACCCGAAAACTTTCTTTTAGGCAGCCACCAACTACCACTCCACCCCTTTCATTCTGAAAATAGCAATACCATACACCACCCTAAAATCCATACATCTCAACAACCTACTTAACACTTTCCATAACTCAATAGAAACATCTAAACAAGGATTCCCACCCACACTTATTCTTTATCAACAACACAACCCACTACTTAGCCTCACCAATTACCACATCCATGACTTACTCGTCCACCTTGGCAAAAAGTGTCACTAACTTATTACACTTGCACCACTTCATACCCTCATACTATAATCAAAATCTTCCCGATTACTTCGCACGCGTAACAGTTATCGCCTTCTCCATACCAACCATAACACACATATTTGAAGTAAGGTCATCTCACGACTTTGTCTTTCTCAATCTAGATGAACCACCAACAAAATCATGATCATCTAATTCACTCGAACAACTTTTCGTTCCTTGACAGCTCATCACAATCTACAAGAAACAAGTTCAGATAGTCCAAGAAAATTGGACGCATTCCCTTACAGATCTATATAGTCAAAGTACACCCACTTCGGTTGTGCTAAATACTTCATTCAAATATGAATCATCAAAGCCTCATAAGAAATAATCTATCCAAACTAGCAATTTCCCACTTTCATAATGCCCACACAAGGTGGTCCAGTATCATGCATGGTATACACCTTTCCCAAACGACTTATTACATGTTTGAATAAACTCAACAGAATAACCATACTAGAGTTACTTCTCCAATTCCATCATCCTGATAATAACTTCAACAAACGGTCGTCAACTTCAACATCAACAGTCGACATGCTAATGCTTTAACAATGTCTCCGACAAACAAGGATTCCTAACGCTTCCAACGCATCATAACTAACTTTGTGGCCCATAATCCTTACATGCTGAAGGCACAAGACTTCCTTGGTACGCATTCTAATTACAAAACCCTCTTAAAACTCCGGCTCGACGCCGATAAATTTCATCAAAGTACCATAACGCTACTTATTAACAAGCTACTAATAGATGTATCTTTACGACTTCGAATTTCACTCCGGACATAACCACATCCCAGATACGGAACAAGAGTATAAGTTTTCATATTACGAACATTACTACAGTCAATGACCGAGACTTCCGCTTTTCACCGCCCTTCCCTAATGGGAACAACACGGCCATAAATCGACCATCAATGGCTTGACCAACACATTTCCACTATCAAAACCTTTCCTCATTCTTAATTGCAATGTTTCCTTACGACCTAGCAAGTTCATAGCCTTCATGCATGACTACACAATGATTTAAATCATTTTGTACATTTGAAAATTCATTAAGTACAACACCATGAAACAGGGTTGAGAATATCTGACACAACACCACCATAATTGATTAGCCATGTACATCGATCCAAATGATTGTTCACACGCAACTCCACGATAAAACACAACCTCGCCCAACCAAATCGATGTCGGTATAATGAAAATAATTTCAACAAACCTTTTTTTCATGCAGTTATAAAATACCTGGCGAAACCCCTTCCACTAAGCGAGTCAGTCGACTCTCACGCTCATTGGTACGACAACAAAGTGTCCATACCAGTTTCAGTTATAAAACCATGCAATCAAACGTTTTTATGATATCCATTAAAAGTTAACTCAATCATAAAAGAGGCGAAGTAATTCACCAATTAACAAGTTCAAAATTTTATCATGCAACGTAAATAAATTTGTATTTTTCTTTCAAACACACACTTGCATGCACCAACCCGTTTTCAAAACAAGAGACTGACTAGGCACACATATATCTTTATCATGAAAGACTCATGCAACTCGTTTAAAGACACAATGCATGGAGCTCGTTTTGTAATTGAAGGTTATTCACTCTAACAAGGTCAACCGTTATCATCGATACTCTACTATTGCCCAATAGTTGTTATCTCACTCTAGGGATGGCAGAAAACCCCGAACCCGACGGGGAAACCCGAAACCCGACTAAGTTCGGGTCGGGCCGGGTTAAACAATTTCGGGTCGGGTCGGGTAACGGGGATTTTTTCGGGGATTTTATCGGGTTCGGGTTCGGGGACGGGGCAAGGTATCCCCGCCCCGATATATATATTTATATTATTAAAAATAAAATTATATATATATATATATATATATATATTATAATAAAATTATATATATATTATATAAAAATTATATATATTATATAAAAATTATATATATTATATATAAAATTATTTATATATATTATATATATAATTATTTATATATATATTATATAAAATTATATATATAATTATATAAATAAAATATTAAATTATCGGGTGGGGTTCGGGGATCGGGGATTCCCCATCGGGTCGGGTTCGGGGCATAAAAAATCCCCGACGGGGCGCCCCGAATAAAAACCCGACGGGGAACGGGGATGGGTTTCGGTTTCGGGGACGGGGACGGGGGACGGCAAACCCGCCCCGAACCCGCCCCGTTGCCATTCCTATCTCACTCTTGCAACCGCTTCTGGTACAGGTGCTTCACCACCTACCTGTTTGACCATCCCACACGGTTTTCGTCTTGAGCAATGATTTACAAATCATACGGTTTCAATATTTGACCCTTACAGGTCGGTACACAACCAATTACTTCACATTCTGCTCTTACCAATACTTCAATCCAACACCAATATCTTCCCTTCATCATCCTTGACACTCTACCATTTGGCTGAAGAGTCAAAGGCTCGTTTCTTTCGTCCGATTTTGAGTTAAAGGAGAAATTAGTTCAAATAGCCATTTTACCCTTTTAAGTTGGTTTTCTTAGCCATTTCTCTCTCCCATTTACTATAAGATCCTACATTGGTTGGGGAGGGGAACAAAGTTGCCTTATAAGGGACTGGATACCTCCTCTACCAGACGCGTTTTAAAATCGTGAGTCCAAGTGTGTGGACAAAGCGTACAATATCTGGTACGGTTGGCCCGGGATGTTACAAATGGTATCTGAGCCGAGAGCCAGACTAGTGTGCCAGCGAGGATGTTGGGCTCCCAAGGGGGGTGGATTGTAAGATCCTACATTGGTTGGGGAGGGGAACGAAAGTTGCCTTAGAAGGGACTGGATACCTCCTCTCCCAGACACGTTTTAAAATCGTGAGTCCAAGTGCGTAGACAAAGCGGACAATATATGGTACGGTTGGCCCGAGATATTACCAAAATATCACTACATCCGCAATTGCTAGGCCCATGTACGCAAAATCATGCCCAAGTCAGCAAATTTTTTTTAGAAATTTGATAAGGTCCTTTTTTTCGTTTTTTTTGTGTCTTTTTAGCTAGGTCCGCAATTGCGGAACTATTTTTTGCGGATGTAGTGACATTTGGGTATAAATGGTAGAAAAATGGCTAAAATACCAATTTTTAGTGTATTATGGCTATTTGGGTATAGATCTCTGAGTTAAAGCCTTCAAGATCCTGATCCAGTCCTCTCCTCCTATCTGAAATGACCGACACAACACTCCAAGAATGGGGACTCACTAGAAACTAGGAGTTTACCCTTAATCAGTCATTCATCCCTTTTGAACCCAAGAAGTTCTACCTCTATTCGGCTCATTAACATTCCGAACGATGCTTCTTCTAGAAGGTGTTAACATTACCTTGTAAACGATCTCACAACACGTGTAAACCATTGCTAACCTTGCAAGGTTAGAATTCACTCCGTACTACTACCCCCCATCGATTGCCGCAACAATAGTAATCAAGCACATCCACACACATGTTAATTCATAATGGCATTGGCCAGATGCAATTTTGAATTTACCTTACATGAGAGTCCTCACTACCATTGTCGTGATTCTTGAGGATCAAGGTCTTCCCTAATAACTTCCTATATCTCAGTTGTGTCCACCTCTTCTCCACAATTTAAGTTTAGGCTCATCGAGTCACCTAAATCCCTTAAACTATGGCTCTGATACCATTTGTAACATCCCAGGCTAACCATACCAGATACTGTCCACTTTATCCACACACCTGGACTCACGGTTTTAAAACGCGTCTAGTAGAGGAAGTATCCAGTCCCTTATAAGACAACTTTCGTTCCCCTCCCCAACTAATGTGGGATCTTACAATCCACCCCCTTGGGAGCCCAACGTCCTCGCTAGCACACCAGTCCGGTTCCCGACTCTAATACCAATTGTAACAACCCGAATCCAATAGCAGCTAAAATATAACATTACAACCCAAATGGTCCCAAATGGAATTTAATACATAAAGATCATCTCAAATCCACAACGGTAATACATGACTACAAATGAGATAATCTATGTCTACCGAAACTTCGAGCTTCCACCAGGTCTTGCATGACACCGCCTCCCATCCTTCCCTTGGACGAACATCTAACTAAACCCTTACCTGAAAATGGTTTTAGTTTTTGAAAAGTGAGGGTTAGACCATGAGGTCTTGTAAGTTCCCTCTACAAACATCACTTGCGCTGCAAATAGCATTTAAAGCAGTTTATAAGAATTTATAACAAATCACAACTTTAAAACATTAAACTCATGTACGACACATGTTGATAGTACACGATAAGGTCACACAAACTTGTGACAACGTGTCTGTCTCACACTGCCTTTAACTAGGACACACCCGCCAGTATGAGCATTTGTGGGACACCCCCGAATTAAGTCATCACATGCCCACTCTCAAATGTATGCATACATAACAAATCACATTTCATATCAAGATAAAACATGCAGTTTCATAATCATCTCATGCGTTAAAATTCGTACGTCAGTAACATTTTCAGTTAGAAAGACTCATCTGTCGTTCTTGTCCGACTTTTTCTCACTTAAGCCTTTGGTCCTTAAACCGGACATCTACGATTTACCAAACACATAAGAGTGGTAAGTCGCTTGATTACTTCCGCCAAGACTCTCAATTATCCCTAAAAGACCCTTTGAACACACCTTGAACCTAGCACAAAAGGGCTAGCGCATAATCTCAAAATAAAGTCAACATTATCCGGAAATTAGTTCCTGAAATAACCCTCATCCGGGTTCCACTCCGAACGGGTCTCCAACTTACCCGGATTGAGTCCTTATTCTAATTCCCGTCCGGGTTCCCGTCTCCCAGGTTCCCGTCCGGTTCCCCCTTTACCCGAGTTCTACCCACTCCCTGTTCGGATTTCAGCCATGTCCGAGTATCTCCTACCCGGATTTAGGCGCTTCCCGGGCATAGGGTTTTTATCGAACAACGTATTTCCAAAAATCTCAATCAAACCATCTTAACCCATTCCAAAATTGGTTTTAAGCCTCTACATCAAAGGGATTACATGTCTAAGCCTTTCTTAACATTATCCAAACAATTAACAAACCAATCTCTGATTGGAATTAACAAAAGATTAACCCCTTTATCCCCAAAACGCCACTAAGTATGTAACATCCCAGGCTAACCGTACCAGATATTGTCCGCTTTGTTCACACAACTGGACTCACAGTTTTAAAACGCGTCTGGTAGATGAGGTATCCAGTCCCTTATAAGGTAACTTTCGTTCTCCCCCCCAACCAATGTGGGATCTTACATTCTCTATTATAGAGAACAAGATAGCAAAGCTGTTGGAGAAGTTTAGAGAATAAAAACCCACTTTTTTCTATTTTAGAGAAGTTGTTGGAGATGCTCTAACCGGGTACACGAGTCTTGTCTCTCGATTACAAATTACGATTCTTGGTTTTTGCTATACCTTTTACCGTGAAATATTTTGATCGTTACCATACTCATCCGATAAGATAAGTGACATCCACTAACCGTTTAATCGATAAATATATGGTAGAAGGCGCCTTAGGGGCTATTTTGCAGTTACTGAATGGTTTAGTGCAGAATGATTAAGTGGTCTGAATGATTAAGAGGTTTTTATGATATAGTGTAAAATGAAATATAGTTGTTTGCTAATTGTTCATAATGAAATCAGGGCGCTTAATGATTAAGGGAGGGCCAGGATACTAAACCATTAAGAGGATTTTGGAACCATTAAGAGGCAACCCTTTTTTTTTGCCAAACAAGATTCATCTCTTAACGATTCAGAGATTGCCTCTTAATTGAACCATTAAGAGGTAAACAAACAACCCCTTAGTTACAATTGACAGATAATTTATTAGTGCATTTAACCCATTATTTCCTGAGAATATATCAAGAATTCGTGAGAATGAATACAAGGAAAAGACATTATTAGTGTTGATGATTTTAGTGAAATCATCGGTCATTTTGTGTAATTGGATTCACAAAGATAATAATGGGGTTTGTAGCTAAGCTATAACACGAGTTAGGAGGTGTGGAGTGCACACTCGTGTAAGCTAACTATGATCCGGGATTGTTAGGAAAGTAAATTGGTGTTTGTGAGACGAAACAGTGACTCACGCGGGTTGTGCCGCGGGTTAACCTGTGCGGCTACCCGCGTGGTGCACTATTTCGTGTGGGAGACAGTGGCTCACGCGGGTTGTGCCGCGGGTTAAACCCGCGCGGCTACCCGCGTCGTGCATTGGATTTGGGACGAACAGAGGCTCACGCGGGTTGTGCCACGACTTAACCCGCGCGGCTAGCCGCGTAATGCACTGTTGCTGGTGTGGTTTGTAACCCCCAATCAATCTCTTTTGTAACTCCCAATTTGATTTATAACCTACACCAATTGACCAATTAACAATCAATTCCATTAAATGGATGATTATTATCATTAATATTATGTCCTCTGTTACATTCTCTTGGTGTTTAAATAGTGTCTATTTCTACCAGAATCGATACGGTGAATTTGAGATTATCCTCGAGTGTATTTCGTGATACCCAGGCAAAATAGGGTCGAAATAACACTTAAGGAAAGCGAGCTCTCACGCGATCTCATATTCTATCCAATTTTCGATCATCTCTCATCTCTCTCTACCCATCGATTTCTGCAACCCCACAAATCCCCCAACAATCTTAAGTGTTATTTCATTCGTGAGAGATGACGAGTGATCAATCGGTGAGAGACATGACGACCAAATTCACGAAACTGGAGAAGTTTGAAAGCGTCGAGTTTCGACGATGGAAAAAGAAGATGCACTTCTTGTTGACCACGTTGAAGGTCGTGTACGTGTTAAGCACGCCCATGCCGGAGGTGATGGAGGACGAGACGTTGGAGATGACCCGGCGTCGTGGCAAATGGGAGAACGACGACTACATATGTCGTGGTCACATCTTGAACGGTATATGTGACTCCCTCTTCGATATCTATCAAAATGTTGAATCCGCTAAAGAGCTATGGGACTCTCTTGAGTCCAAATACATGGCGGAGGATGCTTCTAGTAAGAAGTTCCTCGTGAGTAATTTTAATAATTACAAAATGGTGGATTCAAGGCCTATGATGGAGCAATATAATTAGCTCCTACGCATTCTAGGCCAATATGCTCAACATGATATGAAGATGGACGAATCCATCTCCGTATCGAGCATTATTGATAAATTGCCTCCCTCTTGGAAAGACTTCAAACATATGTTGAAACACAAGAAGGAAGAGTTGTCTCTTGTACAACTCGGTAGTCACTTGCACATAGAGGAATCTCTTCGAGCGCAAGAGACTGAGAAACCCAAGATAAAAGAGGTTTCTGCACCTTCGGTGAACATGGTGGAAGAGGGAAGATCCAACAACTTCAAGGGAAAACGTAAGTTCAATGAAGCCAAGAAAGGGCCTAACAAAAAGGTTAAATTAACCTGTTGGACTTGTGGGATGACCGGCCATCTCAAGCGGGATTGTCGAGTTATCAAGAATAAGAATGGAGCAAGCTCAAGTGGTGGTGGGCAAAGATCCAATGATCAGAACCCACGACAAGGTCACTTTCTTGACTTTGGTGTTAATTCAAATTTGAATTATGTACCACTAATATCCGAATCATTTTATGTGCAAGATGATGATGATGCTTGGTGGATTGACACGGGTGCATCGAGTCATGTGTGCAAGGATCGACGTTGGTTCTCCTCTTTGGAACCGGTTGAAGACGGATCCGTGCTACACATGGGGAACGAGTCAAATGCTCCCATTCTTGGACGTGTCTTAGTTAGACTAGAATTTAGCTCTAATAAAATTATTGAGCTTGTTGATGTTTTGTTTGTACCACAAGTTCGAAAGAATTTGGTTTCCGATAGTACCTTGAATAAGTTAGGATATAGGCAAGTTTTTGAGTCCGGAAAGTTTACTTTGTCTAAAAGTGGCTCTTTTGTAGGATTCAGTTATTTGAATAATGACATGTTCATGTTAAGTTTAAATAATAAGAATTTTGTTTCGAATTCTATTTATTTTGCAAATGAAGTTCTAGTTGATTCTAGTTTATGGCATGCTAGACTAGGTCATGTTAATTTAAAAAATGGTTGAAATGTCAAAAGACGGTCTTATTCCGGCTTTTGACGTTAAAACCGGAAAATGTAAAACTTGCATGTTGACGAAGATCACTAGACAACCGTTTCCCAATGTTAAAAGGGATTCGTTGGTGCTTGAATTAATTCATAGTGATCTTTGTGATTTGCATGCAACTCCGTCTTTTAGTAATAAAAAGTACGTTGTTACTTTTATTGACGACTCTTCACGTTTTTGCTATATTTATTTGTTGCACTCAAAAGATGAAGCGTTGGATAAATTTAAAATTTATAAAACGGAAGTTGAATTGCAAATGAACGGTTTAATTAAATGTTTACGCACCGATCGTGGTGGGGAATTTTACGACCCCATGTTTTTCCAATCCGTAGGAATAATTCATGAAACTACGGCGCCTTATTCACCTCAAAATGGTGTGGCGGAACGAAAAAATAGAGTTCTCAAAGAAATGGCGAACTCTATGTTATCCTACTCGGGATTGAGTGATTGATTTTGGGGTGAAGCCATGTTAACGACTTGTTATTTATTAAATCGAGTTCCCAATAAAAGGAACAAGATTACCCCATATGAACTTTGGTTCAAGAAAAGGCCTAACTTGAATTATATTCGAGTTTGGGGTTGTCGAGCGGTTGTTCGACTACCCGAACCCAAAAGGAAAACCTTGGGTGAAAAGGGTATTGATTGCATCTTTGTTGGATATGCCGAGCATTCCAAGGCATATAGGTTCTATGTTATTGAATCTAATGATTCTATAGCGATTCACACCGTTATAGAATCGAGAGATGCATTATTTGATGAGACTAGATTCTCTTCAATACCTAGGCCGAAGGATCTTGTTCCAAATACTAGTGTAACTAGTGAGGTTGAAGAACAAACAATTGTTCCAACCGAATCTCTGATGCTTCGAAGGAGCAAAAGAGGAAGGATTGAAAAATCCTTTGGTCCCGATTTCCAAGTATACTTGGTAGAAGGATCAAGAGATGTATACTAGGTGCCAAAACCAATATCACCCATTTCCTAGTATACATCATTGGCAAGCGATAGGGACGAGTATTTAAATACTTGAAGAAAACCATTGATTATGGTTTGTCACATGTCGGTTTTCCTTCGGTATTAGAGGGATATCCGGATGCAAGTTGGATTACCAACTTAGAAGATCACTCTTCTACGAGTGGTTGGGTATACTTGCTTGGGGGAGGTGCCATCTCATGGGCTTCCAAGAAGCAAACTTGCATCACGAGTTCGACTATGGAGTCGGAATTTGTGGCATTAGCCGCTGCTGGTAAAGAGGCGGAGTGGCTAAGGAATTTAGTCCACGAAATTCCGTTATGGCCAAAACCAATATCACCCATTTCTATCCGTTGTGATAGTGCGACTACTTTGGCTAAAACTTATAGTCAAGTGTACAATGGCAAGTCTAGACACCTAGGTGTTAGACATAGCATGATTCATGAGCTAATCACGAATGGGGTGATTTCGGTTGAATTTGTTCAGTCGCAACAAAATCTAGCGGACCACTTGACGAAGGGGTTAGCTAGGGACTTGGTTCACAAGTCGATAATCGGGATGGGTTTAAAGTCCATTTGAATCTCTAACGGTGAGATACCCAATTCCCTTCTAATACAACGTTAGAAGTTGAATTCAATGGGAAAGCTCACTCTAAGGGATTGGAGCACAAGGTAATCATCCCAAGGTATGTGCTCGGTACTGCAAGCGAGAAGGTAATTGTTCTTTTTGTTAAAATGCATGTGCAGGTGCATGATGAAAGGAACTACCTATATGAGTGTGAAGTGTGGCCGCTTCAAGATGCTTAGACTTAGCTTTGATGCACTCACGAATGGATAAGGACACACGACCTGTATAGTGTCAAGTTTAAACTTTAGAGAATTTTAAATTCATGTGTATGTTATTTTCTGGTACTCAAATGGGTTGAAGGGTTCAATCCATAGGACACCCGGATTCTCGAGTATTTGAAATGTGTAATGTACTAAGATGGAAATTCAATCTTTTAGATATTTTCATTTATGCATGAGTTTGTTTGCTATATTAATCTTATTTGTGAATCAAGGATTGCACTAAAATGGGGGAGGAATGTTGGTGATTTTAGTGAAATCATCGGTCATTTTGTGTAATTGGATTCACAAAGATAATAATGGGGTTTGTAGCTAAGCTATAACACGAGTTAGGAGGTGTGGAGTGCACACTTGTGTAAGCTAACTATGACCCGGGATTGTTAGGAAAGTAAATTGGTGTTTGTGAGACGAAACAGTGACTCACGCGGGTTGTGCCGCGGGTTAACCCGCGCGGCTACCCGCGTGGTGCACTGTTTCGTGTGGGAGACAGTGGCTCACGCGGGTTGTGCCGCGGGTTAAACCCGCGCGGCTACCCGCGTGGTGCATTGGATTTGGGACGAACAGAGGCTCACGCGGGTTGTGCCGCGGGTTAACCCGCGCGGCTACCCGCGTAATGCACTGTTGCTGGTGCGGTTTGTAACCCCCAATCAATCTCTTTTGTAACTCCCAATTTGATTTATAACCTACACCAATTGACCAATTAACAATTAATTCCATTAAATGGATGATTATTATCATTAATATTATGTCCTCTGTTACATTCTCTTGGTGTTTAAATAGTGTCTATTTCTACCAGAATCGATACGGTGAATTTGAGATTATCCTCGAGTGTATTTCGTGATACCCAGGCAGAATAGGGTCGAAATAACACTTAAGGAAAACGAGCTCTCACGCGATCTCATATTCTATCCAAGTTTCGATCATCTCTCATCTCTCTCTACCCATCGATTTCTGCAACCCCACAAATCTCCCAACAATTAGTGTGGCCACCACACACACATATATATATATATATATATTCTGATAAATTGAAAGAGAATTATGACAACATCCTTACTCTTTTACAGAATGAGAGCTGACATTGTTTAGAAGATTCCATTCCTAAAGATGAGGATAAACACATAACTATAAACCCAGCTGCTGACATACAAAATTTAGTGGGAAGAACCATCATGAATCTTGATTTGAAGTCTTTGAGTCTTTTATCTTAAAAGCTTCAAAGATTTCAATTATTGGTTCTTGGAGGAGACATGCAAAAAGCTCTTTTGGTTCTTCAATCGCCTTCAAAAACCTACTTTCGACTCCCATTTTAACATCTTATACTCATAAATATATAACAAAGTAAAATGATGAACTTCACTCATGCCATAAAACTTTACTTTATGATTCTGTGATTTAACAATTCATGAATCAAATAGTTATATTCCTTTGTGTGTGTTTTTAACTTTGTGATTTTTTCCCTTCCAAATATTTAAAAAAATTAAAATTGATTATTTCATCTTAGAAAAATACAACGTTGGCCGGTATATGTAAAAATAAGTTACTGTTGAAATTTACCAAAAACTATTACATCTTGCCAAGATAACTCGAAATAAAAGAAATATCGGATTTAATAAAATTATATACGTTTTGTTTTATCAACATACTAAAATTTTCATAAAGTGCATTTACTATCAAGATGGAGAGAGTCTTATTAGGTATTATTTGTTTTAAAGATATGTTAAAATTTGAAGTCTTATTTTTTTTATTTTTTATTGATAAGAGATGGTGCTGAATTAAATGTTGAAGTATGAAGCACAATAATCAATAAAACTATTTATTTTTATAATTGATAAATGTCTGAATGTGTAAATATAATCAAAGTTAACATACTAAAAGTGTATTAGTTACCAACAAATAAAAAAACATACATGCTAATTAAAACTTACAAAAAATAATATATTTTTTAGAATCAAAATTAGAAAATGTTGATATTATTTTAAGAGTACCAAGTTTTGTCTATTGAGACATATGCATTCTTAATTCTCAAATGTTCTATTGTCATGGTACATTTCTAAATTTCTTGTTTTTTGGGGTTCCAAGTTTTTTGTTTTAGCTTGAGGCAAATAAAAAGACGTATAATGATAATAAGCCAGGAGTTCAGTTTTTTTTTCAATTAGAGAACAATAAAAAGTTTTAAGCTCTTATCATTAAAAAAATTGTCTTATAAATATAGCATTTTATCTAGTAGAATATAAAATAAATATAACATTTTATCTAGTAGAATATAAAATAAAATACTTTTTTTTTCAAAAAAATAAGAAAACACTTTCTCCTTATTTGTTAGAAATTCTAAAACCACTTTAATAATAACATTTTTCCATGTGAAACCAAGCAAACTTTAATTGGAATATTGGTGGGAAGTTGGCATTCCATTTGTTTGATAAAAAGTCATAGAACTCATTGACCTCCTATTTTTCAACCTATAAAAGTCACTTTTTATGGTTGAAAACTTAAAAGAATCTAAATAAAAGAAATTTTACCTCTAACAAATAAATAAATTTATAGGTTCATAAAATTTGTTAAAACTTTTGTAGAATTTTAATTATTTTTGAACGTTTGTTAGAGACTTAATCATTTGAGAATTCAATAATATGTGAAATATGTAAGAAACGTTTAATTTATTATTTTGTTTTGCATGATTTTTTTCTCATCTATGGCTAATATTAATGTATTGATGAACTTAAATTTGTTTCATAATATGATTGCTTCATATGTATTCGATTTACAATGCAAAACTTTTTTAGGTGTAACTTTTATTTCACAAATAAGTTAAAAAGGTTCACATTATGAAACAAAAACATGTGGATCAAACACATTGTGAAACACATATATGTTAATCATATCTCTAAATATTGGTTTTAGATGGAAAAATAAAATCATATGATATAGAACACGATGCACTAATTCTCATGATTATCATAAGTTTATGGGGTTCTCAAAAAAATGTATATATATTTTAGTCCTGATAAATACATTAGAAAATATGCCAACAATTAATTTTCAATCCAGATCCTCATAAAATCACACACAAAATATTGGATCAGTAGTTACTCTTGGCTCTAGATAAGATAATATAACAACCCAACCAGAAATCAAAGGCAGAATAAATCCAAAAACCACCATTAGATAACAATCCCTCAAAAGAGAGGGTTCAAGCTTACAATAGATAATTTGAGGTTCGATATACAGATCAACCTTCACAACTGAGATAACTAAAAATAGCAAAATTGACAGTCTTCTATTTGATCCGCTAGACTTTCTCTTTGCCCTTAGCCGCACCACCTAACTCACGACGACCTGAAAAGGGTTTTTAGTTTTGAAAGAGCGAGGGTTAGACCATGGGTCTAGTGAGTTCCCTCAAACAGTTAAGCAATAAATTACTTTCTAGAAATAAAACAACATTTAATAATGGCATTTAAATAAAACACGTTACGGACCACACGACCGTCCAAGACAATGTGTCTAACTCGCGCTGCCTTAATGTTGGGACACACCCCCAACGACATGAACGGGCCACACTCCCCGGCACGAGTAGGCGGGCCACACTTCCCGACTTAGGTCACATAACCCACAATTTATGTATGCATACATATAATCAACAACAATTTATAACACGCTTGATCAGTTAATAAAACCATGCCATCATAATAAATCAAAGTTTTAAAAAAATAAACTTTACATGCTTTCATCATCAAAAGGTTTAGTTTAGAAAAACTCACCTGGCGTTCTTTGCTTTACTCTTTACTTCTACCTTAAACTCGAACCGAACCTATAAAGCAGGACATCGTCTGGTAAAATTCTAATACAATCCATATTGCGAAAATCAACTTTAACCCTATAACTCAACATCATAGCTTACTAACTTAACTCGATATTACTAGACTTGGAAATAAATCACTCCCCAATCCTGATTATTTGCATAAAAAGAGTAAGAGAACGTGACCAACTGTTGAAAGTCCCACACCACTCCTAAAAAAAAACCAATGGACCGAAAATATAATTTAAATCACATGGGCTTCGGCCCACCAGCCACAACTCGACGACCGGGTAAGCCTTAGGGTCACTCGACCGGTGCTTGGTCCTTCGACCGGTGCTTGGTCATTCGACCGGGAATGCATTCGACCTCGACCGATACTGATTCGATCGGGAATGCATTCAACCTCGACCGATACTGGTTCGATCGGGAATGCATTCGACCTCGACCGATACTGATTCGATCGGGAATGCATTCGCCCGAAGGCGATTTGGTGTTCGCGAACTCCCAGAGCATACAGACTGAGATTTTCGCTCAAAACTTGGAATCGATTGCTACTAAAAGCAGGTTCCATGGCAAACACAAAAATTGATTTTACCAAATCACCATTAATCCTTACTATCCTCTTATCTAACAACTCGATCAAATTCAAACCCAACAAGCTACCAACTCAGATTCCAACCATCCCCAACCATGATTATAAAGACGAAATTACTAATATCTTGAAGAGTTTGAATAACAAAGAAGCTTACCTTCGATGTAGGCAACCAACAAATCTGGATCTCCTTGAAATTTCTCTCCTTCTCGGTCTCTATCTCAAAATCACTTCCAGGTCTTTGATTCTCAAAGTAGCCGCCTCACAAAAAAATAGAGGTTTGCACAAAACCCTAGGTTCTTCTTATAATTATCATTTACATTTAGACCCCCTCAAAAATGGGTAATAACCCACTCCCCACTCAAATCTTGAAATTGCTAAATTTAGATCTGGTTATTACAATATCCTCCCCTCAAAAGAATTCCGTCCCCGACTCTAACTCCCAAGTCGCTTCTTGTCCTTTGTGGAATTGCCACTGAAACTTTACCAAGGTGATTTCTTTATTCCTTAACTTTCTCACTTTACGATCCACAATCGCTACTGGTTCCTCTACAAAGCTTATCCTATCATCTAATTGGACATCTTCTAACGGTAACACAACGTTGCTTTCTGCTAGACACTTTTTCAAATTAGATACATGGAAAACAGGATGAACTCCTTGCAAATCCACCGGTAGATCCAACTTATAAGCTACCTCTCCAACACGTTTTGCTATAGGAAATGGTCCCACATACCTTGGTCTCAGCTTTCCCTTCTTGCCAAAACGAACGACTCCCTTCCATGGTGAAACTTTTAGCATCACCATGTCTCCTATTTGGAATTCTATCGGCTTCCGTCGCTTGTTGGCATACATTTTCTGGCGATCCTGAGCCACCTTCAACCGTTCTCGAATCTGATTAACCTTGTCGACTGTCACTTGCACAATCTCTGGTCCTGCTAACTGTCTTTCCCCCACTTCATTCCAACAAAGAGGCGTTCTATACTTCCGCCCATACAACGCTTCGAACGGCGCGACTTGAATACTGGCGTGATAACTGTTGTTATAGGAGAACTCTATTAGCGGTAGATGAGTCTCCCACGAACCTTTGAAATCGATCACGCATGCTCGGAGCATGTCTTCTAACGTTCGAATAGTTCTTTCACTCTGCCCGTCCGTCTGAGGGTGATACACCGTACTCAATCTAAGTTGTGATCCCAACTCTCTTTGGAAGCTTTTCCAAAACATCGATGTGAAACGAGCATCTCGATCTGACACAATAGAAGTCGTCACTCCATGCCTGGATACGATTTCATCAATATACAATTTAGCCAATTTCTCTAGCGGGTACGTCTCCTTGATCGGCAGAAAGTGAGCTGATTTGGTGACCCGATCCACTATCACCCAAATAGCATCGTACCCCTTAGGTGTTCGCGGCAATCCCATCACGAAGTCCATCGTTATGTCATCCCACTTCCATACCGGTATTTCCAACGGCTGCAGTTCCCTGTACGGTCTTTGATGCTCCGCTTTCACCTTCAAACACGTTAGACATCTCTCAACAAAATAAGCTATGTCTTTCTTCAAACCTGGCCACCAATAACTCTTCTTCAAATCTCGATACATCTTATTGGTTCCCGGATTTATCGAATATCACGACTTGTGCGCTTCTTCCAATACTCTCTTCCGAAGATCTTCTCGTTTCGGAATCCACACCCTCTGCTCGAAGCATCTAATTCCACGATTGTCAACGGTTAGCGAATCAACGATTCCTACGATTCTTTCGATTTTCAAATTTCCCCCCGTCACTACTTCCTCTTGATATTTCTTGACTTCTTCCAGAAAGTTTGAAATCGCCTCAACTCGATACGCTACTACTTTGGACATCGAACTATGCTCTTTCCGACTTAGAGCGTCTGCTACCACGTTCGCTTTACCTGGGTGATAAAAGATCTCACAGTCATAATCACTCAACCATTCCATCCACCGCCGTTGCCTCATATTTAACTCCTTTTGATTGAATAGATGCTGAAGGCTCTTATGATCGGTATAAATTTGGCATTTAACTCCATACAAGTAATGCCTCCAGATCTTCAGTGCAAATACCACAACCGCCAGCTCCAGATCGTGCGTCGGATAATTCCTTTCGTGCTCTTTCAATTTCCGAGACGCATAAGCTATTACCTTTCCATTTTGCATCAACACACACCCTATGCCGAGTTTCGAAGCATCGCTGAAAATTACGAATCCTTCCGTACCTTTGGGCAACGACAAAATTGGTGCACTACTCAATCTCTTTTTCAATTCGCCGAATGCATCCTTCTGAGCCCCGCTCCATGAGAACTTAATATTTTTCCTCGTTAGAGCGGTTAACGGCGTGGCTATTCTTGAGAAGTTTTGGATGAACCTTCGATAATAACCTTCCAAGCCAAGGAAACTCCTTACTTCGGACGGCGTCTTTGGCGCCTCCCATTCTTCGATTGCCTTAATCTTCGTTGGATCCACTTTGATTCCGTCTCCGACACCACGTGTCCTAAGAACTGCACTTCTCTTAGCCAAAATTCGCACTTTGAGAATTTGGTGTACAACTTCTCTCGTTTAAGCAATTCTAACACAGCTCGCAGATGAATTTCATGGTCACTCCTGGACTGTGAGTAGATCAGTATGTCATCAATGAAGACGATGACACACTTGTCCAAGAAGGGACTACATACTCTATTCATCAGATCCATGAACGCTGCCGGTGCGTTCGTCAGCCCAAATGGCATGACTAGAAACTCGAAGTGTCCGTACCTCGTACGAAACGCAGTCTTGGGTACATCCTCCTCTCTAACCTTCATCTGATGATAACCCGAACGCAGATCTATCTTCGAGAAGTAACTCGCTCCCTGCAACTGATCGAAGAGATCATCAATCCTAGGAAGCGGGTGCCTATTCTTAACTGTTAACTTGTTGAGCTCTCGATAATCTATACACATTCTCATCGACCAGTCCTTCTTCTTGACAAACAGTACCGGCGTTCCCCACGGCGACGTACTGGGTCGGATAAAACCCTTATCCATCAATTCCTCCAATTGCGTCATCATCTCCTTCATCTCGGCTGGAGCCAAACGATAAGGATCCCTTGCTACTGGTGCCGCCCCCGACATCAAATCTATCCTGAACTCCACTTGCCTATCTGGTGGCAGAGTGGTTAAATCTTCGGGAAACACTTCCGGGTACTCACACACTATTGGAACAGATTCTAATCCTTTCTTCTCCTTCTTAGCGTCTACCACATACGCGATGAATCCTACACACCCTTTCACTAGACAACGCCTAGCCTTGATCATCGAGATCAAGCAAGACTTTCTATCCCGACGATCCCCATAAACTATGACTTCCTTCCGATCCGGCAAAGATATGTGGATTAGCTTCTTATTACAAACGATGTTGGCATCGTTAGACGCTAACCAATCCATCCCCACAATGACGTCAAATTCCCCCATACCCATTGGATATAATCGCAATGGGAAGGTATGACCGTCAATGTCTATACTACACCCATCATAAACTTCTCCCACTAAGACCCGACTATCATCGGCTACTTCTACTTCGAACCCTTGACTAAGCTTCTTGGGTTTCACTAGCAGTTTGTGCACAAAATTCGGTGACACAAACGAACGGTTCGCACCCGAATCGAACAAAACTTTAGCAAAAATCGAGTCTATGGGAAAAGTACCTGTTACCACATCAGGTGTTTCGACCACCTCCTCAGCTGTCATGTTGAAAGCCCTTGCTCTCGCACGAGCTGGCTCCACTTTCCTCTCATTCCCTTTATCACCAAGTACCCCAGCAGTTCCCTTCTTTAGCTGAGGGCACTCAGTCCTGATATGATCAGGAGACCCACACTGATAACACGTCCTCGACTCGCGGCAGTCACGAGCCATATGCCCCACCCTTCCACATTTGTAGCATCCTTCTCTCTCCATCATACATTCCCCCTTGTGAACTCTATTACATTTGCTACATGGTTTGATCTCAATCTTAGAATTACCCCGATGATCAGTTTTTGCCGATTTGAACATCTTGGATTGACGGTTTGGCCCTTCCCATTTCCGTTTGTCTCCGCTTCTCTCGGTGGTCTGACAATTATTCTCCTTCTCACGCAGCTCAACTGCATTTACCGCCGCCTGAAATGTTGCTGGATCCTTGTTTGAGACAAACTCTCGGATGTTACCTCTTAACACATAGATATAGCGTTCCACCCGCCTTTCTTCGTTAGGCACGTAGATTTCAGCAAACCTGGATTTCTCAATGAACTTGGTTGTATAATCTCGAACGGTCATGTCTCTCTGTTCCAAGCTTAAAAATTCCTCCTCCAACCTTGTAATTGCCGCCAGAGGGCAAAAATGCGCCTTGAACCTTTTTACAAACTCGGTCCACAACATCTCCCTAGCTACCGCTGAACCCTGACCGTTGGACTCCACATCCCACCACATGACCGCCTCGTCTTTCAGCATAGCCAAGGCGTAAACAACCTTGTCCTCTTCCAAACACTTGCTGGTGTCAAAAGCGAGTTCCATTCCTTTTACCCATTTCATTGCTAGGATCGGGTCACATTCACCTTTGTAGGTAGGAGGTTTGCAAGCAGCAAACTCCTTGAAGCTACAACCTTTTCCACCCATCGATTTGGTCACTACTGCAGCAGTTGTCTGAGAGTGACTCCCTACCATAGTTATCGGTGAATCCGCCACTTCAGTCGTTTCTTTGCTCCCACTCTTCTCCTTACTTGCCGACGCCTCATTGGATCGCTGCGTCAACAACGCGTTCAAGGTTTCTTGCAGCCTCCCCATCTCAGCCGCAAAGGTTTCTTGCGTGACAAACCCCTGCGTTCGTCCCCCGCCACGATTTTTATTCTGCCTCCGACCCCTCACTGAGGCTGAACTTTCTTGGAGTGAAGCTTCTAGTTATGGTCCCGCATCCACGCTTCTAGCCCGACGCACCACACGAGTCATTTTTCCACCTTCCCGCAGCTGGTCCCTTAACTTGCGTGGTTGCTTTCTTTGTTGCTTTCCCTTTTGGTCGTCCCCGACCCTTCCCGCGGTTAGCCGCTGCATGAAGAGGAGCAACAGGTCCATCCTCAACCACTTCGTTAACAGGTGCCACCTCAACTGCTGGCACCGATCTGCTCCTAGTAATTCTTTCAGACATAGCTACAAATAAACACCAATAAAAACCCATTAAGGTAACTCCCAAAGCAATAAAGCAAGTTAAGCACACACATGTACCTGTAAATTTACAATTACACTGGCCAGATGTAATTCTAAATTTACCTTACATATTAGTCCTCACCACTCTATCACCCGACTTCCTACGGCCATCCTATAATCTCAGATGTGATGCACACACTAAGTTTAAGTCTAAGCCCAACTGGTAACCTAGATCCCTTAAACTATGGCTTTGATACCAACTATAACAACCCAACCAGAAATCAAAGGCAGAATAAATCCAAAAACCACCATTAGATAACAATCCCTCAAAAGAGAGGGTTCAAGCTTACAATAGATAATTCGAGGTTCGATATACAGATCAACCTACACAACTGAGATATCTAAAAATAGCAAAATTGACGGTCTTCTATTTGATCCGCTAGACTTTCTCTTTGCCCTTAGCCACACCACCTAACTCACGACGGCCTGAAAAGGGTTTTTAGTTTTGAAAGAGCGAGGGTTAGACCATGGGTCTAGTGAGTTCCCTCAAACAGTTAAGCAATAAATTACTTTCCAGAAATAAAACAACATTTAATAATGGCATTTAAATAAAACACGTTACGGACCACACGACCGTCCAAGACGATGTGTCTAACTCGCGTTGCCTTAATGTTGGGACACACCCCCAACGACATGAACGGGACACACTCCCCGACACGAGTAGGCGGGCCACACTTCCCGACTTAGGTCACATAACCCACAATTTATGTATGCATACATATAATCAACAACAATTTATAACACGCTTGATCAGTTAATAAAACCATGCCATCATAATAAATCAAAGTTTAAAAAAAATAAACTTCACATGCTTTCATCATCAAAAGGTTTAGTTTAGAAAAACTCACCTGGCGTTCTTTGCTTTACTCTTTACTTTTACCTTAAACTCGAACCGAACCTATAAAGCAGGACATCGTCCGGTAAATTTCTAATACAATCCATATTGCGAAAATCAACTTTAACCCTATAACTCAACATCATAGCTTACTAACTTAACTCGATATTACTAGACTTGGAAATAAATCACTCCCCAATCCTGATTATTTGCATAAAAAGAGTAAGAGAACGCGGCCAACTGTTGAAAGTCCCATACCACTCCTAAAAAAAAAACCAATGGACCGAAAATAAAATTTAAATCACATGGGCTTCGGCCCACCAGCCACAACTCGACGACCGGGTAAGCCTTAGGGTCACTCGACCGGAATTGAGCATTCGACCGGTGCTTGGTCCTTCGACCGGTGCTTGGTCCTTCGACCGGTGCTTGGTCTTTCGACCGGGAATGCATTCGACCTCGACCAATACTGATTCGATCGGGAATGCATTCGACCTCGACCGATACTGATTCGATCGGGAATGCATTCGACCTCGACCGATACTGATTCGATCGGGAATGCATTCGCCCGAAGGCAATTTGGTGTTCGCGAACTCCCAGAGCATACAGACTGAGATTTTCGCTCAAAACTTGGAATCGATTGCTACTAAAAGCAGGTTCCATGGCAAACACAAAAATTGATTTTACCAAATCACCATTAATCCTTACTATCCTCTTATCTAACAACTCGATCAAATTCAAACCCAGCAAGCTACCAACTCAGATTCCAACCATCCCCAACCATGATTATAAAGACGAAATTACTAATATCTTGAAGAGTTTGAATAACAAAGAAGCTTACCTTCGATGTAGGCAACCAACAAATCTGGATCTCCTTGAAATTTCTCTCCTTCTCGGTCTCTATCTCAAAATCGCTTCCAGGTCTTTGATTCTCAAAGTAGCCGCCTCACAAAAAAAATAGAGGTTTGCACAAAACCCTAGGTTACTTCTTATAATTACCATTTACATTTAGACCCCCTCAAAAATGGGTAATAACCCACTCCCCACTCAAATCTTGAAATTGCTAACTTTAGATCCGGTTATTAGAGATAATTTAATACCTTTCATCAAAAGTTAAACCAAGAGTAAATTACATGATTGGTCTATGTAATTTATTTGTTTTAACAGTTTGGATACCTAAAATGAAATATCTATGGATTGCATCCTCATGGTTTGCATTTTATAACGCCTTGCGTCCCTGCTTTTAACTCGGTTAAAAAATTTATGTTAAATAAGTTAATTACAAGGGCATTTTAGTCATTCTGTTTTATTTTTATTTTCAATTAAAACAAGAACCAAATATGTAGCTTACTCTATTCTTTATCAATAATTGGTCCCACCTTTTTCTCTCTTACCAATTAAATGGTGCCATCAGTTATTTATTTATTTATTTAGTTTCGTCTAACCCCACCAGCAGCACCACCACCACCTGCAACCCATGTTCACCACAAAATCAATATACATAGTATGAAGAAAAACCCAAATCAGTCTCAAATTCTTAATCAAAAACCTAAATTGTGTGATACATTCTAAAATTAAAATCTAAATTAGATGGAATTGAAATCTCCATTTCCAGATTGAGGATTGTGAGGTGAAACCTCATATTCCCCAATAAGACCTCATCGTCCCACCCAGATCCTGACCTCTCCTAAATCCAGACCTCAACAAGACAACAACCAGATCCAGACCACCTCCAACGACCAGACCCTCACCGTCCCACCCTCCCTCCAACGACTTCCTCTTCCACGTCCCACCACTTGTCTCTTCGTCTTCATCACCACAGGGATGGAGTCACAGCCGGAATGGGAGACTTCAATGATGCATAAGATTACTTGAATGACGAACATAAGTTTAATATCATCCATAGATTAGTTTTGCTTTTCCCCAGGATTGATGCCGACCCTTTCGATGGTTTCGTTACTGAACACGAGCTCACATAGTGGAACATTGAGCAATCGCAGAGGGAAGTCCTTCACCGCAGATAAAGGGAGATGCAACTGCATGATATAAGACCACAAGGATGAAGACGAAGAGATAGGTGGTGAAGCAAAAGTGGTCGTGGGGAGGAGGCGGTCGGTCTGGATCTCTGTATCGCCGGAGATGACAAAAGGGGAAGGTCCTTGTATTCCGACGATAATTTGGGGGAATGGTCTTTGTGCGTGTGCCTTCCCAAGATAGATAATATACATACACACACACACACATACACACACACACACACATATATATATATATTATAATAGAGTAAATTACGTGTTTGATCCTGATGTTTTTAATAAAAATATAACAAAAATAAAATGACTAAAATACCCTTGTACTTAACTTATTTAACAGAAAATTTTTAACAGAGTTAGATTTAGGGACCCAATGCGTTATAAAATGCAAACTACAAAGATGTAATTCATAAATATCTCAAAGTAAGGACCCAGAGTGTTAAAACACTTAAACCACATGACCAAATATGTAATTTACTCTTAAACCAAGAAATAGAATTAATTGAACTTGTTTTAATTGTTGATATATAATGTTTTTAGTGTTGTAGGATTATGTACCATCGTCAAAAGGAAGTGATTGATATAATATTTTTCTAGTATTAGAATTTACCATAATGAATGTTTCCTTTTCTTTGTAAATTTCTCCCTATTTAAAGAGCTTATGATTAATGAGAATTACAGATTTCATTCTCTCTATTTACTGTTGTTCTATCATGCCTTTCCTATAACACGTTATCAACACATACGTTCTATGAAGATTATCAAACCCGGCACCAAAATATTGCCTTTTTATGCTACTGCTCCTTCAATTAAATCAGGTATAGTTTCGATTCTTTTACATTTAGTATCGTAATGAACTTTGATACCCTGATAAACCGATTAACATCTTGTTATTGCACATCTATGATTTCATGTTTAAAGTATATGCTTAATTAATATTGTGAAATATTTACTACTTCCTTTGAAAATTTTAATTTATTTGTTTTGTGATTAAACACCTAACGGATTGAAAAAAAAACTTTATTTTTTTGTTCAATTGATCTTGGCGAAAAAAAAAAGAATCCAAAATCAATATGTTTTAACTTGTATGGTGTTTTATTTTGGTTAATCAAATAATTTATAGATTTGTTTAAATATTCTTAAAATATATAATTTTATCATATATGTATTGTTTTATAACAAGTTAATGTAAGATATGATAATTTATTTGATTCAATGATATGAGTTATTTAATATTTTAGTTGCTATTTTAAACCAACTATATATGGATATGTAAATCTAAATACATTCCTATCATTTATATTAATATTTAAATATTATATTAATATTTAAGCATATTTGAAGTCTCTTGAATTCTTAGTAGTCATATTTGCGATTTAGGATCATATAATAATATAATTGTTAAAATGTTTTGTAGTTTATTTATTTTGACATTGAATGTTTTATCAAATCCGACACCAAACCTAAACCGTTGTTTCTGTTACGAGATGATCTCGTGTACGCTATTGTTCTGTTAATTAAATCAAGTATCTTTTCGGTTCTTTCATATTTATCCTAATGAAATTTGATACACTGAACCGTTAAAAATATATTGTTGCATATATGTAGTTTCACACAAAAACTTGATTGATATTACATTTAATCCACCTTTTAAATTAAAAATAATTTCCTTTAAGGTGTATCACGAAAAAAAAAAAACAAAGAAGCTGATGAAAATCGATCTATTTTAAAATCTTAATTATCAAGTCTTGATTTTTTTATATGTGTTAATGCTTGTAAACTGTTCTTTTTTGGACGATAGCTTTATTATTATTGTGATATGTTATCTTTTTCCTTTAAATATTTATTTAATGGTTAATTAACTATTATTTAGATATGATAGTTAATTTATTTAACTTGGCTTGCCATTTTTAATTTAATTATACGGGGTAATAAATATTTATAAACTTGATTGTGGATTTAGTATTTAATTGATTTCCCCACATAATATTTAAATGTTATATCTTAATTACATATCATAATCTTATAACTAACTTTTTGGAAGGTACACTTCCAATCCTTATATATTTTGTTTTTTATACCAAAAGCTCCAAAAATATTAGTAATATGTTAAAAATTTGAATTTGAATTTGACTTTATGTCAAACCCAAAATTTATTTGTCTAATGACAAAATCTCCAAAAATAATATGAAGGTATTAAAACACTAAATGTGGCTTCATATGCCAAACTCATATTCATTTTGGCCTCATGCCAAAAGCTCTATAATTAATAATGTTATCTTCAAATTAAATAAATCTCAAAATATCGATTGGATTTTGTCAAACGGGTGTAAATAGACCTAAGGTTTGTAGGGACTTAAGAAATCCATGTGATTCCCATACTACCTGAAAATCCAATAGATTGAGTGATTTGTTTTCGCAAATTGAAATATTGATGAAGTATTATCAACAAAATGTAAGCATACAAAAATCCAATATTGTTATGATAATGAAATTTCATAATCATAATCCATTTTCTTATCAAAAAGAAAATCATATATTATCCTTTATATATGTAAATGGTTGAAACAACTCATCCCAAAATCAACGTCCTAAACTCAAAAGAATCCGAGTATCATAAATGAGTATATAAACCTCCTTTTGAAAAAGTACAAGAAAATATTTAAAGTCAATTAACTCCCCAATTGACTCAAAAACCATCCTCTTGAAAAGGTACAAACAAATACCCTCATGTTTTGAGACGACATATAAATCATAAGTTTCATAGGAATACCTTTACTAGAAACACCCAAATAAATGTGGGATGTCCCGAAAGGGATAATAGGGAGTAATCACGAATATGTACTTCCCGAACTAATCGTACAGTGGAATGAAACTCTCTTACTTGATTACAAAAAAGGTAACTGATTTCAACAAAGAAATGTTATATCCAAAACGCGTCTCAATCTCTGTGGCAAGAAACTCACAGAAGTTGACATGATTCGTAACATTATTTCCACCTTTCATATATCAAAAATATTAATGAACTAATATAAGTTGGAAAGTAACCTTTAGACAAATCCATCAACCTACTGCAAGTGGTTGAGAGACATAACAAGGTTCTTCGAATAACAACACCACATATGCCGGGACAAAGAAAATTCTCGAGATCAATAATGAACGCATTAAAGGTGGAAACAACTCCAAAGAACAGAGAGTTTAAAACAATTTCACACATGTGACATTTATGCACTATGTGGACGAAACCCTAGAACCGGGTCAGGGTCTCGGTAAGAGTCGGTGATGATTTTTCAACATCTGGAGTAGAGATACAACTACCGCCCAGGTGAAAATGGACAATCAAAGAAATGTACTAAAGAGTGTTTCCGTAGAAAAGGGAACAAATTAAAAATGAACTATATCATATTAATTTAAGAATGATAAAGTATAGGGTTCTTTGAAATTTATTTTATAGCATTTTAATTAATTTCTTTTGCTTAAGTAAAATCGAATATGTAACCATTATAGATGTAAATAAATACATATAAATAAATAAATAACAAAACTATCAATATTATCCGTTCCATATAGGAATGCATCGAGGAGAACTTGAGTTTTTGTAGAATATTCCACACAATCTAAAATGATAGACAAATACTTATTTTATAATTCATTCAACCAAAATACTTAGACGACAAATTGTCATTTTCTTGTTAGTACAAGATCAATAAGAACTTTGTAAAGATATTCGTATCAAATGGAAATTATAATGAGCATATATACATAAGTTCTAATAAATTTGAAAGTAAACATATATAATGGAAACTATGTGTCAAACTAGCTAGTAGATTATTGAGTCATCGAAACATTTTTTTCCACCAATAAAGAACTTTAGGGAAATGACACATATATGTTTCGACATGACCATGTGGGACACCATGGTTATGACATAGTGATCCGTGTATTGAAAAATACACATAGACACATTCTCTTTCGCGTGATAGGCAAAAGAGGCAAATTGCAACTGTTGACTTCTGCAACATAAGAAACAACATTTCCATCATAATATGACCTCTTGAATACCTAAAATTTTGTATATACTCTAATCCTTAGCCAAGACAAGAATGAGATCATCGTAAAGCTAAGGACATAATACAAAAATATTCCATTGTTACAACGAATACACGGTGATATTTATGGACATAAACATCCAGAATGCGGGCCATTAAAACTTTATGGTTCTGGTTTCGATACGATGAACGCATGTCGTATTATTGTCCACATGAAATACTGCACTCCTAGCACTAGCTATACGTTTAAGGGCTCACCACCCTGATTATTTCATCAAGTCTACATGACTTGGAATGCTGGAGAATTTACATCATAATGATTTGATGTTAATTGCATATGTATGAAAATCAATGTAGAGTTTCCTATACCCCATGTGTATATATAAAATGGTCTCATAGAAGTTGTTATTAAAAGAATATGATGACATCTAGGGTATTAATAATGCGCACCAATTTACCCACATCTACCTGGGGTTGTATAATTATTATATGCAGTTTTTTTCGTTTTTAGACCCACTGCTTGCTAACCAATCTCATGCGTACCAGTTGGTAACTGGATATAAGCCTGATACTTTACATTTACGCATGTTTGATTATATGTGCCAATTGCGCCCCCATAGCGCATTGAAATGCGTCCTTAAAGACGATTTGGTATATGTTGGATATGAATCCCCAACAATTATCTGGCAATCAGAATATTTGACTAGTGATCTCTTTACCGCTAGATTTGCGGGTTATCACTTTCATGAGACAGTATTCCCGTTGTTAGGGGGAGATAGGAAAAAAGATTTTCCATGGGAACGACAGGAAGTGTCATTGAATATTTTCACTCTGTCTCGTTTTGATCGCCAAAACTTCACAACGTAATGTTGAAGTCAAACGAATCAGACTCGATACCTGATACATTTAATGTTATTCCCGAAGTGACAAGATCACATATACGAGTTGCAAATATACTCGCAAGGTTAAAGTCCCCAAACAAGGGCACAACGTCGCTGGAAAGTGCGTTGCAATCACACATGGTGGAGGTGTGGTTAAGGTTGTAGCTCCCAAACGGAAATGGGGGAAGCTACTTGGTTCGATAGATACTCATCTTAAGGAAGAGAAGAGTAAGGCACAACTATTTGTCATCAATACATAAACCTCTCATGAGATTGTCTATGATTAAACTATGTCTATGAATCATTACTGGAGGACGCTCCAAAGTTAATATTGATTCTAGGGATTAAAGAAATCTCAAATGAATTATGAGATTGCATATGAGTCGATGGACAGATCATACATACTCATTGATGATATGTTTCCCATATATTGTTGCTTATGAGATGATAGAGCACATTGACATCGAACCATGCTCAGTTGAAAAATATCAACAAAGAGCAAATTGACCTAAATAAACAATCCAGGAGAATCATAGTATTTGACAAATGAACAAGTATTTGGTTTGGTAGTGCTAACCCACCAAGTGTAAAGCCTGTAAGACATAGATAAATCATTTGTCGTAGAGCGTAATGAGAATAATTAAGTCATAATGTATGAGACTCTCATTTGGCGAAAAGTTTCTCACAACACCCTGGATTGACCATGAGAAGACTTACTCTCCCGTGATGGACGTTATAACGTTATGCTAATTAATTAGCCTAGTAGTTTTCGAAGGACTGGAAATGCATCTCATAAATGTGGTTACCACATATCTCTACGGGGATCTAAATTTAGAGATATATAAAAGTGTTTGATGATATTAAATTACCAAAATCAAGTAACTCTAAACCACAAAATGCGTTTGCAATAAAATTGAAACGCTCACTTTATAGATTAAAGCAATCTAATCTATAAATGATATATAAGAACTAATGGAATACTTGATTGAGAAAGGATATATAAAAACGATTAACTGTTCCCTTGCGTATTTATTATGGAAAACAAGTTCCAGATTTTCAAAGTAGCTCTATATATCAATGTTATGAACATAATAGGCACTCTTGATGAAATAAGAGGAACCGCAAGCTACTTGAAATCTGATTTTGAGAGGAAAGATCTTAGAAAAACTTGGTTTTGTCTAGATATTTGAGCTAGGACACCGAGTTTGTGAAATATTAATTTATCGATCGCATATGTCCAGAAAATAATCAGACAATTTAATATGGACAAAGCGCTTCCGGTTAGCACTCCCATGATCGGTCAAAGCGTCGGATATAAGGAAAGATACATTTCTTCTAAAAGGATGATGACGAAAAATGTTGGGAGTTGGAATTCCCTATCTAAGTACAATATGCGCATTATTGTACTTAGCACAATACACTTGACCGTATATTATATTCCTCAGTGAATTTGTTAGGTAAATTTAGCTCAGCGCCAACGCAACGTCATTGGAATGATATCAAATTAATCTTTTGAAACCATTGACATAGGCTTATACTTTCCCTATAGAAAGAAAAATGGGGTTGATAATGAAACTTCAATACATACTTAGAATGTAAGCAGCAAAAATACTAGTTCTTATAGAAAAACACCAAACAATGTCTTGGTATGTCATTGCTGATATTAGGTATCTGTCTGACCCATACAAAGGTTGTTCCCAAACTGGATAAAGAATTACCACAAGGAACATGCCGATTGCTTGGAAGTGAATTAAGTAATTCTTTGTAACTACCCCCATTGAACTAATCCAAGAATATTACTCCCCATGATAATTGAATAATGTATATGATTAAGGACTATCATTGCATATAGTAGAGGAGCTAGTAATTCTGGGTTCAACCAGTATCCTACTTGCATATATGGAAATAATGCATCATGTATCGAAGAAATGAACATAAGATACATCAAATATTCTGCTTAAGTCTTATACAATCAGCAATAAGAAAACTCTCATCGAGATTTAATTAAATCAAGTAAGATGTCAGAAGAACATGACACACTTTATCAAATCATTACCTAAAACCATATATTGGGAAACATGTAGAAAGCAAGTGCAAATATTTTCCAAACTCCCTTGATTAATGCACGAATCAGGGGGAGTAATAGACAAAAGGGGGAGTCTACTATATTTGTGATATTGGTATGTTGTGCTCTTTCCTTCAACCAAGATTTTATTTTTCTCATTGGGTTTTGTTCCTTGGTGTAAGGTTTTAGTGAGACAACTGTATATATACCATCATGATTAATGTACGAATCTAAGAGAAAACTAGACTGAAGGAAAAGTCTATATATTGCAAAAAAACTGGTGCGTTGTACTCTTTTATTCGTCCTATTTTTTTATCCCACTGGGTTTTATTTTGGCGTAAATGAAGTGATTGTAGGATTACTCATTTGACTTGGCACAAGGGGGAGTGTTGTAGGATTATGTGTCATCATCAAAAGAAAGTGATTGATATAATATTTTCCTAGTATTATAATTTACCATAATGAATGTTTTATTTTCTTTGTAAACTTCTCCATATTTAAAGGGCTTATGATTAATGAGAATTACAGATTTCATTCTCTCTGTTTACTGTTGTTCTATCATGCTTTTCCTATAACATTTAGATAATTTATACATTTTTAGTTTTAATATTACATATGAAAAGAAAAAGTTCACTTATTTTTTGTATATAATTTTGCAGTCTTAATAAAGTTGAAACACATAATGTGACATTTGATAATAGAAAATATTTGTATTTAAAAACAAAAAAAAATACTATTTTAATTATATAATATCTATATTCACTAAACAACACATATAAATTTTTATGTTCGTTTAGGATTGAACGAACACGAACACATCCGATTTTTAAACGAACGAACACGAACACAAAAAGTTTTGTTCGTGTTCGTTAAACAAACGAACATGAACAAGTATTTATTCGTGTTCGTTCGGTTCGTTTACAGGCCTACCTGAACCCCTATTCTTCTGAAAGGTAAGGATATTGGGCACCGTTAAACCAAATGGGCGTTGTCAAGAAAAAACATTTTCTTCTTCTTTTTGTTCTTAAGAAAAGGCTTTTTTAATTGTTTTTTGAAATAAAATAGTTTGGTTGCTTTTGAGACGTGATGATGAATTGAAAAAATGGTGACAAAGTAGATTATATACCAACCCACTTAAAACACAAACTACGTACATCCAATGTGATAAACAAATTGAAATGAAAGGTGCCAACATACTTATGATTTCGTGTGCATATTTTTAAAAAGGTATAGATTGACAGTAAATGTCTACTTTAAAGAAAAAGCCTTTGCATATTTTTAATACATGACTACATATATGTGTATTTTAATAATTTAATAATTTAAATTTTCTCATCTCTTCGAAAATTATGGTTCAATCAAAGAATGTGTAACATCAAATCATGGTTAAGTCTTTCTTTTCTTTTGTTTGTGTAGCAAAAATTGCAACATTTACACTTGTACGTAATTACAACAAAATTATGTTTATAGGGGCTAAATCAAATGAAAATCACAAATATGTTACAAACATGTGAGAACTAATATAAAAATATTTTTTCACATGATATATTTTCACCAAAAGCTTGGATTTAATATATTTCTTCCTATATATTTGTTTTATAATATGATAGTTTTACATGTATTTGTTTCACCACATGAATATTTTTTACCTGTATTTTTCATTTCACTAGGTGAATCAAATTTTATTTCTCACGTGTAATCTTTTCACAAGGTGAACAAAAACAAATATGAAACAATATCTTAAATCATAGGTTTTGATGGAAAAAAATCATGTAAAAAAATATTTTTATATCGGTTCTCAAGGGTTTGTAATATATTTTTGGTTTTCATTTGATTATCGGCTTATATATATATATATATATATATATATATATATATATATATAGAGAGAGAGAGAGAGAGAGAGAGAGAGGTTCATGGGAAAACCTCAAAAAAATGGAAAACTGAATAACACTTTGATAGCCATTCATCTGGACGGCTAACACCCAACTTCGCTCCAATACCCACCTCACAACATCCCTATAATAAAATCTTTATCACCACGGGAATGCTTATACACATCGGTACTTAATCATCACCATCTATCCTTCTTTAAAATTCCATCACCGAAAGGTCGATATTTCCCATGATCCAACCGGGATACTTCCGATCATTCCAAGATCTCTTGACATCCAAGAAGACAAGTCGACACCTAGGACTAAACGGTGACATCGAGAACGTAGGCATCCCACCCAAAATTTCAATCCAGACGGATGGTCGCACTAAGGATAGCACCAAACAGAGTGCTAAAAATCCCAAATCTTACATTTCTAACAAACGGACCACAAGAATTTTCCTTGATCGCGAAACCCACAAGGACGGTACACCATCACATAAACCATGATGTCACACCGACGAGCAATCCACCAAAACGAACCCAATCTAATCGCAGATAATCACCTAAGACCTCATCCCGCATGATTACCGAAGTATAAAATCACCCCTTAATTAACTGGGAAGACTTGAATCTACCACCTCCACTATTCAAACGCGGCCCGATTCAAACTAAAACTCAAATTCAAGATCGGCCACCAGTCGGATCATCCGACGCTTCAAATCCCAAGGACTCCTTACTTCCTTAATTACAACTCCCTCCGCAATAGGGTTTAAATCTATATACCTAACGAGTTCAAGGTTTTCACCCAGTATGCCAATTTGAAATCTTATAAAACTTTCGAATACATAAGTTTTATAGCAAATAAACGTGCGGTAAAATAATATACTACCGTTTATTCGGTAGGTTTCAAAATTGATTTGCCAACACTACGCATATAAAACCATTTTCCAAAACTCCTTTGATCAGTACATACGTTAATATGGGCAGAAATAAAATATGCGTAGCAAAATTTTAAATGGACTACCATGGTCCTAACATACATCCACTTATATCATAACTGTGAAAGTGATATAAATTTGTACAACGCCCAAAGGAAAATTTTACGACTCAAATTTTAAAACCTTTTCCAACAACGCAAATTATCAGAAGATAAAATTTCCAACAAAACTCATATACGTCCGTTTATTTTCCCAAATTTAATTACAAGATAGGAACGTAAGTGGCCGCACAGATAAAACGCACTTACTCAAGGCAGTACTACTAGATAGGAAAGTATGTGTTGCGGAATTTATGACAACAAAGTTTATAATTGAAGCATGTGTAAATAAACAGTTCTATTTTGAAATAACATCAACCTTTTACACATTTAAATACACCAACAATATGATTTAATCCAAATAGAATTAGTATGAAACGAGTGACACTTGAATATAGTCCAGAGATAAATCACGCAAAATGAAACTTTCCCAAAACAACGCGTGAGATGACGTCTCAAAACTTATAAATCAACGCACACAATAACGTACATATACACGTCCCAAAATTCACCTACACGATGCAAAGTGTCGTAAGATAAGACACCGTGCCACTCAACTGAACTTTCATAAAACTCAATAAAGCTAAAATCAAACGGTGTCAAAATTTCATTTCCCTCCATAATAATAAAAACGTAATACGACAATAAATCTGAAATGTCACATTCTAAATCGCAACGTAAGATAAAGTGATCATTTTCAACAAAACTTTCAGGAGGTACGCCGCTCAAAATTCGTAAATTTACACGCAATAAAATTGAAACCCACGCAACACAAAGTACACTCACACGCCCGAAACGTCGCAAAATAATATCTTATAAAACTCAACGCGACTCATACAGACTAAAATTTCCAAGAAAGCTCCGACTCAAAAACATGGGAACAACTCTTCCTTTAAAACCTTAACATACGTGGAGAAGATCCAATGTCAAGTTCAAAAATTCCACAGTTACTTGCCAGTACCTCAAATGACATTAAAATATGGACCTTAAAATATCCAAAAAATAGCGTTAGACACAAAACTAGGATAAAGAGATTTTTAACAACAATATGCAATCGCGTGCAACAAAACACTCTTATGTATGCTCAAACTCGTGGTTTAAAAACCGATGAGTAATGAAAGCTTTATCGGGACTTTGTAATTTAGCTCACTTTATGTTTGAGAACATGAGAAACAATTTATGCAAACTCATTTTAGAACTACATTTCGTGCATAGATTTGGTCGGCACCCCGCATCAAAGGACTACACTCCTCCATTCTCCGACATACTATTGTCATTCGGATGCATCATACATCTTAGAGCTGCAAACCCACTAATTGGGTTAACTTACAATTTCCCCTCGAAATAAAATTGGTCTAACGAACTTATAGTTCTAATCCAACCAATAATTCTTACTCAAAATGATCAACTTATTGCATTCAACGTGACATTGCTATAGACACCAACCTTTCCTTAGATTACCCGCTTAGGAACTTTCTCACTACCCCAACGGTCATCATACCAGGGTAGTTCAAGTATGCACATGTAACATGTAGGTTCACCATAACACTGGACAGGTGCCATTATGAACGTACCATACATGATCATCCTTGCGACCCTTGACAAATTTTCCGTTTCTAGCGACTCGATCAACTCCAAAATACCTTATCTTAAGGAGCCTAATGTGCAACTTCACTTTCAATTACTTATAAGAACGCTAGTTTGAGTCTAGGCATCCAAAAATCAATACCTAAATCTCTCAAACTTAAGCTCTGATACCAACTTGTAACACCCTAAATTCTGGCAATAACAACTAATTTAAAATTTTCTAAATACATCGAAAATCGAATCATCTACAATCACGAATTAAGGTTTATCCTCAATACATGCACTTCATTCTATACATACAGTCAAAATACGGACGACTGCTACTAAAAACCCAATAACTGTCGCTACCTCCAACCGCGGAAGACTTCACCATCTACCTAACCTTGGGCAAAGTTAAGCCTCAACTCTTCATGGATCTGCTAGAATCCAAACCCTCAAGTGGAACCTGATGCACATCCCGACAAATAAAAAGGTTAGGTTTAATGCCTAGTGAGCTCAAGAGTTTTCAACATATATAAATAAATCGTTTAAAATGGAAGAATGCAATTAAAATCATAATCTTTCAAAATGATATGCTTTGCTTATGAAAACGACTCGTTTACCAATAAACATGCATTTTAAACGAAAGAGACGCCAAGTTGATCACTAACCAAACCAAGCTATTTTACAGAATAAGATTTCAATATAAACGTTCTTTCATAAACTTAGATTTAACCCAAAACTTACTCAAAATGAGAATAGAGAGAGAGCTCCCAATTTTTATAAAACGCGGGTAAATGTTATATCTCGAAATACCCAACGCGGGTGGAACAAGTTGCACAACTCATAAACCATAGGTGAAAATCTATATAAATAAACATTGTCATGAATACGGACAATAGACCCAAAACTCACGCAACCATAAAATAGAAAGAAACCAAATACTGAAAACGTAGAAATGACGCATTCCATTCAAACCTTAATATACGTGGGGAAAACCCAATATTAAAGCCATCATTTATCGTCGACCACATAAAAACCAAAGTTGGTAAAATACGACATTCCCATTTAAAATACCACGAATCAACGATGAGGAGATCCGTAAATACCGAGAATAGAGAAACACGCAAGCAGGCCGTTCACGCGACTTCTTTGCATGTCCCCTAAACGTTTCCATCTGGGGTGACGAGAACACGTGAATGGGGCCACCCGTGATGTTATTGGATTTCACCAACGTGCCCCAGTCCTAGTTCCCATGCCATACAAGACATCACAATCCTCGGACCTGTTGCTGCCCATTGCCATACTCCGCCGAGTTCCACTCCGAGGTCTTACGAGCCCGGGTGCCTATCCAATCTAGACGAGTTTCAACTCTGCGGTTCGAACCACATATTTCTACTCGCTAGCAAACCTGAGCGGTCACTAAAAGTAACCCAAAACCTCAGGCCTTACACAACCGACAGACTTACGTACCTATGGATCCATTACGACACTGTCTAGCATTACATGACTCCAAATGAATGATCAAAGCACACAAAGCATGTAATTCACCAATGACATAAACGATCGTCATCATACTCAAATCCTACAACGGTTATAAATCCGGGCAAATGTCCACACGACTCAATTAGTCAAAACCGAGCCAAAGCCCCAACTCTTTACGTAAATACTCAAATAAAAGCCGATATAATTATTGGAACCCATTTGACCATCTAATACGCAAACACGACCAAAAGTATAAATAAATAAAATCTCATCGTTGGTTGAAACAAACCATTTTCCCAAATGAACTCATACCCTTATGTTTTCAAAATGCCTCATAACACAATAATGTGCACTTTCTGAAAGGGTTTATAAAATCAAATACCCAAAATGACACTTACACCAATTGAACTCCAACTATGTATGTAAAAATCATCAAATAAACATTTATTTTTTATTTACCAAAATACTCAAAGATCAAAGTGGGTATCTTAACATGCTTATAAAACTAAACATTTCAAAATAACTAAAACTTATCAGCAGTTAACAATTTGAGATAAAACACAAACAGTTTAAAATAAACATTTTGGTATGTACACCGTTTTCACAAATCAACTTGAACTCACCTTTCTAGATTTAGGCTAAATCTAGATTTTACCCAACGAGCTCTTTTGAAGGCCACTTGAATCCTCAAGACGAGGACCTCGAAAACCTAGATCCATACATACCAAACTATTTAGAAACATTCCCCAAACATTATTTACTAAAATCCCCGACGAGATCAAAACCCTAGTTTCCCCAAAACCACCAAATCCGAAATTTGAGAAATCAAACACTAAGAAACCATCAATGGAACATCTATAACGTTAAATCAAGGAAGCTTACCATTCTAGATGATGAGACTTTCCGAGGATATCCATTCCAACTCTTCAACCCGAGCTCCCACACGTAGAACTTGATGAGGAAGATGAAGATAGAGATTTTGTGGTTCAAGATCCCACTAGCTAGATGATGAAGAATCATGTGATTCAAGGGGGAAACCCCTCAAAATGGGTTAGGGTTCGACTTTGAGGTTTGGGAGAGAAAAGGGAAGAAGATAGAAGTGAGAAATGTGAAGAATGGTGAAAATTTCGGGGATTTAGAAGGCCAGACGCCGCGCGCGACCTTGCCATGCGATAGTGACAATGTTACTATCGCGAGTCACTATCGTGCGGATTGTACCGTGAGCTTCGGGGTACTCCGACGATTGTGCCACGCGATAGTGACACTTGTCACTATCGCGAGTCACAATCGCGCCGACTGTATCGAAGACTAAAATGGCCGAAAACTCGCGATTCTCGCATGGGTTGACTCAAGGTTCGAAAGCACAATATTTTCCACCCAAAAAGATAGACGAAAGGCGGAGAGATTACCAACGAAGGACGGAAATTACTTACAAAAAACCGGGTGTTACAATATCCAAATTGAAATTTGAATTATATGTTAACAAATGTGAACATATATGCATAACATGAACACATTTGTTAACATGGATGCATATGAACACTACTGTTAACGTACTTAATTTCACATATTATGAAAAATTATCACCTTATAATGTTCGTAGTTAAATTGAAGTTTAAATTAGATGAACATATGTGATCTAAAATTGATATTTAAATTGAACGTAATTCCAAATCATATATCGTATATGTTATCTAAAGAAATTTAATTATGTGAATCACATCTTTTGTGATGATACTATAGTTGCATACAAACACTTACGTTAACCTCATTTTTTTCATCATGAAACAACTTGAACATATATGCATAACATAAACATATATATGTAAAGCATTGTTAACTATGAATAATATGAACTCATACGTTAGCATAAATACATATCAACGGTTCTGTTGATATTTTTACTTAAACAATATTGAAATGATTCAAAGAAATTATGAAAAAGGATAAAATTGTGAAATCATAACCTACACAACAATTTTGGAATCTTCATTTTTGTAACTCCCATACAATTATTTACAAAAGATTACATATCAAAATGACGTTAATAACCTTTTGTATTAAATAAATAAATGAATAAAACATCAACTAACCTTGCAATCCTATTGGTTGATCAAGGTTTACATAGTTAGCAAGAAATACAAGGTTAACAAATGATCCTCCCTCTCTCTCTATATATATATAGGATGTTAAAATGTTTTAGGGGTCGTTTACCAAACTCTGATCGGTTAAGTGATTATCGGGGCATTACTTACCTCACTGGTGAGCATGACAAGAATCGAGAATCTCACCCAGTAAGACGCATAGCAAGGATCGAGAATCTTATCCTGTAAGTGAGGAAGAAGACTCTTACCCGGTAAACATTTACCGGGTAAAAGACGTTTGCCACAATTCATTTTGATGACTAAGAATGTTATCCAATAAGGTAAGTGAGGATGATAAATTTTGCCGATAAGTGTGTACCATATAAGAGTTTGGTAAACATTCCCTTAGTGTTTTAATAATTAACTGCATTATTAGACTTATTTTTATGGAATCAAATAATAAATCGTGCTATCTAAAATTGTTACTTTATAAGTTTATAGAATGTTTTTGGATACTTTAACAAAGTTTTTAGGACATTTAAAAAAATAAAATGCCATATTATGGCATTTTTTATAAGTGTTGATCTATCAACATTCTTTCTATGTCCTATGACACTTATTTTTATAATACAAAAATTCAAATAATGTCCTATTTATAGGCTAATACGATACTTTATTTTTAAGTATCCTAATAACTTATTAAGGTGTTTAAAAACGTTTTATTAACTTATTATAACACTTTCGTATACCGCTTCTAAACCGAATCCCCACCAAGGACATATTGGAGCTGCTGAGGGTGGATCTCGACAATACGCTATGCCCTATCTGCAGGCGCGAGGTTGAGGCGGTTCAACATTTATTCCTTCTATGCTCTAAGGTGAAGGCGATATGGGAATGGGTTCAAAGATGGTGGAATTTTCCATTCTCTTCCTTCAACTCTTTGGAATTGGAATACATCATGTCTCTCAAAAACAATTCGTATGGGTGTAGAAGCTATCCTTATGATCACTTGTTACTCCTTATGGCATTTTCGCAACAAAATTATCTTCAATAGATGAGAATTCCCGGTACTGCTATAAGTATTGGGGGAGAAGTAATAACTAGCTAGACCATATTTACTTTTCTATAGGCTCGACCATCTAGTCGTTTATCTCTTGATGTAGTATATCATGTTCCTCAGCTATACTTAAGTTTATTGTTTGTCGGTCAACCTAATTCAGCTCCACGTAAGATAGCCAAAGTACGGTTGAGCAATCGACATGATATATTTGCTCACATTTTTTTTAATTACGTACACTGATTAAACCAAGGGAACTAAAAGTCAATCCAGAAGACTTAATGTCAGAATTAGAAACCTGTTCGACATCATAGTTGGCAACTCTTTTAGATGAATGATTGACAGATGTAAGGGGAGTCATAAAACATGGTTGAGTGGTACATTTCCCCTCTTCTTGTCTTAGGTCTACGTAATTCTTCTTTGCTGATAGCTTCTAGCTATCCTTTTTATGATTTGCCGTTTCCAAAAAAAAATGTTGGATTAATGATTTTAATCACATTAAAGTATTAGTATTTAATGCTTTTATTAGTATTTAATTTTAGTTTACTAAAATTGTATAGATATCTAAAGAAGAAGGGGTGGGTCTGTAAATAATAAATGACAGTTAAGAAACTGTCAAAACCACCACTTGATGAATCGTTGTGTCTCTTCATTGGCAACGATTCATAGCCTATAAATATGTATGTTTTACTTAGAAATTGATATATCCATGTATTTAGTATATATCAGTTATTATAAGATTATGTTCCCTGATTTATCTCTCTCAAACGTACGCACACATACACAGTATTGTATCTGATCATGGTGGTTGTGAATAAAACACTATATCGATCTCCAAGGATGCAAAGTTTGATCGATATAGATTCTAATAATTGGTATCAGAGCCTATGAGACACCGAATATGAGACACCTTAGAGTTTTTGGATGCAAAACCTATGCAAAGGTAACCAAGCCACATCTAAAGAAGTTAGATGATAGAAGCAAGGAATTAGTTTACCTAGGAACTGAACCAGGATCAAAAGCTTATCGATTATTTGATCATATAACAAAGGTGATTAATGTTAGTAGAGATGTAAAATTCAAAGAAAATGAGGGATGGGACTGGAAAGGTTACTTGGATCACGTTGATCCAAAGGAGCCAGAATGGAAGGACTTTATTATAAATGATAACCGAACATCATGTTCAAGGATCATTAATGAAGTTAGCACTCAAGATTCGGAAAGAAATGATGAAGAGAGTACACCAAGTTCCATACAGAATAATGCTCAAGGTGATATGTCTGATGATGAGATTGTACAACCAATAGACAATCCATCAACACCTCCACCATATACATATGAGCCTAATTCAGAAGAATCTACTGGATATACATCATCAACAACAAGTTCATCCAGGCCATTTGATCATACGCCAGTTAGAGGTTTCAGAAACTTATCTGAAATCTATGATCAAGCACCAGAAGTGCAAAGTAATGAATTGTTACTACTAGAGGAAGAGCCTAGAAATTACAAAGAGGTTGCACGAGATAAGAAGTGGATCGAGGCAAATCATACAGAAATTGACGCAATCAATAAAAACAAGACATGGAAGCTAGCCACCTTACCAGACAAACAAAAGGCTATTGGTCTGAAATGGGTATTTAAGACTAAACGAGACGCAAATGGGAAGATTATAAAACACAAGGCTCGTTTAGTAGCTAAGGGATACGTACAAGAGCATGGAATAGACTATGACGAAGTCTTTGCTCCTGTAGCAAGAATGGAAACAGTTAGATTAATTCTTGCATTGGCAGCTTATCATGGATGGGAAGTTCACCACTTAGATGTAAAATCAGCATTTTTACATGGGGAACTTAAGGAAGAAGTATATGTTACACAACCAGAAGATTTTATGAAACCAGGAAATGAAAATAAAGTGTACAGACTTGTTAAAGCACTTTATGGGTTCAAGCAAGCTCCACGTGCATGGAACATGAAGTTGGATCAAACTTTGAAATCACTGGATTTCAAGAAATACACATTAGAACAAGCAGTCTATACAAGGATAAGTAAAAACTCTATGTTGCTTGTTGGAATTTATGTGGATGACTTAATAGTAACTGGAAGCAATAAGGAAGACCTTCAGAAGTTTAAGTCACAAATGGAAGAAAAGTTCGAGATGAGTGACTTAGGTTTATTAGCTTACTACTTGGGAATAGAGGTTACCCAAACAGGGGGTGGAATCTCTATAAAGCAATCAGGATATGCCAACAAGATTCTTAAGGAAGCAAGAATGTTAGATTGCAACGAAACCAAGATTCCCATGGATCCAGGAACAAAGCTAATAAAGACAGAGGGAGGAGAACTAGTTGATGCTACGAAGTACAGAAGTCTAATTGGGTGTTTGAGATATTTACTTCATACAAGACCGGATCTCAGTTATTCAGTTGGTCTATTAAGCAAGTTCATGCAAGAACCAAAGGAACAACATATGAAGACAATTAGACAGATGTTACGTTATATCAAAGGCACATTAAATTTTGGTATAACCTACAAGAAGAAAGGTGGATGCAAGTTACTTGGATATAGTGATAGTAGTTACGACATCAACATAGAAGAAGGGAAAGGAACGACAGAGATCGTATTTTACCTTGGAAATTCACCAATAAGCTGGAATTCTCAGAAACAACCTACTGTTGCATTATCATCATGTGAATCAGAATTTATGGCGGCAACAGCAGCAACTTGTCAAGCATTATGGCTACAAAGACTATTGAATGCATTAACAGACTGGAAGGAAGAAAGGGTTACAATCAGAGTCAACAACAAATCGGCGATAGCACTTATGAAGAACCCCGTATTTCATGGAAGAAGCAAACACATTGATATTCGTTATCATTTTATCAGAGAATGTGTTGAAAAGAATCAGATAGAAGTCGAGCACGTAAGTGGAGATTTACAAAGGGCGGATATACTTACTAAAGCCTTAGCAAGGATCAAGTTCGCAGAAATGAGAGAATTGCTTGGCGTAAAGGATCTAAAGTAGCAGGAACGAGATTAGGGGGGGTGAATGTTAGACTAATCCCGTCCAGGGATGCTAATTGTTGTACCTGTTCACGAAGACATACCTGTTCAGAGAAGAGATGCGATGGTTCATGAAGGGATACGATGATCATGAAGGGATGCGATGGTTCACGAAGGGATGCGATAATTGGATAATAACCGTCATCATAGATTAGTATAAATAGAACATTTTTTTTTAAGTTTTATGTAGAATGATGGAACCTAATTGTACAAATATTCATATTTGATTCAATAAACAACAAAGTTTGAATCAATCTTTTACTTTTGTTATTACCTGATTCGTATTTGATTAAAACCCCACTGGGCAACAAAAAATAACACTTTTCTATAGAATACTCTATATATTGTTTGGTTCTATAAACTTACATCCTATAAAGTAATGGACGTTTACATATTTTCGGCATCATATAAACCCAATTTTATTATACTTGAATGTTGTGACCATATATCAATCATAATAAGATGATGTTCAGATAAAAACGGATCTGGCTGATTCAATATATTCTGTTTTTTTTAATAGTTATGACAGGCTTCTCTTCACGAAATGCAGACTTCTCAGACCACTGTGTGTGTGCATGACTTCATCATTAAATTTTGGATTGTTCCGAGCAGTTCTTCAAAATCAGATCTTTATAAAAGAAAAATAATTGAAGCATTAATAATTTTCTAATATTATTCAACCAAATATTTAACATTTCTTCATCATATCTACATTCATACTTACACTCATCAGTAGAGTATGAACACAACATCCAACCAAAAATCAAGAGTCACTTTACTACAACTCAAACCAGAACTTCATACTAAAAAAGAAGCAAAAGGTTAAAAAAAAACAAGGGTTTAGGAAAACCCAAAAGCTTGATTTTAACCTAACTAGAAAAACACAGAGAACTTGACTTTGTAATAGACTCTAGATTTTTAACTACATCCTCTGCGCATGGCCTTGCAGCGGGATCACGAACCGTGCACTGTAGGGCAAGATTCATAATCTCTACGATCGGACTAGGGTTCTTTTGAACTTGTCCCTTAAGTAACGGATCAACCCATGCCTCGAGGTGGCAATCCGAGTAGCAGTATCGTGCCCACTCAATTAAGTTTTCATGCAAACCGATCTCGGCATCGACCGGAGTTTTTCCGGTAAGTAGCTCAATGAGGATGAGGCCAAACCAATGAATGTCACTGCTTTTGGTTATCTCTTTGGTCTCTTTTGTTTCTGCATAAATACAACTTCACATTTGTAGCAATTACATATAATTAAAGAAAATAACAAATTAATCACAACTTAATTCTACAAAACTAACATCTTTAATTTTACTAAAATTGCAAAAGTTGTTTTCCTACCTAGAAAATTACAAGTTCTGTCGAATGTTTAGTTTTTTAAAATTTAAAGAAAAAACTATTATGATATATATCTTTTTTTTAAATTACAACTATTATGTTTTTTTTTTAGTTTATCTAAACAATCAATATATCTTTTTTTAAGTAGTAATTATTATGATATATTAATAAATATTTATAATGTTTTAGAATATTTTAAAGACTAATTAAAGATACTTTATATATTTTTCTAAAATCCATTTCTCTTTTATTTTTTTTATTTTTATTTTTTGAAAGGGAGAGGAGGGAGTAAAAAACTAAATCTCTTTCTAACACTGATCGTGTACAGTTGTAAAAGCAAAAAGTGAAGAAATTCATGATGTTTTGTTGGGGGGTTGTCTACCTTGTTCGATTCATTTATGCATGGGTTACTGCTAAAGTTCTAATAAGATAATGATTTTATTGAAGTACTCAAAAGTAGTTTTAGATGCAACATATCATATTCAGATCATGACCTAATAATTTCTTTTAAACCCCGTTTAATAAAATAAAATTACTACATAAAATTGATTAGAAATTTCTTAATTCATACTTAATTACTTTTTTGTGAGTACTCTGAGGGCAAAATAGACATTTACCTGGTGCAACATACGCTGAAGAAACCAAACACTTTGTGTTGCCGGAAAAAATCATCCCCGGAGGACTCAAATTTAGACACACCTCATCTTTTCCGTCAACCACCATAACATTTTCCGACGAAACATTTCCCACAAGAACAGCCGCCGGTGAGCAACACCCATGCAAATAACGTAAAGCTTTACCAATTCCCACCGCAATTTTCCCCCTTCTTTCCCAACTCAACACTCCAACAACTTCACTCAACTTCTTCCCTTTAACATATTCATGAACCAAAATCAATCGTCCCTTTTCCGACATACAAACCGCGACGAGTTTGATGATGTTTCGATGCCGAATCTTGCCAATCTCATTGAGTCCAATGATGTGATCATTATTGAGATTCATATCCTTAAACTCCTTAACGAAATATTGCATCTTTTTTGTTGCTACCACACTCTTGTGTCCTTTCAAAGACTCTAGAATCGGGTCGATCGCCATAAATTTCGAAGCAATCTGATCGAAGAATCGCAACTCCCATTCCCCACCTCCATCTAATTTACTTTCCACTTTCTTAATCACCTCATGACACGCTTCATTTCGTCGATTGACATACAAGAAAACCACAATAGACATAGCAGCAAACGTGACAGCAGCCAAAGCAGTACCCAAAAACCACCAATTGGAGTGTTTAATTTCCCTGCATGGTGGTAAATGGGTAATGGAGGCACCACCACATAGGTTGTTTCCGGTGATTTCCGTGAAATTGATCGCGAAAAACACTCCGGTGGAAGGTAATTTGCCACTGAAGTGGTTGTGAGATATGTTTACTTGAACAAGTGATTCCACATTCCCTAGGTTTTCTGGGATTTCACCAGAAAGTTGGTTCATTGACAAATCAAGATTTCCTAGAACTGGTAATCTTGAAAGGGTTTCTGGGATTCCACCTGAGAGATGATTGTAACTAAAATTGATGCTCACTAGCTTTTTGCATGAAGATAATTCCTTGGGGATGTTTCCTGAGAGCCTGTTCTGGCTTAATTTCAATTCCACTAACTCCGGGAATTTCCCCAAGCTCGGAGGAATGGAACCGGAAAAATCATTGCCCGACAAGTCCAAATTCTCGAGCTTGTTACTACCGAAGGATTCGGGCAACTCTCCCGAGAATTTGTTTCTTGCCAAACTCAGCATTTGGAGTTTTTGCATTTTCCAATTCCAAGTGTTAATCTTGCCAGAGAGGTTGTTCGCGGATAAATCAAGAAAGTAAACACGGGATAGTTCGGTGAAATCGGCTGACAACTGACCGGATAATCGATTGTTTTGAAGACGAACCCTTTCTAAGCTCCTGCAATGGCTCAAAGTTGTAGGGATTTCCCCTTCAAGGGAATTGGAGAAGAGGATGAGTTTCTGGAGATGATTGGAATCACAAAGGCTGTCTGGGATTTTTCCAGTAAGATTGTTGGTAGAAAGGTCTAAAACAGTGAGGTTGTTGTACTTTCCAAGATTTTCTGGTATTTCACCAGAAAAATTGTTGGACCATAATTGGAGGACTTGGAGATGAGTCAAAGAACTTAAAGATTTTGGTATTTTCCCAGAGAAGTTATTGGAAAACAAATGGAGGACTTCTAGAAATTGGAACTCAGAAACAAGTTCTGGAATTTCACCAGAAAGGAGATTATCACTTACATCAAGTGACACTAATTTCTTGAGGCTAAAAATTGTGTTAGGAATTGGACCTTTGAGCTTGTTGAAATACAAGAAAAGATAGCGGAGATCGGTGAGATTACCAAGTGAAGATGGGATTTCACCGGTGAGGTTGTTAAAAGCAAGATTGAGGTGATTCAAGAACGTTAACTCACCAATTTCGTCTGGAATTCTACCAGACAAATTGTTATATCCCAAGTAGATGAACTTCAAGCTTTTCATAAACCCTAGTTCTGATGGTATTCCACCCACAAGTTGATTTGATGCTAAAGTTAAATCTTGTAACCTTGTTAGATTCGAGATGGATTTCGGAATCTCCCCAACGAAAGCATTTCCACCGAGATCGAGATATTGTAGCGCGGAGAAGTAACCGATTTCCTTCGGTATTTCGCCCGAAAGAAAGTTATTTGACAAATCCAACTTCTCAAGATTTGGAATGGAACCTTTAGGTATCCAACCTGTTAAGTTGTTATTACTTAGGCTGAGATGAACAAGTGAAGAACAAGAAAACGCGTTTTTCGGAATCCCACCGGAGAACTGGTTGTTGGAAAGATCTATTGTTTCAACATGCAAGAACCGGAATAACGATTCTGTGATTCTCCCAGATAACTTCTTCCCGGAAAGATCGATTCCGGTGACATGGGTGGAATTGGAATTGGAATTGCATGTAACACCATTCCATTTGCAGAAAGAATCAGAAGAGTTGTTCCAGTTGGAAAGGAAGAGGGAAGGATCATTGATGGAAGCTTTGATGGATAAAAGTAGTTTATGTTCATTGGCATCTCTAATTCCATCACAAGTACTCCATGAGAAGAATAGAAACAAGAACATGAAGCATATTTTCTGTGCTTTTCTTGTTTTCTCCATTGGAATGGAATCGAGATTGGAACCGTAAGTCTTTAATCGGTGAAAAAGAAAGATGGACTCCACCACAGCAAGCAACAGTTTTGATCAATCACTTTCTGTCATCATAATGAAAAAACATGTTAAACTAGTCATTGGATCCAGTGCGTCATGTATTTAAAATTTGATAATTTTAAAGTAAAGGTGATCAAAGGCACACAAACCACAATGATTGTGAGCCATGCATTAAGTTTACTACACAAAAAGGAGATAATTGAAGTACAAATGTGCCTGAGGTTAAACCGGAAACGTAACTTTAGAATTTGGAAAAACTTTCGAGAAGAGTAACTTTAGAATTTGTAATAAGTGCTCGAAAAATTATATTTTAGATATTTAATTTGACATGTCATTTAATAAAAATGTTTAAAAAAATTATTACTACTGTTAAAATGCAAAAATGAGAAGATCAATTATTTAAGGTTTTTAACTTTGTCAGACAAATTTTCTTATAATTTTTCGGAAACATCTCATAATAGAAATTATGATAGATGAAGCTTAGGATCTGTTTGTTAACAGCTTAATTAGCTTAATGAGACTCACAGCTTATTCAGTCAGTTATATATGACTGTTTGGTAGTGTCTTAATGATATAGAAATTGGCTTTATTCAGTAAGATTTCAAAGGGGAGATTTATGCAGAAAGTCAAGTTTTTTTCCAAACCAGTCCCTCTCATTAAAAAACACGTTCCTTCCATCTATGAAAAAACTCTCTCAAATAAAAACATTCTAAATCTATACAGACATATTAATCCATACAGACAAATTTATTCATACATAACTTAATGGAAACCAACCAAACAGCCTCTTAGTTCCATATCCTTATAGAAATTTTCTTCAATGAAACCAAGAAAAGCATCAGATACCAAACATGAATTTTTGAAATACATTTTTCTTTCCGAAAAGGCAGCTGCATAAATATTAAAAAGGGAACCACAAAAAACAAGTCGAAACCCCCTCTCCAGGGAAAAAAAACTGCGAATATACATATGTAGTCTGTGTCGGTGTGTATATATATATATATATATATGAGTGAACCTTAGATTTTGGTAGTAGTAAATCATAAATTATTTCCACAAAAGAACATTGGATGTAGATACCGTGGACCTAAATGAGTCCCTACTATTCCTGTGATTATTCCTATATAGTTTTTTTTTTTTTTTTTTATCTCGAAGAAATAAATTGATCTAGTTAGGAAGTTTATCTTGTAAAACAACCTACACAATGTTATGGTTCTTCTTCCAAGGTTGGAGTAAACGATTTATTTGTTAAATAAATTAATCAAATTAAAGAAGCATAGGAATTAACTTCTTTATCACAATAAATTAACCAAATATGGGTTCTTTTTTGTTATAAAGGAATTAAAATGGATTCGCACATGATAGAAATCAAAACCACGAGTTCGGCAGTTACTCGACGATTAAAGCAACGTTTGAATAATTCATGGTACTTGTAATAGTTTAAAGGAGTCTATATATTTGCTTATTAATTAAAAGAGATTATTTAAAGACACTTTAATCGTGCAAACTATAAGAATATAGCATGTAAACATATATACTAAAACTAAATGACGTCATAAGAAAAAGAAAACATACCAATAAACAATGATTAGGAACTTGGAAGATCAAAATCCATGATGATCATGAACTAGAGAACTGAAGAGGGGGTTTGAAGATATGATTTGAGGGTTAGGGTTTCAGCAGTGTATAAATAGAGTGATGGGCTATAAGTGAAGGTGTCAAAGGGGATGTGGGAAGATGTGGTATAATTACCAAAGTGGACCCTTTGGACTTTGTGTTTGAACAAAGCAAAGAGTTGAAAGGAGGGGCAAAAAAGCAAAAGAACAGATGTGGGGGAAAGTTTAAAGATTTTTTGTCGGAATTGTAAGACCAAAATGCTCTTTTGACTGAATTTGGAAAGTAACAAAAGGCACTCTTGAAACGTTGGAAAGTTTTTTTTTTTCCTTACTCGCCCCCCCCCCCCCCCCCCCCTTTTTTTTGATTATTTGATTGAATTATCAAACTTCATATCATCATAATTAAAATGTTACATGATTGATTTTCAACGCAATCTCTTTGCAAGTATAATGATTTGTTCTAGATTTGATTAGAAGAAAAGAAGTTAATGTACCATCAATTCGTTATTCATAGCTTAGGAATGTACTAAAAGAAATTCCATATTTATTGGATACTGAAGCTTAACTCTTTGGAGTAACTCACCTAGTAAGATCTTAGGATAAGTCATCTCCTCTCACGACAATTGGAAGTTTTTCTTGTTAACTTTAATGGCACATTGGATTCATTGAGGTGCGTGCAAACTGGTTTGAATACCAATGGTTTTAAAAAAAAACTTTAACGTTAGTTTGTATGAAATTTAATATATAGCATTCTCCATGGATATATTGTATGATGTATATCCTCAGGTGAGGACTTAGGTATGACCGAGCGGGTTCTCGTGCATGCACTTAATTTATTGTCACAAGTAGAAGTTTTTTTAGGTATGAAGGTTGCACCCGCCAAACTTTGAGGGGCGCTCCGGAATATTAGAGAATATAATAAACATCAACCAATGAGAACTGAAAAAGTAATTTGATATCAACCAAAAAAAAATATATTGAAATCATCCAAAAAAAAACCCAAAAAGGTCCCCTAAAATCGACCAAAAAACTTAAAAATCTTTCTGAGATCAAACAAAAAGCTTTAAAAATCCCTCGAAACATTAAGGTGCACCTGCTCGACAAAAATTCTAGATTCCCCCATTGTATATCCTCTATGATATTTTATCGTCCAATTTTTATTTTTACATCTTCAATCGAAAGACTTTGGAGTGGAAAAACATTATTTGTATATATGTTTACTTTTAACTTTGAAAATGCTAAATATAAGGGGATGGAAAAAATGAATTTTTGGGCAAAACAACGTATATATTAAGATAATAAAATATTCGTATATACCTTCAATTCAAAAAGTACTAATACCAAATTTAGGTATGAAAAATTAAAGATATTTTCAAACCTAAAATTGAACCCTTTCTCTTGGATATGCATAATCTTATTCAAAATAAAAAAGGGGAACTCATAATGATTAAAGCCTCAAGCCTTAAAAATACTTTAGAATAGTCGTCCACATGAGTTGGCAATTTATATATATATATATATATACTTCAATATTAATTTCTGATATAATTAAGAATAAGACTTTTGCGACAACATTATTACAAATTACCAATTTGTTAAAGTATACATGCAAAATTCTGATTATTCAAATATTAATTGTTTCATCAAAAATAAAAGAGAAACTACAACACATCCAAAAGCTGTTAGATATGTAGGGTATATGAGGAACGCTTTGTATGGAAAAAAGGATTTCACCTTCATGATACATATATCTATACTATATTATAAAGTATGTATAAAAAAACTCTTAAATGCAAATTATTATGCATAAAGTACCATCATTTTATGCAAGATTTTAAAAATCTCTTAATTTACAAGTATCAAAGCACAAGATACATATTACTACTGCAGGATTATAACACCCACTAATTTGGTATATGCAGGACTTTCCTTTTATGCATACATTTTCATGTGGCATTATTAATTAATATAACACCCACCAATTTGATATGTGCAGGACCTTCCTTTTATGTAGACATTATTTCATGTATAATTATTAATTAATATATTATATTACTATAAATTTGTTTTAATTATATTATTAAATATGTAATTGGTTATTTTTCTAGATGTCATTAAAATATATAAGATAATCATTGAATTATAACAAAATATTTAATTTTTTTATATAAAAAACATTATATTATTAAGCCTAAATTAAACAAATTTATAAAAAAAACATTATCACTTTCTCAAAACCATCCAAAATCGTACTGTAAATCGACAAAAAAACAAAAAATAAAATGAAACATTAAAATCGTGATATATCTCGCTGCATTGCACGAATACGTTTCTAATATAAAGTAATACATACGAGACTCGATCATGCTATATAAATTCATGTTTAGTTTTCAAGTGTTAATCGACTTATATTTATTATAATTGGTAAGTATTCTTCATGTAGGTTAATAATTAATACTCCCTCCGTCCCAAAATAAATGTCTACATTTCTATTTATGTTTGTCCCAAAATAAGTGTTCACTTTCAAAAAGTAGATAGCTAAATTCTCACATTTACCCTTAATTAATGCATAAATACATAAGAGTTGTGAAGAAAAAGAAACATTAAATAAGGGTAAATATGTCATTTGATACCAAAAAGGGGTAATAATTATGCATGTCTAAAACTGTGTGTCAAATCAATTGTGGACACTTATTTTGGGACGGAGGGAGTAACTACTACATAATAAATTTAGAATATAAAGAGTGTCCTTTCATGATCCAACTATTTTCTAGTAGAAGCTCCTTGAAATTTAGCATGTAATATAATTAGATTTGTTCAAATTGTTTGATTTTTTGATAACCAAAATTGAGGTTCAATCTTGAAGAGAAGCAGAGATCTTCGGAACGTAGCTAGATTTTATGATCCGATCAAGAATCAAACTTACTTAGATGTACATGTTATAATATATATTTTCTTGAAAAAGGCGCTCAACCTAAAAGAACTATTCAAGATACTTAGAGCATCTCCAACAGTATCTTCAAAATTTCTCCAAAATCGAGAATTAAAAGTCAAAATCTACATAAAAATTTACATCCATATTCAACAGATTCTCTATTTTGGAGATGAAATCATTACTTATAATATTAAAATATTGTATAAATCTAATAAAATATTATTTATTTCTCATACTCATCTCATTTGAAGAAATCTTATTGGTAGAATATAATAAAAAAAAAACAATTTCTCTCTCATGATAATCATTTTTGGAGATTTTGGAGAGTTCTCCATATTTGAAGAAAATTACACTCTCTCCTATTTTCTCCATTTTGGAGAAAGATTTGAAGAATATGTTGGAGCACAAAAATGCCTAAAATCTCTATTTTCTCCATTTTATAGAAACTATTGGAGATGCTCTTAAATAAGATGTTCTTTATGAAACTTTTTTAATCTTACACTTGGGAATCATTTAATCAGTTACTTCATACTAACATTTTAATTTATTTGATATACAACATGGTGTTATAGATGTTTATTGAGTGTAAATGTCAAAAATGGCTACACAACTGTGCAATTGAGAGGGAAACTTTCTTTAAGTTTGACATGACTGTGCAAAATAAAAAGGCAGGACCATGTAAGAGTAGTACAATAACACTAAGAAATTTTGGACGTCATCGCAAGACACATTTACGTAGGGGTCGTTTAATTACCGAACGCTTATTCGGGTAAGCACTTACTGTTAGAGCAAACTTTACACTTCAATTTTTATTCATATTCACATCAACTTCATACATACACATGATACAAACACTTATAGAATATGAAGGGTTACAACCCTTGATCAAACAGACGCAACCTTCATGATGGTTGACAGTTAATAATTGTCAACCCTTAATTCCTAACTAGCCGTTAATTTATCTAACGGTCAACTAACTTAACTGTCATAACAACCATAACTAGCTTAACTTTCAACACACCCCCTTAAACTAGTAATGGTTGAACCTTCAAACAATCTTTCATAACCTTGAAACTTTCAGGCTGAAGAGCCTTTTCTAACTTCACCATTTGATACCAACTCCCTGATAAAATGGAACTTAATCCTGATGTGTTTGCTCTTTCCATGAAATATTGGATTCTTGGTCGGAGCAATAGCATATTTGTTATCACAGAATATTGTAGTAGGATCTTCTTGAACATGCTCTAATTCATTCAATATTGCCCTTAACCATGGAGCTTGACAACCTGCTATTGAAAGAGACATATACTCAGCCTCAGCAGAAGATAAGGCAACCAAACTTTGTTTCTTTGATTGCCATGATATAGCTCTAGATCCCATGTTGAATATATAACCTACAATACTTCTTCCATCATCCAAGTTTCCTCCAAAATCATTGTCATTATAGCCTGTGAGTTTGAAGTTGCTTGTTTTTTACTATGTAATACCATGATCAAGGGTCCTTTCAACATACTTAAGGATCCTTTTCCCTTCTTCCCGGTGGCTTATCTTTGGAGACTCCATAAATCTGCTTATCATACTGACAAAAAATACCATATCTAGTCTAGTGGCAGTCAAATACATAAGACTACCTACTAGGCTTCTATATAAAATAGCATCCACATTCTCATCCTTGCTATTCTTGGAAAGTTTAAGTCTAAATTCCATGGGAGTACTAACAGGAGTAGACTGTCTCATGTTGAACTTATTAATTAAGTTCTGAGCATACCTCTGTTGGATGATCTTGATTCCTTCTTCTTCTTGTCTTACCTCAATTCCCAAGAAATAATGTAGTAAGCCCATGTCAGTAATGCAAATTCTATCTTCACGCTTTCTTTGAATTCTTCTAATAAGGCTAGTGAGTTACCTATAAAAACCAAGTCATCTACATTGATGCAAACTATAAGAATCAGGCCTCTAACCTTTTAAGTGAAAAGAATGTGTTCTTGATAGCATTTATTGAAACCATTTGTTAACAATAATTCTTAATTCTACTGTACCAAGCACGTGGTGCCTGTTTTAAGACATATAAGGCTTTCTTCAAATGACAGACCTTGTACTCTTCCCCTTTCTTCACATAACCCTCAGGTTGGTCTATGAAAACATCTTCTTCAAGATTACCATTAAGGAAAGCTGACTTTACATCCATTTGATGTACCTTCCATTGGTTTTGTGCAACCAAGGCAAGAACTAATCTGACTATTTTTAACCTTATGACAGAAGCAACGACTTCTTGATAGTCAATCCCATATTTTTGCTTGTAGCTTTTAACCACTAATCTTGCTTTATATATATATATCCTTTCTCATTTAGCTTAGTTTTATAGATCCATTTAACTCCAATTGACTTATGACCATTAGGAAGACTTACAAGTTCCCAGGTGTCATTCTTCATAATGGTTTCAATGTCCTTGTCCATAGCATCCTTCCACTTTTCTTCTTGACAAGCTTCCTCAAATGTTAGTGGATCTACATTAGAAAACATAGCACATCATTTAGTTCCAGTCTTCTTGTGTCATTGTAAATGTCCCTCAGACTTCTATACCCTCTCTTTGCTGGACTTTCTGTAGTAGATTCTTGAGTATTTGGTTCTTGAGGGGTTTGAATATTGCTAGATTTCATAGGGGAGTTTACTATTGTAGAAGAGTTTACTGTTGGAGAAATTTGACCATGATATCCTTGATTCAAAGTAATCTCCTTTTGATCATCTTCATCCTCTAAGATTTGTGTAGTGTTCCCCTCAAATATCACATCCCTTCTTATGATGACCTTTTTGGTGATAGGATTATATAGCTTATAGCTTTTCATCTATCACTATATCCTACAAAAATAGTCTTTTCTGACTTGTCATCCAATTTACTTCTCTTTTGTTTAGGTATATGGGAGTAAGCTATGCACCCAAAAGTTCTAAGGTGACCAACAGTAAGCTTATAGCCACTCCATGCCTCCTGAGGGGTCGGATTAGATAGACCTTTTGTTGGTCCCGGAGGTGCTTAACAAGTTTGTAGAAGGGGGGGTTGAATACAAACACATAAATTTAAAGTTTAATAAATTGTTTATTGATAAATCAAACACAATTTACAAGTTTGTTGCGGAATAAGATTAAGACAGACTCAATCTAAACAAACTTAAGAAACACAAAGATGGTTGCACAAGAATTTTAGAGAATGGGGATTAAGGAATATAGAAAACAAAGGTTTCTATTTGGAGTTCAAGGATTGAGCACACCCTCAGATGGAGGGGTGAACTTCCTATTTATACCCTATGCATTAAATGCATGGCAGGGCACTTTACACGTGGCGTTCACTGATTGGTTTTGGAAGTCTGACTTTGGGAGACATGCTTTCGGTCGGATCACGAACAGTGTAGTTGACAGAGTTGTTGTACGAATTGTGGCAGAGGCATGTCCGTTCTGACACATCGTACTGAGTTATGCAAGGTAAGACAAAAGGAAACTTGAGGTATAAGCTTTGTGATCATTCGATCGCTGAATATCTCTTACTTCAGAGATATCAAGAGTTTAGCGATCGCTGAAGCTTTCCTCATGTTCCTTCGCGTATAAGTAGAGTTGTCTTTGCTTCACTGATATCCGCATCAGGTCATTAGTAGACTTCTCTTTGTTCAGCAGCTTCGTCTTCGATTCAGCTATGAACATCAGTTGACGCGAGACTTGTCTTCAGGGATTACGTTACTGTTTACATCAGAACTATCAGCGATAACTGAACAGACTTAGTTTGATCATTGATAGTGAAACACTAATACATATTAAATGTTTATAAGAAAGACTATCAGCGATAACTGAACAGACTCAGTCTGATCGCTGATGGTGAAACACTAATACATATTAAACGTAATTTTCACTAAGTACAGAAAAGGGTCGTTATCAAATCACTGAGAGAGTTTGGATCAACAATCTCCCCCTATTTGATAATGACAAAGTAACTGAAGAAAATTACTTTATAATTCAAAATGATGGAATAATCAGGACTCATAACATACATGTCCAAATTACTATTTTGAGAGATCTTTTACAGTACTGATAGAGTTAAGTATTTCACTGAAATTTTCATTAATCCAGGAAAAGAATTACAAGGTATGAAAATTACAAGTACAAGTGATGTACTAGCTACTGTAAGTTTAAACTAATAGATTACAAGAAGAAAACTTATCTATCAGCTATCTAAAGAGAATTTAGGAGGATTTATCAAATACTCAGGTATATCTTCTCCTTTTTGCTTTCGCTCTAAAGATTCTTTGCTAATTATCACTTTGATTTGCTCAGCAGCAGGAGAGAGATAACACCATAAGCACATGAGATCCTTGAGAAGGCCGAGGGGACAGATAGGGATTTCAGAGATTCTTTGAAATCTGAGTTATTCCTCGTCATCTCTGAAGAAGATTCCAAAAGGTTCTTCAAGTACTTGTCCCGCAACATATGGTCCACCAGGAGGCAGAGATAGATCCAGAACTAAAAGACCAGGAGGAGGACCGAACAGAGCTTCTCTTGAAAATTTGATGGAGGTTTCATTTCTGATCACCGCGACATTTTCAGAGGGGGAGGAGACAGGCTTTCTTCTGATCTGCTTTGACTTAGAAGGAAGAGCAGATGGCACTTTTAATATTGCAGCGACTCTGTTGATGAGAGCATCCTTTATCCCTTCAACATAGCCTCTGTAGATTGACTTTGATTTTTCCAGTGCGTCTTTGAAACAAACATTGCCTTGCAACTTCCATCCTCTATGGTAATCTCCATAGTGACAGAAACTTTATCCTTCTTCTTTCTTACAGAGATAGCGACTGAAACAATCTTCATTGGGTCAAAGCGATAGTCGAGTTTATGTTTGCACCAGTCGACTGATCTGCTTTGACTTAGAAGGAAGAGCAGATGGCACTTTTAATATTGCAGCGACTCTGTTGATGAGAGCATCCTTTATCCCTTCAACATAGCCTCTGTAGATTGACTTTGATTTTTTCAGTGCGTCTTTGAAACAAACATTGCCTTGCAACTTCCATCCTCTATGGTAATCTCCATAGTGATAGAAACTTTATCCTTCTTCTTTCTTACAGAGATAGCGACTGAAACAATCTTCATTGGGTCAAAGCGATAGTCGAGTTTATGTTTGCACCAGTCGACTGAACTATCGCTGACCACTAGAGCTTTTGAGCGTTCCTCATCAATCTCCTTCAAAAGAGCAGCCTGGACTTCAACTGGTTTCTTCTTCAGTTTCTTGTCTTTGACTTGAGAAGACTGAATTTTGAGAGCCAGAGTGGCATCTCTCTGACAGTCAGCGATCAGCTTCTCAGCCCTGACGAATTCTTCAATCTCAGCTTCAGTCAGGAACTCTAGATCTGTTGATTGAGAGGGGATCTTTAGTCGTTGACTCTCCATATGAGAGATCATCTATGTTCTTTTCTTTATCTCTCCTCTGACCAATGAAGCGGTCTAGAGGGCCTCCGTGGGTGTTGCAGGGACTCATCTTCTTCATCCTCTTCATCAATCTCTCTTATAGAGATTGGGATTATCAGGTCATCAGCTTCAGCAGCTGGGATTATTTGGAACTCTTTACCCTTAATCAGGGGAGAGAACTGTCTGGTCAGAAAATGAAAAAATGTTAGTTTATTTTTATAGAAAAAGAGAGATAAAGGCTTAGAAAGACACAGGGGTGGGATTTTTATAGAAGGATAAGGGAACGAGAGAAAGGCATACCTGAGAAGGATTCTCCTCAGATAGTGAAGTCATCTTCAGGCTTCCCTCAGCAGTAGCACATTTGCTTTGGGAAGGGGTTCCTGAAGATGTTCCATGGCTCCCTCCTGCTTTGATAACTTCTTTCGAAGTTATCGCTGATGAAGTGATGGCTGAAGAACACCATAGAGATTGATCTTCTTCATCGTCATCATCATCATCTTGATGAGGTTCTTCCTCTTGATCTTCAAGATCAAGGGCTTCATCTTCATCGACCTCCTCTTCCTATTCATCGATTAACTCATCGATGGTAGTAGGGGATTTTTCAGCAGCTATCTCCCCCTCAACCTGAGAGGGAGTTTCCTTCTGTTGGACCTCAGCAGCAACCTCAAACTCCATATTTTCTTCTGCTGCCTTCTCCCCCTCTTTGTCATTATCATTGAGGGAGAGATCTTTGGAAGGAGATGAAGCTTTTGCAGCGGCCAACACCTGAACTTCAGCCTCCAAACAGTCCAGACGGCCTTCAATCGCAGGAAGATCTGACATAGCCTGATGAATGAACTCTACGACAATGTTCAGCGAGGTACGATCGTTCTCTGTGAATGAGGGAGTAGGAGTCGGAGCTGGTGCCTTCAGGTGAGTTAGGATTTGCTGAAGAAGGAATTCACAGGAATCAACCTTTGTAGCCAGGGCTGCAAACTGTTGTGAGTCTTCCCTGACTTTGGCAATCGTTTCTTGGAGAGTAGCGATTTGAGAAACGTCAGCTTTAGAGGCGCATTGAGCTGTGAGCGTCTGCAGTGCTTCACCAGCGGTATGAACAGCGCTGGTGGTGTTGTTGAGAGAGGCAGTCAGAGATTCCACCTTTGCACTCAAACTGTTGACATTGGTGTCAACAGTCGCCAAACTAGGACCTGAAATATAAGTTAGTTTTTGAGAAACAGGCTTATATGGTGAGTTGGGAGTAGTGTTTAAGGTTATAGGGATACCTGAATTATCAAACATTTTGTAGAATTGCAGAGATTCCTCAAAAGATTGATGTTCAGGTCCTATGGGTCCAAACTTTGGTTGAGTAGAAATAGATGGAGGGTTAGAGATCAAAGAAATAGAAGGACTAGAGATGGGGATAGAAGAATTAGGGATAGGGGTAGTTACCTCAGTTTGTTGTTGAACTGGGATCGTAGGTTGCGTCACTGTTGTGGTGACAGCGACCGAGATCGCTGGCACGGTTGAAATGGGTATCTCTGAGGATGTGGAGGAGAGACCTACGAATGCATCCAAGGAAGTTTGTTGATAAACATCCTTAGGTATAGAGCTAGAGGTAGCTTTCTCCTTGGTCACCTTGGCCTTCTTCGAAGGACCAAGGGAGCCAGTTGATGGTCGTTTGGAAGGGGTAGCGGCAGGGATAGCAGAAGAAGGAACCTCCTGCATGGCCGCTGAAGACGAAGAAGTGAGGAGAGAGAGTAGGGAGCGAAGTTCAAAGATACTTACCTCTTTGGTAAGCGGCTTGACCTCCAAGGAGCACTGACCCACATTGGGAAAAGAAGCATCAGCATTGGTGGGGTAAGTAGCAGGGTATAGAAACTTCAGGTACGCACAAATGAAGCGTACATAGGGAATCTTAGGATCCCTCTCGGTCTTCTCTTCTGTTTAGGTATATGGGAGTAAGCTATGCACCCAAAAGTTCTAAGGTGACCAACAGTGAGCTTATAGCCACTCCATGCCTCCTGAGGGATCGGATAAGATAGACCTTTTGTAGATGTTATATTTATCAAATAGCATGTACAAGCCACTGCCTCTCCCCAGAAGGAGTTATCCAGATTTTTGCCTTTTAACATTGTAACACCCCGAATTTCGGATTATTGGTTAATTTGTAATGTGTTATATCTGGTTTCGTTCAGCTATTTCCGTCAAAGTTGAGTGGTGTTTGCGTTTTGGAAAAACGTCAAAATTCGTCTGGGAAGAGCAGGTTGGCGAGAGTGCCCGGCGAGAGTGCCAGGGTCACTCTCGCGGAAGGCACAATCGCGGGGACTCGATGGCCCGCGGTACATATTCGGCGAGAGTGCCCGGCGAGAGTGCCAGGGTCACTCTCACGTGTCACAATCGCGGGAGAAGTGGGAGCCGCAGTACATTCTCGGCGATAGTGACTGGCGATAGTGCCCTGTCACTATCGCGATGTCACAATCCCCGACGGGGGTTTTTGCTTTAAATGTCTGATTTCAAGAGGGGAGCTCATTTATTTCATTTGGGGTTTTTGAAGGCAACCGATTTTCTCTCCTAGGTAAGACTTCTTCACCTTATAACTCAATCTCTTCAACAGTTAATCATCCCTAGAATCTTGTTGGGTGTATTAAATGCTAACCTAGGGTTTCTCTCCTTTGGTAGTCAAGTTCTAGCCATTTGGTGAACCAAGGTTCCTCCTCACCTACTTCTCATCTCCTTGAACCACCTAGGGTTTTGGGGTATTGGAGCAACCTAGGTAAGTTTCTTAACTTATGTACATGCATACTTGCACCATTACTTGCTTATATGAAATATATGAAATGCATGATGTTGACCTAAAAACTAGGGTTTTGCTTATCTTCAATAAATAAGATTTTTGGGGTTGGTGGAAGTGTTTAAACATGTGGAAGAGTGTTATTTACAAGTCTTATAGAAAAGGGGCAAATCATGGTACAGGTCTACATCTCTACATAATGAAATGTCAAATGCCTAAATTCTTATCAGCAGTTGGGGTCACTATACTAGTTGGGGATTTGTATGTGGTTAAATGAGTTGTAGTTTCTTATGGTGAATATGTATCAAGCATGATCACACTATTTGGGCCCATAATATGTTTGCATGAAGATTGTCATCTATAATTGTTCATAACTCTTGTTGGGAGTCTTATATTTATTTCCTTGTGCACGAGGATTTAGATGGTATGCATGATTATTGCATGGTTATTGTCGTTGGGCATTTTGAGTAGACAATAGGGGGAGCAAGTCCCTTAGTTATACACTCGGCTAGATTGGATAGGCACCCTTGCCTGTAAGACCTTGAGGTGTAACCCGACGGGGTAAGCACTAGAGGCAGAGAGGGTTTGAGGATTGTGATGTCCGGCGTGACATGGGAACTAGAACCGGGTTGGACGGTGGAATCCAATCTAGATCGCGGGTTACCCCGCTTTATATGGAAGATATTTGTGTATTATTTGTACAGGAAATTACAATATCCCTATTGGGAGGTTTGTCATTGACCTCCATGCATTGGGAGCCGGTAACATTTAATTATTGTTCTTGTTTGCATTATAATTGGTATCGGCATAACAACCAATAGACTTCGTTCTAACACTTGTGTTCATGTTTAAATGGTTCACAGGTTCCGTTAGCGGTGCGAGTAGGATGTCTTGATCAGTCGGGATCGCACCTAGGATTCCTCCTTGGACCGGACATTTTTGGGATTTGAGAAAGAGCGCTTTTGAAGTCATAGTGACACCCATTTTAATCTAGTTGTTAATTGTTCTAGATTGAATAGGTTGTCATGTATATGTCTTATTTATTCCGCTACTTCATTATAGAACTACCCCGTCTCGTTTGGGTTTTAGTCATCATGTTTACAGGTTTTGGATTCGCCTTGTTTTAGGCGTTATATTGCAGAAATTTTAAGTTTTATTTTACCTTGAAATTTTAGGGTGTTACAAGTTGGTATCAGAGCTCTAGTTTAAGTGAACTAGGTATGTAGACTCGATGCCTAGACTTAAGCTGAGACTAATAAGTTCTGAACTACAAGCTTTGGGTAGAATTTTTAAGATGGGACGACCCTAGAGTCAACTGAAACTACGTCGTTGGGAATTGTAAAAGTGGTAGCGAGAATTTTTATGTAGTATATGTTCATAATTTTCAATTAGCTACTGTTTTTATGAATATATGATTACGTGAACGTACTTGAATTACTATGATTATGATGATCAATGGACCGTACGAGTATGTTTCTTGTGTAAATCTAGTGTTGCTTATTTCCTTTTTCCCTTACTTCTTGTGTGGCAGATTCGAAATGGTAAATACTCGGAATCGCCCACTGATCGAGGGAGAGATGCTTGAGGATATTTCATCTAACCCGAATCCTGTAGCCCGGGTGGCGAATGTGGTTCCTCCTGGAATGCCGCCAATATTTACTAGACCAGTGGAAACCATACCTAGAGTGGAGTTGGCATCCACAAATCCGGTTATTCAAGATGCAAACCCGCAAGCCGAGTTGATGGTTAGTGTTATGCAGATGGTAACATCGGCCATGGAAAAACAACAAGAAGCATTCCTGAAAATGTTGGAGGATAGGGATGCCAGTCTTCGGAGGCCAGAGGTGGTGGCGGAGAACGCGGTAGCCGGCTCGGGTGGTACCGGGGGCGAGAACCGTACTGAGGGAGTGATGGTCTTAGCGACAGGGCAAACAGGAAAGGGTTGTTCGTATAAGTCCTTCATGGGGTGTAAACCGCCAAAGTTCGTTGGGGCCGATGATCCCGTAGCTTGCATGAAATGGTTGAGGGAGATTGAGCAGGCCTTCCGGGCTTGAGAATGTGATGAGAATCAGAAGGTAAATTTTGGTTCCCAAATGCTTCGGGGTGCGGCTTTAATATGGTGGGACGTCCGCACCGCAACCATAGGGGAAGTCGTGTTAGCAAAGATGTCATGGGCCACCTTCAAGAAGAAGGTTATGGAAGAATACTGTAGTGAAAACGAGATGGATCTGATCGAGGAAGAGTTCCGAGCGCTAAAGAACGGGGATCTGACGGTGAGGGAATATACCTGTCTTTTCATGGAGAAGCTGAATCTTGTGGGGCATGTGGCCCCGACCGAGAAGGAACAGATAAATAATTCTCTTTTTGTGAACAACTTCAAGTGGTTTAGTGGCTCTCCAGGCTCCTTCTTGAGGGAAGGATTCTCTTTTTTGGTTTCCAAGCATGCATCCTTCACAAATTTCTTTCACTTTTCTTATGTTGGGCATTCCTTTTACCAGATTGTGTCTATACATATAGCTTAGGTATCCAAGATTTGCATGGCCAAATTTGTAGTGCCATAGTAGGGTGTTTTGCTTTGTAAACATGTTGAAAGAGAATAAAGTTTTTTCTTTAAAACTAAAAGGGAACATTTTATTTACTGTCATGTTAATCTTACCAAGTGTGTTTCCATTTGGATCCTTGATTTCACATGATTCCCCTTTCAAGTGTAAGTCGTATCCTTTCTGCAAGAGTTGTCCAACACTAAGCAGATTATGCTTTAACCCTGGTACAAAGTAGACACTTGATGTCTTTTTCTCTCCAGCCTTTGTATTAAGCAGAATCTCTCCCACTCCTTGTATACTTAATCTCTTGTCATCCCCAGTTCTTACTACCTTTTTTTGAGTTTCATCAATGTGAACAAAGATGTTCTTATTCCCTGACATGTGATTGTTGCACCCACTGTCTACATACCAAGAATCATCACAAAGGATACTTTTTGTGTGCTAAGTATCATAAACATAGTGTCATCTTCACTTGCATCTTCTATGTTGATGAAAGTGTTGTCCCTTTCTTCTGCAATTCTCTTCCTGTAGTACTCGACTATGTGGACAAACTTTTGACAATGAAAACATTGCACTAGTGAAGATGCTTTTTTCTGCCTCTTCCCCTTTATCTTTCCTTGTTGCTCCTTTCCGTAAGATATGTTTCTTTCTTATGTGTTTGGGGATTGCAATTCAAAAGCCTGTTCATAGGATGTAGAGTCAAATTGCCTCATCCTAAGTTCATGAGGTTGCAAGGTTCCAAGGAGACTTTCAAGGGATAACATTGAAAGGTCCTTGGATTCTTCAATTGCTACTACAACATACTTAAATTTTGTTATCAAACATTTGAGGATTTTTTCAACTACTCTTATGTCATCCATTATATCTCCATTCAATCTTAGTTGATTTAACACCAAGATCACACGATTGTAGAACTCTATTATGGTCTCAAAATCTTTCATCTTAAGACTGTCGAATTCACATCTCAAAGTTTGTAGCATGACTACTTTTACCTTATCTTCCCCACAATATGTCTTATAGAGCATATCCCATGCATCTTTAGAGGAAATTGAGGAGGAAATTCTCTCAAAAGTAACTTCATCTACGACTTGGTAGATTATGTAGAGGGCCTTCTTATCCTTGTTCATTAAATCTTTAAGTTCATCTTCTTTTTCCTGTGTAAGTTCGTCTATTTCAACAGGTTCATCGAATCCCTGTTCAACAATGTCCCATAACCCTTTATTCAAATAATACCTTCATTTGTATGCTCTAGTGGTAATAGTTCTTCCCGTTTTGTTTGGGAAGTTGAGGATGCCAAATTGCATTAAAACTTGAAGCCATCTTCTGTGCTCTGATACCATAATGTTAGAACAAACTTTACACTTCAATTTTTATTCATATTCACATCAACTTCATATATACACAGGATACAAACACTTATAGAATATGAAGGGTTACAACCCTTGAAAAACAGACGCAACCTTCATGATGGTTGATAGTTAAAATAACTGTCAACCCTTAATTCCTAATTAGCTGTTAATTTATCTAACTGTCAACTAACTTAATTGTCATAACAACCATAACTAGCTTAACCTTCAACAGTTACCAAGTCACATTACCTTACCAGATGAATGTGGCAAAGACTATAAATCTTACCCAATAAGAGTTAAGGCAAAGATCAAGAGTCTTACTTGGTAAGTGATGGCAAAGACTCTTACCACAGTTAGCGTTTACTGGGAAAATTGTTACATGCGATACCGTTTTGGTGGACTAAAATCTTACCTGATAAGTAAGTGATAGTGTTGAATATATTTTATAGGTAAGTGCGCTTACCCGGATAAATGTTTTGGTAAACGACCCCTTAATAATTGTACAAGACCTCCAAAATGTAACGACCCCCTGAAATCAAGTGTTGTATATTTTGGCCTAAGATATACACCTATTAAATGACTAGGCCATATATAAATACTATAGCTTGTTTGGGTTTAAAATTAATCATCAAAAAGAAATGAGAACGATTAAAGAGAGGAAGAAAGTTGCTTTTTCTTTGTATTTTTTTTTTACTTTTCCATGTACACAATCCATATGTGCATGTATTCTTGTTGTTTCATCTATTTAATTTCGTCTTTTAGAAAAAGTAGTGAATAGAGTAGAATTTTTTTCCCTGTAAAAGAATTACCATGCATGCTTGTACAATATAATGAATGTTTCCATATAAGTCATTCAAATGGTTTCTTACACAATACCAAATAAATAGAGTGTTTCGAAGTGCGGTTTGGTTCCAAACTGTAAACCGGGCCGTATATGTGGTTTGTACATTTTTCCAAAACGCAAATTACACTGCATATGCTTCAAACTGGAAAACAAAAAATATACTACAAAATGCAATACGATTTATATCTAATGCATTTCATTTTGAATGATTTTATTAGGTACTTTGTTGTTTCTAAGTTTTTGATAATTCAAGATTCAACCTATCTCACCCGTGAAAAGTTGTAGCTATCTTAATATTTTATTAGTAACTAAATAAAATTAATGGCCGAGTGCGACTCAATTAAATATGGTGATAATAAATTAATACTCCCTCCGTCCCAAAATAAATGTCCACAATGAAAATGACACAGTTTTAGGAATGTGCAATTATTACACTTTTTAAATAACCAAAATACACTTTTACCCTTGAAAATAGAGAGATAAACTTTCTCCACCTTATAATTAAGGGTAAAATGGGAAATTGGAAACTTACTTTTGAAAGTGAACATTTATTTTGGGACAAACTAAAATAGTAATGTAGACACTTAATTTGGGACGGAGGGGGTATCATTTAAGTATGTTTTCTATTTTATTTTCTAAGAAACAAAAGTGGTTAAACTTTTGTTATCAACGTGTTATTTTTGATAACCATGACTAGGATAATTTGTGTGCATTTCAATGAATCCTATGAGATTCTAAAGTTAAATTTTTGTGGGTTATGGCTTGGAAAGGACTCAAGTGATCTCTAGGAAGCAAACCAGTTGAGTTACCCAAATGGTTAACTTTTTTATTTATTTGAAGGGTGTCCTACGCTATGACTAGACTAATTTCGGTAAATTGTGACTGTAAGAAATCAACCCTGATAAACTCAGTGGCCACAACTGTTGTGTATGGCTGGAATTGAACCTTGGACAGATGGTATATGTCACCACATCCCTCAGGGCCTCAACCACTACGTCACAACCCTTGTGGTTCAAATGGTTAACTTCCATGCTTACTAATATATAATAGGAGTTACAGAAACTTTTCAAGGGTGAAATAGTTAGACTTATTTAAATACTTGGCATTCTAAGGGTTAGGTTGTTTGCAGTTTAATGAAACTCATAACTTATTTGGCCAGTTATATATAATTGTTTGGTAGTGGCTTAAAGATATAGAAAATGGCTTATTCAAAAAGCTTTTAGAGAACGATTTATAAAAAAAAACAAGTTTTTTCCGAACATGTCCTTCCCAATTAAAAAACACGTTCCTCCCATCTATAAAAAAACTTTACGAAACAAAAATATTCTCAATATATATATATATATATATATATATATATATATATATATATAACTGAGTTAAATCACGATAGACACTTTGAATTTCATAATTGAGCATTAGTCATCAATGATAAATTAAATAAACATATGAATAGTAAAACTTTTATTCCTCAAATGTGATCGTTTAGATCTTTAAATAAAATTATTCAATGTGAATTGATTTCATAAAGGGCAAAAAAGAAGATTTCACTTATTCAGTGGGAATTTAACAGTAACTAAAAGAACTTCTTCAGTCAACTATATCTTTCTAACGAATTAAAACACCATCTTTCTCCCTCTCTCTCTCTCTATATATATACATATATAATATATATGTATGTATGGTTAAAGTTTATGATAAGAATAGGTATATTGAAAATGGTTTAGATATATATATATATATATATATACATGGGAATGGAAGGTAGAAGAAAAAGGGAGATACCTTTTTATGGTAAACACAGATGGAATTAATAATAATGAATTGAATGGGTGGTCGTGCAGTGCAGTGCAGATGGATCGTCTTCTTGGTGGGGGCTGCAGAAAGGAAGGGAATATACAGTGTGTAGTCTCTGTCAGCATGCTTTCCTCCATTTTCTGGGGCTTTTACCCCACGCTTACTCCCCACTTCAATTCTTTTCCTTTTCCCATTACTCTACTCGACTCTACTCTACTATATTTTTAATATAGTACTACTAAAATTTTAATTGTTCAATTATATATATAAACTTTTCTGAGACGTTCTTTTGAGAACCCATGAAATTATGATAACCTTGAGAACTAGTGTATTGGTTTGCCGCAACCGCACCATCCTGATCATGGCAACATTCACTCTAATACCGTTTGTAACGTTCCAAACTCGGTAACAAGCAAGGACGGACTTGGTATGGTGGCCACGGTGGCACGTGCCATCATATTAATTCTCCGACAAATGATAAAAAAAAGTTAGGTTCGTGAAAGGTACAACCATATCGTTTTGGAAGGTGTTACTGTATTATTTTGAAACTTCAAGAAGGTGCAATCATACCTTGTAATGAACCAAAAAACAAAAAGAAAACCTTTGAAATCAACCAAAAAACCGGAAAAAATAATTCTTGAAATTAACCCAAAAAAAACGGAAAAAAATCCATCGAAATTGTTAAAAAAATACTTTATAATACCTCGAAATCAAACAAAAAACTTTAAAAATCCGTCCAAATGGTGGAATTAGGCTAACAATACATCAGACAATATTGAACATCAGTAAAAAGATGAAGACCCGTCAATAAAAACCATGTTTTTGTAATTATTTTTTGTCTATATTATATACTGTCATGAAGAATTTTTTTTTGGGTCCGGTCCTGGTATAACAAGATAATCCAATAACTTCAAAATCAATTTAAAACCATGGTGAACATTATTAGTAGCTCAAAATTTGAAGATTATAAGAACCTCCTAGATCTAATTTTCTATAATGTTAGACGAGCTATAACATTAAATGGCAATTATTTAATTCCAAAAGTGCTTAAAATATGATCACTTACATGTTGCCACAAATCTGAGTTTTCAACATGTGTGTGCATGAACATAACAATATTTTGGATACAGTACTGTAGTAACAAATGTGTATATTTTGCAGTAATGTTTTTTGGGGAGTATGCACTTGGCTTTAGAGATCCACTCATGATTATGTGTGATATTTAATAGTTTAATTACTTATCTATTAGTTAATGTGATACGTAAAACACCATTATTTTTCTAATAAGTGGTGTCTAGTTCAAATTTAAGTAGAGAAAATATTAAAAAAAAATGTGTAAATTAAGGCTTAAAAACGTCGTTGAGAATAAACGGTTCCATTTGATGCTAGACGACAAAAATAAGATTTATTAATTAATTGTTTTATTCAATGTATTTATAATTTGAAAAGGTAATAAGTTTTTTTAAGTTAAAAGAATTAATTATATTAACTTTTGAGGGAGTGGGTGGAATTAGGCATATATACATACATATATTATATATAGATAATAAAACCAAACAAACAAAGTCTTTAATTATATGTTTTCTTCAGACTTTGGTGCCGTTTGTTTTTTAAGAGGCCTAAAGTCTGAAGTCTTATTTTAGTTATGATTAATAAGAGATGGTGTGTAAAAAAGTCTGAATGATTCAGACTTAAGAGTCATTAAGAGGTTTTTAGAAGAAAAAAACAAACAACCCCTTTGTGTTGTGTGTGATTATTCCACTATATTCATCAAAAAGTGATCATGACATGTATAATAAGCATATTTTTTTGTATACTAAGCATATATCTATGAATAGGTCTGTCTACTTGCATCGTGCTTTCTTTAAATAGACAATGCAATAATCTTCGATATGGATCGACACTAAAAAAAAAATTGATAGTGCAAAACATATAGGTGTCAGTGAACATCTTCTCACAAATTGCACGATTATAAAATATCGTTATAGAATTGAAGGTTTTAGATACCTACTTATTTAATTTAATTGTATACTAGAAGCGTACTCGTGCAATACAGCGAGATAAATCACGATTTTAATGTTTTATTTTATTTTTTGTTTTTTTTGTCGATTTACAGTACAATTTTGGATGGTTTTGAGAAAGTGATAATGTTTTTTATATAAATTTGTTTAATTTAGGCTTAATAATATAATATTTTTATATAAAAAAATTATGTATTTTGTTATAATCCAATGATTATCTTATATATTTTAATGACATCTAGAAAAAATAATCAATTACATATTTAATAATACAATTAAAACAAATTTATAGTAATATAATATATTATTTAATAGTGATACATGAAAAATGTCTGTATAAAAGTAAGGTCATGTACATACCAAATTGGTGGGTGTTAGAAGTTTGCAGTAGTAATATGTATTTTGTGCTTTGATACTTGTAAATTAAGAAAATTTTAAAACCTTGCATAAGATGATGGTACCTTGTGCTTAATAATTTGTATTTAAGAGTTTTTTATACTTGTTTTATAATATAGTATAGATATAACAATTAATAGCGAGATTACAAAAATAATAGCATATGAAAAAGACGAATTAACATGGTTTTAAAGTAAACACTGCTATAAAATTTGGTCTATGGATACGTATATAAATGGAAAGTTAGGATTTCTATATATTATTGATTATGCCGATAAAATGGGTTGAGTTCTTGTTAAAAAGGCTATTTTTTGTAAGAAGTGTAACCTTTACATAGTATATTTATATTATGTTATTACAACAAAATCGGGTTTGTCAGATGCTAACAATTTGTAGGTGTCCTAATAAAGACCACTTTAAAAGACTTAAATTTATAGGAACAAATAACAAAACGTTATATCTAAAAGTATTAAAATAAGTTTATATGACAATTTTTTGGGGTCTTAACAACTCTTTTAGGATACATTGTTAATATAAATTTCGTATTAACTATTGTATAATACACTTTTGAGAAGTGTCATGTGAACACATCTTTTTATAAAACATTTTTTTCAAATAATATTGTCTTGTAAAATAGTTAATGCGGCATTTTTTGTTAAAATGTCCTAAAACACTTGTTACGACGTCCAAAAACATCCTATAAACTTATTGTAATTCTTTTAGATATGACACTTTAGTTTTTGGTCTTATATATTAAGTCTTATAAAGCGGTCCATTAGGTTTCTTAGAAATTTCTGGCGTACTATAATTCTAATTTTATTGTAGTATAGTTAGAAAATGTTGGTTTTGTGTGATTCCATCCATTTAGAAAGTTTTGGGGCTTTGAGGAGTTTTATTCTACTTTGTTATGGGGTTTCAAGCAGTTTAGGGGTCTTCTGAGCATGTGGGTTTGCTGAATTTCTAAATTTAAGTTTGTTTTACAGTAAATTATCGACTTAAGTCGGCATAGTGTTACGAGTGGATTAATAGAATGAAATCCTGAAGTTAATAGTCAGACAAATCCTTCAAAAAGTGTAAAAGGATTTTAAGTGATAACTTAAAAAAAAAACATAAAATATTACGTTGAATCAACTTCTAGTTTTCTTGTTTCAATCTTAATTACTCCGAAGCCCCCAAAGTTTTTTTTTTCGGGAGATTGGCTCAAATGGCCATAATAAAGAGAGGGATTGACCTCCTAGCCATCCCTCTCCATTTTTTTTCAGAAATGTCACTACCTGCGCAAAAAAGGGGTGCACAATTGTGTACCCCGTTTTTTGCGCACCCCTCTTTACCTTTATAAAAAATACATTTGCACTTCTTTTGCGCATCTGCTACCTTTTACCTGTACAAAAAAAGAGGGTGTGCAATTGCGTACCCCGCTCCCCATTTTGCGCAGGTAGTGACATTTATATAAAAAAATGAGAGGGATGAATAGGAGGTCAATCCCTCCCCTTACTATGGTCATTTGGATTAATTTTACTTTTTTTTCTCAAATTAGGTATGTGGAGTCATATATATTCTTCTTGTTGGTTATTGAAGGTTGGTGCCATTTCAAATCAATTCTACTTGAAGAGGTAAGTTGTGGTGTTTGGATTGGTTGTGGTCTTTTTGATGTGTACTTTCCTCCAAATGTTTTTAATTTTGTTGTTCCCAAGAAGAGAAAAAAGAAAAGTTGGCTAGGATACCATAAGCTACTAGCACTTTTTCAAGCATCAATCAGAAGAAAATATGATCATAACATATATATTTTCATAGAAACAAAGTTTGATAATCAATAAACTATAAATTTGTTTAAATATTATACTTCTCTTTAGCAAAATTCTAATTATTATTTATTTGTCATCAATGTTAAATTCTGAAATGAAGATACTTAGGTGAACTTGTAATACCCCGGATTTTTGTTATGTAATCTTGGTATTCTTGTGTTTAAGCGTTGTCGTTAGCACCGCGTTTGGTTTGAAGTTTGAGTTTGAATTTTGGTGGTTTTGGACAAACCACAGTGAACTACGCGAGTTGCATCGCGACTTGAGGTCGCGGCACAACCCGCGAAACCCTCTGTTTGAGTTTTGGTTTCTGCAAGCGGGCGAGTTATGCCGCGACTTAAGGTCACGGCATAACCCGCGAAAGACCCTGGCCGACTTAGGGGTGGTCAGCCCCAAAATATCTCATTTGGTGTAAATCAAATCTCAATCTCTTTTCTCTTTCTCTCTCTCTTTCTTCTTTTCCAATCAAGGTTCCTTCAATCTGTCGTGTGTTGCTAGTATTGAGTGCATCTAGCAAGGGTTCGGTATAGAAAGCTTCGTCTTTCCCAGGTAGTCGATATCTGGTTTTTCGGATTTTCGTCTAAAACCTATTTGGTGAGTTCCTACTACCTTTTTCTAAACTTTATACATGTCAAATGTTTCATTTTGAACTCCTATATATCTCCACAGTTTTGGATCTAAGTTTACTACATTTTGACATAACTTGAGTTTTTGGGAGATTTTAGGGTTCCCGATCATTTTCGACTAAAATGATGGGTTCCATCTTATTTGAAGTAAAAGGAGGTTTTACTTGCACATTTATGTGGATTATTTGAAAGAATGCATATAAACTCATTTTTATTATTTTCATTCTTACCAGCAGTTAAACTTGAAAGAAAGCATTTTTGTTTATAAAATGTTTTTATATCATATGACTATCTATGGTTGGTCACATATGTTATTGGGACAAGTTTGTACCATTACTAGCGGATACCTAGGTTTTGAGTCGGCTTTTATTGGGATGTCTATTCCCCTTTCTGTAGCTATGGATGCATATGATCCTCGGGGGCCATTTGGTACGATTATGTGAGATCGGTTACTAGTTATGGGTCATATTGTAGTCCTAGTGAACGAGTATGATTTGGTTTCCTCGAGGGCCCTCACTCACATCTTAGTACGGACCTTGTTGTTCGTGGCCATGGATTCCAAGTATTTAGCTCACAACTCGGATTGTGGCCTACTTTTGTGTTCCGCCGCAATCCTTGGTAAATCGTGTTTCCCCCGTCATCGCAAGACGAATTTTCAGACCAATCAGTCCTTATGTGGAAAAGATTTCTTTTGTAAACTAAACTTATTGAAAAGGTTTCCTTTTGATACAATTGTTTATATCTCTTGAAATTATAAACTGTATGTTCTCACTAGGCTTTAAGCCTAACACTTTTTCTCAAATGATGTGTATAACAGGTTCCCATTAGCGGTGGGTTGCCAAGGGCTTGAGTGACGAGCTTGGTCTTGGGGGCTTTTGAGATGACTAGTATTTGATGTTGGGCAATTGTTTAAGTCCCATTCTTTTGGTGATATTGGATTAACAACTTATGTAATCTAGATAGTTTATGTTTAGATTAGTTTGTTGTTGAATTCCATATCCGTATTCAGGTTTTGTAAAGAATTAGTACATTTCCCCTTTTTGGGAGGTTTATAGCAATTCAGATGTCTTCTTACCCAGTTTCCGCTTTTCAAATATACTCTGAATTTTAGGGTGTTACAGAACCTATGGTCATACTAGGTTCGACATAGGAGAAGGTATTCTAGGTGGTGTTTAGAGTTGATAACATCACGAATAAGTTGAGAAAGGGAATATTGTGGTGGTATAGTACGTTCGTATGGCGGCTGCAATGAAGAGGATAGAGTGTATGGTAGTCGAGGGGGCAAGGAGGATCGGTGTAGGTTGAAGATGACATTGGATGAGTAACTAAAGTTAGACCTGAGGGCTTTAATCATTTATGAGCACATGACCTTTTATAGGAGTTAACATAGACCGGAGACTAGGGTAGCAGACTAGTGAAAGGGATTTGTAGCTAGCATTGACAAAAAGTCGGGGGAGGTAGATGGCAGGGTCCGGCTAGTGAGTTATGAAGTTAAGTTACCAAAGTCTTATGTTAGACCAGGGTGTGGGATTTTCTTACCTCGACTTCATTTTCTTATACCTGCTTTTATAAGTATGTTGTTTTCTACTTCTATCTTGATTTTTTTGTTTCAAGTCCTTTTACTTAACTTCTCATTTTCCAATTTCCTTTATTTCTTTGGGGAACTGTCTTTACTTCACATACTTAATTTGCACAAACTGTAACACCCTAAAACTGGTTAAATTTAAAACTTTAAATTTTCGCAATAACATGTTTATAAAATGAGAATGATTTAAACCTGGAATATTTTATAAGAGATGTAAAACCAAAATTAACATCATTCCCAAAAAAGGGGAGAGTAAGCGTTTACAAATTAAATAAGAAAATGAAACGAGAACCGACAACCTACTTAATCTAAAACAGTTCTAGTTTAGATTATAATTAGGTGTCGTCATCACTTCCAAAATATGGGTCAGTGTATGCACGCTCTATAGCTCATCAATGCTAATTCTCCAAAAGATTGTCCCAACACTCTTCTCAAGGTTTCGCCACCCCACCAATAAAGTAACCTGATATGAACACCAAAACAACAAGTGTTAGGCTTGGAGCCTAGTGAGTTCATCCAAATACAATTATAAAAAGGGTGAAATATATTAAAGAACATTTAACAATAATTTGCTTTACAATAATAAACGAATCATTCAACGTCCAAACCTTATGCGAGACGGGGGAGACCCGTTCCACCATGAGTCGCGGCGGAACACAAAAGTAGGCCACAACCCACGTGGAGTATTTAGTTAGAATGGTTATTTACCGGTATCAACTCTATTCATGAATCTTTAGCCGTTAAAACATCAACTCTATTCATGAATCTTTAGTTCAACGTAAATATGGGTTCACTCTACTCGAGCCTTTACCCCAAAGAATCACCAAGTTCAACCCTATTCATGGATCTTTACCTTGGGACCTCACCATACTAAGCTAACATGATTCAACAACATAATACTTTACACATGCCATAATTCCAAATACATAATGCTCAAATAACGACATGCTATTTCAAGAAATCCCAATAATCGTAGAATAGAACACTTTGCCTTAAATAGATATTCCAACATACAAGTCATGTTACCATACTTTTCCATATTTCCCAAGATTAATAATATGAGATCATTTTGATGATCAACCCCATACTTATCTAAATACAAATAAATTTATATTACCATTTGGGCTTCCATCACCCAAAATACTTGAATAAACTTTATTGATAAACATTTTGACTATCATAAAACATTTTATTTCAAAATACTCAAATAGATACCAAAACCCTAGATTTTAACTTTATGGACTAAGAAGTGTAAACATATAGAAATCATAGATTCCTTCTTGATACTTGAAAGAGAAGATGGTGAATGGTCAATCTCTAGCTTCCTACTTGACAAGAACACAAGAATCTTGAAATAAAGGAGGGTGGTTGAGATTTGAGAAACCCTAGAAACGTATTCAATGAAGAGGGAGGTAGAGAGGGATTTTAGGTGAAGTAAATAAGGGTAAAATGAATGAGAAATGAGGCAAATTCTTATTTATCCCGTCTGACCCTCGTCGCGACCTTGACCCGCGACTGTGCCAACAGTCGCCCGCTTGGGAAAGCCCATGGTACCTCTGCCGCGATTGTGACATGAGACAGTGACATGGGCACTATCGTCGGGCACTGTCGCGCCATATGTACCGAGACCCACCTCACTCCCGCGATTGTGACACTCGGCGACAGTGACCACGTCAAGGTCGTGTGTCACTGTCGCGTCAGTCCTCCGGGATCCGAAAATCACATTTTCAAACGATTCAGGTTCCCAATACGCACACACAACCCAGATATAAGGTGAAAGGCGCAATTAAAGCATTTGAGGGGAAATATACAAGGGATATAAAGGAAGGACGGATTACCGAAAATCTCAGGTGTTACACAAACCGATGAGTCATCACAAAAGTTTAAGAGTTGTTCTACTATACTTTTTGTGGTAGATATCTAGTCTAAATACATCTTACACCTACGTGGGATATTCTTGTCCATTTGGGCTGGTTGATTTTTCTCAATAGTTCAATATATTTGTACCTTCTATGTAACACTCTAAAATGGGGTAAACTTAAATCTTAAAATTTACGCAAAAAGACGTCTAAAATAGACATAAAATCACCCACCCAAAAGGGGAAACTGTAATAGCATTTACAAATTTCTATAAATGGACACCGAAATCGACAACAAACTAATCTAAAATTGATTTCATCTAGATTATGACAGTTGTCGACCAATCTCCTAAAATGACTATTTCTTTCTGTATGCCAATTTCTCAAAAATGTCTATCTCCAAAAGTTGCCACTATCGGCCATCACTCGACTCTCACTCCTTGAAAGCCCAATCACTAACGAAACATGTATACATGTTATTTGAGAAAAAGTGTTAGACTTTAAGCCTAGTGATAACAAACATTTGCACGAGTTATAAAAGAATAAAACATAAGTAAATATTTCTCTGATAAATTGCAATAATGGAAACTTGTTTATAAACACATAAGGACCTTACGGTCTATAAAGCATCTTGCGATGATGGGGGAGACCCGATTTCCAAGGATCATGGCGGAACACAAAAGTAAGCCATTTTTCGAGTTGTGAGCTCAATACTTGGACCCATAGCCACGAACAACGTCTGCTCGTACTCAGATGTGGAGGAGGGCATCCGAGGATCTAAGTCACACTCGTTCACTAGGATTACATTTACGGCCCATGGCTAGTAACCGATCCCACATAACCGTACCAAATTGTCTACGAGGACCCAATGTCTCAACTAGTTACATAGAGGAAAAACATCCCAAAATAAACCGACTCTTTTTCGTATGGATCCATTAGTAATAGACTACGGCTAGTCACAATTTCATTTGTGACTAAACTATAATAACACATATAGCCATCATAAGAGAATCTTTACAATACAATTTTCCATATTTTTAAAGCATGTATAAACCAACAAGGGTCGTTTCCATTTTCAATATATAATGTCTCCAAATGAGGTTTTCAAACATTTAATAAACTCTTGATCAATCTTTGACCAATAATCATACTTCATCCATTCCCATGTAAATCTCACATTTTAGAGAAAACTCTAAATATACATCAAGAGGTACTCTCATCCATCCATTTAGTCAAAATCATGTAAGTAGAGCATATTATATATCACAAAAATGGTTTCCAACAACATTTTCCAAAATATAGTTAGAACCCAAAAAATCTCCAAAAATTCATTTTAGATTAAAATCTTGCAAATAATGAGAATGTAAACAAGGAGATGATTATAGGTTCAAAAGTGTAGTTTAGACATGTATAAAGTTTAGATATGTAGGAATGAACTCACAATCTTGGGTTTTGGTGAAAACCCTCTTAAAACTCTAGAATGGTTGAGATGGTCAAGAAGATGGAAGTGTAGGGGAAAGCTCTTAAATCTTGACTTTAAATCCTAGCTTTGTGATGATGGATTACTTGGAAGCTCAAGATTGGGAGCATTGAATTCCCTTGAATACAGAATAAATGCAGAAAAATCGTATTTGAGGGAGAGTGTTTGAGGTAGGTTAGAATTAAATGGGGATTGAATGAGTGATAACTCTCGATTTTGAGAGTTATTTATCACTATTTTTCTAGGATTTTGTATCGTTTTTATACCCAGTTTGCTACTATTCTTTTCATTTGGTCTAAAAATTAGATAAAGAGGTGATGAATTATCAAAAGTTTATTTTTTTTTGGAAAAACTGCACTTTTGTGGCCAACTGTGGGCAGGTACTCTACCCACTGTGGGCGTCGATGAACCACTTGAAGAAACTGTCGGACGTTGCGTTTATCCGGACGATAAGGAGCAGATTAAAATATTTGTTGAAGCATGCTTGTCTGCAAAAATCTCTGGAAATCTATTAAGCATGGGTTGAAAAGAGAGGTGGGTCTTGCCCCTTGTGTTTTTGAAGAAAGAGTCCTTTGGGTCTTGTGTTTTTGGAGGCTATATAAAGAGGAAGGACTTGCATTTATTTCATCAACCCATCAACTTATCAACCATCATCCATCACAAGACATTCACTTCTCTAGCTTTAGTTATCTTCAAGTTACTTGTTAACTTGAAGGTTGTAGTTTTAAATTCTAGTCCTTTACTTTTCTAGTCTTTTACATTTCTAGTCATTTACTTTCTTAGCACTTTACATTTCTAGTCATTTACTTTCCCTTGTAATTTAATATCCGTAATTTACATTTATGCAAGTAGTTATTAATTATTTCGCTTATTTCATTATGTCTTTCTTTTTAGTCATGAGCTAAGCACCTTATTGGTGTGTGGGTGTGAGTGAACTTGAGACTAGTAGGATACACTTGGGTGTGTCCATAATTACTTGTTCTTGAGTTTGGTCACTTGAGTCGGGACATAACTCAATACGGATAAGCCGATCACTTTGAAGTGTTAATATTAGATCTTAGATCTCGAGAGGGGCAGATCCGAAATACGGCTTAAGTGATGCACAAAGATTTGAGAAAGTCTTTGATAACCACGCAGAGATGCGGGTTTTGTATGATTTACTAAGGTTCAAACATCGGTCGGAATTTATATCACAAAGAGATTTGGGTATAAATCCCCATACCGGTAGAACTAGACGCTTAGAGTCAAACTTAGATAAATCGGCAAACTCAAGTACAATAATTATGGGCACTTTATAAGCACTTTTGGGCATAATTTATAAAAATTCGTTTTCGAGAGATCGGGATTTTTATATATGGTTCTATGCACTTAAGCGCCTAACCATCTGGTAACTACAATTATCTCAAGGAAACTTACACCCATTCCCAATCCTTAACTCATTGTTAAATTTCTTAATTAATTTAGATATTTCACCAACAAAACGACAAATTTTTCTCACAACCAAAGCGTGTGCAAGAAGTTCATGAAACTCTCTGATTCTCAGTAGACCAGTCCCTGTGGAAACGATATTCGGTATACTTACCATTTTATTACTTATAGCGATCATAGTTGAGGTGTATACTTGCGCCCCCACTGTGGGAACACTGTGGCCACTGTGTGGAACTATACGGTTTTCCGCTATCAAGTTTTTGGCGCCGTTGCCGGGGACTGGCACGATTTTATATGCTGAGATATTGATTTTCATTTGAGCCTGTGTCACACGTTTCAAAGCACATTTTCCGTGTTGTATGACATGGCTACAACATGGTGAACCTTTACCTCTTAATTCCGAGATCGAAAGAATAATAAAAAGACGTAGAAGAGGTAGAGTAAATAGGCAAAACCCACCTTTAAATCAAATCGTGGCTGACGGAGGTCCGCCACCACCTCCGCGTTCGCCTCCGGTTGTCGAGACCACTTTAAAATTGTCGATGACAAGGCATTTTGGGCAATAAAAGAAATTGATTTAAGGGAGGGTGTAGCCGGAAAGAAAAGGAAATTTCAATTGAATGAATTAGAGGAACTAAGACATCACACCTACGAGAATGCCAATATTTATAAAGAAAAAAAAACAAAGATTTGGCATGACCGTTGGATCAATCAAAGGATTTTCGAGAAAAATCAACAAGTGCTCCTCTTTAATTCTCGATTGAAGTTATTTCCTATAAACTTAAAATCACGATGGTCGGGACCTTTTACCATCATGGATGTGGGACAATTTGGAACGACTGATTTATTAAACCCACATGACGAAAGCATTTTCAGAGTTAATGGGCATCGGGATAAGCACTTAGTTCCTACCGAAGTGCCCGGGCCCACTAACTCTGAAGAGTGAAAGAAGACGAGTTTCATTGTAAATATTGTATATATTTTATCTAAGTTTCTTTTTAATTTTGCATTGTAGGAAAATTTTGCAGTTCTGGTCACTGTGGGTTCTATGTGCCTACGAAAAATTCAAAATTTTAGATAGGCATGAGTCTGGAAGTTATAATGGTTCTTTATAAAACTATTATTTCTTTGGAGATGGGAGACTGATGTGATTTTACTTTTTGCATGTGGAAATTAAACAAATCAAAAGTAATGGAGAGTTAGTACATGGAGAAGTGTAAAATAATTTTTTTATAAAAAGGTTGTACTAAAAGTTGGATAACCCCTTTACCCAACAGATTTTTTTATAAATCTACCTTTGGGATATATTCACTAACCAGGTAAAAAAAGAGGGTTTTGTTGGTGGTTTTTGAATAGGTAGTTTTTCAAAAGAGTTGATGGTTTTTCAAAAAGGGTTGTTGGATTTTAAAAAAGAGAAGGTCTTTTTTTTTGTTTAAGGAGTTATTCAAAGAACTATCTTTTAGACTAACTATTCATCTTCTTCTCCATTAGACACTCCCATGGCAAAGAAAAATCACTTGGTCTCTCATCCTCAACATCCACCTCGCCGGTCTAGTAGCCATCAGTCAAACGTCGCCGCCTCGCTGGAAAATCCGACGGCCAACAACATCATCACCACCGTTGGGCCACCACCGGTGACCACTAAAACGACGACGCTCCGACGTCCTCTTCTCTGGTATATATGTACGCACCTTTGTTGAAATCCATAAAGTCATAACCCGGATAACATCTCCTCCTCTAATCTCCCCTCCTACATCCACACCTTTACCTTTCATCTTCCTCACAAAACCATCAATGGTTCCTCCAACCATTTCCACCACCGATTTTCACCACCATTTCCACCCCTATCGCTCCAACCCAAAAAACCCCTTTCGGTCACTTTAACCATTCCATCACTAACCACTCAACCGAATCCCTTGAACCAAAGCCGAAGATTTTAGCAACCCCCTCCACCTTCAAAAGTCGACAACCCCAAAACAACCCTCTATGTCTCACCCGGGTAGTAGGATCCGGAAAAATAACTTTTGGTTAATCATCATGGTCTTTTGAACATTCTCTATGTTTAATCTTTTGGGTATTATTTGTGGGTGCTTTTGTGTGTTATGATGTTGATAACTTGTTTTATGTTTGAACTTTGTTTTGGTTTCCTTTATGCTATTACCATTTCTTTCAGGTACGAATTCTTTGGATGACTTTTTGGATGGTCAAAATTGAAAGGACGTAGGCCCTTTATTGTTGGCCTAAACATTTTTTCCCTCGTTCCTTACCCTACCCATTATGTTCGACAATGGGGACATTGTCCGCCTTCAAGTTTGGGGGTAGGGAGAGAAAAATATATATGTGATCTTTGCATATATGAAAAAAAAAAAGGAAAGCGGAGAAAAAAAAAATATATATATATAATAAAAAGTCTTCGAAAAATCAGAAGACGACCTTCGGAAAATTGGAAGGCAATTTAAAACCCAAGGATCGTGCAACAAATTGGAATATCTCAAAACTTTGGGTTTTGAAAAATTTCGAACTCAAAAGGAAAGGCAAGAAAAAGAAATATATTACACCCTTTTGTAGTTGAGTTCAAGTTTGGGGGAAGATTTTTTTGTGAAAAGCCACAAACACTAACCCGAGAAAGTCCTACCGATCAATTTCGACATCAGAGAAGTCATTCAAGGAAGTTGTACAATTCTCGACTAAAGGAGACATTCAAGCAATTATTTTTGTAGGTTTCGTTCTTTCTCTCCTTTCGTAAATTTTTTTTTATTTCATTTTTTTACTTGAGGACAAGTAAAACCTCAAGTTTAGGGGTGTGATAACTCTCGATTTTGAGAGTTATTTATCACTCTTTTTCTAGGATTTTGTATCGTTTTTATACCCACTTTGCTACTATTCTTTTCATTTGGTCTAAAAATGTGATAAAGAGGTGATGAATTATCAAAAGTTTATTTTTTTGGAAAAACTGCACTTTTGTGGCCAACTGTGGGCAGGTACTCTACCCACTGTGGGCGTCGATGAACCACTTGAAGAAATTGTCGGACGCTGCGTTTATCTGGACCATAAGGAGCAGATTAAAATATATTTGTTGAAGCATGCTTGTCTGCAGAAATCTCTGGAAATCTTTTAAGCATGGGTTGAAAAGAGAGGTGGGTCTTGCCCCTTGTGTTTTTGAAGAAAGAGTCATTTGAGTCTTGTGTTTTTGGAGGCTATATAAAGAGGAAGGACTTGCATTTATTTCATCAACTCATCAACTTATCAACCATCATCCATCACAAGACATTCACTTCTCTAGCTTTAGTTATCTTCAAGTTACTTGTTAACTTGAAGGTTGTAGTTTTAAATTCTAGTCCTTTACTTTTCCAGTCTTTTACATTTCTAGTCATTTACTTTCTTAGCACTTTACATTTCTAGTCATTTACTTTCCCTTTTAATTTAATATCCGTAATTTACATTTATGCAAGTAGTTATTAATTATTTCGCTTATTTCATTATGTCTTTCTTTTTAGTCATGAGCTAAGCACCTTATTGGTGTGTGGGTGTGAGTGAACTTGAGACTAGTAGGATACACTTGGGTGTGTCCATAATTACTTGTTCTTGAGTTTGGTCACTTGAGTCGGGACATAACTCAATACGGATAAGCCGATCACTTTGAAGTGTTAATATTAGATCTTAGATCTCGAGAGGGGCGGATCCGAAATACGGCTTAAGTGATGCACAAAGATTTGAGAAAGTCTTTGATAACCACGCAGAGATGCGGGTTTTATATGATTTACTAAGGCTCAAACGTCGGTCGGAATTTATATCACAAAGAGATTTAGGTATAAATCCCCATACCGGTAGAACTAGACGCTTAGAGTCAAACTTAGATAAATCGGCAAACTCAAGTACAATAATTATGGGCACTTTATAAGCACTTTTGGGCATAATTTATAAAAATTCGTTTTCGAGAGATCGGGATTTTTATATATGGTTCTATGCACTTAAGCGCCTAACCATCTGGTAACTACAATTATCTCAAGGAAACTTACACTCATTCCCAATCCTTAACTCATTGTTAAATTTCTTAATTAATTTAGATATTTCACCAACAAAACGACAAATTTTTCTCACAACCAAAGCGTGTAACTCTCTGATTCTCAGTAGACCAGTCCCTGTGGAAACGATATTCGATATACTTACCATTTTATTACTTATAGCGATCATAGTTGAGGTGTATACTTGCGCCCCCACTGTGGGAACACTGTGGCCACTATGTGGAACTATACGGTTTTCCGCTATCAATGAGGGAAAAGGGTTTTTAACCTGCCAGAGTCCAACGGCGATTTTGCCCAGGACACTCTCGCCATAGCACTCTCGCGTGAAGTGTTCCGCAGACAAGCCCCCGGCAGCGATTGTGACCTATGTCACTCTCGCATGGCACTATCGCAGAGATTGTACCGCGGGTGCCTTTGGCCAAGCGATAATGACCCCGCGATTGTGACCAGTGTCACTCTCGCGGGCACTCTCGCCCAGAGTGTATTGAACCCCCTTCTTTCCTACTTTTCAACCGGAACTCTCATGACGCGATAAGATTAAACGGGTAAGACATCAGGGATAAAATTCCACGATATGAAAACAAGAATATTTTCAAAAGATTAACTTTTACATATCGAAATTTACGGGTGTTACATTCTACATTTGAGAAGTTTTATTCGGACTAGTTTACCCGAGCCAAAAAAAAAAACAATCATAAGTCTAGTCCTAAAAATGTTCAAAATGGTTCATACATCCAGATATATCTTGGCATATATAATTCTGAAAATGTTATAATTATTTCAACACTTTGAATAATGCATTTGTAATTCTGTGTGTTACTAGATTGAAACGAAAGAAATTAATGATGAAGTAGATGAGGTGAGCATGATGTGAAGCAAAAACCACTTCTCCTAAATGGGGGTCTCTATCAGTGGTAATCAAATCTTTACGGGATTAGTGAAACATATTTAAGAGCAGTAGTGGTCCAATATGATCACCATATCGCAACTTTAATCTTACTTTTGGTTAAACTAATTAAAAGGTTAAAATTTGATTTTATGTGGTTAATAAATACCTGAGTTCGATGTTACTTGGAAAGCAGATGGTACTTGTTCATGATATAACAAATGTTTGTGACATTTAGTCATGATGTATATTTGTCAACAAGTAAATACTTATACTTAATATGACATATTTTAAAATAATCAAATATAAATACATTTGTCAGTATCATATATTAACGAAAAATAGTACAAGTTTAGTCTATGTGTGACTTTAACATGGAGAAAGAAAACACAACACAAAACATGCAATTTCTTTTGATGTTGTGTAGTTTCGAAAATGCTTATTGTGGGTGATGATGTCGTTCTAGTAGTAAACATGTTTGGGTGAACGAGTGGTGCATGCTACCTCTTCAAATTAAGAAATGGTTCATCATAATTAACACGTTTGATTTCGGATTGATCTCTCCTTGAGGAACCGATCAAACTTAATCCCCGAATATTATTTTCGAATCCTAAATTCAACAATTAGCTTGTGATTAAAAGTAGTAGTTCACATGTAACTCCTAAGTGACCAATTAAGTGGTCCTTAACTAATCAATACGATAAAGAACGCTTATTTATTAGGCCGGCTGGATTTCGATCTAGAACACTTGTACCAATACACGATCATAAAGTCGACTTCCTCGATCAAAGGTACTCATGATGAAATCAGCATGAATTGATCTTGTCAAATCCATACGATTCATTGAAATGGAGCCTAACAAGATCTCTATAACCATTAGAGTTACAATGTGAACTGAAAGGGTCGGTTGATTCACTAGATATCACATGCATCAGTTGGTCAAAACTAACAAAGATTTTTGTATCATTTCTAGTGGATCTTTGATGTATACGTATAGGAATCACGGGGTATGCAAGAAGGTGGTCTACGTTTCAAGGTTTGGCTACTATGGAACCATATCCATGAAACCCTACAAGCCATAAATTTTTGAACCACTTGCCCACTTGGTATTAATCACTAGGCTCGTGGTTATCTAGCTAGTGTGAAGCTCTATCTCAAATCTTGAATGAGTCAATCTAAATAATCGATTATACAATTAGCTAGGTACTCATTTTTATCTATGTAAATAACGATTTCTACTTCGTTTTATGTTTAACTGAATCCTTTATCGATCGCTCCTTCCTAAAATTTGAGTACCTAAAGTTAACTTGCATTGATAATTATTCCTTCCTAATATGTGTGTTCGTCATCTATGCATTGGTTAACTCGTAATAGTTCATACGGTTTTTATCGATGTGTCTTCATCTTTTTACCAACGTTTAATATCGTCCAATGTGTTTTTACCGTAACTCCACCGTTTCAAGGTATTTTTAAGATTTCAAGGATTTTTAAGTTTTTTTTGTCGATTTCGAGAGACTTTTTCGGTTTTTGGTTGATTTCAAGAGTTTTTTTGGTTGATTTGAATTCAATAGTTTTTTTTGTTTTTTGGTTGACTACGAGATACGGTTGCACCTTCTAAAACGATACGGTTGCACCTTTCAAGAACCTAAAATTTTTACCTTACGACGGAGAAATAATATGGTGGCACATGCCACCGCCAACAGCACCACTGTAGGTTCGTCCATGGTTCAAAATGGAAGAGACGACTTAGACTTGCCATTTTGTAGATCCTTTCGGCTCGCAATCTGGCGAGGTGGTTTGAGACAACATAGACACCAGAAATCTAAAGCGAACTTAGCATTCGTCACATAAATCTAAAAAAATAAACTGATCATATCTTTTAGATAATATTATTGATGGATGTGGATAATCTTTGCATGCAGGATCCAAACTTCTAGTCTATTCTAATAGGAAAAAGATCAGTAGTTCATAGGTGTATAAAGTAGATATTTAAAGCTCTAGAGATATTTTCTAGGGGCATTAAAAAGAAAGTTACCTGAAATCAATTAATTCCTAGCCAGGTTGGATGTATATCATTGGAAAGAAACCATAAACCATCAATTCTTATCAAGTCTATATATAGTTATAGGCAAATATATCGGCGAACAAAATTTTAGATTTTCATATACTCAAGGCGAATACCGATAAACAACAAAAAGACTACCGATATTACAAGTATATCAAGACATTGCATCTCATGGTATATCATATTAAACTTTCAAAATCTCTTCATTGCATCTACGGATTTTATATAACGGTATCTCGGTTTTCATCTCTAGCTAGCATACGTTTGTGAAATTCAAATGATTTTGAATGTCATACATAAAAAGAGAATTTCCTCAAGGTTTATAACAATTTTTTCTTCTTGATTTAGATATGTAGTAAAAGAAATGAGGGTAATCTTTGCATGCAGGATCCAAATTTCTTCTTGATTTTATAAATTACCTATATATACATAATAGAATTTGTCAAATTTTCTTGCTATGAACTCGATTTTCACGTATACTATACAACTTTTTTTCATGGTATTTTCGAGCTAACATATATATGTTGTACCTTATGTCTCATTCTAGAACCCACACAATCTTCGCAAGGCGGTTTCGGACATCTCAAATGAAATAGAAAAAGTTGCGAAGGACTTAGAAGTCTTGACCAAAATCGACGACGAAGTTTTTCAAGCAGAATGTGGATGTTGTGGCCAAAAGGAGGATTGCACCAAAGACTACATGGTGCATGTTACTAATGATCATGCAGGAACATGGGTTTGTGGGCTATGTTCGGAAGCAATCAAAGAATATTTATCAAAAAACCCCGAAAAGGACATGCAAGAAGCAGTTGATGCTCATAATCAAATTTGTCAAAACTTCAACATCACAACTAGAATCAACCCAAAGCTCACACTAACATGTTCAATGAAAGATATAGCAAAGAGAAGCCTAGAAAATAGAATGTTGAGGAGTTCCCCGAAGTTGAAGATATATCGAAGCTCTAGTTGCATCCCAAGAATTATAAAACCGAATACCAAGTAAAACCACACATTCTTTCTACATTAGTACTAATTAAGTTTTCACTGAACTAGCGGCATGTAGGAATTTGGTCATATCATAGTTCATTAATTAACAATCGACGAATGGAGCAAAAAGGAGAACCTACATGCATACTAAAGAATTCTTGTTCTCGCTATCAATTAAATTATGTAGCAGAATAGATCTATTTTGATCGTTGCATATTCTTGTTGTTGTCTTGTATGTATTATGATGCATAACTTGTAAGTAACTATTGATTTAGTAAATTAGTCATGTGGTTACAAATGAAGCGATATTAAGATGTGAATCTTTTCATCCGCTAGCATGTTAGAAACATCCGCTCTTCGACATTCTCATTACATTATTTATCAAAAATCGTAGAACTTAAATGCCATCTTCACTCCATCATTTCAAACAAGAGTCGTTCTTTAACATGTTAAATGTGTGATTTTGAACTGGTCGCCCAAAAATTTGGGGGCCTACTTTTACATTTTTAGGGTTTTTCATCAAAGAATGCGAAAAATATAGCCCACCCTCAGTGTTACTCTAATTTTTATCAAAAAAACAAAAGTAATACGCCGTATCATCACCTCTGTAATTTGTATATATGTATCTTTGTTGTCTCAGTTTGCAGTGTAATCAAAACTTTTAAGTGTAACATGGCCTCCAAAAAGATTGGAACGTCCTTATTTCAAACATCGAGTTTTTTTCTTTCTTTTACTGGGTAACTGTGGGTTTCCAGGTCGGTTTCAACGCACCGACTAATCCCGGACAACCACGAATGGCCTGGAGTAGTCGCAGGTGAACCTCCATGGCCACAAGGGATATGCAACGCCGGGTTCAAAAATGAGATCTCCACTGCATCCCCCCTACCCATGAGCCTTACAACGGCGCCACCGTAAACCACAGTGATAATGGTGTTTTGCCAAAAATCGCGATGTACAGCCATAAACTGGCCTTCTAATCTAATACAAATCGAAAATATATCAAAATAAGAATCTAACTGCATATAAATCATTGAATTTGGTATAGAAATTTACCTCAAAAGCGATGCTTTGCTCGTACGAACCCGAGTTCACTTGGCGTTCGAATTCTACATCGATTCTCCATCTTTTTCTATGTTTCTTGAGGGGGGTTTTTCAATATTAATAGAAGAAGTCACTGGAACCTTCTATGTGTATTTCGGTGGTAAACCAAGCATCAATTTATGCTCTCAACTGCCGTCGCTAAAAACCGGTTATAACCCACGATATAATTTGAATTTCAAAAGTTTTGATATTTAGCAAAATAGGTCATTTTGTTTGACATCTGACCTCTAAAATCCCCAAGTTTCAAGTAATGACATAATCAGTCCCTGATTTGGTTTCTCATTTCATTTTTTTTTTCAAACCCAATAAAATCTCCAATCACCATTTTTTATAATTATCTAATTTCGGGTGTTAAAAATGGACAAATTAATCAACATTGTGTGGTTTAGCTGAGCAAAGCCGAGAAGTTGCCATTGAGATCACCATTTAAAAAAAGGAATTATTCACACAAGTTATAGAATTTCATATCCAAATGAATATATAGACGTCAGATAAAACAGGACGAATAGTCATAGATTTTATGAATGGATTGGAAGTCTCATGTCAATTAATAATTGTGCCAATTAATCGGGCACGCATGATTATCCATTAGGATTGAAGATTCCAACAACATTGCATCATACCATGTTGGACACTTACTAATCGAGTAAAAGGTAAGCTTAGATAGGTGAGAGTGTGAGACAAAGAGAAGTAGAAGTGGTATGATAAATAACATGATTTGGAAAACTTTTAGTTTTTTAGGCATGGTCACGGTTGCATATAACCATGAGAAGAACTGGAGGAAGTTGTATAAGTTGGGAGAAGTCAGTGAAGTCATACTCGAAGAGATTGGTGTAGACTTTGTCGAGATTAAGATCATATGCATAGAAACACGTGAAAATGGAAATTCAGGAGAGGTTAAACAACTACTAGAGTGGTGAAGTGTTGTTAAAGTTAACAAATCAAAACCACAAGGGTTGTGGCGTACTGGACCTGGGGGATGTGGTGGAATATCCCATCTGCCCAGGGTTCGAATCTAGACGTACAATTAATTGTGGTCACTGAAGTTTAATTAGGGCTGATGTCTTACAGTCATAATTTGTCAATGGATTAGTGTAGGCATATCCTATGACACATTTCCTAAAAAAAAGTTAACAAATCAAACGGAAAAACATGTTCGTAAAAGGTGACATGTGTTGATTAGTGTATGTTTTAGATGTTATGGATTAGAGCAAAGATCGTTTATCTTGTAATCAAACCATGTATTGTAAACAAACATATGTGATCGTATACATGATTTAATGGCCAGTAAAAACAAAATATACTCGAGATAAATGAATAGGTATTCTAAAGAATATTGGTTAGACATGAAAGTAATTTATTAATAGTAAACAAAGTTGTGGCTTAAGTATCTTGCGAGTATTAATGTTTTCATAATTCTTCTTATGTAAGAAATGTGAGTGCCACATCACACACAAGTCAATTTTTTCGTTAGGCAACCCCATTTCTTGTGAGAGATATGGGCACATGATTCAATAAATAATATCAAATTCTTCAAGAAAATATTCGAAGGTCCCATAAATTAGTTCAAAACTAGCAGAGTAGGCCTTTCTAAATCTTGAGAGAGTTCATATTCCTAATGAGTTTTGAAGTGGTGAAAACGGTTAGATGGGTTGAGAGCAATTACTCAACAGGGGCGGCCCTGGGGGTGTGCCGGTGGTGCCGTCGCACGAGGCCTCCGATTGTAAGGGGCCTTCGAAATTTTTTTATTATTATATATATAGTATATATATTTTAAGAAAGGCAACAAATGACACCATTATTGGTCTACTCCAGTTGGTAAGGGCGTTGTTTGTTATCGATGAAAACCCGTGTTTGAGTCCATCCGTCTGCAACAATGAAATTTGATTTTTAATATATTACTCGGTTTTTAATTTTAGATAGTGGGCCTTTAAAAAAAATCTAGAGAGTGGGCCGTGTACAACAACTTTCAAAAATTACAATTCCTTTTTCCTTTCCTTATTATATTAGGGTTTTGCAAAAACTTTTTTTTTCAATTCAAGGTTTTTAGCGATCTTGATTACGGTTTTAAAAAATTTATTTTTTCAATTCTATTTCTTATTATTTGGCCGTTTTCCATTGCGCCGTTCATCATCATTTTTCTCAATTCATCCACCTTTTTCTTTCTTTCAATTCTTCAATTCAACTTCTACTCAGGTATTACATCAAACTTTATGACTTATACTTAATGTTTTTTATTTTGTTTATCTTTTTATAACTTTATTATTTGATTATTTATATATATCTACTATATATTAAAAGGCTTAAACGGTTCTTGAAAAAAAGTAGTTCTTGAAAAACGGTTTTTGGAAAGCAATATTAAAATTAAATTTTCTTTTAACACTTTTACAATTAATTATTTAATTTACTTTATATTCCTTGTTTTTTCATTTTTCATTTTACACCTTTATCATTTTAACACAAATAATCGTATATAAACAAAAATACAATGAAAAAATACGTTTTTTACAAATTATACCATTATAGTCGTCTCGCCAATACCTTCAAAACGAGCTCAATATTGAATATTTTTTAATTTAACCGTACTATTAAATATCTACGAATTAAATTGTTTTATATAAAAATTCTAAAATGGTTATTGTACACTCTTTTGTACAATAACATTTACCACTCTTAAATGTTACATTTACCACTCTTACAATTACTTATTTAATTTACTTTATATCCCTAAAAATTCTAAAACGTCTTTTGTACAATAACATTTACCACCCTTATAATGTTACATTTACCACCCTTACAATTACTTATTTAATTTACTTTATATTCCTTACTTTTTCATTTTTCATTTTACACCATTATAATATTAACACAAATAATCGTATATGAACAAAAATACAATGAAAAAAATACGTTTCTTTTTTTACAAATTATGCCATTATAATCGTCTCGTCAATACCTTCAAAACGAACCCAATATTGAATATTTTTTAATTTAACCGTACTATTAAATATTATGAATATCTACGAATTAATTGTTTTCTATCCATACGTTTTATTTTTTTCATAACATATTAAAAATACATAATCGTAGATCAACTGAAATATATTAAAAATACGTTTCATTCTTAATATAAATTATATCATTATAATTTTTTCATCAATAATTTTAATATAACTTAATTATTGAATTTTTTTTTGGTTTTATCTCTACTATATTATTAAAATTATAATACAGTTAATTAATTTTTTGAAAAGTTTTGAAAACCAAAATTTTAGCTTCACTTTATTCGAAGCTACATTTATCACTCTTATAATTAGTTATTTAATTTACTTTATATCCCTTCGTTTTTCATTTTTCATTTTTCATTTTTCATTTTTCATTTTTCATTTTACACTTTTATCATGTTAACACAAGTAATCTTGTATGAACAAAAATGCAATGAAAAAAATATGTTTCTTTTTACAAGTTATACCATTATAATCGTTTCGCCAATACTTTTAAAACGAGTCCAATATTGAATATTTTTTAATTTAACTATACTATTAAATATCATGAATATCTACGAATTAATTTGTTTTCTATCTCTACACTTTATTTTATTTTTTTCATTTTTAACATATTAAAAACACATAATCATAGACCAATTAAAATATTTAAAAAAACGTGCTTCATTTTTTTATAAAGTACACCACTATTATTTGTTCATCAATATTTTCAAATTAAGTTTATTTTTGAATATTTATTGATTTAGTATTATTATAAAATAGAATAAAGATGTATCAATTTGTACAAACTATGCAAACCACTATATTAGGAAACAATAAATATATTTATGGATAATGATTATGATTCATTAATAATGATTGTGATATAAATGAAAATTGTTAAGTTTATTCATTATAATCATGATTTTAAATTAGAAAATGTTAAGTTTATTCATTATAATCATGATTTTAAATTAGGAAACATAATAAAATCATATATTCATTAGACTTAATGAACGGTTAAGATTGGTTTGTATAGTTTGTACAAAATGTTTGGGTTGCAAAAGTAACGCACCCTATATATATATATATATATATATATATATATATATATATATATATATAAGATAGCATACCGATACATATTTGTAACGTTATTGTAAAAAAAACGAGGTATACAAATCTATACATATCTATATTTGATTTTTTTATTGAATTAATTAAAAATTTATAATCAGATAAATTATAAAGGTATACAACTTACATCAATAGGGACAAAAATAAAACAAAAATGAAATATGATTGAAAATACATAACAAATTAATTAAGAGTCAATGCATGATTCATATATAAGTGTATCAAACGACTCAAACAACGTGTTTTCATTACTAAAGTATCGATAGGACGAAGAATACAAACTTAAAATAAAACGTTGTTGTTATTTTGATTTCGAGATGTTTCGCGAGCGGATACATACCTTTGTCAATTGTTTCTTCGATTTCACGATTTTTCGCGCCACATCATGCGTGGGTATATGCCTAGTGTTTTATGAAGGTTTTTTAACTTGTAATGTTAGTGTTCTTTTAATAACAATAAACAAATAAAAAATTTGTTGATATTGTTTTTGTATATCCCAATAATGATTGACTGGTTTTACATAAAATAGGATGCCTCCAACTAGAAAATTTGAATCGGGCTATTCTAAACGTCAAAAAAAGAGAAAAGATGAACAATTTGTTCAAAGTCAAAAAGGAGCAATCGATCGATTTATAGTCAAACAGACATTGGAATGTCCAAGTAATGGAGAATCAATGCAAGTAGAGCCAACTGTATTTGAAAATAGTACTCTTAATAATGTTGAAAATAATGAGGAGGTGGAGTATTATGTTCACTATCAAGGTATCAATCTATTTGTGTTATATATTATACTTGTACTTATTATGTGATTTTTTTTAATTTTGTTATTAATTAACTCTTTATTCTTATCAACAGATTAATCCTTGGAGATTGTCGATCATTCATTTTGAGATGTAAAGGTCGGTTTTCTGTTTTCATTTGAATCTTGTTTATAAACGTTTTATGCTTCCACGCTTTAATAATATATTTTTGAAATGAGTAATAAAAATTTTAATAATCAGTACAACTAAAAAAAATTATAGGACCACATTTATTTTTTTGCACGGGACCTCCAAATTTTCAGGGCCGGCCCTGTTACTCAAACAGTGAAACCAAGTGAAGCACCTAAAATCATCAAGAAATATGATATAATAACAATAACCACAACGAGAGACCATTGCTAAAAACTCCCAAAAATCATAAAGAACAACCTTTAAGAAATTTGTCATCTAAAAAATAATCGTCTAGTTTTTTTTTTTTGGAAGTATTACATGCATAACAAGAAGGAAAACAAACACAAAACTTTTATTCCCGAAATATGTAACATTGTAACGTATATCACAAGAAAAATAAAATTGATGGATTAGATGAATAACGTTCTGAACCAAACAAAAAAGCAGACCAAAACCCATTTTGGTTTAAAACTTAGGCCCAATACAAGTCAGCAATCATCGGCCCACAAATGTGAGCTAAGGCCCATATCCTAATATCGGTGATGCTCTGACGGAAGGATGAAAATTGTGACATCTGTATCGAAAATGGTATTAAAAAAAAAACAATAATAGGACAAAAATAAAAATAAAGAAATACGAGAGAGAGAGATATATATAGAGGTACGTGAAAGATTGATAAGGCACGTGGTCATATGACTAAGCTTATGGATTTTAAAAAAGGGGGGAAATAAAAGTTTATGTTTGTTTTACTTGTGTTACGTTTTAGAACTTAAGTTTGCAATTAAATATATAAATGTTATATGAAAATTTATCGCATCTCTTATATAGTATCCATTAATGTTGATAAATCAATCTTAGTCGTTCATCAAATCTAATAAATATCTGATTTTATTATTTTTCTAATCTAAAGTAATGATCATAATAAATGAATCTTATCATCTTCCATATATATCACAATCTTTATTAATAAATAATAACAATTATCCATAAATATATATATTATTTCTTAAAATACTAGTTTGCAAAGTTTACACGAATTGTTTAGTTTTCAAATGAAACGCACTCTCTCTCTCTCTATATATATATATAGAGAGAGAGAGAGAGAGGGTGTTTTAAATACAAATCATGTCATTCATACAAACCATATAAACCAATCAATTGAGATATTTATGGAAATGATGGGAGTTCATTTATTATATTCTAAATATTTATAGAACATGATTAAAGTTCGATCAATGCTTTATATTAGGAAATAACCAAACTATTTACAAAACGAAATATTCATTAAACTAGATGGACGATTGAGATATGGTTTGTATGAATGACATGTTTTGTATTTGAAACTCTCTTTATATATATATATATATATATATATATATATATATATATATATATATATATATATATATATATATATGTTTTAGTTCACGTAATAACAACCTATTTTCGTAAGACCCATGAAACCAAGATTTTATATTTGAAACTTCACAGCAAAACATTGTTGAACGAACGAAAGTTTTGGACTTATGACATACTTGGAAATATTACAACAGATTTATCTATCTACAGAAAAAGACAAAAAAATATCCAAACGGTGCGTATATGATAGACACAAGCACACATCTCAACATAACAAGTATTTTACCACATGTACACACGATATTCATTCATGAAAGTGTTTACCAATATATACATCATAATTTATCATTTTTATACTTTGATACGTGTTAATTATCAAATTCATGAAGCCGCCAACACCTTTTGTCAAATTATTTTAATATAAAATATGCATGTATAGGGGTATAAATGATGTGAGTCGAACTCGAGTATCGATGTACTTAATAGATATTTCTCACGCTTGAACTCAATAGATACTTCTCAAGCTCGAACTCGAGTCGAGAACTTGCAGGTAGTTAAAATCCAAACTCAATTTAAACGTAATAGTAATTTTTGAAACTCAAACTCGTTTGAAGCTCAAAACAAGCTCGAATCTCAAATTTGATATTTTTCAAAGTTTACCTATTGAAAATTATGAAATTTAAGGGTTCGTTCTTATTAATTATAAAACTTAAAAAGTGTTTTGTATACACTTAAAATTTATAAAAACTCAAAGGATATCGCTCAAATTTCATCTATCAATGATATAAAGATACCAACTCCTATCCTATCACTTCAGCAACACTTTTGTTAATAGTTTTTTTCCATTATTTTTTTCAAATTATGTTATAAAACTAATTATAAGTAAAAAGACATTTCGAGTATATCGATCACGAGCTTTTCGAGTCAACGTCGGTCGGTAGCTAGACTCAACTCGTTAGTATGTCGAGTCAAGTTTTGACTGAGTTGATCTCAAGTAACTCACGAGTTGTCTCGTCTAATTTACACTTTATGCATGTATCTCAAAATCAGATATCCCTTTTACTTCGACAATATGCAACGAGAAAGTTTAAAGTTCGGAAAACGTTAGCCGACGATATAAGTTAATTTACATTCATGAACGTATAAAAACACCCAAAACAACATGTTACAAATCTAGCTAGATTCTCACTTCTTTACATCTCAGGTTGATTTCTCCCATATCCAGCAAGGCCATGGCACTACACATCTGAACGGCTTTTACCGACGAACCGATCCGTCGCTAAACAGGAAAACCGTCAGTAATCTGTCGCTGAAGAAACTTTATTTTTTCACATGCCATCTAAAGATCAAAGAAACTTATAGTATTTACAATAAAAGTGGTTATATGTTTTCTGGCTATGAATTCTTTTCGGAAACTTCTCGATCAATCAATTAACAATCTTTCGATCACTCATCTCCCTCGTAATCGAAGGTATGCAACTAGAACTCCTAGTAAGACCACCCTTATTGTTTAAATTCCCATAACCTCTTTTATGATCTCTAGGGCTAAGAGATTTTGCCCTATTTCCATCCAATCTCGAACTCTTTTTCAACATCTCCTTCATCGCGGCCGCTTGGAACAAAACCGGGTTCGTTCTATCGAACCGGTTAAACCTAACACAAACCCTAGTGTGTTCACTCAATGCCTCCTCTATCTTCCCTCCACTTTTCTCCATCTCCTCCTTCACCGCCTCCGAACACAGCCCGCAAATCAACTTCCCAAGAAACTTCTCGCGAACTCGAGCAATGTACTCGGGCGTACACTCTTCGCACATCCCACAACACTCGCATTTCGCATCTTCTACTTCCGAGATCGTGGGAAGCGTCAAGTGGTCAGCCACGGAGTCGACTTCTTTGCTGAGCTCGAAGGAGATATCGGATATCGTTCGTTGTAGGGTATCCATGGACAATCTTGAGGGTTTTTGGAGATTGTAAGAAGCAAATAGGGTGGTTTCTCTATCAGGAGACATGTCTAAATATATGTGTGTATATATATAAGTGAAGGGTTTATGAGTTGATTTTGAAGAGAAGGTGATATATGTGATGGTTAAAAAAGTTGTGAGTTGGGTTACGGACTATATAGTGAGTGAATTGATCATCTACTGGTTTCTAGTTGTTGCTATGTGTATGTGGATGATGTGAGTTGTTTCACTCGAAGTAAAAGGATGTGGACAAAAAAGTACCTTGCCTTTTAGGTTTCTGGTGTGAACCAACAGTTTGAAAATAATGACCCTTTCTTGAGGGAAGTCTACTTGTAGTGTGGATGCAGTCAAATTGCTTAAAATTCATAAGTGAAATGAGTGGTTAGTCGAAAAGATCGATGATATTGTTAAATACACATCTATCTATTAATTTTTTCTTTAGATTCATCAATATTAATACTTATTTTTTTACATTTTTAATGTATGATTTGACTTGATTTTGATATAGAGGTGGTTGAATGCACAATCTTTTGATATATATAGCCATATAGGTGTGCATATAGCAACACTCAGATTGGTTTATGTCAAACCAATTACTTTTTGTGAGATCGTTAGACACCGTGAAGGTTTGGTTGTGTTTTTTCAAGTTTTTCTTCTTAAGATTACGGGTCTCACGAAAAAACGTTTGAAGTCTCAAATGAAACCAAAAGTCTATCAAGATAACATATCATCATTTTAAGACATTATATTTGATTTTTTCTTTAAATTGGATCATCATTTTTTAGAAATATGAAAACAGAAAAAGAAAAAATGTATAATTAACAATATTTAGGAGCCATTCGGGATGAATATGTGAAGAACGTCTATTTTAAGACGGATAAAAATATTCAGAGTTGAAGTAATCATGATAATTACGATGTTTAGGCCCACTTTTTATAGGTCAGTGAAGTATTTATACTCAAAATCCCGTTATATTTTTAGAATTAATTATACAAAGATAAATATGTTTCCAAATTATATATAGTGTTTCTTTAGCGTGTCATACTTATTTTGATATGAATAAGACCATATATTAGGTTGCTTCTCACAAACTAATGTCTTTTTGTTTTATGGTTATATATAACTAGAAAACGTGAATTTTTTTCCAATATCTATAACACATACAAGAAATACCTACGTACTCAATATTTTGCAAACCTCCAAAGAAAACCTCTTCTTTATTTTTATGAATATATGCACCACAAATTTTATTAATAGAAATACAAAATACAGACGATGGCATAACCAAACAAATTAATCAATTATATTTTACTCGAAAAAAGGAACCGTAAGGGGTCATGAAATATATACAGATCTAATACTGGTTTTAAAATTTTTCCAATATTGAATATATTGTTAAAAACGTTTAATATAATATTTAATTAATATTATACTATAATAAAATTTAAGCATTCGATCATTGGATGCGTAGGATTTTTGGTTGGGAAGCAATAAATAAAAATTCAATGGGACATAAAAAATATTTGGAAAATGTTATCTTCTCTCTTCTCACTTATTTTATTTTAATACAGGTTTGGAAAATATGTTAAATTCAATAAAAAAATCTCTATTATTTTTCATTGTAACAGATCTTTTTAGAGATGTTTTATCATTTATTTTTATCAAGGAAAATATCTTAATTCTGAAATCCGTGTTAAAGTTAAATTGAATTAGTTTGATTATTCAAGAATAACGAAATAGTATTATATATCCCTTTTTAGAACAGTTATGTTAGTAATGAACTTGGTACTTAAACAATGAAACTGAATAATAATGATCGTTGTGCAATGAACCTCTATGATTCAGCTCCTTAAGTGCATGAATTGTGGTCTATAATTACTTCTAATGCACGTCACTCGATTAGGCTTTTCATGTATGCTTAATAGTGTGTAAGTTGTATCTGATTAACATTTGCATATCGTATCGTTTTTAGTTCGAGTTTTCAAATACCCTTTTCGGAGTAGAATTATTCATGTTGAGCGGCTCATTAATTAAGCTGGTTAATTTTATAGAGATCCAACAAAAAAAAAGGTTTATTGGCGAGGACCCATGGCCCCGTGGCCCACTTTTGTGGACCCTACAAGCCATCCCTCTACAAGTTTGCACCGGAAAAGGCATCATGTCTCCCCCCGGATTCGAACCCTAGAACGGGAACCCCAGGTAGAAGATCCAACAAGAAGAAGGTAAAGATGACACTACAACAAAATTAGATTTATATGACACAAAAAATGTCCAAATTATAGGACCAAACATATGCGTGTTCTATGTAAGACTTGCAATAAGTTTATAGGACTCTTTTGCACGTCTTAACAAGTTTTTAATGACACTTTTATAATCAAGTGTCATATTAGTCTTTTTATATGACACTTTTGGGAAGTGACATATAAAGATACATGTTTTTTATAAGACATTTTTGTAAAATAATGTAAATAGAAAAAAAAATAATAGGATGGTTTATTTCAAAAGTGTACAAAAAAACTTGTTAAAACATCCAAAATCGTTCTATAAACTTATTGCAACGTTTTCATATATGATGCACAATTATTTGATCTTATAAAGCAATCTATTATGACATTTACACATTTCTTTTTAACGTTTTATAAACTCGATTTGTTGGAATGAATTAAGTGGACGTGTGTAGTTTTTCAAATTAAACGTAATGCCGTAATGGTAATCTTATATTTAAATTATTAATTATGTGGTTAGGATTAATGGAGTTGGTTTATAATACAAGTTTTCACGAGAAGGCTAGTTATAGCCATACACATACGTCAAGTTGTTGAAGAATAAGGCATTCTTTTTTGTAGTTGAAAGGACGTACAGATTACCATTATGAAAAATGACTTCTTCACATGACTTCCATCCCTAACATATTATATCATATATACATATATATATATATAGATAGGATGCGTTTCTTTTGCAAACCAAACAATTTGTACAAACTGTGCAAACCACTATTTTAGGAAACAATAGATATATTTATGGATAATGATTATGATTCATTAATAATGATTGTGATACATATGAAAAATGTTAAGTTTATTCATTATAATCATGATTTTAAATTAGAAAATTTTAAGTTTATTCATTATAATCATGATTTTAAATTAGGAAACATAATAAAATCATATATTCATTAGACTTGATGAACGGCTAAGATTGGTTCATAAAGTTTGCACAATCTGACTGGTTTGCAAAAGATACGTCCCCTATATATATATATATATATATATATATATATATATATATATATATATATATATATATATATATATATATATATATTGATAAAGCAGACATAAAATTGTAGGATGGAGATAGATCACAAGTATAATGATGTTGGAAATGAAAAGAGGGTTGTTGGTTTCTTTTGGTTAACTTTCTGTTGTGGAGAAACCCAAAACTACTACTATTAAATTGTTGGAAATGTATTTATCTTGTAATATTTGATGTACGTTATCTTAAAGTTCGTGGGTTTAAATCGTTTAGAACTTTTTTATTTTTTCTATCAACGCTCCATTTTGATGAAGAAAATTGTCGGTATAGTAATAGACCATTGTTCAAGGCTTCTTAGAGATTGCCTCCATTTGTAATTCTTTGATAATAACTAACTAGTAACAGAAAACATTTATCAATTTAGATAATCAGATCTTCTTAAAAAAAATAATAGAATCTAAAACAACGCCATCAGATATGAGAGTTTTTATTAGAAAAAATAGTTTGGGATATATACCAACGAAATTGTATGTCGGCATTGATATTTAAAGAAAATAATTACTTCATCTACCTATAACAACCAAATAAATTGGAAAGAAAAAACCAAAAAGAATCCATGGATATTAATTTCAATCCACATTCATGAAAATCACAAGTAGTTCTCTTATCATCTTTTGGAAGCATATCAAAAGCAACCTTTTTGCTAACTCAAGCATGAAATGTTTCAAGTTATGAGTAACAAATTTTTTGCAACAAAATGTTTGATTATACATAAAATTATAAATATGAAGAGGGGTTTGTCTCACCATCGTTGTAATATAATAAAATTGGTCTTTTAGGACGTTGAACCATCCTTGAACCTCCTTGAACATCCTCATATATAGAATATTTAGGGACTATTTATTAAATACCAGTGTCGTGCTTAGGGGAGGGCGGACTGGGTGTTTGCCTAGGGCCCACGAGAATTAAGGGCCCAATTTTTTTTAGTATATAGTAGTAGTAATAGTAAATAAAAGAGACAAATTCTTTTAATATCTAATAAGATCCAAAGAATTTCGTATTGTATTAGGATCCAAACATGTATTAATTAATTACATTGAAAAAGAAAATATGGTAAAAGTTAATTGTCATACATTTTATAACATTGTTTGTTGTTTTTCTAAGTTTTTTTTTATCTAGTACCAAAGTATAAAACTACTTACCTAAAAAACTTTAATATATTCTCCATCATTCATCTCCCACTTGTCCTCTTAAAATTCCGAAGTCTAGTGGGACCCAACGAATTTTGTATTATATTAAGGACCCAAACATTTATTAATTAATTATATTAAAAAAATGTAAAAAGTTAATTAGTCGTTCATTTTATAGTATTGTCTATCGTTTCTCTATGGGTTTTTTTTTATCAAGTATCAAAGTCTAAAATTGTTTACCTAGAAAATATTGATATGTTATCCATCCGCATGAATTCTATATTTGTATTAATATTTAATATATTTCTTGTTATTAACTAAGAAAGCGCACTCCTACCTTTTGAAAAAAAATTACCAACCATATGAGACGGTTCAACTTATACACTTATTTTTCAAACATTATTGACTTTTTATTACCTAATATTGACTATTGAGTGCAAAAATCTTGAGTACTCGTCTGTCTTTAAAACAATAACAAAATCTTAAGCTATAACCAACAAGGGTTTTGATTTTAAGATTGATGGTTACTAAAACCGTTGTTTCAACCCTAAAAGTTTAAAGCAACGATGAAAAACATTAACCAAAGATGAGATGGAAACACAATTGATTTATATTGATTTACATAGAGTATTACTCCGAATAATCAACATTTTGACCCAAAATTATGTCATTTTATATTTTAAATGTAAATCATAAGGATGTTTTTTACAGTGAAACAAATTAACAATACTATGTAAAATTGATATGACAGATAATATTAATTTAGAAAAATAATTATTGATTGATTTTGCGTAGAAGAATACTCGAAAAAAATATTATATGAATTATTAGTATTTCTTGAATTCAATTTTATTTCTTATGACAAAAAAAAACAATATATTAAAGATTTTTCTTTTCATAATTATCAATGGCTCTTTTCTACATCTCGTCCAGGACCTATAAAATGTCAGGAACGAACCTACTAAATACTTACTCGGTAAGTGTTTTCCAGCTCACTTTACCTTATTGGATGAAAATAACAAGGAGTGAAAAATTCTATCTGATAAGAACGATGACAAATGAATTATCCCTTCCAATTCCTTCAAAATACATGAACCAAACACCCGTAAGTATAAGAATTTGGTATATCATTTTGTTTCACTTATAGTGGAGTATGGGCACTGGACAGAGTTTTGAATAGGTACAATGCAAAAATAAGACAGTTTGGGCCTTTGGCCCAACATTAGCATTTAACATTTAAAAATAAGTATAGGCCCAAAATATGCTCTAATATGTATTTCACTCTCATTCAATGACCTATAGGTTTCATCCCATTTGGTCATGAGGCAAGTGACCAAATGTTATTTGCATCTAGTGTTTCAACTTCTTTGTTCATGGCTTTAGCTTGTTAAATTTTTTATTGGTTTTCATTAAATATATAGTCCTTAATTTATAAAAAAAATTGGTATGAACATTAATGGTTCACTTAAAATTTTGAAAAAACATAAAACGATATAGACATTAAAGTAAAGAGAATAAATTATTATTTTTATATAATATGCTTTAGTTTATACTTCTTTCTAACTTATAGTTCAGTATAAATGTTCTATAGTTGTATAAATGTTTAAGTAGTTAGTGGTAGTGTATTTGTTAGAATATGTTAGTAGTTTAGTTCAAATAGGTCGATCATGTTTTAATTTAGATTTTGCATAATTGTTATACGAGTTTCAATATTTTGAATGTTTAATATTTTTCGTCAACAACAAAGTTGCGATCATTTTGATGGTGAGTGTTAGGGTTTTATTTATTTATTTAGTTTAAGGGGTAGTTTGCCAAACACTTAATGGATAAGTGTTTACTAGTACGATGTAACACCTTAGGCATATCCCATATCGGCCGTGGACAGGAGTGATGCTGGGTGTTATAAGTAATATCTTGGCCTTCCTAACAACAACGCGTTTTGGGGTCACAAGCACGTCAGGTTCTGGGAACTCTGAGGTTAAGCGTGCTTGGGTGGGAGTAGTCCCAGGATGGGTGACCCCCTGGGAAGTTTCTCACCAGGTCGCCAGAAACAAATCCGTGCGCTACACGTTGGTTAAATCCAGGGGCAAAGCGGACAATATTGTTGTCGAGGCAGGCGGGATGTTATAGATGGTATCAGAGCCACTCCTGTGCCGTTCGGGATATGGGGCAAACCTCATCGAGGACGATGAGTCCCAAGGGGGGTGTTTGTAACACCTTAGGCATATCCCATATCGGCCGTGGACAAGAGTGATGCTGGGTGTTATAAGTAATATCTTGGTCTTCCTAACAACAACGCGTTTTGGGGCCACAAGCACGTCAGGTTCTGGGAACTCTGAGGTTAAGCGTGCTTGGGTGGGAGTAGTCCCAGGATGGGTGACCCCCTGGGAAGTTTCTCACCAGGTCGCCAGAAACAAATCCGTGCGCTACACGTTGGTTAAATCCAGGGGCAAAGCGGACAATATTGTTGTCGAGGCAGGCGGGATGTTACATACGAGTCACTCTCAATTATTGGGTAAGATTTTTTTCGGTCATTGCCTTCTTTCTTACCGGTAAGATTCTCGGTTCTTCTTATGCTTATCTGGTAAGGTAATTGATCAGTAAGCGTTTGATAAACTACTCTTAAGTCTAAACGAAATTTTGTTTTAGCATTTGACTCTTGTTTTTCTATATAAATAGGTAAAAAGTGAGGGTTGAAGATAGTTTTATCATCTTAATGCTTCTACTTAAGACAACAGACATGAAATAGTTGATCTGTTTATTTAGCAAGACTAATTCACCTTGAGAAAGGGTTTTTGTGAGTTCCATTTGACAAACCTCATCTTATCGAATGCGAAATTAACATTATGTAGTTCCCCTTTAGATTAAGTAGTGTAGATTAGCTAGTCAGTGTAATCAATTTATTTATTTTTCTTCGTTCATTATTTTGTAGTCTCTTTTGTTATCTGTTTAATTCCACTGTCCATAAATAACAAAAATTCCAAATCGTTTCCGTAAACTTTTAATTTGAAATCAACTTATACTCAATCATCTTATTTTCATGTTCAACTTGTATGCTAATGCATACCAGTAAAGTTTGAAGTCGTTGCTAGGTTCTAATCATTCAAGGCTTCTTCAAGCCATTTAAGATGCTATATAGCTTGTTTAGTGTAGAGGTATCAGTTAGGAGGTTAAAACTCCATTCATTAGAGTTCAAACTTCAAAAAGACCATTCAAAGCAGTTTATTCAAGCTCTTCTCAGTTAACGAAATCAAATCATTTAACCCAATAATCAACCAAGACTGCAAATAAAAACTAGGTCGTGGTTAATAATTAAGATTGTTAACTGAAATCAAAATAAGATTTCCAAAATGTTCTTATCTTAGGAAAGGAAGGAAACAATTTTGTTTTTTGATAAAAGTAAAACAAAATATAGAAAAAATTGTTTTGCAAATTGCAAGTACAATTGGTTGGTACACAATATATAACTTATTGAAATGTCACTTGGAGTAACGTTTTAGGAGTTTTTTGAAGAAGAAAAAATTAACTATAACTTTGATTAATTTTAATTTTTATTTATTACTATTAAGTTTAAATAAATAATAATAAATACTAATTATTAATAAAAATTAATTATTAGTAATATTAATAAATATTAATTACTAAGGGGTTGTTTGTTTTTTTTTAAAAATCTCTTAATGACTTTTAAGTCTAAATCGTTAAGACCTTTTTACACATCACCTCTTATTAATCATAACTAATATAAGACTTTAGACCTCTTAAAAAACAAACGACACCTAAGACATATTAATTAATAGTAATTAATATAAACTAAAAATTATTAATTTAATTTTAATTATACATTGTATATTAATATTAATTTTATTAATAGTATAAATTAATTACATATTATTATTATTATTCAAATACATTTAGTTATCAAAAAGTAACTATATGAATTTTAAAAATATTTATATAAGTTACATAAAAATTATAGTTATATTCATTTTGTTTCATAAATGACAAAGTTGTGATAATTGATTTAAACAAAATATTTAATTTAATTATTAATTAATAAGGATATTTAAGGTTGACTAATTTTATTTTTATTCATTTTATATGTAATAGTTTATTAAAATCATAAATTAATTTAAATTTTTTCTAAAAATTTGTTTTAGCAAATACAAAGTTTTTAATATATATATATATATATATATAATCAATCTGATATTATTTCAATTAACATATTATATTATTTAACTTTTCTTTTTAATCTTGTTTGTATTAATTAAAATATTATATTATTAATGATTGGTTTTAATTATATCATGAAATGTTGTAACTGACTAATTTTTTAAAAGAGTGAATTACATAAATGGTCTCTCGTTAATACCTGGATTTCACTAATCGTCCCTCCAATTCTGAAAGTACATTGGTGGTCCCTAAAATCGAGTTTTGGTGCCCAAATTCGTCCCTGTCGCTAACGCCGTTAGGCATGCTCCGTTAAGTGGGTCATGTGCCCCTCACGTGAGGGGCATTTTTGTCTTTTTACCCTTTTTATTTTATTTAAAATATATAATTAAATTAAGATTTTTATATTTTTATTTCTTTTTTTAATTAAAACAAAGAAACCATTCTTGGAAGATGGTATCTCCCAAAACCACCACCTCTCTCTAATCTCTCTTCTCCTTCCAAAACCATTGGCTCCCTCTAGATCTCTCTTCTCCTTCTATTATTTTTTTCTTTCAAGTGTGCTTTGTATGAATCACTCCCTCTAATCTCTCTTCTCCTTTCTAATGCCACATCCACAATGAAAAACCCAAATCCATTTCCAACCAATTCCTTCCAAACCCATTTCCATCACCACTAGCAACAATGATTCCGACGACGATATCCCGCCACCACCGCCACCACCACTAGCAGCAATGATTTCGGCGACGATATCTCGCCACCACCGCCTTCAGTGTTGGTGTTGGTGGTGGTGGTGGTGATGAAGATGTTCATGATCTCCATCAGATTTCTCGAATAACAGATGTTCATGATCTCCTTCAGTTTTTGCTTATTTGTTTAAGGTTTCAATTTTTGTATAGGGTTACAATCCACAAATCTAGATTAGATTTGTTTAAAGTTTCGATTTTTGTTTGTAATTTTATAAATTTCATTTAGGGATTTATATTTGTATTTGGGTGATTGTTTCTTGTATATGAATCTAATTTATTTTTATTTATGGGTTTGATTTGTTTCTTGTTGATTTGTTTCATTTCTGGGTTTGAGAAAATTGTTTTTCATGATTTTTTTCATTTATGTATTTGTTCTTGAAATCTGATGGTAGTAGTGGGTGGTGGTGGTAGTAGAAGGGGGGAGGCGGTGGAGGTGTTCTTTGTAACACCCTCAAATTTGGTAATAGCAACTAATTAAAATTTCAATATTACACCAAGTAAAAAGATAAATCTTCAAAATAAGACTTTCTATTCGACCTTAAACAAACATGAACTCTGGTCTTATACAAGGACTAGACCGAAGTCGGTGTTACTAAATCCCAACAATAAGCTGCTCTTCCCGAAACAAATGTGGAAAACTTCACTAAGATAATCACCTCTTGAGCACACGACTAGCACTCCTCTCTACACGGTGTCACTAGAGTTATTCCTTACCGGAACCTGTTGCACATGCCGACAAATAAAAAGGTTAGACTAACGCCTAGTGAGTTCAAGAGTTTTCATCATGATTATAAAAACCATTAAACGGAAATAATGCAAATTAAATCATGATCCTTTCAAATGACTTGCTTTAAATGTGAGGACGACCCGTTTCCAATATTATGCAATTTATAAATGAACGCCTCAACGCCAAACGTTATTTCGTGAAGTAATGCAACCCAACACTTACTCAAAACGAGAATAGAAATCAAACTCTCCATTTATGAAAATGCGGTTAATACAATGTATCCCGAAACACCCAAAACACGGGTGGGGAATAATACTCAACCCGTAAATCCCGGATAAAAACCAATATACACAACACCACCAAAAACTTGAATAATAAAACTCAATACCCAAAAACAACACCTTTCGATAACGGGGGATACCCGAATTCCATCGAATGTGGCGGGCACACAAAGTTAAGCCACGTATCAATGTTCTCGAGCTTCACATAAGACCATGGTTCCCCGTATCCGACTCCTCTGAGCTACCACCGCAAGACACCACTGATCCTAGTGTCTACTCGACCTCTAATGAGTGTCTCAACCAAAGTCACAAGTCCCCGTATCCGGCTCCTCTGAGCTACCACCGCAAGACTTAGCTCCGTATACGGCTCCGCAGAGCACCACCACAAGCTTACATAATCAACCACATGACTTGGCCCACTCACTAGAATTCAAACACGGACACTAAATTCCACTATGAGTAATCAGACTGGACGACAAACGGGCATCGAGTTCAACCACCCACGATCTCTACCTCGAGCCCTTCAATAAAGGTTACGCGGTTATCGAGTTCAACCACCCACGATCTGTACCTCGAGCTCCCGCTAGTCATAAATAATGTCCAGTCCCAAACGGGGATAAAGTCCCCACTAACCAACTGACTCATATGCCTATGGATCCAATGCATTACAGTCTAAAACGTTACATGACTCAAAAGAATGAACTAACACATTCAAAACATGTAACTCTCAAATAAGATGCAACTAAATACACCATACGTCCAAGGCTCCTTAACGAGCTACCAAAACTGAACAAATGTTTCAATGACTCATTTGAGTGTAAACCAAGCCCCAAAACGCATAACGAACGTTTGGTTAAAATACGAGAGCCAAGATGGTTACATAAACCAATATACATTTTCCCCAAAACTTTGTTCCCGAAATCACAATTGGCCTTCGGCCCAAAACCCAAAAAGGATTATCATTTTCTAACATGTTCTCCAAAGTTGGAAATGACCCAAAACCAAAGGATTCACAGCTTCGTACTTTTCAAATTATCTCATTTCATGAATGATGCAAAAAACCCGGAAAACACTTAAAAGTGCATTTTTGACCAAATACCCATTTATGCAATAAACCACCAAAACATGTTCTTTTGTGACACATTTATCAACATATCCCAAAAATCCCAAATGTGGTGTTTTACAAGATTTAATAAGATAAACACTTCAAATAATCAAAAGTTACCAAATAACCCAACAGTTGATAATTTCATGTAAAACACATAAATGCTTTAAAATAAACATTTTGGCATGTACAACGTTTTCACAAATCAATTTGAACTCATCTTGCTAGATTTAGGCTAAATCTAGATTTTCCCCCCAACTAGAGCTCCTTTGAAGAACACTTGGATTCTCAAGACAAAACTTCCAAAACCTAAATCCATACATATTCAACCACAAATAAACATAATCAACCACAAAGGATCGTTTCCCAAACCATATACATGAATACCTCAACTAATACCGAAACCCTAACTTCCATAACCGAAGAGAATAGAAGATTACCTTAACCCAAGCTTGAATCCACCAACCAAAGCATTTTTAGTTCACCAAAATGGTTACAAATCTCCAATCTATGAAAGGAAGCACAAAGGGTGGATGAAACCCTAGAAAACTCGGTGAAGAAGATGAAGTGGGAGAGATGAGGAGCTTACCACCACAAAATACTCTTCTATACTCCAATAGACCTCCAATATCTTGCTAGATCTTTGAAGAGCTCTCAAAAATGAAACCGTAACACTTTGAATCACCCAAATCGGAGCTAGGATGAGAAAGATATGAAGAAAAGAAGTTTAGGGCTGAAAATCGGGTTTTAAGCTCGACCAGGTGCATTTCGCGACTTATGCCGCTAGTGAAAGTCGCGCATAAGTCGCGAGATGCACTGTTTCCCCCGGTTTTCTTCTTGTTCACTGTTTTGGCCATAACTTCTTCGTTATAGCTCCGTTTTCGCTCCGGAAAGAACCGTTGGACTCGTAATTGAACCCTTCATCCATCTAGACTATAAAATCTAGGATTCAAGTCCAAGATTAAATATCTTATTTTTCCTTGATATATCGGTTTCTGTGTTAACTTGAAGTGATACCTTTCGAAAGTCGGGGTGTTACAATCCTCCCAACCTTGAAAGAGATTTCGTCCTCGAAATCTAGCATCGATCAAACACCCAACGTCTCCCTTAGCGAGGTCAATCGGTTCTCTACCCAAAAGGAATGCTTACACGATATCTTGCTCCATGTATGAAACCAATCACAACTCAATTTCAAGGTCTGATGTATTTTACCGATGACGAGACGAACATCGAGTCCTTATCAAACACTTTCTTATCCTTAAGGTCTCGGTTGTCTCCCAACCTTGGGTTTCACATATACCCTCAAGAATAGTTCCACCAAGGATGTTCCAAAGCGAACTCATCCCTTAGGCATTTTAACTCCGACCCATCAAGGTCTCCTCAATAGTCGATTTCTACTTAAGGTTTACCTCGACATTCTAAACCCAACTCCTCGATAACCCTTACTATAAAAGATTCATCGTCCCCTTCCTTGACGCTATTTCCTAACACTAGTTAGTTTCGATCCAAACATAACATCCGATTCGTTCCTCAGTTGACACGACACGACATTGGTGGACAACGAATTACCCCAACTACACGGTTACCCAATTCCCAGAGTGCGGTCAAGCACCGGTCGACACATCAGTGAAACCTCGTTGATTACAGAATTAACAAAGATCGATTCCTACTTTCCATCATCTAATCTTCTCAAGGTTACCACTTAAATTGCTGACGCACCAATTTCGTCGGAAGTACAATGAAGCATCCCAACGGTTATTATCCTCAAATCGAATGTCGACACTTATGTTCAAAACTTTTACACCTCAACCGCGGATATACCACCACAAATTTCCTTCCATATTTTACACCGATGATTCAAAGTTGACACCTGTCATGATACTAGATTCCGACAAACAAATCACCATAATTTCCTTATTCTTTAAGACTCACCCGGATGGTACACATCCGACCCATCGGCTCATATCCTACCGAAGTCAAGCAACCACCCAATGATTTATCCCGAAGGTTTACCGAAACAGAAATATCTCCACTTAAATATCTAGGTAAATACACAATTCTACTACTTCAATTATTTGCGCATGTACCGATTCATAAATTGGAATCCAAAAATTCGGACTGACCACTGATCGGATAATCCGACGCTTCATTTCCCAAGGACTCCTTAGTTCCTTAGTTACCACTCCTTTCACGACAGGGGTTTAAATCTATAGGCCTAATGAGTTCAAGGTTTTCAACAACTCTGCCAATTTAAACCTTTATGAAACTTTCGAATACATAAGCTTTATAACAATTGCTTGTGCGGTAAAATCCACTACCGATCACTCGATATGTTATAAATTGATCACCGACGCTACACGTATAAAAACCATTTCCAAAATTTGTTTGATCAATATTTTCGTAAATAAAATGGTGGCAAAAGGTGTGTAGCAATATTCACACTATAAACATGAAAATAAATTCCGGTACCCCAAACACGTGAAATAAATGTTTGTACATCTCCAAAAGAGAACTTCACAACTTTTAACTTTTAACTGTTTCCTTCTTTAACCGAAAACGTTGCGGCATAAAATTTTCAATAAGTCTCTTATGCATCAGTTCACTCCCCGAAACTTTGTAGAATGATGGGAAAACAAATAAATTTTCAAATTGAGTTTAAGTCTTGAGCCGCCTCAATAAAACACATTTGACCAAGATGGTAACTACAACGATATGCAATCCGAAAATTCATTTCATGCATTGCAAAAAATTTATAACAGCAAGGTCCACAATCGAAGCACGTTTAGATTAAGAGTTTAATATGAGATAACATAAAATTTTCACATATTTACTCACGTGAGTGAAAATCATATTCAACTCAAAAGTATGCACATATAACCGCGTGAAACTCAAGATGCAATCATGCGTGTAACACTCTAAAAATTTGCGGAAATAAAAATCGAAATTCTGCAATAGACTAAACTTGCGGAATAAGATATTACAATCCCAACATACAATGTTAATCCAAACGGAGTATGGGTTAGACATAAACACGGTCAATAAATGAAGCATGCAACGACAACCTACTAATCTACGACTGATTAACTAGATTAGGGTCGGGTGTCGCTATCCTTCCAAAATATATCTTCAAAAATCACTGTACGATGGTCACTAGATATCCTCAAAAGGCCACTCATGACCCCAAGGTCGCTCCCTCAGTCCCGGCGTGCCCCACTGCTAAGATAACCTGCCACATGACAATCAAGAGCAAGTATTAGGCTAAAGCCTAGTGAGAACAAGCCAATAAGAAAAGAGTACTAAACCCAAATCGATGTCACGCGGTGAGTATAGCCATGAGCTAAGTCAAGAAATCAAATAAACCATTAGTGATTAAACATGTTACAAATAACACCAAATCACATAACGAGCTCAACCCCTCTAGATCTGTTGCTCAAAACACCAAGTCAACCCTTCTGGATCTATTCTTGAGAGTTCCCAAAACAGGGGGAACCCAAGCACATAATGGAATTACACCTTACTGCACCATGAGACGCTGCCCGACCGTATAGGCCCACACCTTACTTATCATGGCAACCCGATGCCTATTCCGTGCTAAAACGTGAACCAAATGCCCAAAACCGGGGACATAGGAACACAGTGCCTATGGATCCATTGCACTAAGACTCAAAACCAAAGCATGACATTTCAGAGCATACTCATATTAAATCAAATATGCAGGCAATTCATATGAGCAATGGTTCAATTCCATAAATCTTGGTTCTTGAAATGATTGGGATTTTAGAAAGCATTATCCAACAATAATAAGCCATATTAAAACAAGGTTTTCCACATTTAAATAAACACATTTATCACGTAGCTTTCGAATTACAGTCAGGTTTAACTTAAAGAACTCACCTCAGATTTCTTTCTGTTTATAGTCTGCTTCTTACGATTGTTACCTACGACAACACCGATAACTCGGTAAGCCATAAATATAGACAACTCACTGACTTACAACTCTTGAATACAAAACACTATACACTGCCGAACACAGTACCTGTCGAGTACCAATACCGGTTGAAACAACATACCGGTCGAAGCCCGATCGGTCTAAACCCATATCGGTCTAAGCCCATATCGGTCTTATACCATATCGGTCGAAACCCATATCGGTCTTATCCCATATCGGTCGAAACCCATATCGGTCTTATCCCATATCGGTCTAAGCCCATATCGGTCTTATCCCATATCGGTCAAAACAACATACCGGTCGAACCGACTTCCGGTCGAGACCGATCAAAACCATGATGGGACGTTTACAGAACCCAGACCAAACTCAAAATACGTAAATCTCGAAATCAAACGGTTAAAAACCTTCACAACGAGATTCTATACGGCAGATAACACTTAGATCAAAGCATTAAGCTAGATTCGTACCTTGATTTGGAGAAAATCGATCGACCTCTTTTTCTCCTGCTTCCTTTTCTCTCTCTCTGATTTTCTTAAAGATCAGATTATGTGATATTTAGAAATATCTAAAACTTGATTTATATTTATATAACCCAAGTTACATTTTACCCCCTCGAACTTTGGGTAAAGGTCAACTTTTCACCCATCTCCAAAATTGCGGGTGTTACAATCCTCCCCAATTTGGAGAAGATTTCGTCCTCGAAATCTCGGCTATGGAAAGAGGTGACGGTACCTCCGCCTCAAGTCCTCTTCCGCTTCCCAAGTCACATTGGCACCCCGATGGTGCTTCCACTGAACTTTGACCATAGTGACTTCCCGGTGACGAAGCTTCTTCATCTTCCTTTCTAAAATCGCCTCAGGTTCTTCAACGCAACGATTTCCGTCATCCACTCTGATCTCGGAGAGTGGAATGACACTCTCCTCCTTTTCTAGAAACTTCCGAAGATAGCATACGTGAAATGTGTTATGAATTCCTTTCATCTCCGGAGGAAGTTCCAGTTGATAAGCTTGAAGTCCGACCCGCTTAGTCACAGTGAACGGTCCAAGGAAACGGGGGCTCAACTTCCCACGCTTCCCAAATCTAATAATTCCCTTCCAAGGGGACACCTTCAACATAACCCGATCTCCCACTTGGAATTCCATTGGCCGTCTTTTCTTATCGGCATAACTTTTCTGTCGATCTTGGGCCGCCTTCATACGTTCGCGGATGCCCTTGACCTTGTCCGCCGTTTCTTGCACAATTTCAGGTCCGGCGAACTGCTTTTCCCCCGCCTCGAGCCAACATACGGGAGTTCAACACTTGCGACCGTATAACGCTTCAAACGGTGCCATCCCTATACTCGAGTGGTAGCTATTATTGTACGCGAACTCTACCAAAGGCAGGTGCGTATCCCAACTACCCCCAAAGTCGATCACACAAGATCTTAACATGTCTTCCAGAGTCTGTATTGTCCTCTCGCTCTGGCCGTCAGTTTGAGGATGGTAGGTCGTGCTCAACTTCACACGTGTACCCAATTCCTTTTGTAAACCGTCCCAAAAATGCGACGTTAACCGACTATCCCGGTCAGATACAATAGATAGCGGCATACCGTGTCGGGAAATTACTTCATCGATGTACAACTTCGCCAATTTATCCATTGGCAAGGTCTCCCGCATGGCCAAGAAGTGAGCGCTTTTGGTCAAGCGGTCTACTATAACCCAAATGGCGTCGTGACCTTTCAAGGTCCTTGGTAGCTTTGTTACGAAATCCATCGTGATGTGATCCCATTTCCACTCCGGAATTTCCAAGGATTGCAAACTTCCGTAAGGTCTTTGGTGTTCAGCCTTCACTTGCAAACAAGTTACACACTATTCCACATTGTGTGCCACATCAAGTTTCATGATTGGCCACCAATAATGTAATTTCAAATCTCTATACATTTTCGTGCTTCCTGGGTGAATGGAGTATTTTGACTTGTGGGCATCTTCGAGAAGAAGTTCTCTATTACCCCCAATCTTAGGCACCCAAATTTGCCCATTGAAGAGCTTCACCCCTCGACTATCTTCAGTCAACAGAAGATGTTGTTTTGCCATGACTTCTTCTTTGAGATTTTCCTCTAGCAAGGCTTCGGCTTGCAATTCCTTGATTCTGTCAATGCGTGTTGAATTTATTTCAATCCGTGCAAAGGTAGCACGAGAATTTCCTCCGCAGACTTTCCGACTCAAGGCGTCGGCAACAACGTTTGCCTTACCCGGATGGTAGAGCAACTCGCAGTCATAATCCTTCAACAACTCCAACCATCTCCGCTGCCTCATGTTTAGTTCTTTCTGATCAAAAATATGTTTCAGACTCTTGTGATCAGTATAAAGAGTGCACTTCGGACCGTAAAGGTAGTGTCGCCACAATTTCAGTGCAAACACCACTGCTGCCAATTCCAAGTCATGAGTAGGGTAGTTGACTTCGTGCACTTTAAGTTGCCTTGATGCGTAAGCGATCACCTTCCCTCTTTGCATCAGGACACAACCCAAACCTATCTTCGACGAATCGTTGTACACCACAAAGTCTTCCGTCCCGTCAGGTAAGGATAGGATAGGAGCTTCACAAAGCTTCTTTTGTAAGGTGCGGAACGCCTCTTCTTGCCTCTCGCTCCACACAAATTTCACGTTCTTTCGGGTCAAGGCCATCAACGACGAGGCTATCTTCGAGAAATCTTGAATGAATCTCCGGTAGTACCCTGCCAAACCTAGGAAACTTCATATTTCAGACGGACTCTTGGGAGGTTCCCAATTCGTCATCGCCTCAATCTTTGCGGGATCCACTTTTACTCTCTCCTTTGAAACCACATGCCCCCAAAACTGAACCTCTGGGAGCCAAAAGTCGCACTTTGAAAATTTCGCGTAAAGTCTTTCTCGCCTTAAAACATCCAACACTTCACGGAGATGTTGCTCATGCCCTTCTTCATTCTTGGAGTAAACTAGGATGTCGTCGATGAACACGATTACGGATTTGTCGAGGAACGGTCGACACACTCGGTTCATCAAGTCCATAAATATTGCCGGTGTGTTGGTTAGGCCGAATGGCATCACCAGAAACTCGTAGTGCCCATAACGAGTTCTAAATGTTGTTTTTGGGATGTCGCTCTTTGCTACCTTCACTTGGTGATACCCCGATCGAAGGTCAATCTTTGAGAAACAACCTGCTCCCTGAAGTTGATCGAACAGATCGTCGATTCTCGGAAGTGGATACCTGTTCCTTACCGTCACTTTGTTCAATTCCCTGTAGTCGATACACATTCTCATTGCACCGTCCTTTTTCTTGACGAATGGGACCGGAGCTCCCCAAGGTGACGATCTCGGTCGGATGAAACCTTTCTCAAGAAGGTCTTGGAGTTGAACCACCATCTCTTGCATTTCGGTAGGAGCCAAACGATAAGGAGCTCGAGCAATAGGAGCCGCTCCTGGAATGAGGTCAATACGAAACTCCACAACATGATCGGGTGGCAACCCGGGCAAGTCTTTCAGAAACACATCGGGAAACTCGCGCACCACCCTAACATCTTCTAGTTTCCGTTGGTCGAGTTTGGTATCGATAGCATAAGCCAGGAAAGATAAACATCCCTTTGCCAAACACTTCCTAACTTTGATCACTGAAATAATCGCCACATCGTCTTTCCTTCCTTCGCCGTAGATTAATGTCGATTCTCCGTTTGCCACGGGTAATCGAATCATTTTCTTTGAACATACAATTTCGGCCTGGTTCTTAGATAACCAGTCCATACCCACAACCACATCGAACCCGCCAATTTGCATAGGTAATAAGTTAATGGGAAATTTCTTTCCCTTAAGCTCTAAGATGCAATCTCTAAGAATATTATGAATTAGAACTTGACCTCCATTTGCTATTTCTACCACCACAGCATTCTCTAGCTTACTCTTAGACATAGCAAGCCTTTGACAGAACAAATCGGATATGAACGAGTAGCTAGCACCAGAATCAAATAACACACGTGTAGGTACAGAATTTAGAAAAAATGTACCCGACACCACATCGGTTGATGCTTTAGCTTCCTCTGACGACATCTGGAAAGCCCTTCCGGTCGACCGCGGAGGTTCCATCTTCTTCCCACCAAATCCCTCAGTCTTGAGTTTCGGGCACTCCGCCCTTACGTGCCCCGGTTCCTTACATTCGAAACATATTTGCCCCTTAAGAGGGCAATCTCGGAACATGTGACCCGTCTTCCTGCACTTGTAGCACATTCCGGGAACAAAGTTGCATGGGCCAAAATGTTTGCTTCGGCACTTGGAGCACCACTTGGCATCACGTCTAGGATCGGCTCTCCGCGGAGCGCTGCTGTTGGCATAGAAAGGTTTCTTTGAGGGCATCGAGCTTCCCTCCCATTTCCTCTTCTCGCCTTGGCGACTACTTTGATCCCTGTCGAGGCTGTAAGCATCCTCCATGAGTTGAGCTTCTTCCATTGCCTCCCGAAGGGTGGAGGTCTTTGTTACGCATACCATCGACATCATATCCGATGGGAGGCCCTTGATGTAAGCCTTGATCTTATCTTTCTCTGTCGGGACCAAGAGTCCCACAAAACCCAGCTTGTCCATGAAGAGACGGTTGTACTCCCTCACAGACATACCTCCTTTCTTCAAGTTCTGAAATTCCTCCTTGATTCGGTCCAACGACCTCTCGTTACAGTACTCCTCTAGCAGTTTCTCTTTGAAGGTAGACCAAGATAGTTGGTCCAGAACGGTCGGTTCAAGCGAGGCAGAGTACACGTCCCACCAAGTAAGAGCAATACCTCGTAACATTCGAGAACCAAAGATAACCCTCTGCTTCTCCCCACATTCACTTGAGCGAAAAGCTTGCTCCATCTCTCGAACCCAGGCCATACAATCTAGGGGATTGTCCGAGCCTTTAAATTCTGGGGGTCGGCAACCCAGAAAAGCTTTGAACGTGCAAGTCTGCGCCGCTCGACTGACACCTAGGGCTGCAGTCACCACAGGGGAAATTACAGGTCCAGTACCCCCGGATCCTGCAACAATCACATTTTCGCCAACCGTTTCGGGCCTACGGTTGTTAGCGTCTCGGTCCTCAAGGAGTTTCAAGAATACTTCCTGCTGTTGCGCCATGTCCCTATTCATGGCCAACATCATACGATCCATCATTCTCGTCTCTGTCGTCACTTCCTCGATAATAGGCTCTGCAGCCTCCAAATTGCGTCGAGGAATGTGCTCGGGTCCTCCACCCAGCATATTACTCACACGCACTATTTCCCCCACTACAGTCGCCAGCGGATGGTCGGCCGTAGGTATATCGGCCTCCTGGCCTTCCGGACGATTCCTGATATTAACCATGGTTCTGCTGAACGCAATCATGCAAAAGAACGGGATAAGGATTACGGAAACACGGAGAACGTACTACTACACTTATCAATTATTATAACAACAGTAATTTAAGTATGCCCACGTAAAACATTTTCATAATAACGTTAGCTAAGTGAAATTATGAACATATAATACGTAAGATTATTACCATTATCACAACATTCAATTTGTGCAAGTTTCCGTTGACCCTAAGACCATCCTATCTTAGAAGGTCTACCCCATCTCACGAGTCATAGCTTAATAGTTTCGGCTTAAGTCTAGGCATCTCACAGTCATACCTAATTCACTTAAACCAAGGCTCTGATACCAACTTGTAACACCCTAAAAATTTGCGGAAATAAAAATCGAAATCACTGTACGATGGTCACTAGATATCCTCAAAAGGCCACTCACGACCCCAAGGTCGCTCCCTCAGTCCCGGCGTGCCCCACTGCTAAGATAACCTGCCACATGACAATCAAGAGCAAGTATTAGGCTAAAGCCTAGTGAGAACAAGCCAATAAGAAAAGAGTACTAAACCCAAATCGATGTCACGCGGTGAGTATAGCCATGAGCTAAGTCAAGAAATCAAATAAACCATTAGTGATTAAACATGTTACAAATAACACCAAATCACATAACGAGCTCAACCCCTCTAGATCTGTTGCTCAAAACACCAAGTCAACCCCTCTGGATCTATTCTTGAGAGTTCCCAAAACAGGGGGAACCCAAGCACATAATGGAATTACACCTTACTGCACAATGAGACGTTGCCCGACCGTATAGGCCCACACCTTACTTATCATGGCAACCCGATGCCTATTCCGTGCTAAAACGTGAACCAAATGCCCAAAACCGGGGACATAGGAACACAGTACCTATGGATCCATTGCACTAAGACTCAAAACCAAAGCATGACATTTCAAAGCATACTCATATTAAATCAAATATGCAGGCAATTCATATGAGCAATGGTTCAATTCCATAAATCTTGGTTCTTGAAATGATTGGGATTTTAGAAAGCATTATCCAACAATAATAAGCCATATTAAAACAAGGTTTTCCACATTTAAATAAACACATTTATCACGTAGATTTCGAATTACAGACTGATTTAACTTAAAGAACTCACCTCAGATTTCTTCCTGTTTATAGTCTGCTTCTTACGATTGTTACCTACGACAACACCGATAACTCGGTAAGCCAGAAATATAGACAACTCACTGACTTATAACTCTTGAATACAAAACACTATACACTGCCGAACACAGTACCTGTCGAGTACCAATACCGGTTGAAACAACATACCGGTCGAAGCCCGATCGGTCTAAACCCATATCGGTCTAAACCCATATCGGTCTTATCCCATATCGGTCTTATCCCATATCGGTCGAAACAACATACCGGTCGAATCGACTTCCGGTCGAACCGACTTCCGGTCGAGACCGATCAAAACCATCTTCCCGGTCTTATTATGATGGGACGTTTACAGAACCCAGACCAAACTTAAAATACGTAAATCTCGAAATCAAACGGTTAAAAACTTTTACAACGAGATTCTATACGACAGATAACACTTAGATCAAAGCATTAAGCTAGATCCGTACCTTGATTTGGAGAAAATCGATCGACCTCTTTTTCTCCTGCTTCCTTTTCTCTCTCCCTGATTTTCTTAAAGATCAGATTATGTGATATTTAGAAATATCTAAAACTTGATTTATATTTATATAACCCAAGTTACATTTTACCCCCTCGAACTTTGGGTAAAGGTCAACTTTTCACCCATCTCCAAAATTGCGGGTGTTACAATGCGACATTAAGATTTTCAAGGTGCCTCTTACGGTTGCAAAAATGTAGGTGTAAGACTCGCTTGAGACAAAGTATTAAACAAAACTCGTAAGTTAACACACACAATAATGCAAGTCTACACGTTCCAAAATTTCTTTTTATTACACGGTTCAAATGGTCATAAAATAAAACGCCATAAATCCGACTAAACTTTCATAAACTCATTAACAGTAAAATCAAGCGATGCCAAAATCTGTGTTTCTCAACATAAAAAGCGTAAAACGACAATAAGTCTAAAAATGTCAAAACTCTAAAAGCATCACGTAAGATAAAGTGACCATTTTCCTACAAAATTATCATTAGATACTTCACCCAAAAGCTCGTAATTTGTACGCCATAAAATTAAAACTCACGCATCTCAAAAGTACACTTACACACCCCAAATGCCGCAAATTGTACTCATAAAATTAAACACGACTCACACAAACCAAATCCTCCAGAAAATTCCGACTCAAGAACATGGGGACAACTATTCCTTTAAAACCTTAACATACGTGGAGGAGATCCAATGTCAAAGTTAAAAATTATACAGTTACTTGTCTAATACCCACAATGACATAAAAATACGGATCTTATAATATCCAAAAATAGAGTTAGACACAAAATGAAGATGAAGAGATTTCCAATAAATAAAATATTTGCAACCGCGAACAACAAAACAATTTTGTGCATGTTTAAACTCTCATTTTAAAATTTGATGAATGCTAAACACCTTACCAAGATTTCAAAATATAACTCACTTTATGCCTTGAAATAATGAGAAACAAATAATGCAAACTCATTTTAGAATTAAATGTCGTGCATGGATTTGGTCGGCACTCGATACCCCGAAATCACGTTCCTCAAATTTCCGTCATACCGCTATCATCCGGATGTTCAAACATCTTAAAGTGATCACTAATGCTTTCATCGGTTCTCCTTACGATTTCTCCTCGAATTAGAGCCAATTAACACGCCTATGGTTCTAATCCGACCAATAGCTCCGACTCAAAGTGGTCAACTTAGTGCATTCAACGTGCTTAACTATCACTCCAAAGTAACATTGCTATAACCATCAATCCCTCCTTAAATTACTTGCTTAGAAACTTTCTCACTACCCCAACGATCATCATACCAAGGTAGTTCAAGTATACACATGTTGCATGTAGGTTCACCATAACACTAGCTAGGTGTCATTATGAACGCACCGTACATGATCATCCTTGCGACCCTCGACAAGTTTCCCGTTTCTAGCGACTCGATCAACTCCAAGATATCTTATCTTAAGGCGTCAAATGTGGAACTTCGTTTCAATCACCTACAAGTACGCTAGTTTGAGTCTAGGCATCCAAAAATCAATACTTAAATCTCTCAAGTTTAAGCTCTGATACCAACTTGTAACACCCTCAAATTTGGTAAGAGCAACTAATTAAAATTTCAATATTACACCAAGTAAAAAGATAAATCTTTAAAATAAGACTTTCTATTCGACCTTAAACAAACATGAACTCTGGTCTTATACAAGGACTAGACCGAAGTCGGTGTTACTAAATCCCAACAATAAGTTGCTCTTCTCGAAACAAATGCGGAAGACTTCACTAAGATAATCACCTCTTGAGCACACGACTAGCACTCCTCTCTACACGGTGTCACTAGAGTTATTCCTAACCGGAACCTGTTGCACATGTCGATAAATAAAAAGGTTAGACTAACGCCTAGTGAGTTCAAGAGTTTTCATCATGATTATAAAAACCATTAAATGGAAATAATGCAAATTAAATCATGATCCTTTCAAATGACTTGCTTTAAATGTGAGGACGACCCGTTTCCAAAATTATGCAATTTATAAATGAACGCCTCAACGCCAAACGTTATTTCGTGAAGTAATGCAACCCAACACTTACTCAAAACGAGAATAGAAATCAAACTCTCCATTTATGAAAATGCGGTTAAAACAATGTATCCCGAAACACCCAAAACACGGGTGGGGCATAATACTCAACCCGTAAATCCCGGATAAAATCCAATATACACAACGCCACCGAAAACTTGAATAATAAAACTCAATACCCAAAAACAACACCTTTCGATGACGGGGGATACCCGAATTCCATCGAATGTGGCGGGCACACAAAGTTAAGCCACGTATCAATGTTCTCGAGCTTCACATAAGACCATGGTTCCCCGTATCCAGCTCCTCTGAGCTACCACCGCATGACACCACTGATCCTAGTGTCTACTCGACCTCTTATGAGTGTCTCAACCAAAGTCACAAGTCCCCGTATCCGGCTCCTCTGAGCTACCACCGCAAGACTTAGCTCCGTATACGGCTCCGCAGAGCACCACCACAAGCTTACATAATCAACCACATGACTTGGCCCACTCACTAGAATTCAAACGCGAACACTAAATTCCACTATGAGTAACCAGACTGGACGACAAACGGGCATCGAGTTCAACCACCCACGATCTCTACCTCGAGCCCTTCAATAAAGGTTACGCGGTTATCGAGTTCAACCACCCACGATATGTACCTCGAGCTCCCGCTAGCCATAAATAATGTCCAGTCCCAAACGGGGATAAAGTCCCCACTAACCAACTGACTCATATGCCTATGGATCCAATGCATTACAGTCTAAAACGTTACATGACTCAAAAGAATGAACTAAGACATTCAAAACATGTAAGTCTCAAATAAGATGCAACTAAATACACCATACGTCCAAGGCTCCTTAGCGAGCTACCAAAACTGAACAAATATTCCAATGACTCATTTGAGTGTAAACCAAGCCCCAAAAGGCATAACGAACGTTTGGCTAAAATACGAGAGCCAAGATGGTTACATAAACCAATATACATTTTCCCCAAAACTTTGTTCCCGAAATCACAATTGGCCTTCGGCCCAAAACCCAAAAAGGATTATCATTTTCTAACATGTTCTCCAAAGTTGGAAATGACCCAAAACCAAAGGACTCACAGCTTCGTACTTTTCAAATTATCTCATTTCATGAATGATGCATAAAACCCGGAAAACACTTAAAAGTGCATTTTTGACCAAATACCCATTTATGCAATAAATCACCAAAACATGTTCTTTTGTGACACATTTATCAACATATCCCAAAAATCCCAAATGTGGTGTTTTACAAGATTTAATAAGCTAAACACTTCAAATAATCAAAAGTTACCAAATAACCCAACAGTTGATAATTTCATGTAAAACACATAAATGCTTTAAAATAAACATTTTGGCATGTACACTGTTTTCACAAATCAACTTGAACTCATCTTGCTAGATTTAGGCTAAATCTAGATTCTCCCCCAACTAGAGCTCCTTTGAAGAACACTTGGATTCTCAAGACAAAACTTCCAAAACCTAAATCCATACATATTTAACCACAAATAAACATAATCAACCACAAAGGATCGTTTCCCAAACCATATACATGAATACCTCAACTAATACCGAAACCCTAACTTCCATAACCGAAGAGAATAGAAGATTACCTTAACCCAAGATTGAATCCACCAACCAAAGCATTTCTAGTTCACCAAAATGGTTACAAATCTCCAATCTATGAAAGGAAGCACAAAGGGTGGATGAAACCCTAGAAAACTCGGTGAAGAAGATGAAGTGGGAAAGATGAGGAGCTTACCACCACAAAATACTCTTGTATACTCCAATAGACCTCTTATCTCTTGCTAGATCTTTGAAGAGCTCTCAAAAACGAAACCGTAGCATTTTGAATCACCCAAATCGGAGCTAGGATGAGAAAGATATGAAGAAAAGAAGTTTGGGGTTGAAAATCGGGTTTTAAGTTCGACCAGGTGCATTTCGCGACTTATGCCGCTAGTGCAAGTCGCGCGTAAGTCGGGAGATGCACTATTTTCCCCGGTTTTCTTCTTGTTCACTGTTTTGGCCATAACTTCTTCGTTATAGCTCCGTTTTCGCTCCGGAAAGAACCGTTAGACTCGTAATTGAATCCTTCATCCATCTAGACTATAAAATATAGGATTCAAGTCCAAGATTAAATATCTTATTTTTCCTTGATATATCGGTTTCTGTATTAAATTGAAGTGATACCTTTCGAAAGTCGGGGTATTACATTCTTGTTGAGGAAGAAGATGGAGGAAAAATGGGTTTGTATGAGTTTTTTGGGATGATGATGTTCTTGACTTGAGTATGAATTTTCTTGGGGATGGATGTGAGGTTGAAGATGATAGGTAAAATGACCAAAATGCCCCTCACGTGAGGGGCAAATGTGCCCTCTAACGGAAACTCAGTGGACGACGTTAGCGCCAAGGACGAATTTGGGCACCAAAACTCGATTTTAGGGACCACCAATGTACTTTCAGAACTGGAGGGACGATTAGTGAAATCCAAGCATTCACGAGGGACCATTTATGTAATTCACTCTTTTTAAAATGTTCTTTTTGACCATTTTACATTTATAGCTAGTTTTTGTCAAAAGTAATTAATTCATAAACTATCTTATCAACTATCAATTAGCTTATTAACTACTTTATCAAACATAACCTAAATATTTGTGTATTACAAAACTATTTTGGTTTAAAAATAAATGACACTTAATTTGAGATATATAACATTTGATTTTTAACTATTTTTACTTAACTTATTAAGAATAAATTAAAATATAACTCATTGATTAACGTATGAATGGATACAAGTTTCATTTTTTGAAGTTTGAACAATTCCAAAGGTGAAATAGTCAAAGTAATTATTTGGTCACCATAATTTCGCCTCCATGTGGTCCACTCTCTCATTCTACCTCAACACGCCATTCCCTTTTCATTTATTTCTTCAATTTATTAATATTTTTTACCATAAAAATATAACTCTTGTTGAAGAAATATGTGTCATCATAAAAAAATAAGTGATTGACATAATATTTTTCTAGTATTAGAATTTACTATAATGAATGTTTCTTTTTCTTTGTAAACTTCTCCCTATTTAAAGGATTTATGATTAATGAGAATTACAGTTTTCATTCTATCTAATTACTGTTATTCTATTCTGTTTTTCCTATAACACGTTATTAGCACGTAAGCTCGGGAACCAAATGATTTTCTGTTCCAACCATCCGATACTCGTTGTGCTGCTACTCCATCAATTAAATCAGGTATGATTTCGTTTCTTTTATGTTTGGTACAATAACAAAAAAAAAAACTAATTAAATTCATGTTGTTGCATATTTTACAACGACATAACATAAGTATGTTTTATATTTTTTTCTGCTATGTTCATGAAAAAATTTATTTCTGCCGTATTTTTGTAGGCAATACTATGTTTCATAATGTTATCCCCTCATTACTCTTTTGTAAACCTCTTGTTGCTTATTGAATTTGTCACCCAAAATTTTCCACCACGTTAATAATTGATCACTTATCTCACATGCTAAAATTACAATTCGTTTTGTTTGTTACATTGTTAATTGTTTGTTCTTCAATAATTTACATGCTATTTTCAAGATTAATTGTTGGTTAAAAACCCAAACACTAATGCATCGTATATTTCGCTATTGAAGATATTTTGAAAAAATCGTCATATAAGTTGAAACTTGTTTCTGAATCGCCTATCACAGTAGACTGCAAAAATCAAAACCTAACTCAAATCCCCTAAAGAGATTGAATTTGAAGACTTAAAACCTATTTTATTTTACTTTTTGCTTCTTCATATTCATCTCTTTTTATTCATCATAGGTTTTTACTAGGGGTTTTCTTGAAAAAGAAGAAAAAGGAAAAGATTGACCCGATTTTTTTTATTAATTTATATGCTTGGATTGAATCCTAATCAAGGTATGCGTGTTTTTGTTTAAAAACAAGAATCAGGGTTGGCAGTCCCAGTCCCAGTCCCTTGACTCTAGATTCTATCACTTATTTCCAAATTTCATTTAAATATTTCAAGTCGAGCTTTACTTCAATTATTTTAAGCATGTGATTATTATTTATTTATGTAAATTTGTTGATTTAATTATGGATATATTATCTTGAATTAATATGTTTGTATACATATTCATACTTACCTTAACAAATAAGTTTAAATTTTTTTTTAAGTTCGAATTTTGTGGGTGTCATAATCATTAAAAAAAATCATAAATCATATATAATTATATAATATAATATATATAATTATAATTAATTTTAGGAAGTTAAACTTCAAACCCTTATATATTTTGGTTTTCTTTAACCAAAATCTTTTGAAATACTATTATTATACTAAAATTTTGATATTGGCTTCATATGTTAAATTCATATTTATTTTGGCCTCATGCTAAAGTTCTATAATTAACAATGTATATCCAATTAAATAAATCGCAAGATATCGAGCGGATTTTGTCAAACGAGTGTAAATAACCCAAAAGTTTGTAGGGACTTAAGAAATCCATATGATTCTCTTACTACCTGGAAATCCAATAGATTGGGTAATTTCTTTTCGCAAATTGAAATATTACCAACAAAATGTAAGTATACAAAAATCCAATATTGTTATGATAATGAAATTTCATACATAAAATAATAATTATAACCATAATTCATTGTTTTATCAAACAGAAAATCATATATATGTAAATGGTTGAAACAACTCATCCGTGATTCAATGTCCTAAACTCAAAAGAATTTGAGTACAAATATGAATATCCAATGTAAAAAAAACTTTGTACAAGAATATACCTAAAGTCCATTAACTACCTATTGACCCTAAAACTAACTTCTTGAAAAGCTACAAACAAATACTATCATGTTTTGAGACGATAAATAAACTTTCATAGGAATACATTTACTATAAACACCCAAAGAACTGTGGGATGTCCTGAAAGGGGGAATCTGGAGTATTCATGAATATGTATTTCCCGAACTAATCGTACAGTGAAATTCACTTACTCGACTACAAAAAGGTAACTGATTTCAACAAAGAAATGTTATATCCAAACCGTGTCTCAATCTCTGTGGCAAGGAACTCACAGAAGATGATATGATTCCTAATATTATTTCCACATTTCATATATCAGTAAATATTAATGAACTAATATAAGTTGGAATGTAACCATTAGACAAACTTATCAACCTACTGCAAGTGGTTGAGAGACACAACAAGGTTCTTTCAAATAACAACACTAGATATGTCGGGACAAAGAAAATTCCTGAGATCAATAATTAAAGTATTAGAGGTGGAAACAACTCTAAAGAATAGTAAGTGAAAGACAATTTCTCACACGTGACATCTATGTACCACGTGGACAAGACCGTGGAAAGAGTAAGGGTTATGACAATAGTTGGAAGGATTTTCCAATCCTTGGAGCAGAGATGCAACTATTGCCAGTTGATATTAGATAGTCAAAGAAGAAATACATTAATTACCAGTCATTTCGAAAAGGGAACAAGTTAAAAATGAACTATATCATATCTAAGATTGATTAAGCATAGGTTTCTTTGACATTTATTTTAAGTATTAAAATTAATTTCTTTTGCTTAAGTAAAATCGAATATGTAACCATTATAGATGTAAATAAATACATCTAAATAAATAACAAAACTATCAATATTCTTCGTTCCATGTATGAATGTATTGAGGAGAACTTGAGTTTTTGTAGAATATTCCACACAATCTAAAATGATAAACAAATACTTATTTTATAATTCATCTAACCAAAATATTTCGACGATGGACTGTCATTTTCTTGTTGGTACAAGATTAAAAGAAACCTTGTAAAGATATTCGTATCAAATGGAAATTATAATGGAAATGAGCATATATACATATGTTCTAATGAATATGAAAGTAAACAAATATCATGGAAATGATATATGCCCTCTCGAATACCTAAAAGTTTTGTATACCTTGATCCTTAGCCAAGAAAGAAATGAGACCATCCTAAAGCTAAAGATATAATACAAAAATATTCCATTGTTACAACGAATACAAGGTGATACTTATAGACATAAACATCCAGAATGCGGGACATTAAGGTACTTTTTGGTTCTGGTTTCGACACGATGAACGGATGTCGTATTATTGTTCACATGAAATATTGCACTCTTAGCACTAGTTATATGTTTAAGGGCTCACCACCCTGATTATTTCATCAAGTCTACATGACTTGGAATGCTGGAGAATTTATATCATAAGGATTTGATGATTATTGCATATGTATTAGGATCAATATGGAGTTTCCTATACCCCATGTGTATATATAAAATGGCCTCATAGAAGTTGTTATCCAAAGAATATGATGATATCTAGGGTATTGGTAATGTGCACCAATTTACCCACATCTAACTGGGTTATGCAATTATTATATGCAATTTTTTTTCGTTTTTAGACCCACTACTAGCTAACCAGCCTCATGCGTACCAGTTGGTAACTGGATATAAGCCTGATATTTTACATTTGCGCATGTTTGGTTATGTAGTATATGTGCCAATTGCGCCCCCACAGCACATCGAAATGGTCCTTAAAGACGATTTGGTATATGTTGGATATGAATTCCCAACAATTATTCGCTAATTAGAATCTTTGACTAGTAATAAGGCAACAATTTATAAATCATCTTGTTTTATGAACCTCTTGATTGATGTACAAATCAAGAAATATAGTAAACTAAATGAATTGTTTATTGTTGCCTTGTACTCTTTCCTTCGTCCAAAGTTTTTATTTTCCCATTGGGTTTTGTTTCTTTGGTGTAAGGTTTTAATGAAACAAGAACTGTGCACTATCACTCATTTGATTCGACACAAGGGGGATTGTTGAAGGATTATGTGTCATCATCAAAAGGAAGTGATTGACATAATATTTTCCTAGTATTAGAATTTACCATAATGAATGTTTCCTTTTCTTTGTAAACTTCTCCCTATTTAAAGGGTTTATGATTAATGAGAATTACAGTTTTCATTCTCTCTAGTTATTGTTGTTCTATTCTGTTTTTCCTATAACAACTCTGACATTTTCATTATTCACCTCTCTTCCTTAATAAGAATACCGGGATCATAAATCATCCACCATTGGCTTGACCGACACATACCTACTCTCGAAAACCTTCCTTATCTTCAAATCCAATAACTATCATGACCTATTGAGTTCATTGCGTTCATGCATGACGACCCGGTAATTTAAAATCACGTATCATATTTGAACATTCAAAAAAGTACAACACCTGACAACAACTTGAGTACACAAGACTCAACACTCTCATACTTCAAAGTCATGCACAACGATCTCGAGAATCATTCACACGCAATCTTTCGGTGACACACAACTTTGACCAACTAATACGATGTCGTTACACTGAAATATGGGAATAAACATTTCCTATACGACTAGAAAAGTTCTGAACGAAATCACATGCATGAAGTAAGGTAGTCAGCTCCCGCACTCATTTATAAGAGATCAACGTGTCAATACTCATTTTGATTATACAAGCTTGCAGTCAAATGTTTTCATGATTTTCGCAACGAAGTTTATCTCAACCTGAAAAAGGGTGATATAATTCGCAAATCACAAAGTTCAATTTTTTATTATGCAATGAAAATAGGCCTGTCGTTCTTCTTTAAACACACATTTGCACGCATTGAATTATTTTCAAAACATAAAATTCGTTATGTACGCATCTACCTTTAATCTTGAAAAAGCTCTTGCAATACCCTTAAAGACACAATGCATGAAACTCAACTTGCAATTGAAGGTTATTCACTCAGTCTAGATCAACTGTTGTACCCACATAATTATCATTGACACTCTAGTTTTGACTAACGGTCTCATCTTAGCAACAACTTGATGCACAGGTGTTTCACAGCCTACCTGTTTGGTCACCCCACCAAGTTTTCGCCTTGAGTAATGATTTACAATACATACGATTTCAATCTTTGGCTCCTACAGGTCGCTAACCATCAAATTTTCTTCTCATTCTGCTCCTCCAATAATCAATTCAATCCCGATATCTTCTCTCCAACATCCTTGCCACTCAATCGTTGATTGGAGAATCATAAGCTCCCTTCTTTCACCCGACCTTGAGTTAAATCTTTCAAAATCCTAACCCAATCCTCTTCTCCTGTCCGAAATGATTGGCACACCAGTTCCCAGCATGGGGACTCACTAAAAACTAAGAGTTTACCCTTAATAAATCATTCACCCATTTCGAACTCATGAAGTTCTACCTTTGGTCGGTCTATTATCGCTATGAATAATACTCCTTCTAGGGGTTGTCATCAATTATACCACGAGAGACCTCACGTATTACATCAAAACCATTGCTAACGCTGCAAGACTAGAATTTTACTCCACTCCACCACCCTTTCATCGACTGACCCATCAATAATACCCGGAAGTTTCTGTATCTTGTAAATGGTGGGATGTTTGGTGGGAAATCATTATTTAAAGTCCCTTGGAGTATTGGGAGCTTTCGATCGCGAAAAAGGAAGGAATTCGGAACTTTGCACAGCTTAGGCGACAGTGCCCGGCGATAGTGACACATGTCACTATCGCGTGGCACAATCGCGGGGATGGTACCACGAGTGCCTGGATGCGGGCGACAATGCCACGCGACTATGCCAAGGTCATAGTCGCCGGTCATTGTCGCGGTCGGGGGCAGGGGCCTTTAAAACTCGAATTTTGTCTATCTCATTCCATTTGTTTCAACCTCCTTCAACCCTACCCTCTCTTTTCTCTCTAAACCGAACCTCTTGACCACCATTGTTGATTTTGAGCTTTTGATACTCAATATCTCGGGATTTCAAGTGTTATTTCACCATCTAGCAAGGTTATGGAAGCTTAAGCTCAATCTATCCACTTTATCATCTTCACCTTCAACTTTCTAGGGTTTTATCAAACCCTCCTTGTGACCCTCACCATTCTCTCAAAGGTTGTGGTCGTGGCTTCCGTGGGTGACCAAGAGATGTATAGTTGATAGATTCAACCTTTGGTAAGGTAATGTCTCGTTTTCTTCATTTATGGAATAAGGGTTTGGGTACAAGTTGGGGTTTTTATGTTTAAATGTTTGGGGAAGGATTCTAGAAGGTTGAATATGTTTATTTATGGTTGGAAATCTATGGATCTAGGTTTTTGAAGAATTTTGCTTGTGGACTCGGATTTCTTCAAGGAAGCTTATAGCGGGGTAAAATCTAGATTTAGCCTAAATCTAGCAAGGTGAGTTCAAGTTGATTTGTGAAAACGATGTACATGCCAAAATATTTATTTTAAAGTGTTTGTGTTTTACACTAAATTGTTAACTGCTGTTAAGTTTGCCTTTTTGGAAATGTTTAGCTTTATAAACTTATATGACCCATATCTTTGGGATTTTGGAAATGTTGATAAATAAATTATTTTGATATGTTCCTTGATGATACAGTATATAAATGGAGGTCATTTTATATAATTGTCCATTTGGTACATACGATTTTATAAACCATGGGAAAATGCATATCATTTGCGTTAAGAGTCATTTTGGAAACATGAAGGGGATGAGTCCATTTGGAAAACGTTTTGTTTCAACCAGTGAGAAGTTTTGGGTTAATTACTTTTGGGTTGTAGTGTTTACATAACTGTTGGTAAAACGCGTGTTAGGACTGAAAGTCCTATGTGTTGAAAGTGGAATAAAGTATTTATAAGGGTTCAAAATGTAATTCTTTAATAGTTTAATAGTTAGATGGGCCCAAGCCCATAAGCCCAATATCTTTGTAAGCCTAAGTATATAAAGGCATTATTTGTTTCATAATTAGGTGAGACAGTCGCATTTCATAATTCTCTAGTCAATAGGTTTACATATCCTTATCAGAAATCCTTTCTGTAAACCTTAACCCTTTGATTTCATATTAATCATATGACTAGAGGTTGTGGCTAATATATTGTTCTTCATTGATTATATCTGTTGATTGCACTGTACTGGGATCTACAATTGGTATCAGAGCAAAGAGACAAAAGGTTTGATCCAGAAAAAGGTTTGTCAAAAACCCTATAAACAATTTTTATGAGTTAATCGCTAATATGTGCCTTAATTGATTATTTGTTTGTGTTTTATCGATCTGTGTGATTTTTGTCGATCTGGGTTGATTGGTTTTATCGGTCTAATATCTTGTTTAATTGAGTTTATCAGTTCTTCTGGGTTAAGTTGCTTATCGGTCGAAGTTTCAATATTTTTGATTTGGGTTGTGTTTGAAGTGTTCTTCGGTCGATTTGTGTGTGATTAACTGATTATCGGTCTTCTGATCTTCAATCTGCATATTGGTATATTTGTTTATCGGTCGAACTTTCTGGGTTTTATCGAGATCGAGTTCCAGAAATCATCGAGTTCATCGGTGTGTTCTTCGACAATATCGGCCTTATCTCTTATTTTTTTGTGTTTATCGCTAGTTAAGTCTTTCGACCTGAGTATTCGACCGGACACGTGTGTTCCGGTCTTGTCCTTTCGACCGAATAAGACTTCCTCCTTCGACCGGACACTTGTGCTCCGGTCAAACTCCTTTGACCGAATAGAGCTTCCCCGGTCTTACCCATTTGACCGGATAAGTGTTCCCCGGTCTTGTCATTCGACCGGATACGTGTGTCCCCGGTCGTATCATTCGACCGGATAAGTGTATTCCCGGACGTGTCATTCGACCGGATACCTGCTTCATCCGGGCATACCTTCGACCGAACCTTATCTTTCCCGGTCTTTCCTTCGACCGGACCTTAGCATATCCGGTCTTACCCTTCGACCGGGTTCCTTAAAAAAAAAAAAAAAAAAAAAGAGTATAAAAGGTCAAATTTTTTGTCTCACGATTTTTTTTGCAGTGCATTTATTTTAGCCCCCGTACTTCAAGGATTCAGCGTGTCATTTGTGACCCTAAACTTTCAACTTTCACATTTTGTCACTTTTGGTCCCTGCACTTTCAAGTTTCATCTTTCTTCTAAGCCGGATCGAATACAGTCTATTCAATTCGTACAAAATGGTGAACCCACCAAGGCTGCGGTCCAAAGGAGAATATGAAAGGTGGAAAGCTGATTTTCTGTATTTTGTTGACGAACATGAGGTGGGTCCCTACATCAGATTGTCATTAACTGAAGGAGAGAAGCAATCCCAAATTCCGCCAGAAGCTTCTCCTGTGGAAAAGGAACAAAGAGAGAGGGCCAATAATAATGCTCGAAATTATATGAAACATAGTATTTCGTGTGAATTTATTAATGACATTTTTAGTGAAATTATTGGTCAAATAAATACTAACAACATGACAGGAAAAGAGCTGTGGGATTGTGCTGAATGGTTGGTGATAGGGACAAAGGGTTTATTAACAAGAAGAGAATTGGAAGCTGAGAACTCTGAGCTAAAAGGAAAGATCTCTATTTTGGAAGCTAAAACTCAGCAAACAGTCTCTGTTGAAAATTCTGAGGAAAAGATTTCTGAACTGAAAGATGCAAATGCATATCTTCAAAAGCGTTTATCTGATTTGGAGCAACTGCTTGCTAAACACAAATCTGATTTTGAGACTAAAGAGAAATCTTTCGCAAAGAAGTTCTCAGAATTCTCGAGAAAATGTGCTGATGAGAAGAAAGAAGTTGAGCTGAAATGCATAAAACTTTCTCAGCAAGTTTCTGCTTTTGAGAAACTAATTATTCTTGAAAGAGAAAAGTTTGCAAAAGAAAAGAAGGCCATTGAACAGAAGAATGTTGGATTCTTCAAGGAAATATCCGGCCAAAGAAATGATGCTGAGAAGGGATTTGAAGAAGAACGAAGCAGCTTTGAGACTGAGATTAAAAAGCTGAATGGCAAGCTATCTGAACTATCTGAGAAGGCACTAAAAGAGCAGAAAACGAAGTCTGAGTTCACGAAGAAGATTGACCTGCTTGTCCAAGAAAGAGACAACTTCGCTTCAACGATTAAAGTGCTTGAAAAGTCTGTATCAAGTTCAAATCAGAAACCTGTCTCTTCGCAAAGGTCAGTTAAATCTTTTGATCAGATTCGTAAAACTAACCTTTTCTATGATAGAAATATAGATGGTTCAGGTACACGTCCTAGAAGAAGGAGATACGAAGATGAGGAACTGGTCTGGAAGAAGAAACCAATTGAAGATGAGCTGAAAGAAAAAGAATCATGTGTACATGCGGTCAATGCCAAGAAGAACAAAGCAAGTAAAAGTAAACCTGATCATATCTACTCGAGAGATCAATTACTCAGGTTATCAGGTAAGAAATACCACTGTTCTTATTGTAATACACATGATCACATTCACAAAACCAGTGATCATTTCTGGTATGGTTCTTATTCTATTTCCCCCACAAGAACTGCAACTAACATTCATGGACCCAAATACCAGTGGGTACCAAAACCGAAAACTGATTCTTTGTTGCAGGCACCTACTGTCAAGGGGGAGTAGAAGAACAATGGCTTCTAAGTAAATCAGCTTAGAACCCGGACTTCAACGAAGTTTGGCTTCTGATTACATGACAGATCAGGACCCGTTCTTCAACGGTTAGACCTAGATATTTTGCAAATATCCAGGGGGAGCTTAATAGATCTATATCGTTCTATCATGATTTGAAGGGGAGCTTAAAAGGTAAATATCTTCTAATCCTAGATCTCTGATTGTTTGAAAGAAGAACAACTTTCAAGCATGAAAAACAGTTTCTGAAATGTTCAAACCACTTCTAATTCTCAAAAGGTTTCATGAATCTAGAAGTGTGAATTTAAATGTTTTTCAATTCTTGAGCTTTAATGTTTAACTGATTGTGTGTTTCAAAAGATCAATACTTGCGTATTATCTTATCCTTATACTGTAACGTATTCACACACACATGTTCAGTACTTCATTTGTATTTGTTATTACCATGTCTCATAGAGAAACAATTTTTTCGATGGTAATACCCCGCTTGAAATTCAATGTTGTTGAGCATCTATCATTATTTCTAAATTTGTGCTTTCATTGCTAAATTGTTTATATTTGTTCATATAAACAAAATATCCAATTCTTTGATACCCTATCCATTTTATGTGATCTGATTGATACACTGTCAGATTCTCAAAACAATGCTCTTGATTTCATTTCATTCATTCAATATATCTGTTTTGAGAAATCTTCAAATTTTAATTGCTCAAATCTTATGAGCATACATTTTGACAGTGTTATCATACATTATGTGCTTAAATGTTCAAGTTAAACTGTTGAGTAACTATTTTTTTTAGGACTTACATGGGATTTGTGTGAGAACTTAAATAGTACTTCCATGGATTCACGTTAACCAGTGTTTCCTACCCCAGAAGTTATCCTAGAGTGATTTGAGGGGTGAGGGGTCTTAAATCAAAGAGTGGGGGAGATAACTCATCGGGTTGAGTTTCCCTCATTGTGCTGAGCGGAAAAATGAAAAAGAGAGTTTGGTTAAAAGTGAACTTTAATGTTAAAAAGAAAGAGGGTGTGAGAACATAGTTAAAAGAATATCAGAACTCTGCACCAACCACCTTCTGAGCCGGGCAGCCACATCTACTGATTGGTTCACATTCTTTGGTGACCATCATTGAAAAAGGCACCTAGCCCATGCCAGCTCTTGCTATTACCCCACCAACCACTCGTTTCTTTCTTAACAAAGAAATGTTTCATTTTCTTTAGGGACGCATCATATATGCTATCTAATCTTCTCTCGGAAGATTTAGATATTGAAAAAGAAGGAAAGTTGCCCCACCTTCGCACCTTTTTCATGCACATTGAGTCCGTGTAATATCTGTTGTTGTCTCAACAGTTTACACATTTTTGAGCCTGATCAAGCTAAGTAGCTTAAATCATTTCTACACTTGCACGAGCACACAAGGAATGCGTTTTCTTGTCATAACATTCATAGAAAATTCCTTTGTGGTTTTTTTTTCGATGATTGAATGGAAGCCCTGGGGGAGTGATCATCACAAAAGCTCCTTTCCAAAGTACATCCGTTGTACAAAGTGGCTCCGTGCTACTTACAGGCATACTAACTGTTTCATCTGTTGAATCAGGGTTACATTCCTAATATATCTGAATTTGAAAAGATTCGGATATATACATTTCATGAATTGACGGATAATCAGATCACAGGTGGGAGAATATCAAATTATCATAAAGAGGAGATCAAAGAAAGTGCTGAAATTGAAGAAGTTTTGATGATCATGATGCTCACAATCATCAAAAAGGGGGAGAATTTTTCAAAGTTCAATTTCAAAGTTTTTGAAGAAAGAAAGTTGGTTTTTCTGAAGACGGTCTAAAGATCAAAGAGATGAAGATATGAGTTTAATGCTATGCTAAATTTGTTTGTCTGAAGACAGTGAAGTTTTCAAAGTTTGTATTGATTCTTTCCCGTACAAGTTTCTTCATTATTCCTCCTACGCGCTGATTGAACAAGTTCTTAAGCTGAAAGTCTATTCAACTCGCGGTTCAAAGACAGATTTTTTGTTTTAAACTGAAGATGCACCGTGGAATGTCAAGTAACTCTCACATTATCTTTCTTGTATGCTGATCCGATGTGATTGAGTTTCTACAGTTAAAAGCTGCTTGATAGTGCGTTCAGTCGAGGCTACTGTATATTGAATCTGATTACAAAGTTGATACTATGAAGACCAAGAGCTTTATTCAAGGGGGAGCGTTGAAAGACATGAAGACATGCAACACCAAAGTTCTTCAAAAGATTCAAGAGGGAAAGAAGATCAAGGCCTGAAGTTTTTCAAGTTGTTAAATGCTTTATTCAACTTTAGGGGGAGATTGTTAGGACTGAAAGTCCTATGTGTTGAAAGTGGAATAAAGTATTTATAAGGGTTCAAAATGTAATTCTTTAATAGTTTAATAGTTAGATGGGCCCAAGCCCATAAGCCCAATATCTTTGTAAGCCTAAGTATATAAAGGCATTATTTGTTTCATAATTAGGTGAGGCGGTCGCATTTCATAATTCTCTAGTCAATAGGTTTACATATCCTTATCAGAAATCCTTTCTGTAAACCTTAACCCTTTGATTTCATATTAATCATATGACTAGAGGTTGTGGCTAATATATTGTTCTTCATTGATTATATCTGTTGATTGCACTGTACTGGGATCTACAACGCGTTTCAATGTTTATGCTCAATTCCATTGGAGAGTTATGTAAATTGTTGGGCCTTTAGCTCGGTTTTCGCTCTTGGGGACTCATGTCCGGTTTAATAACCTAAGTGGAGCTTTGGGGTGTGAGTTGTATTTATTGCATTTTATTTTGGAGAATACATGTTTTGGGTGCGTGAGTCATTCTTTTGGAGTCATGTATTCTAGACGGTATTGCATTGGATCCATAGGCATGTAAGTCAGTCGTGTTTAATGGTGAGGACTCTTGGGATTCTCACTTTGGGAAATAATGTCGTGTTGGCATTGGTGTTGTCCCGGTTGTTTTGCGAAGAGGAGCCCTCATGGGTTGTACTTCGAGACCTTGGGTCTGGTGTTTAGATGTCTAATTCTTGTGCACGAGGGTTAGACATCGGGTGTTATCAAGTAAGGAGCTGAGGCTCCTATCTTGACTGATTGGGAGTAGGCACGAAGGGTCAAGTGGGCACCCTGAGGATGAAACTCCCTAGAGACCGAACAGGCAATAAGATCGTGTATCCTTGAGGTGTAGCTCGACAGAGCAGGCAATAAGGGATACGGTGTGGTGGAGACTTGAAATATAGTCATGACTGGAGGTGTAGCTCGGCAGAGCAGGCAATACGGTCACGATCTGAGGTGTAGTTCGACAACATAGTTATGTGGCTTAACTTTGTGTTCCACCACGTACAATGGAATCGGGTATCCCCCGTCACCGGAAGGTTCTTTTTGGGTATTTTATTTGTGTTATTTTATCATCCATGTTTTCGGTGACGCTTTACTTTTGGGGAGTTGGTTACTTAAGATTTTTGGGTTGTGTTTTATGACCCGTCCATGTTTGAAGGGTTTCGAGAAGTAAAGTTTATTTCATACTCTTACAAAGTGAGCGCTTTGTTTACTATTCATGTTTTGGTTGAGTTGGGATTAAAGTGGTTTTTACGAGAAAAAGGTTCATATTGGGTTCTTTGTTCTAAAGATGTACTTTTGGAAAATGGTGTCGTTTGATATTTAAAGTAAATCTTTCGGAAGGTCTGTGATTTAAACTACTTTCTTTCCCTTTAACAAATATATTTATTTCATGTTGTAAACTCTTGAACGCACTAGGCGTTAGCCTAACCTTTTTATTTGTCGGCATGTGCATCAGGTTCCGGATGGGGGAAGAGGTTCTAGCGTTTTGGTGAAGTGTTGAGTGCTAAGAGTTTGTGCAAGGGTGAGTAGCTTGACGAAGTCTTCCGCATTAGTCGTTGATAAGAGCAACTGTTTTCTTTGGGGTTTTAGTAACACCCAACTTTGAATTAGTCTTTATGCGAGACTTGACCTTTTATTTGTTAAAGTTAAATCCAATTTTCGTTTGAGGTGTCTCAGCTGATGATTGTAAAATAGATTTTATCCTTTTTGTTGTATAATTTGGAAGTTTTAAATTAGTTGCTTTGTTCATTTTCGAGGGTGTTACAAAAACCAAGTTGCACGAGCACAAGATTTTGGAACTGTATTTGTGTCCGCAGGTCGCGTCCATGCACAAGTTCGCCGATTTTAGCCTACGAAAGTCTCAATCGACACCCCCCTGCGCGCGGATAGGTGTTGGAGTAAAACCAATCAAATAGATTGTAAGCCCTTCCACCCATTCATGGTTATAAACCACAAATTGTTTACTCCTCCTTCCTATGTAGGACACAATCCTATACCCAATTGGTTTCCACCACATTCATTCCAAACACCCAACTTTGAGCATCGATATCTCATTCACACATATTCCGTTTTGGACATATAATATATCATTTCGAAGCTCTTATATAGGAGAACACAAACCCACGAATAGTTAGATATATACAATACATATACATGTATTTAAATGTGTCCAAAGTTAGTTAAAAAAACCATATTTTTACTACAATTTTCCAACATATAATTCTTTGTTTGAAATTGAAATTGAAGAACAACAAAAATCGAAAGAAGAGTGTTGAAATCGAATCGAAAGTCTGTTGTTACTCTGTGTTTGCTAGCCTATCGCAATCGCATTTTCCTCTGTGTTGAAATCCAATCGCTTGTTGCTACTGAGTTTTTTTTCTACTGTGTTTGCTACTGAGTTTTGCTCTGTGTTTGCTGCTACTGAGTTTTTGACTTTTTGTCTCTGTTTTTTTTTTCAACTGTGGTACAAATTTAGGAGTTGTTTATATACTTTTTGTAATTATTTTTAGGTATATAACTATATATTGACCGTTTTTATAAGATGAAGACGACTCGAGTACAAATATAGGAGTTATTTATCGATCATATAAAAACATTATTTTTTGTAAATGTATTTTGGGTCTATATTTTATTATATTAAATTATGTGGTGCCACCGTATGAAAATTTTTCTGGATCTGTCCCTGGTCGCTTGAACATTCCAGTAGGTCAAGGACCACCCACGACAATTCCCTAGCGACAATGACCAGGGCAAAGTCGCCTGGCATAGTCGCTTGATGCCTCTATCAGTATAAAAACCCGATCTGACAGGATTTCAGCTAGGGTTCTCACTTCTACTTCATTTCTTGCGTTTTGGGAGCTGTCCAGAGGCGATTTTCTTCACAACAACCCCTCCCCTCTTTAATGCAAACCTAAACCTTTATTTAAGGCATTTATTGAGCTCAATGGGGTTGACCAAGAACATTTATTGCAAGTTTCTACCAAGAATCTTAAGTCTCCATTCCATCTACATTTAGGGTTTGCTTAACTTTTATAGGTTTTTGATCAAAACCTAGAAGGTGAGTTCTAAAACCCTTTGTTAACACTAAGATACATATCATACATGTTTAACACGCTTATTTGTTGTCTTTCCTTGAACTAACCACTTTCTATGTAACTTGAAGTTCCAATGTGTGTCATATTATGAGTCTATGAAGTTAATGGAAGGACTACCATGTTAGTGTTTGTACAAAACATAGTAGATGTGATATGAGAATGATCACATTAATATGGATGTATTTGAAGAAAGGACCTAAATGTTGGGAGTTGGTCTAATGTGGTAAAATGACCCTATGGGATACGTAAATGCTTAAATGTTGTCTTGATATCCTATGAGATGAATATGTTTGTAAGTCATGTCATAAAGGTTGGAATATATCATATGTAGAAAATGCATATTATGGATTTGAAATATTTGGAAGTCCCAAGAAGGAACATGTATGTCATAAGAGCATTTGGTTATGATGGTCACCCATGTTTGGGTTTGTATATTTAGTTGTGGAACTAAAGGACTTTGAGGCTCATTCACTATTATTATGGTTGGACGAACCAAGTCAGTAGACACTAGAAGGATATAGTCTTGGGTGCCACCGTAATGGTATGCACCTAGATCTCCGCCATTCGAGGTAATGCCATGGTTGTAGTCCTCGGGTGTGTCGGGCCTTTTGGATGTCACTATTAGTAGTTGACATCAAGGTGTATCGTCTCTTTGGGTGGAACTTGATTGGTGTTATGGGTCTCCCCCATTGACTCCAGATATGGGAACTTGTTGACAAATGCGAATTTCATGTTTTGAATTGTTGAATTGATATTGCTTGTACAATTCACTAGGATTTTTGGCCTAACACTCGTTTGGTGTCTATGTGTATCTCAGGTTCTAGCGGTGTTGGTGTTAAGAAGGTCTAGTCGGAATTAGAGTGAGCTTAGGGAAGATTTTTGGTGCACCTCCTTATAGACGACTTTCATTTTTGGGGAATTTCGGATAACACCCGAATTGTAATCTTGTTTCAAATGAAATTAGAATATTAGGTTGTTATTTCCCATCTTTAGAATTATAACTTGTATTAAATAGGTGATTATTCTTTCCCCATTCTTAGGAGGCTCGATTGATTTGGCAAACTTTATATACCATATTTCCATCTTCCGAAAATTTTTGTTATCCCTATTTTGGGGCATTACAGAATCAGAACCCGTCAATTTGCATAATGAACACACTCGGGGCCCCCAGTAGATCCCCATTCAACCTTCTAGTAGATGTCGTCGTTGTGTGCACAGAAAACGAATTCCTGGCACACGGTCTAACCATCCCCGATGGTTTCCAATAAGCCATGGCGCACATTCCTCACGATACAACACAATATCACATTCATGATAATTCATAGTAAATATAGGTGCAATAATATTAGCAAGCGAAATATTTAACAGTTCCAAAATAACGTACTTCGTTTAAATAAAACATGATGAATATCATTACAGTAATCCATTTCTAGTTTAAAATGAATTCGGACAAGGGAACTCACCTCTTGATGGAACTTCGATACATTCCCCGAACTTATATCAGACAACACCAAGCACCTACATTTTGGTTAAACAACCACAGTTAAGTTATGACTAAACCCCGGATAAAAACTCTACAAGAACCAACCGTTCTATGCTAACATTTTCTTTTGAATTCTCGATACACCCGATTCCAATAACTCGATCACACTTCCAAGAAAACAGGGTTCTGGGCTAGGCCTGCCTCTAACCGAGTCTAACAACCCCGGTGCTCTTTAGATTGGGCAACACCCGGGACTAACCGGGTTTGAGGAGGTCGGGGTCTCCGCTTACCCAGGCTTAGCGGGATACCCGACGCTCCCGAGTTAAAAGAGGATTCCCGGATCCCCCGAGTTGAATGGATTCCTGGCGCTCCCTGGTTGAAGGGGTTCCCGGCCCAACCGGGTTGTGAGAGGGTCCCGGTGAAACCGGGTGGGACAGCTCCCGATGCAACCGGGTGGGTCAACTCCCGGTCCGTCCGGGTGGAATAACTCTTGGTGCACCCGGGTTTGGCGACTCCCGGCCCCAACCGGGTTTGGGAGGAACTATCGTAAGCAAGTTTTTCCAGAAACTTCACCACTCGAGTCTCGCCTTCCCGATTGGGATTTCTACTTGGATTTTGGAATAAATTCAAGATCGTTCGACTTTTGGGGATTAACATATAAGGTTTTTCCCTCTTTTTCTCTCCATCAAAAACTCCCCAAGGTAATCCTCCAAGCAACCTTCCAGGGTATGAACAAGGACACACCAATCTCCTTCAGGTCTTTTCAAAGCTTACAAAATAAAGAGAAATAGTAGATTTAAGTTACCTCTAGGATGAACCCTTCAATGTCTTGATTCCTTCTTCACTTTTCCCACAAGATTGAACCCTCCGAAAAAGATTTATCCTACTCCCTCTTCACCTCTCTACATGTCACTCCAAGAATAGGTAAGGAAAAGGATTTTAGGGTTTCCACCCCTAAATGCAAGTCTCACCACTAAATTACCAAAATGGCCCCTCAAGTCCTCATTTCTCAACATTGGCCACCAAAATTACAAAACAAAGAATTAAAATATTACAGTTGGTGATAGTCTTTTGTTTTGTAGTGTTAGTTCTAGTGATTTTTAATTGGGTAAAAAATAAAAGAAAATCGATAAAAATGACGAATATGTCCCTCAGTTAACGACCGTTAGAGAGAGAGACAAATTCTAATGTCTTTACAAACCACGATAGCCATTTTATGATTTCAAAAACAGGAACAAAATGTTATTTTCAACAAACCATGTAGACCAAATTTATAATTTACTCTAAAACCAAACCACAATATTTTCATTTTTCTATATATAAAAAATACAATATTTGATTTTATATAATAATAATAAGCTGATTAATAATTAAATATCTAAATTATTTTTAATAGTATAAAATTAAAAAAATTATAAATGGATAACAATAAATCTCATCCATATGTGATAACACATGACATCTTCAACCCCATTGCCATCACGTCTCCTCCATGAGAGTTTGACAACCGGTTTAATCTCAAACACATAAATATTTGTGTATTAGAAATTTAGATTGTATTAACATTTATATATATATATATATATATATATTTCGATCATGAATCCAACGGTTAAGATGTGGGTTGCAAGGGTTGCAATCTTTTTCAGGGTTGCAAAATATCCTTCCAATATATATATATATATAATTTGATAGGAAACTGTTAGTCCCAAAGAAGTAAACAAGTATTGTAGAAGGGGGGGGGGGGGGTGAATACAATAACACAAAATTGCTTAATTTTAAATCTTTTATTGATAAGGAATATCAAAAATTACACAAAGAGAAAATAAAGATTGTTGCGGAATAAGAATAGTTAAAGACTACTCTAAACAATCTAACACATAGAAGATATTAAGAACACAAAGACTTAAATCTTAAGAAAGTAAAAGACAACTATCAACCTGCTTGAAATATTTTGAATGCCAAAGCTGGAGATGAAAGCGTGAGTAGCAAGGTGCTACTTCCATCCTTTATATACTATCCAATGTAATGAGTGCAAAGGACAAGTAGGAGTAAAGGCTTTGGTGGTTGAGAGGTTGACAATAAATTATAAGATATTTGATGTGACTTGTCACAATACAAAAGGTAACTCTTGTACTATGAAAGTACAATATCTAAATAAAATATTATTGGAAAAATCTTTTTGATATCTATTAGAAAATAAACATCTAATCAAATTAAGACTAAATGTAAATCTTCTAAAGGAAGAGTGAAGCTTCCATTTCCAATGTCAGAAGATCATTGGGAAAGAGGAAGTATGTCAAATCATGAGGATTTAACATAAATGCTCGTACTAGATAAAAAAGCAATCTGTACGAGGAAAGTTATCGAAAAAGGAATTCGGTAACTTAGGTATGTGCCGAAAAAGGAACTCGGCACAGAAGGAATGAATACCGAACAAGTGAAGGTTCGGCAGAGGAAAGTTCTGCCGAACAAGAGATGATTCGGCACAGGGGTCAGTTGCCGAATTGGAATCGGCAGGGATAAGATCTGCCGAAATGGAATCGGCAGATTGTGCTTAGTTCACTTTTGAAGTCCATCTCAATCCGCATTGTAGACTTCCTTCATGTTGGATTCGGTTTATCTTCGACTCACCGATCTGTTAAACTAACTAAGCTATTACAAAGAACCATAGAACAAAATACAAGGTTCAATCATCAATAAAGGCTAAGGAGAGGTTATCTTTAAATCTTAGATGACCCAACAGAAACATAAAAAGTGGTGAAGTGTTTTTTTATTATGTGAATTTTACTATAAATTTTGTGAAAGTCGAGAAGTCAATGGGACTTAAATTTGTATCTTCATTAGTTTATGTGAAAGTTGTCTTCTTCACATATATATTTGTGAAGGTTAGGTTATATTATGTGAATTTACATTTTCTCATGAAAAATAATATTTCTTACAAGAATTCAACTCTTTCTCTCTCTCACATATGAAAAATGTGCATTTACCTATGAAAATAGTTTTAATTTATTTTTATATAGAACTCACATCTACAATTGAGCTAATAGAATAACCATCTTATTACCACATAGTTCTTCTTGAAAAAAGTTGGTGTTGTTTAGGAATTTTTTTTTTCTAGCAACTTGATTGTTATGATACAAAATGTTGTATTTGATCATTCTAACTATGATTTACATTTTTTTTGTTTTGTTTAATTAAGAGTGGCCTACATATATCATGGTTGCGACTGAATCACCCAAGATAAAACATCAAGACAAGGATTGTAAAGTACAAACTCATTGACACACACTTTTAATATATAGTTACACACATATGAATGTGTACATACACCATACATCTATATACCCACGCTATAGAACTATGTACATACGTACATTATGTGTGTTAGTGTGTGTATATATATATATATATATATATATATATATATATATATATAGGGTAGGTTCAAACGAGAAACCAAACATTTTGTGAGAAGACGAGAATTGTGATATCATATATGATTAAACACACCCAAAGGACGTGTAATCATATATGATATTGAGACTTCTCGTCTTCTCGTAAAATTAATGTTTAACTTCTCGCATGATCCTCCCTCTCTCTCTCTCTCTCTCTATATATATATATATATATATATATATATATATATGTGTGTGTGTGTGTGTGTGTGTGTGAAGATTCAAACGAGAACACCTATATTTTACGAGAACGCGAGAACACCATTATCACATGTGGTAATACACGTAAGAGGACTCGGTGGGGTGCAAACGTCGTGTCGTGCGACTTAGGTCGCGACAAAGGTCGTCTACGTCTATGATTTAGTATCACATGTAATAGATTATAGTATCACATCAAAAACACCCTTATCACATGTGATAATACACATGAGGGGGCTTAGGTGTAAGGGCGACTAGCCAGCAACCTAGATTGCACCAAAAGTTGTCCGCATCTCTGATATTTGTATCATACATGATGAATATAGTATCACATGTGATTGTCTATAGTAAAATGGTGTTCTCGCGTTTTCGTAAAACGAAGGCGTTCTCGTTTTAACCCTTCCTGAAGTTCCATCTCTTTTTTATTTCCATTCAAAAGTTCTTATGTCTTTCCATACTCCTTTGAGACCCCGAAAAATGGACGAATTCCTCCATACTCATCAAATGCATGATTCCAAGTTAATGCCATATAAAAAGGATTTCAGTTATACTGTATATGTATATGTACAGATGCACTTGTCATCCAACTTTACAAAGGATGTGGACCTGCTAACTTTTACATTGTACCCTATGCCATACCAAAAAATGATGTCATTTTAAATTTAACAGTCACATCATATTTTTTTTTCATAAGTTTAGTTTACGGTTTTCATCTCTCATTTTCAAAATTCTGTCATTGAAAAAGATTGGTAACAATTCTTTCTTCCCTTCTTTTCTTGCTTGGACCACTTCCTTATTTGGAAAGTCATTCTAGGTCGTTAAATTAAGAGTTTCATGTAAGTAACAACTATGCTATCATTCAAGACATTATTGAGATGCATCTTTTATGTGGTCACAAAACGATAATCTTCAACAGTAAACAATTTCATTTACAGTATCTTAAACAATGTTTTTAAATAGAATTTTAATGATTTTTACATGTCAATATCAATTAAATTATAAACTTTCGTTCACGTCAAGAAAAATGAGACGGGGATATATCAAACCAACATTACCAAAATTATTGAAACAAAACTTTACATTTATGATAGCACTTGAAAATATGATTGTAACTTTATAATTTAGAAAACATAACATAGTTAATACTAAAAAATTAAAATTTAATTTATTTAATGCAATGATGATATTTAAATACAAAATCGACATAATAAAGGGTACTATACGTACATTAATATTAAACAAGCACCTTTATGTATTAATCGTCCTAGGGCATAACACAGTTGGTTTTGGATCGTATACTTGCACAAATAGACGAACGTTTGAATATGACAACTACAATATTACAAATCTTTTTTAGATTTAGGCTCATATGGGCACTGAACTTTTAAGCTAAGCCATTGATTTAGTGGACTGCTATATATTTGATTTGCCTTTCAAACAATACTCTTGGGGTAGGTCCAATGGCGGACCCAAGATTTTTGTCGAGCGGGTGCACCATTTAAATACCCGCAAAGGTGCTCGATATGTTTTTAGCCAAATTCCTTCCATGAGGGTTTTTTTTTATGTTTTTTTGGTTGATTTTGGTTGATTTTGAGAGATTTTTTTTAAAGTTTTTTGGTTGATTTCAAATGATTTTTTTTAAAGTTTTTTAGTTGATTTCAAGGGATTTTTTAAAAAATTTTAGTTGATTTTGAGGGATTTTTTTAAAGTTTTTTGGTTGATTTCAAGGAATATTTTAAGTTTTTTGCTTGATTTCAAAGAATTTTTTAAGCTTCTTGTTTGATTTCGAGGAATTTTTTGTTGGACAATTTGGGTTTTATACCCGATTTAGATCCAAAAATATACTTGAACCTATGCTCAGGATAAAAGCTTAGTTTCGACATATTGCTCGTATAAAACGGAGTTGACGTGAATGAGAAATTGATCATCAAAGCAGTGAGTAGAAGATAGATGTTGGGATGTGAGAAGTGCAAATGTGTTTGTCCTACATTGGTGGAAAAGTGAAACTTATATGAGTTTATAAATGATTTCATGGTTGAATGAAGTAAGACTTATTGGAGGAAAGACTCTCTACATGTGCACACGCAGGGGGGGGGGGTGCAAAACTCTGCCGAATTGAGCTCAAACCATTGAACTTGTGTGCGAGCGCGTCCACAGACATGAATGCAACTGAAGGTTGACCATAAAACTTCAATATGAGTTTTGCCAAATTTTTAAAATTTTATATTATATGCACCTTTAACCCTTTAAAATCTCTAAATATCCCGTAGTATCCACTGAACTTTAGTGGGCCCTTATGGACCAAAAAAAATCCTCCTTACGAAATTAGGCGCACACAATGGGGTGGGGGGTAGGGGTGCTCACGGGTTGGGTTGGCCGGGTTGAAGGCACTTTAACAACCCAACCCAATCGTTGCGGTTTGAAAATTCTCAACCCAACCCAACCTAATCAAAAGTGCAACCCAACCCAACACAAACCGTGCGGGTTGGGTTGGGTTGGCAGGTTGGTCGGTTTGAAACATTCATTAATTATTTCATAAATTACATACCTGTTGCCACCGCCTGCCGCCAGCTACCGCCGCCTGCCACCAGGCACCAGCCACCCCAACTGCCGCCAGCCGCTGCCACCAGGTTACTGCAATCTGCAGCATACCAAAGCTTTCTCAGGTATATCAACATATACATGATTGCCATAATGATGAGATAACACCAGCTTAAACAAATGAATGCCTAAGTCACTGAGTGTCACAGTTCCCTTTATTTATCCCTCATTCTCACCGCCTTGAAAATTCTTATATCACATTTGAGGTCCTATTAGTGCTTCAATGATACCAATGAGTGATTAAAATGTAACCTACAAGGGTATGTACAAACCACAAGGGTTGTGGTGTGGTGGTAAAGACTTGGGAAGTTCATAGCGCTCAACCCGGGTTCAAGCCCCACTAGCAGCACTTGTGGCCACTGAGGATAAACTCAGGGCTGCACGCTTTAGCAGCTGGGCCACAGGCCCTAATTGCCAAGGATTAGTCTGAGCCATAGGCCTAGAATACCCTTTCCAAAAAAAAGGGTATGTACAATGTCTTAAACAACTACATACAAACAATAATCACCATCCCTAACTTTGAAATGTGCATCTATATGTATGTATGCGAAAAGCACAATCTAAGTGTTCAACAGTCCAACAAGTCAACAACATCCATTCACTAATAAAAGTCTATAGAATTAGAGTCTGATTTTGATGGCTAGTTTCATTCACTAATAAAAGTTCAATCAAATTGAAAGAAAAGTCTTCATAAATGCGCCGTGAAAGAGATGAACGATACCTCAGTGTAACACAGTTTCTTGTGGCAATTTGAGCAGCAAGTTTCCTTTATCAAAAACAAATTATATTAGTAATTTGAGTGAAAGAATCGTGTAGATACATAAACCCATACACCCCAGATTTGATTTTAAGATTAAAACCTTATGATATATGATTTGTTACCTAAATAAAGAACACTTAGCAAGTCATAAGAACCCTTGTTCATAAGAGCCTGTAAATATATAAGTTGATAACAGTGAAAGGGAAGCAGAAACTTGCAATATCATAGATCATCAAATGGACTACAACTCCAATATCCAAATAGTTTAAAAGTTTAAACCAACGAAATACAAATGTCAAGTGCAATATCATAGATCATCAAATCAGCTAAACATGTTCAAAGTTCAGAGACTTATTTGCACTTTTCTGTCATTCAAACATGTAGAAGAAATCAACCTGAAGTGAGTTAGCCTTGAGTGCATGCTTTATTAAACCCCAATGAGAATAAAATATCAAGAACAGTTGCTACAAAAATCCATCTGCTACATATAGACTAAGAACCAGTTATCCAAAAAAAAAAGTCATGGATAGAATCTGATACAACAACAAAAGAAAGCCACTCAAATTAGTGATTAATAAGAAAAGCTCATGAACTTTACACAACAAATAACATGAGTTCTATCATTAATCGAACTGCTTACAACATCCTCCACCCAAGATGAACCCCTAGATAACAAAATCCATCAAAGAAGCTTCCACTTGACACAGTCAAATACAATGGTTATATTACTTTGCGACCTCTTTTAGTTCTACATCTATCAAATAATAACACATGCTTTATAATATAACCAAAAAAATGTCATTATTAGAAGTAATATACTTTCAACCTTCATATCAACTGTGAAGTGTAAATCGATTGTGAACCAGCAGTAGGTAGTTTCAAATTTCAATCGATTGTGAGACTGTGAGTGTCTGAGTGAGTCAACAAATTTCCAATGGATTACCTTTGAATCGATTAAAAGATTTGCCGATTGAGTCTGATTTGGTCGATGCGGTGCGAAACCTAGGGTTGAATCTTGTAAACGATTGAACGATTGAAGTGAATCTTGGAACGATCGAATAATACCTGAAGTGAAGACGATTATCTGTGAATCTTGGAACGATACCTGATTATCTGAAGTGAAGACTTTGAACTTTGAAGAATTGAAATGAAGTTCAAACCTGAAATCGTAAACCTGAGGCGGTGAACTTGAAATGTAAAAAAAAGGGCGTTGATTATTTGGATTTTGGACGGGTTAACAGGTTGGGTCGGTTTGGCTTGGGCCCAAACCATTTTCAACCCATTACATGCGGTTTGCTATATAATTGTATCGGTTATATAACGGTTTGGTGCGATTTACGTTTTTTTGGGGTTGGGTTGGCCGGGTTGAACGGATTGGTCGAAAATTTGAGCACCCCTAGTGGGGGGGGGGGAGGGGGTGCAAAACTCGACCGAATTAAACTTGGACCATTGAACTTGTGTATGAACGTATGTCTGCCAAATGCAGCTCCAGGTTGACTAGAAAACTTCAATTTGAGTTTTGCCAAATTTTTAAGAACTTATATTATGTACACCTTTCATCCTTTAAAATCTCTAAATATCTCGAAACATCCACCAAACTTTAGCAGGTGCATTTTACGTACCAAAAAAATCCTCCTTATGAAATAAGGTTGAGCGGGTGTGCAAGACCCCGCTCCCATGGTTGTAGGCCCGTCCATGGATAGGCCAGGTTACAAACCTTTTTGCACAAATCTTTATGCATTATGACCATTTAGTGCTCAGTTTTCATTTTCACAAACTATAGGGGGTGTTTCGTACATACATTAAAACTACAATACATTTTCACTTTTACCCCTTCTACGCGTTATAAGAGAAAACCCATTCTCTTATTACACACTTCACATCTGTCCGCCAGTCATGGAAGGAGCGGTACAGGTGGAAGAGCTAACCTCCGGCGCCAGCGGCCGTATCATTCCGGTCTTCAAAAACGTTCACCGATCGGTGTTTTCATCGGCGTCAATCCGCCGTGCACTGATCTTCTTCCAATCGATCATCCCGTGGTTCGTTTTTCATCTCCGACGGTGTCGACAACACCATCACCGTCCTCCTCCGCCGTCCTCCGCGTCCTCGAAGCGGAAATTTTATTTTAGGAGGAGAGAAATCGAGGAAGATGTGCTCCGGCGAAGAGCTCTCGCGGAAGAAATTCAGATGGTGAAGTCGTCGGTCGACGACGACTGGGGTAGCCAGTGCCGCGCCACCACGTCGCTGTTTTTCGGGACCGGACGCAACGCGTTGTTTTGCCGGTCGTGGATTCCGGTTGCCGGTGAGATTAGGTAAAGTATAAGGTTGTATTGGCTAATTATCGTAGAATTTTTACGAACTTCATTTCGGAACCTTATAAGGCTTATGTTATGCAACGCTAAAGCGTTAGATTATGATAATATGTGTGTATAATCGGTTGGCTTGGAAGATTTTGGCAAATAGTGGTTAGAATTTCAGTGATCTTTTTCTATTTCGATGTTCTTCGTACTTTTGGTTCTCGGTCAGCTAGATAAACAAGTACTTAAATTCAGCATGGAAAAACTATTCGAGATTTGAGGTTAATCGATTAATACAACTTAGGCTTTGGATCGTGAGACATAACTTTGAAATTTGGGCATTAATTTCCACAGAAATGGTTCTAAGGAATGCTGTATGTTCTGCTTATTAGTCATCGCAGGTTAGTTGTCAATTTAATTACTCCCTCTGCTCCAAATAAATTGACCTATTTCTGTATATATTTTTTCCCGAGATTCAAGGCCTAACCACAAAATCATAAATTAAAAAGAGTATAGATTTATAGGTACGATAACTTGTAATAGAACTGATGCATGAGAGAAATATTAGATTACATAGAGTTGGCGAATGAGAGGGGTTCATTAACAATTCACAGATGAAAAAATGGCAAAAAGAAAGCATTGACTCCTATTTTATATCTTGCATCTATATTATTTTTTAGAGCAAAGGTTCCACTCCAATGTTTGCAATTCGCAGTACTTTTTTGAAGTTCAATTTAATCACATCTTTCTCGAATGTTAAAAGAATCTATTACTTTTGTAGTTGAAAACCCAATTCATTGGACCTAAAGAATTATGGTGTTCCACTCCAACGATTAATCAACCTATTTTCTTTGTCTTTGTGATTATCACGAACTCTGCCTGAAACCTAGATGTTCTCATAATCTGAAGATCAGGTATTTGCACATTAGTATAATTTAGAATATAAAAGCTGGATAACTCAATTGAAGGGGTAAATAATTTATTCTTTGAGTGAAATATTCAGACTCTAGGCTAGTAGGAAATAGAATGACTATAATTTCGCTTCTTGTCATAATGCTCTGTAAACACATTACGGTTTTATAAACTATGCCCTAGTTGACACAAACTTAAGCACTTATTCTTTTTCATTCAGTGAAACATACTCAACAATTTTGCCATGCAATAGTTCTATTGCTAATTTTGCTGTTTTCCTCTTTCCAGGGGCATTTTGATCGTTATACATGGACTAAATGAGCATAGGTAAGAGTGATATCCCCCCTTCATTTTTCTGACCTTACTGAAATATGGAGATGGTGAGTTATTATATAGTTCAAGATCATGGTATGTTATGTTATGACCACTACTTAAGCTTCTCTGTTTTCTAAATAGTATATTTAGTTTATCATGTGATTCATATTTGCAGTGGGAGATATGCTGATTTTGCAAGGCAACTCAACTCCTGTAACTTTGGGGTATATGCAATGGACTGGATAGGTAGGTATGTTATGTTATACTTGTTCAACTGGATGACTATTGGCCTTGGCCATATGATTTTTTTTCTGCCAATTGCCATCAAATCTGGGTTACAGCACTACTACTATTTTCCTCGCCCTAGCATTCGGCACACACATTTTCTTTGATGTTTTCACCTAAGAATCAAACCAATTAAGGTTCCTTGTTGCTTTAAATGCGCCTGGTGTTTGAAATATGGGATTAGAAGGATCACTTTGGTACCTCTTTAGTTGTGGAAGTCGATGTTGATCCTTTCTTCATCGTGGGTGGATTGGCCTTGGTGAAGCTTGGTTGAATATCTACATGTTTTTTTTTTTGGAAAGGGTATCCTGGGCCTATGGCCCAGACTAATCCCTGGCAATTAGGGTCTTTGGCCCATCTGCTAAAGCGTGCAGCCTTGAGTTTATCCTCAGTGGCCACAAGTGCTGCTAGTGGGGATCGAACCCGGGTTGAGCGCTATGAACTCCCCAAGCCTTTACCACCACACCACAACCCTTGTGGTTAATATCTACATGTTTTGCCAAACGTATCTGTCTCTAAGATAAGCACCATCACTATTAGATTCAGCAATCACAAGTCAAGGGTATACTGAAATTACATATCCATCAAAATAAATTTAAATCATCGCACTCATTTAGGTTCAAGGGAGTGGAATGGTTGAGGTTCTATTGACCTGCTACTCTTCCCTTCCATCGTGTACTTTGCTAGTGTTGGTACTTGATTTTGTAAATTTTTTCATATTTTAGGTCATGGAGGGAGTGATGGTTTGCATGGATATGTACCTTCATTGGACCATGTTGTGGCAGATACCGTAAGTTTACTTCAGCATTCTCATACTTTTCTTGCTATGTGTGGTACCTTCACAACATGAAGAAAACTATGGTATTCTGATACATACATGTATACATATATACATATATATACACACATTCATACATACATATATATATATACACACACACACACACGTAGATACATATATACCTTGTGTAACCATGTATTAGCTTTAGGGGTCTTTCTTGGAGAAGATAAAGTCAGACCACCCAGGGAAACCTTGTTTTCTTTACGGGCACTCAACAGGTGGAGCTGTGGTTTTAAAGGTAAGGCTACTTGACAGTTTGTGCACCAGAACTGGTCTTTTGTTATGAAGGTTAAATTTAACAGTCATTTTGTCCAATTAGGCCGCTAGCTATCCTTATATCGAAGATCTGCTGGAAGGAATTATACTAACTTCGCCTGCATTGCGTGTTACTCCTTCACATCCCATAGTCGGGGTAAGTCTCCTACTTAACTTCAACTTGCTTTATTCTCACAAATAAAACAATGCACTTTAAGAGTCTACTATGTTCTTTACGGGTTCTTTGGATAAATGACCTTTAATGAGTTTTCAGTTAGAAATATGACCACCTATTTTTTTAGCTCAATGACCTCATTGGACCTGCCTGTGGCTCAAAATAGTCTGCTCTCGAAAAAACATAGAAATACACTAGAGGGTTATCATCAAATTTAGTTTGATAGAAGGTGATTAAGCTAAATAGCCCGTTCATTTGCACGGTTACCTTTGGTTATTAAATTTTCACTAGTAATAAAACAACACCCGTAAAAGAAGTTGAGGAAGTTTACATGAAAATTGCAATATTGAACTAAAATTTGGAAAACTGCAAATTTGGTTATGTGTTCATGCAGGCTGTGGCTCCATTATTTTCAATTGTTGCCCCAAGATACCAATTCAAAGGTGCCAACAAAAGAGGGATTCCAGTTTCTAGAGATCCAGCGGCTCTCGTAGCCAAATACACGGATCCATTGGTGTACACCGGTCCAATGAGAATCCGAACGGGTCATGAAATCCTTCGGATCTCGTCTCACTTGATGCGTAGCTTCAAGTCGGTGACTGTACCCTTCTTTGTTCTTCACGGAAGTGCGGACAAAGTGACGGATCCACTTGCTTCTCAGGATCTGTACAACTTGGCAGCTTCAAAGTACAAGGACATAAAGCTGTATGATGGGTTCTTGCACGACCTCCTGTTTGAACCCGAGCGTGAAGAAATCGCACAAGATATCATAGATTGGATGGTGAGAAAGCTAAGTTTCCATCATTCTTAAAAGGTGAAATAAATAGTAGGTAATAATATTGATGGCCTCTTCATATAATATAGTATGTGTACGGATTTGGATATTTGGTGCTTGATAATTGATCATGTGTTTAGGAAGATCCTCCATGCATTTGTTATTTTAAAAACACCGAATCGATTCAAATCTCATGATCATCAATCACCTGAAAACACATCATCGAGAGAAAATGAAAATGAAAATATAAATAAAGTAAAATAAGGGGGCGTTTGGTTCGCAGAATGATTTCTGATGGAATGGAATCTGTCAATGGAATTGGAATCTGGAGGAACTGGAATGGAATGTTTTCATGTTTGACCAACTGTTTGGTTGGCAGGAATGAAATGTAATCAGTCAAATGAATTGGATTATGTCTGTTTGGTTTACAAAGGAATTGAAATGGAATTCTGAAAAATGACAAAAATACCTTTTCTTTTCTTTTTATTTATTATTATTTTTAAACGTAGAGAGAGAGAGAGGAGAGGAGAGTGGATAGAGAGGAGAGAGAGAGAGAGGAGAGGAGAGGGGAGAGAAAAGAGGAGAGAGAGGAAACCAAATCCACATCTGATGGGTTTTATTTTTGTTAGAAAAGGTTTGGAGGGTATTTTTGTTTTTTTGAAAAACCATGATGGAATGGAATTCAATTCCATCCATTTTCAAATGGAATGACCAATTCCTTAATCTAAGGATTTAATGGAATTCAATTACATTCCCTTGGCAACCAAATAGCACGACGGAATTCGGTCAATGGAATTGACCATTCCAATTCCACCAGATTCCGGCGGAATCCAGCGAACCAAACGCCCCCTAATTGTTTGGGGTGATTGATGGATAGAGAAAGGACATGAAATTTGGGGACGAAAGATTTGTATTAGTATTCGTGTTGCCACGTTGTTGTGCAATCTATATATATTTATGTGTTTTGATTTAAATTGTCCGAGCGATAAGGAGGTGGGCAATCTATATATGAGGTTTTGGGTAAGGGTGTAAAACGAGTTGAGCCGAGTCGATAGTAGGTTATTTGAGTTGGGCTCGAAAGAATAATACTATGCTTGAACTTGACTTGCTCGAATAACTTTCAAGGTAGAGTTTGAGCTTGATGACTGTTTATGGGCTCAACCTTGCGATTGATTAACTCGTTTATTAGCGCAAGACCGATAGTTAATCTATTTTATTGTTTTTACACAAAAAAAAGTGTAAGCTCGAACGGTTAGGCTCGATTCGAAAGGTTTTAATCCATTTATAGTTTAGATAGGTCTGGGTTTCTTCGAGATTGATCTGGTTTTTGGTGCATCGTTTAGTTTCTTCAAGATCAATCTGGGTTTTGGGTGCACCATTTTCAAGATTAGAAATTGATGGTCATTGATGTTTTTCGGAGGATGAGAGAAAAAACAGTCATAGCCGGATGAGAAACAATGTGGTGTTCCTCACAGCAAAAAATGGGTAGATTTACCACCATGATTGAATTTTTTTTTGAAAAGTATCGTTTGGCCTTCAATCAATTTTGTGCACCATGATTGAACTTCTTTTTTGAAAAGTATCTTCTGGCCTTCAATCTATTCCATGCACCATGATTGAATTTCTTATTCGAAAAGTATCTTCTGGCCCTCAATCGTTTATGTACGCCATGATAGAATTTCTTCTTCGAAAAGAATCTTCTGGCCTTCGATCGACTGTGTGTACCATGATTGAATTTCTTCTCTGAAAAGTATCTTCTGGCCTTCAATCGATATGTGCACCATGATTGATTTCTTCTTCAATAAGTGTCTTTTGGACTTCAATCGATTTTGTTCACCAAGATTGTATTTCTTCTTCGAAAACTATCTTCTAGCCTTCAAGCGATTTTGTGCACCATGATTGAGTTTCTTCTTCGAAAAGTACCTTCTGGCCTTCAATCGACTATGTGAACCATGATTGAATTTCTTCTTCGAAAAGTATCTTCTGACCTTCAATCGGTTATGCGCATCATGATTGAATTTCCTCTTCGAAAAGTATCTTTTGGTCTTCAATCGATTATGTTCACCATCATTGAATTTCCTCTTCGAAAATATCTTTTGGACTTCAATCGATTGTGAGCGCCATTATTGAGTTTCTTCTTCGAAAAGTATCTGTTGGCCTTCAAAATTGATTATATGCCCCATGATTGAATTTCTTCTTCGAAAAATATCTCCGTAAGTCGAGTATGTGTACCATGATTGAATTTCTTCTTCGAAAAGTATCTTCTGGCTTTCAATCGATTCTGTTGCTGCAATTCCTCGAGTGTAGGAGGATTATAAGCTCGTCCACTACCAACATTGCCAAGACCAGCCGGTGTTGATGCTACTACCGCCACCCATAAGTGGGTGGCTATTCCTTCCAATTCTTTCCTTTCCAATTTTTGTTGTTTCGTGGCCCCATAGCCTTCAGTAGAAGACGACATGAATCCAGAAGGGGTTGTGGGTGAAGATGTTGTCGAATTAGGGTCAATTTATGGTATCATTGATAATGCTGGAAGTTTTTTCTATTATATTGGTCAAGGGATATGAATGAATTCAAAAGGAAAAGTTTTTCCTTCAATCGATTATGTGCGTCATGATTGAGTTTCTTCTTCGAAAAGTATCTTTTGGCATTCAAAATCGATTCTATGTCCCATGATTGAATTTCTTCTTCGAAAAGTATATTTTGACCTTCAATCGATTATGTGCACCATGATTGAATTTCTTTCCGAAAAGTATCTTCTGGCCTTCAATTGATTATGCGCACCATGATTGAATTTCTTCTTCGAAAAGTATCTTTTAGTCTTCAATCGATTCTGTTCACCATGATTGACTTTCTTCTTCAAAAAATATCTTCTGGCCTTCAAAATCGATTATATGCCGCATGATTGAATTTCTTCTTCGAAAAATATCTCCTTCAAATGACTATATGTACCATGATTGAATTTCTTCTTCGAAAAGTATCTTATGGACTTCAATCGATTCTGTTGCTGCAATTCCTCGAGTGTAGGAGGATTATAAGCTCGCCCACAACCAACATTGTCAAGACCCGGCAGTGTTGATGCCACTATCGCCACCCATAAGTGGGTGGCTATTCCTTCTAATTATTGTTATTCCTCTTATCATTTCCTTTCTTTCCTTTCCAATTTTTGTTGTTTTGTGGCCCCATAGCCTTCGGTAGAAGACAACATGAATCCAGAAGGGGTTGTGCACGCATGGAGAAGATGTTGTCGAATTAGGACAACATCTTCTCCATGCGTGCACAACCCCTTCTGGATTCATGTTGTCTTCTACCGAAGGCTATGGGGCCACAAAACAACAAAATTTGGAAAGGAAAGAAAGGAAATGATAAGAGGAATAACAATAATTGGAAGGAATAGCCACCCACTTATGGGTGGCGGTAGTGGCATCAACATCGGCTGGTCTTGGCAATGTTGGTGGTGGACGAGCTTATAATCCTCCTACACTCAAGGAATTGCAACAACATAATCGATTGAAGGCCAGAAGATACTTTTCGAAGAAGAAATTCAATCATGGTACACATAATCGATTGAAGGAAATATTTTTCGAAGAAGAAGTTCAATCATGGGGCATAAAATCGATTTTGAAGGCTAGAAAATTTTGTCAATACAATGGTTATCAAATCAAATCAAGTGATAGTGATTGGTATGTTAAACAAGTTATAAAAAACAACCTACTTACGTTGGATCAATACAACTCAGTCGCTTCAAAGTACAAGGACATACTGCTGTATGATGGGTTCTTGTATGTCCTCCTGTTTGAACCCGAGCGTGAAGAAATCGCACAAGATATCATTAATTGGATGGTGAGGAAGCTAAGTTGCCATCATTCTTGAAGGTGAAATAAATAATAGGTAATAATATTAATGGCCTCTTCAAAGATATAGTATGTGTATGGATTTGGGTTTTTGGTGGTTGATAACGATCACATGTTTAGGAAGAAGATCCTCCATGCATTTGTTATTGGGTGTTGTTATATGCACCCTAGATAATGTCATATTCAGGTCAAATTATGCATTGAAAATGTAATAAGTTGGTCTTGATATTGATGTATGTGAACATGAAATTGGTAGGAACATGAAATTGATAATGTCATCATTTGATAGAGAATGAAAACATAAATTAAATAAAATGATTATTTACCTTCAAGTAATTGATGAATAGAAAATTGATAGAGAATTTGGGGACAAGAGATTTATGTTGGTACTCGTGCTACCGAGTTGTTGTTCAATGACGACACAAACATTTGAAATGGAGTGGTTGGAATGTGTTTTTCGGTTTTCTCCATTTTCTATAATTTCGGCCATTGTTGACAACTTGATGTATCTTTCAATTCCTTTTTCTATATCGGCCATTGTTGACAACTTGATGCATTTTTCAATTCCTTTTAAGGGGAAAGTAGAGGAAAAAAACACTATAAACTTCTCCATTTTGAATGATTTATGATCAAGTTATTGAACTTCTTTTTTAATAAATAAATTATTGAGTTTTTTCCGATTTGAATGATTATGTTTTTTATTTGTTTTTAGTAAATAAATCATCAAATGTCTGGAAATTGGTTACCTGCATCATTAGTTGAACCCAAAAAAGTCATTGTAAGTAGTTAGGAAAGTTTTAAAGTAAACAGAAAACCTAAATTAGTTTTTAGCGTTCCTAAATCCTACATCTTTCAAACCCTAAACTCCACCTCGCTACCCCATCATCGAATGCTTTCTATCATCACTCATCATCGTTGACGCCCCGATGAGCGATATGGAGAACGAACGACAATGGGCCAACGAAGGGTGATGACGAGGAGCAATACAGTTGGGTGTAAGGGGTTTGAGTGACATTGGGTTTGGGAATAGTAAAACCAATTCAGGTTTACTTTTTCACTTTAATATCTTCTTAGCCGCTTATGTTTTTCTTTTATTGGTTAAAATGATGTAGGTAACCAATTTTTATAACTTCATTTGTTTATTTTTAATAAAAAAAATGTTCATGAACTTAATCATTCAATAGAAGAAAGTTCAAGAACATAATTTATCATTCAAGATTAAAAAAAAATTCGTAGGAATATGAAATATCACAAGTCGCTTTGGTTCGCAGGGTTCTCAAATAATTAGCCCCTATATATAGAAGTAGATCAAACAAGAAGGCAACAAGTTCCAAAATCACATGTAATATATATACCATATAATCACATGTGATTCAGAATTATAATAAAAAAAATTGTTTGGTTTTATATAATATATGAGTTTATTCGCCCAGAAACCCAAATTTTTAGGGATGGAATCGGTACGGTACCGACTTTTTTTTTGTCAATACCGTGTACCAACCAATTATAATTGGTATGCAAAATCTTATACCATGTACCAACCAATTGTAATTGGTACCGACTTTTTTCGGTTGGTACATGTTGGTACCGATTTTGTACCAATATCAAGTTACATGTACGAAACAAGAAATAACTAATTCAAAATACGATGTAGAAGATGAAGTAACCTGCATTCAAGAAACCTGAAAAAAGATGAAGTAACCTGCATTCAAGAAGAGAAATGTAGATGAATAGTCAATAGATGTAGAAGATAGATGAAGTAACCTGTAGAATAGACCTGCGATGGCCGATGAAGAAGCCTGCAAATCTACGATGAAGAAGAAGAGTTCTAGAACGAGAGTCACAGAGATGAAGATGAATAATATTTGCCATTTTTGATTTTTTTTTAATTAGGTTTTTTATACAATTGGGATTTGGGCCTTTAGGCGGTATGGAAGGTGAAAAGTAAAAAATTGAATATTTTAAAATTTTAACTCAAAATTAATAATAGTATTTATTAATAAAATTAATAATTAATTAAATTATTAAAAAAGTCGGTACCACGATACTACCGTGGTACATATATTCAATACCGTGTACCAACCAAGTTCAAACACTTGGTACGGTACAGTCATCCAACTTAAGTCGGTACCGATTAGGCCCGGCCCTGGGGTCGTGCGGCCCGTGCAACCGCACAGGGCATCAAAGTCCATAGGGGCATCAAATTTTTATATATTATTAGTATAGGTCTAATAATTTGGGTTTTGGCTAAAAAAAATATTAAAACCCATGGTGTATATTTCATATTTGGTAGGTTTGTTTTTTATTATATCAAAGCCTAAGCCCACAGTTGGATAACTAGACTCTGAAGAATGAAAAAAGTACGTTCCAATTTTCAATTGATTGCCTCTTCCAATTGATCGACTCTTCCAATGTTCAAAGCGGCGTTCCACTTCTAAAGGGGTCGATTGCCGATTAGTGTCAACGTTTAACGGTAATGAAGCCAGTAGGCCGATTGCAATCGATGACTATATATACCAGTATACGACCATCGACTGATTCACAGCCTCACCTGTCACCACCAATTGCGATTTCTTCTCAAATCTTAATCTTTCATTGTCTATTTTTCACTTCTTCTCAATTTGTGCGACTGTGCTTCTGTCACCAATTGCAATTTCAGATTTCTTGATTTTCTTCTCAAATCCCCCACTGTCCCAGGTATGAAATATTGTTTCTAAACTCTAAATTCATTGTATTTCCAATATCTTGTGTGGTTATTGTGAATGTGATAATCAATGGCGTAGGGATGAGCCCCCCTTTTGTCTCAAATCTGTATTCCCCCCTTTTGTACTTTTTATTTTAATTAATAAAAATCGGCGTAGGGATGAGCCACCTAGTTTGACTAGGTTCTAAACCCTTTAAAAAATCGTATATTTTGTCGTTTCATTTACTTAAAACCGTATAGTCGTATAGGGGCATTTTTTTAGCATATTCGCACGGGGCATCAAAATCCTTAGGAACGGCCCTGGTACCGATTTAATTGGTACGGCTGGTACACATGTTGGCTGGTTTGGTTTGATACAAAATTGTCACCCCTACAAATTTTCACTCTAGGCTAAACCGGATGGAATAAAAATTCATTCTCATTTTCATTTTCCATCCGGAACCAAACAACCCTTTAATTATCTCTATAATTACTTATAATTTGTTGTTTTAAATCTTAAAGAATGAAATTCAATTCCGAACCAAAACTGATTTTAAATCCTACCACAAAATCCAAATCACTGGATACCATTCCATCAACTATGATTTGATCGTGGTTTTATTTCACATGTTCAACTACTTTCAAAACAAGCATAATTAAGAGATTCTTATACAATATCATGTGAGAAGTTGAAGTTAGCGTGATAAATGAATCTGAACCGTCGATCACTTTTAATCTCATGCCCTCCCATAAATTGCGGCTTAGAAATAAATTGATCTGATGCATCCCGATCTATCTTATTTCGGTTCATCTCACCCTACCATGTTTCAATTTCTCATCCAACGGTTGATAAGCACCTCTGACGATTCTCACGTTAACCTCAACTTCTCACCGGAGCCCAACCCTAAGATTCAGTACCATAAATTCAATTAGTAACAACTTGAACCTCTTTTTCGATCCTATTCGCCATGGCTTCCAAAGATGATCTCATATAACCGCTGAAATCCTCCAATCTCCACCCTTCGATCGGATCACAAACGAACGACCACTCGATCCGGCACCTTCCGGCATCATCCTCACCGTTCAATTCCATCACCTTCAACTCACCGACATAAAACGTAAACCCTAGGTTATTCTCCGCGATCTCGTACCTCAAACTCCGTTGAACGGGATCAATCGACAGCAATTTCTCGTGACACCACTTCACTACAGTCGTAGGCGTCGACTGATCGCCGCCGTTAGACGGCGGCGATGGTAGCGTGGAGGCGCAGTACCTGACGAGACCTGGTTGACCGTAGACTCCTTCCACGTGGCGGCATGTGTCGATCGTTGGAAGCCATTTGTGGAAGTTGCAGAAGTCTTCGAAGAGAGGCCATACTTGTTGTGGTGTGATGCTTTTTAGATCTGCAACGACTTTGCTTTGCCATTTTGGATCTCGATTCTCGTCAGCCATGGGAGGAAGAAAAGAGACCTTTGCATCAAAGTGAAACTTATGAAATTTTGAAATATGTATATCGAGTTTTATAAATATTTGTTTGAGTATATTACGTTTTTAGTCCTCGTGGTTTGTTAAAAGTTGTTGTTTTTATCCATGTGGTTTAAAAATTATGGTTTTCGTCTTTATGGTTTGTAATTTTCTGGTATTTTTGTCCTTGTAAATATAATTTTTTGTTGTTCGGTCTTTGTTGCTTATGATTATAATCTTTATGGTAGCAATTTTTTTCTCTAAGAGTTTAGGGTGCGTTTGGTACGACAGGACAAACATGATAGGACATCACAGAATAGGGATCACTGTTCCACGTTTCGATGAACTTTTATGTGGAACAGTGTGAAACAAACTGGAACAGGCTTGTTCAAGTCTACCCACTGTTCTAAAAAACTCGCCGTACAACCGCCATGGCGCGCCATGGCACCAAGGCTTGTGTGTCACGCCACGTTATGCCCATGGCACACCATGGCCTAATGCGCAGTTATCGTAATGAGATATTTGATTTTTCTTTACGTTTTTAATGTCTTATTTGCAAGTTTTTAATATATAACCTCATTTAACTTGCTTATTACTATTGACTCATTGAGTAATAATACAAAACATACATTTTTATATATAATATTATATATGAATTAAAAATTTGACGCCATAAGTCACGCCTTGAAAACGCCATGGCTTCGCCATGACTCCTAAGGCTTGAGGCTTGGCCTCGCCGCCACGTCACGCCTCACGCCATTTAGAACCTTGAGTCTACCCCATGGAACAAGGTAGAACAGACTTATATTTTATTAATATAACCTCAAAATAAAACTTAATTTTCTTCTAAAACATCAAATATACTCCCCTTTTCATTTTATTCGTACATTTTATTTATTGTATTTTATGTTATTTAAATTTTCACTTATTATCCTCAAAATATTATTTTTACATGATTTCTATATTTTGGTTAATTTATGTATACTATTAAATATTAATAATAATAAAATAATATGAAAAAGATATAAAAAATTGGAAACTACATAAACTTGTTATTTTTGTGTAATTTTAATCGTCTTGACAAAAACTTTTAATGACATATTTTGTTAGAAAAAATATTTATTTTATTATGATTTAATAAATTACATAAATAAATAAAAAAAAGATATAAACAACTTATTAGAGGTAAATTGGTCATTTTATTGCTATTTTTGTCCTTATATTAATTGATACCTTTAAAGTATAAGGGACCAAAAAGGTAAAGAAATGTAAACATAGGGATCAAAATAACAATAAATTATAAATCATAAGAATAAGAATAAGAATTGTAAGAAATAGCAAACCATAGGGACAAAAACCATAATTGCTAAATTATAGGGATAAAACTCATAATTTTTAACAAACCAATATAGGGATGAAAATTGTAATTTACTCAATTTATAATTTCCTTCTTATACTTTTAAAATTAAGATTTTCGTTAATGAACTTTGTAATTTTTTGTTGTATTCATCCCTGACGCAATATATATAATTAAGTATGAGGTTCAAAAATGACAATAAATTGTAAATCATAAGGACGAAAAAAATAATAATGAAAAACCCATTGGGACAAAAAAGCAACAAAATGTATACTGTAAACTAAAAAAATATAAGGACTATATAGCAATTTATGACAAAGTATAGGGGCTAAAACATATTTTACTAGTAAATTACGTTTTTCATAATTGGGATTTTCGACTTTGTGGTTTAGAAATTTCAGTTTTTGTCCTTGATGTTTGTAACTCATGTTATTTTCGTCTTTATAATTTATTGTTGTTTCAGTCTCTAAGGTTTACAAATTTTTACTGTTTAGTCTTTTATACTTAAAAGGTAAGAATTAATCCAGGGATGAATAACAATAAATTGCATACCAAAAGAATGAATATTGCAATTTCTAAACCACAAGAACGTGAATCGAATTATTAATAAACCATAGGAACGAAAATCATAATTTACTCTATTCATTTTGATCCCTAGAGTGTATTTTTTTTTAAAGTAAACTATGATTTAGTTCCTGTGGTTTATTTAGAACTATGACGTTTGTCCTTATACTTTTAAATTTGCGATTTTGCCCTTGTTTGTAATTCTTTCATATTTTCGCTCTTGATGCAATTTATATAACCAAGTATTACTTGAGGGATGAAAATGTAAACAAATTATAAATCATAAGGACGAAATTAAAAACAAAAAAGCAATTAAAAATTATAAATGTAATTTAAGTATAGAAACAAAAATTCGTATAAAAACAAAAATATCAATTTACAATAAACCACAAGGAGTAAAAATGTAATTTACATTGTTTATTTTATATTTAGAGTAAACTATGATTTTCGTCCTTATGGTTTGTTGTTTATAACCATTTTCGTCCTTGATTTTAAAAGTTACTTTTTTGGTCAATGTGGTTTGTAATTCTTTTCCCTTTAAAAGTTATATTTAGTGTATTCTTTTCCCTTTGACTTTAAAAGTGAAATGAGTTACAAACTATAATAACTAAAAAAACAATTTTTAAAGATTAAGAACGAAAATAGTTATAAACAACAAACCAGAGGGAGGAAAATAGTAGTTTACTCTTATATTTATCTTGCAGGTGTTTTGGCTTTTGGGACACGTTGCGAGAATCAATGCCTCGTTGAGCTTTTCAATATAAAAAGGTCGTGAGTTTCACTTTTTATTAGACAAATATTCGTTTCTAATCTAAAATAATTTTCAATATATATTTTTTAAAATAAAAGGATAAACAAATTAAAATCTTAATATTCTATTTATCCTATTATTCGAGTATTCAATAGATTTTATAAAATATTATTTCTTTATTTTAAAAGTTTAATTTCAAAGACTCTTAAAACGTTTTTAATAAAGATTCTTATAATCACCTACTTTTATATATTTTGTTGTCACATTTTTAACTCATCAAATTAAAAATCTATAACTATAATAGTAGTTTTTATAAGAAGTGTTTTTGTGGGTTTCGTATAAATTTTCAACAACAATAATTATATAAAAATCTATTAAAATGTCATATATATATATATATATATATATATATATATATATATATATATATATATATATATATATATATATAATATTAAATGTTTTTGACACGAACTTTAATGTAAGAACCAATGCTTTTATAGGAACTCTATCCAAAGGTAGGTTTCTTATAAGAACATACAATTTTGGAAATTTAATTAAAGTACCCGTATTTTAAAAATGTATTACAGAAATATCCCAAATCTCTCCCTTCTTTTTACCAACAACAAATTTCGGAAGTCTTCGAAGACATGCCAGTTCTTTCATTCAAACGGGCATACATTTTAGTCCATAACAACCTTCGTTATCAAGACATCGAAGATTCTTCATGTATCTCATACCTTCAGGCAACTTACGCATTTTCCAACACCCTCGCAAAATTAAGACTTGCAAGTTTTGGAGATAAATAATGGACTCTGGTAGTAAACGTATGCGTGAGCCTGATATGCTCAAATATCTCAAATGTTTCAATTTGCAAATTGATTCCGGCAACGTCAATACATCGATACCATCCAAACACAATACTCTTAGATACACATGGTTGCAAATTTGGCTAATCATGTTACCTTCGTGATATCTATCAGCAAGGATGAATAACGATCGCAATGAACTTAGTCGTTTCAAATCCTAGTCCAAGAAGGAAAAATCCAAACATGATGAACTTAAATGAAGCACCTCATCTGGGGTTATCAACTCCTTACCTGAATTTATAATTGAACAATCATGTCTCATCACATATCGTGCTAGGTCGTGCATCAAATCATGCATTTTACATACCAAATTCATTATATGTTCATCTTCTTGCACATCCTCGAAGAAGGACCTCGAAACCAAACAATTAAATATTTGTTCGCCAATCACATACAAGTCCTCTCCTCCTCTAGGTGGAAGAAAGCTATTTTCCATCCACAAATCTATCAATAAAACCTTCTCCATCATTTAGCCTTTAGGAAACAAACAACAATAAGCAAAACATCGTTTCATATGTGGAAGCAAGTTATCGTAGCTTAACTTCAAAGCCGGCAAAATGTCATTATCTTGCAGCTCCCATACATCACTATCCTTCACACTTTGCCACTCACTCACACTACTTTTCAATTGCATGAGGCCACCCAAAGTCTTCACTGCTAACGACAACCCTTGGCATTTATGGACTATCTTCTTTCAACAGGCACTAGCTCTATTATGTTTCCCCCCTTCCTTCCACTTCCAGATGCAAATGCAAGCTTCTTGAATAATGACCATGAGTCCTCTTCAGACAAACATCCTACTTGATGCTGGAACTCAGGAACCTTTTCCATCATTCCGCTAGTTTTTTGGTTTCGTGTTGTCACCATAACAATGATACCTTTTGCTCCACTACTTAGTACTTTACTTAACTCTTCCCACTTCTTCATGTCCCTGTCTTCAATCCAGACGTCATCCAATACAATAAAAAATCTCTTTCCCTTTAACTTGTTCTGAAGCTCTACCTACATCGTATCCAAATGTGGAACTTCGCATGGGCGTTTATGTAACACCCTTAAAACTGGTAACCAGAAAAATTAAAATTTTCGCAATATGACGTCTAAAATATCAATAAATCCATTTTCCTGTAAATCAACAACTAAAACCCAAGAGTTCGGGGTAGTTTGTAACAAATATAGTAGCGATGGAAATAAGACATACATTACAACAACCTAACCAATCTAGATCATAAGACACAACTAGATTAATATGGGTGTTGCTATATCTTCAAAATGCTCTTCTCAATGCTATCCCAAAATCCCGGTCCACCAACGGTCCTAATCTCGAACCGGAAGTCAAGGTGCCTGATGTACACCACTAGGGGGGCCTGAAGATAAACGCAACATCAAGTGTTAGGCTAGGAGCCTAGTGAGTTTCCAAACAAGTATTTAAATGATAAGATTAGAATTTCGAAAGTAGAAATCTTCAAGTTACCACACCATGATGAAAATTCCAAGTATAGTCCATCAGAGATTTAATAGTATAACCTGTACACACTTCATTTGGAGACATAACAAGACCCCAAGGATGGGAGTTTACACCTCAGGTTCTCACTTTAGTGCACACCGTTACCGGCGTCACCTCAAGTGTGTAAACCACCTTTAGTGCCCACTCCGTCGAGTACATTCTTCTTACAGACTACTCAATGTGGGATATCATTGAGAATGGTCCCTCTGATGGAGGAATGATGGACGCAGATGGCAAGAGACCTCCACCAAAGACTGATGGAGAAAGAAAGATGAGGCAGACAGAGATTAAAACCTTGAGCACTCTGCTCTTGGCAATTCCTAATGAATATCAACATCAATTCTGCAACTGTTCTGATGCTCAAATCCTGTGGAATGCATTGGAGAAGAGATTTTCAGGTACTAAAAGCACTAAGATGAATCAGAAGGCAATTCTCAAACAACAATATGAGAATTTTATGTCTACAAAGAATGAGTCCATGACTCAAACCTTTGATAGATTCAACAAGTTGATTGGAGAGTTGGCCACTGTTGGTGTCAAGATGGACCAGGATGATGTCAACAGAAAATTTCTAAGATCTCTTGGTGAAGAATGGGTGATGTACATTGTATCCTTCAGACAGAATGATAATCTGGAGGATAAGGAGCTTGATGATCTCTACAATGATCTAAGGGTATTTGAAGCAGAAGTTGAATCTAAGAAAAGGCCATCTGGATACTCTCATAATGTTTCCCTCCTATCATCTACTACTGATTCTACTGCTAAGACAGAATCAGTTAGTGCTACTTATGGCTCAAAACAGGATGGGTCCAATGATTCTGTTTTGGAGGCATCCCTTGCTAGTCATGCTAAATCTGCTCTTATCAATGATGATCTGGAGCAGATCAATGCTGATGATCTTGAAGAGATGGATATCAAGTGGCAGATGGCAATGCTCACCATGAGAGTCAAAAGATTCATCAAAAGAACAGGTAGAAACAATTTTGCCATGAAAAGAGAAGATGGTGTCGGATTTGATAAATCCAAGGTGGAATGTTATAAATGCCATAATCTGGGATACTTTGCCAGAGAGTGCAGAGGAGGAACTGTCCAACAACATGGAAGCAATAATCATCAACCAAAATCCACTAACTATAGCAGGAATTCATCTCAAGCTCTTGTCTCACAAGAAGGAATGGGCTTTGATTGGGGTGATCAAGCAGAGGAGGCCATTCAGAACCAAGCATTGATGGCAGAGGTTTCAGAGTCATCAAGCACTGCACTTCCCACAGAGGTAAAATCTAACATTTGCTCTAAAACCTGTATTGAAACTGTTAAAAAGTACAGGGATCACAATCAAAGCATGTGTGATGACCTTAAAAGGTTAGAAAAAGATAGAAGAGAGTATGTTTTGATTGTGGAGAAGTTTGAAGAACAGATTAAGGCATATCAAGCCAATGATCTTCAACATTCATATGATACCAACTACTGGAAGTGGGAGAAGAATCAGTTAGAGATTGAACTAGAGAAGACTAAAGAGGAATGTGAGAAAATAAGGAGTGAATTTGAGAAGGCTAAATTAGATATTGAGAAATATTCCAATGCTTCTAAAGCAATGGACTCTTTACTCGAAACTCAAGTTCATGACAAACTGAGAAGAGGAATAGGCTACAACACCACCCCTCCACCATACAACAATAACTACATTCCTACCACCTCTGACCTCTTAGAAAGACAAGACAAGAAGGAATTACCTGCAGGAGCCACAAAAGTAGATCCTTTAGACAAAGTAGTGGTTGAGGCAGACTCTGAAAAAGAAGACTCTGAGAGTAAGAATGAGGAAGACCATAAAGATATTCCCTTAGAAAACCACATTCTGACAAATGAGAAGGGAGGTAAACCATTTATCAAAAGTGATAAAGTGGAGATGACCAAGACAGTGAAAGAGATTGTTAAGAGTGAGAAAGTTGAGACCTCCAGGAAAGGAAAGGAAAAGGTACAAGGAATTCACTACATGCAAACCTCTGTTATAAATCCCTGTACTTGTCAACAGAACAAGCCCCATAAACATGATAAAATAAGGGGAAATCAGAGAAACAGAAATAATCAGTGGGCTCAAAAACAGGGAATTGATCTAAGCAAAATCAATAGACCAAAGCCCTGTTTTATCTGTGGCAAACTGAATCATCTTGCCAAATACTGTTATTTCAATCCTATTAACCAAAGAGTTACTTTTCAAAGACAAACACAAAATTCTTTTGTTTATAGGAAACAATCAAGAAATCACATGACTGCTAATATGAGAACAGTACCAATGAAAACTGGGACTGCAAAATCTCATATTCAGAATAAGTTTGCTAAATCAAAAGAAAATACTCCAAGCAAGTCAAGGAGTAACTCTCAGAACAAGAAAGCAAACACCTCTGTCAAGATTTGGGTTCCAAAAGTCAAGAAACCTGTTAGTACTGCTACCTCAAATAGTACTGCTAACAGAAATAGTGTTGCTGATAGCAATACTACTGTTGACCAAGTTAGTACTGCTAACCAAGTTAGTACTACTAACCAAGTTAGTACTGCTAACCAAGTTAGTACTGCTAACAAGGATAGTGCTGCTACTAGTGTTAATGCTGCCAAGCCCATAATTTTGACAAAGTATTCCAGCCATAAGATTCCTAAATCTGATCATCTCATCCAGACTAAGATTACTGATTATAAATATGTTGATGAGAAAGGGCAACCCAAGACCACTTTGGCTTGAGTTCCCTCTAAAAACTAACTGTTTTATCTTATGTGCAGGGCAACCAACAGCTCAAGAAGAAGAGCATTTGGCATGTAGACAGTGGTTGCTCTAGGCACATGACAGGTAACATGGCCTGCCTTCAAAACTTCAAAAAGTTTGATGGAGGACATGTTGCTTTTGGTGACAATCCAGCTGGTGGTAAGATCAGTGGAAAATGTATGGTATCAAAAGGTAAGATGTCCTTTGAAGATGTGTACTATGTTGAGCAATTGAGATACAACCTGCTAAGTGTATCACAAGTCTGTGACAAGAAACATAGTATATTATTTACTGAGACTGAATGTATTATCCTTGCTCCAGGATTCAAGGTAGTTGATGAAAATATGATACTACTTAGAACTCCTAGGAAGGATAATGTTTATTATTTGGACTTAGAGAATGTATCATCTGATTCATCATTAAACTGTCTATTTTCAAAAGCTTTCTTAGATGAATCATCTCTTTGGCACAGAAGGATGTGTCACATGAATTTTAAAACAATGAACATTCTTGTGAAAAACAACCTTGTAAGAGGTTTACCTCAAAAAGTGTTTTCATGTGATGATCATTGTGTTTCTTGTCTTAAAGGCAAGCAACACAAAACTTCTCATAAGTCCAAAGAAATAAATACTATCTCTTCACCTCTTCAATTATTGCATATAGATCTCTTTGGTCCTACAAATGTGATGAGTATTGGAAAGAAATCCTATTGCTTAGTCATTGTTGATGATTTCTCTAGATTTACTTGGGTATATTTTCTGAGAACTAAAGATGAGACAAGTGGACTGATCAAATCCTTTGTTCTCAGGATTGAAAACCAAACTAATCAAAGAGTTAAAGTTATCAGATCTGATAATGGAACTGAATTTAAAAACAATGACTTAAACAACTTTTGTGAGGCTAAAGGTATTGAGAAACAATACAGTGCTCCTAGAACTCCTCAACAAAATGGTGTAGCTGAGAGGAGAAATAGGACACTAATTGAGGCTGCTAGATCTCTGTTGGCAGATTCAAAGTTATCAATTACTTTCTGGGCAGAAGCAGTTAATACTGCCTGTTATGTCCAAAACAGGGTTCTAGTAGTCAAATCTCAAGGCAAGACACCTTATGAACTTTTTAACAAGAAGAAACCTTTTATTGGCTTTTTCAAGCCTTTTGGGTGTCCTTGCACAATTCTCAACACCAAATCTCACTTAGGTAAGTTTGAAAGCAAAGCTGAAGATGGATTTCTTGTTGGATACTCCTCTAAGAGTAAGGCCTATAGAGTATTTAATAGTTCTTCACGGATTATAGAGGAAAGTGACAATGTCAAATGCAATGAGAACACACCAAATCAAATTGGTACAGGTCCTGATTGGTTGTTTGACATTGATTCACTAACTAATGATTTGGGTTTTAGTAATGTGCAAACTGCAGGAACAAATTCAGAACAGGTACAAGCACAGAAACAAGAGTTTGTGCTGTTCCCCATACCTACTGTTGATCCTGCTGAATTTTGCCAGCTAGAAAAGAAAGATGATTCAGAATCAGAAGATTCTGATCCAGACCAGGATGAAGATGCTAAAGCAGATGAAGAGGACAAAGGTGATGGAGAGAATAAAAGTGATAAAGAGGATGATCATAATCCAGGAAACACAGGACCAGAGATGCCCATAATGACAGAAGATGACACTGATGAGGACAATTCTTCAGTGTATGGTGGAAGCACTCTAGAAAAGAATGAATCCAATCTTGAAGCAAATCTTAATGAGGAGGCTGTCAATCATACAAGAATACAGAAGAATCATCCTCCTCAATTGGTGATTGGTGATATCAATTCCCCAATGATCACAAGGCAATAAATCAAGTTAGGGGGATTGAAAGACCTACAATCAGGCTTGTTATCTTGTTTTCTATCCCAGATTGAACCCAAAAAGGCTTATGATGCAATGAAAGACACAAGCTGGATAGAAGCAATGCAAGAGGAGCTGCTGCAGTTTGTGCTGCAAGATGTATGGGATCTGGTTGAACTTCCACAAGGACAAAGGGCAATTGGTATAAAATGGGTTTTCAGAAATAAGAAAGATGAGAGAGGAATTGTGATAAAGAATAAGGCCAGACTAGTGGCACAAGGGTACACACAAGAAGAGGGAATAGACTATGAAGAAGTATTTGCTCCAGTAGCCAGAATTGAGGCAATTAGGCTGTTTCTAGCCTATGCTTCTTTCATGAAGTTCAGAGTTTATCAGATAGATGTCAAGAGTGTATTCATGTATGGGACAATTGATGAAGAAGTATATGTTGTCAGCCTCCAGGGTTTGAAAATCCTAACTTTCCTGACAGAGTATACAAATTAAAGAAGGCACTCTATGGGTTACATCAAGCACCAAGAGCATGGTATGACACTCTGTCTACCTATCTCTTGAAAAATGGTTTTGAAAGGGGAATAATAGACAAGACTCTGTTCATCAAAAGGAAGAAGAAGGACATCCTACTTATGCAGATCTATGTGGATGACATCATCTTTGGATCCACAAAAGATTATATGTGCAAGGAGTTTGAGGAGTTAATGCACAAAAGATTCAAGATGAGCTCTATGGGTGAACTTACATTCTTCCTTGGGCTACAGGTTAAACAGAAGAAAGATGGTATCTTCATCAGCCAATCCAAGTATGTGCAGGATATACTTACCAAATTTGGATTTTCAGATTCAAAGCCTGCAAGCACACCCATGGAAACACACAAACAGATCACTGCAAATCTTGAGGGGGAGGATGTAGATGTTCATCACTATAGATCTATTATTGGCTCCCTCATGTATCTAACAGCTTCAAGACCAGATATTATGTTTGTTGTCTGTGTGTGTGCCAGATTTCAAGTAAGACCTAAGCAATCTCATTTTAAAGCAGTCAAGAGGATCTTCAGATATCTCAAAGGACAACCTAGGTTGGGTCTTTGGTATCCTCATGACTCACCATTTGATCTACTTGCATATTCTAATAGTGATTTGGGTGGTGCAAACTTGGATAGAAAGTCTACATCAAGAGGATGTCAGTTTTTGGATGCAAGACTAGTGTCATGACAATGTAAAAAGCAAACCACAGTGTCCACCTCTACAACAGAAGCAGAGTACATAGCAGCTGCAAGCTGCTGCTCACAAGTGCTATGGATTCAGAATCAGATGTTGGACTATGGTGTTACTTTTCTGCACACTCCAATCTACATTGATAACAACAGTGCAATAAGCATTGTTAATAATCCAGTGAAGCACTCAAAAAATAAGCATATAGAAATAAGGTACCATTTTATTAGAGACTGCAATGAAAAGAAGCTAATTCAGGTTTTGAAAGTACACACAAGTAACCAATTTGCTGATCTATTCACCAAAGCTTTTGATGTTGGTAGATTCACATTCTTGGTCACAAGTGTGGGCATGATAAACACTGAATAAAGCATCTTTTGATTTTCTTCATGTACCATTTCTGTATAGATTCCTTCCTGTTTACTTTCTCACATTTTATTGTGCATGATGCTGCTAACCCTGTGTGTTTAAGTGTTTCAGATTATTTTGATTGGATACTTGGTACTTCTAGTTAAGTTAATATTGCTCTCTATATTACTCATAATGACAGTTCAAATATGGTTCAGTATGGTTACTACTGCTAGGTAGTTTATTCTGCCAGTGCAAAGTTACTACTGCTTACCTTATTTCTACTTCTAATCAGTGTTACTACTGCTGGTATGTGTTAATACTGCTAGTCTGTGTTAATACTGCCAGTATGCGTTACTACTGCCAATCTGAGTTAATATTGCGGGCTTGTTAATGCTGCTAGGGTACTTAGTACTGCTTCTAACTGAAACCCTCTACCTATAAATACCCTCCTTGCCCGCCATTTTCAAAAACGGCTCTTTGAACTTCCTACGAGTGTTCTTTCTCTCTCCTTCTCTTGAATTCTTTCTTATCAGTGCATAACCCTAGTATCGATCAAGAAGATGGCAGGACTCGACTTCTTTGATGAACACAATGAGCTCGCCATGTTACAGAAACCCAAGCAAGCTGAGGGTTTTCATGCTATAGTGGATTTCCTCAAAACATCGCACATTGCCTACGCACTCACTGTCAATCCCACAATCTATGTGGAACACTTGCGACAATTCTGGGCAAATGCCTCAATACAGACTGTGGAAGGAAATCAAGTAATCCAATCAAGGGTTTGTGACAAACCCATCGCCATCACAGAGGATTGCATACGCACTCATCTATGCTTAGATGATGCCTCAGGTATAACCTCTTTACCTAAGGAATATCTCTTCCAAGTTCTTAGTCAAATGGGGTATGAAGGTCCCACTGATGTCTACAAGTTTTACAAGAACAGATTTTCACCTCAGTGGCGATTCTTTGTTCATACCCTATAACACTGCATTTCACGCAAAACAACTGGATGGAGTGAGTTCAGCAGTACCATAGCTTATGCTCTGGTCTGCTTAGCAACCTCCAGAAAGTTTAATTTTTCACAAATGCTTTTAAATGATTTGCTGTCAAACCTGGATACCAAAACAAAGAGATTTTATATGTATACTAGGTTTGTACAAGAGATTCTACTAAAGGAATTGACGGATCTACCCTCTCTTGAAGATGTGTATGTACCAAAACCTCCCAAAGGGAAGGTATTCTCTAACATGAAAAGGCCTAGCAAGGACTTTTCTGGACAAGACACTCCATTGTTCTCTACAATGATGGGTGTGTCTCATTCCCATGGTGAGGCATCAGGGTCACAACCCACATCTGACGACCCAACTGATGACCTACCCACACCATTCAATTCCATTAATACTCCTTAGATCCCTATTGTCAAGCCCAAATCCCCCATCACCAAAACATATATAAGGAAAAAGGTACAGAAGGTTCCTTCCCTTCTTATATCTTCACCCCCAAAGCCTACAAGCCCTCTGATGGAGCATTCTCCATCAGAGAATATCCAAAGGGAAACCATAGGGGTGTCTCCTAACCCCAAGAAGGTGCTCTATAAGGAGAAGGATGAGCATGTGGGTAGAAAGGCTCACACTACTGTTTCTGCACAAGGTGTAGGACAGGACAACGTAAACATCTCTAAGACCTTCCTCACGACAACTTTAGATGAGCAATCATCTAAAGGTCCCAGGTGCCAAGAAACCACGAGGGTAGAAGGTGCTTCTGCTAGGCAGAAGGCCTCTACTAAAAGATCCAAGGATCCTTCAAAGGTGGTAAAAACACCTAAAGGAGGTGAGGACAGATATAACTACGAAGAATTGATGGATACTCTTGGTACATTAAGTCTGGAAGTTCACAATCAAAACTTGGAGATAAAAGATATGCAAAAGGTGATTTTGTCTCAACAAGAGCAGATAGCCCATCTCAAGAAGCTGGTGCTCAAACTGGTGCACAAGAAGAAGAAAACTCAATTTGTGTTAAAGTAGAGAAGGACTAATGATGCTTTCAAAAAGGGGGAGAGATCAGAAGCTGAAATAGAAAAGAAGAGTACAAGTGAGATGGAATTTCAGTTTGAGGGGGAGACTGGTGCTGAAAAAGAAAGGGAGATTGGTACAGAAACAGAAACCTTTGTCAAAGCAGCAGAAATAGGTAAAGCAGCAGAAACAAGAATGAAAGAAGCAGTAACAGAGTCAGCAGCAGTAACTACACCAGAAACAGAAACAGAACAACCAGCAGCAGAAACTGATTTGACAGTAGAAGAACTAGAAATTGCAGAAACTCTAGTTAAAGCAAAACATGACACTCCTAAAGCCACTCAAAAGGCTAAAGGAGTGGTAATCAAAGAAGGAGGATCAGAACAGAAAAATAAGAAGATCAGTGAGGCAGAGATCAAGAGGAAAGGGAAAGAAAAGGTGGTTGAATCTGTGAAGCCATCAAAGAAATCATCTCAAATAGCTCTGGATGAAGAGTTAGCAAAGAAGCTGCAAGAAGAGATGGCAAAGGAGGAAGAAATCCAATCTGCAAAAGACAGAGAGATTGCTTTAGAATTGTCTACAAAGCTTAATGAGGAATTTCAAAGGAGTATGAAAACTGTTGTTGCTGCTAAGAAAGTTACAAAGAAGGCATCAAGACAAAGGTTGTTATTAAAGACAAGACAAAGACAGCCATCTAAAACATTCCTAGCCAATCAAGTTAGGGGGAGATTGTTGGGTCTGAAATATGCCAAGTATGGTTAATGCTGCTACTTAAAGTTAATACTGCTAGTTAAAGATTACTAATGCTAGAGGTATTAATACTGCTTGAAAGTTAATACTGCTAGTAGTTAATACTGCTTGAAGATTACTACTGCAAGAGGAGAGTTAATACTGCAAGCATAGTTAGTACTGCTGAGGATATTAATGTTGTTGAAGATTAATGATGCTGGATGAGGATGAAGTTAATGCTACTTATAATGAATTGGAACGAAAGAATAGGAGCTGGAGATAAAGATGAAGATAATTATGGAATGGATTATGAAAATCAATTTTGTTTTGATAATTATCTTGTAATTAGTTATGTATATATAGTTTAGAAGTTCTTGATACAGGATGAATATAGAATACGTTTGTTTTAGAGAGAATTAACCTCAAGGTTCTTTGTAGTCCTTTCAATAGAGAAGTATTGAACGTCTGTTGAGCTTGTTCAACAGATTGAGGTTTTGTTTGTAATCATTAAGTTAATGCAATATAACTTGTGATTTGAGTTTATACACTGTTCCATTGATTTATTGTTAAAGTGTTTTTCCGCGACTTCTTTAACATAGTTTCTGAGTGTTTATTAAATTCTTGTTTCGAATTTCGATCCTGACAAATAATATGCATTCTTATCAGCAGTTAGGTCAAAATCAACATAACAACAATTATGAGAATCTAACATATAATAGTAAGCATTAGCATGTAAGAGTGGGTAGAAAACTCACCTTTAGGGTTTGTGGAGAAAAAACCCTAAAATGAAGAAACCCTAGGTTGGAAGTGAGATTCTTTGGAGCTTTAATGGCACAAGAGTTGCAATAAGTTGAGATGCTTGAGGTAGTTGAGGATTAATAAATGGAGAGGGTGGAATTAGGTTAAGAATTTAATGGGATGAAGAAGAGGTAGGAGGAAAATCGCAGGTCTAGAGAGAAAAATACAAGTCTTGGTGTTAAAATGAGAAAAATGGTGTTTTAAGTGGAAAATTCGGCTAAAAAGGTGAACAGTTCCCCCCGCTCGCGATTGTGACCTCCGCGATAGTGCCCTGGAACTCTCGCTAGGCACTCTCGCGCCAAACGTACCGTAAGTCCAACCCATCCACGCGATTGTGCTCTTCGCGAAAGTGACACTGGCACTCTCGCGCCAACTCCCATTTCCTAAAAATCCAGATTCTTGACCAACTAATAGCAACTAAATGAAGTCAAGATTCGATAGAATAGTTCCACGGATAAGGAGAGCATATTAAGGATTACTAATAGGGTCTTTAAAGCTCAAAATCAACACATTCAACATAAAGATCATAAATGGAATTCATAGAAGGCTAATCATGAACTCGAAATTTCGGGGTGTTACAATCCTCCCCTACATAGAAGGATTTCGCCCACGAAATCTATTTTATTCTAAGAGTCTCGGGTAACGTCTTCTCATGTATTCTTCGGCTTCCCACGTCACGTTCGCTCCCCGGTGGTGCTTCCATTGTACCTTTACCATGACTACTTCCTTATGTCTTAACCTCTTCGATTTCTTCTCGAGGATGGCTTCGGGCTCCTCTACGCAACGGTTGTTGTCCACTCTAATTTCTGACAATGGGATAATGCTTTTCTCCTCTGCTAAGCACTTACGCAAATAACAAACATGAAAGGTGGGGTGAATCCCATCCATCTCCGGTGGTAATTCGAGCTTGTAGGCTTGCAGTCCTATTCGCTCAATGATGGAGAAAGGACCGAGAAATCTGTAAGGCCCATGTTTTCTTTATTATGGGCTTTTGCTAATGTTGGGCCTTGTGGTTTGAAGTTTTTGAATAATTAAGTGAGTCTAGAGAGTAATTGAGTTAATTGGTGCCAAATAGGGTAAAGGATCATTTCTCTCTATTCTTTCCTGTATCGAGCGGGGCCATAGAGGAGGCAGGTGGAAATTGGGAAAAGAAGTTTGGAATTCTGGAAGATTGGAGTTTGTAGGTTAGGCCATCTTTCCCAATGCTAAGTATTGGCTTTTTATGTGTTGTTATTAGTTTTGTGTGAGGATTGTGGTCATGAGGGTTGCACCTCTAAGACTGATTATGTTGGGATGAAATCAAATCATTGGAACGGTCTTGGGGTTGAGATTGGTGGTTGTTTTGATTAGTAGTAGTATCAATTAATCTTAGTTGTTAATGTATTTAAAAGTTAATTGGGATTATTTTGGGGCTTCGGTCGGTTTAATGTTGAAAGGGGGTTTTTCTGTCCGAAATCGCCGCAGCGAAGGAGGTCGGTCGACCTTGGGTCTGGGGATCGGGGGAAGTCCGGTCGAGTATAATCCGGTCGTTGATCTCGGTCAATTGTAGTCCGGTCGTATGGTTACCGGTCGACAAGGGAGACCCCGGTCCTTTGAGTACCGGTCGACAGGGGGAGACCTCGGTCGTTTGAGTACCGGTCGACAGGGGGGACCCCGGTCATTTGAGTACCGGTCGACAGGGGGAGACCCGGTCGTGTGGACACCGGTCGGTGGGGGTGGCCCGGTCATTTAGAGTCCAGTCGACAGAGAGCCTGTCCCGGTCGAGCATTTGAGTGTGGTTCGGTCAAAGGGGGGGGGATTTGGTTGAGTAGAAAATTAGAAACCCAAAGCATTCTAAACTTTGTATGTATTAGGTATTTGAGCATTGTGTAACTCTGTGTTCTTCCATTATTTTCATAGGGAAGCAGAGCTTTGATTTAAGAGTCTAGCAGGTGAGTTTCTGACTCCTTAATCTTATTCCTTTTCTATTATGTTGATTTTTAAGAGAAAAACTGAAACTGGGATTCGCTTGAAACTTGTTATTGACTGTAATTACGTTTAATATCGTCTCAACAAATTACCTGTTTATTCCGAAATTATAATATGAACTTTTACGTTAATTTTGACGATATGGGAACTGTGGAATGGCTGACGATTGTGGAGATCTCACACCACCTATGTGTATGGAATTCGTTTCCTTCACATGAGGACGGGGAGTCTGCTTGGGACCCGGTGTGAATGGGGAGTCTGCTTGGGCCCCGATGCGAGAGGGGAGTCTGTTTGGGCCCCGATCGTGATTGCGCGTATGGAAAGGGTAGAATTGGGCACAACTGATCATTGTGATACCGTTTGGGAAATTATATGATGTTAACCCCTTATCAAATTGCCGTGTTGTATTTAGTTGGGATTGACCATTTATTCTAAATCATGCAAATTTTTATATAATTGCCAATTATCGTTACTTGTCAGGAATTCACTAGACTTTACGGTCTAACCCTCGCTTTCAAATCTTAAAAACCCTTTTTCAGGAAAAGGTGTGGGTATCGTTTCGGGGAAAGGAAAAGAGAAGGTATAGAGTTTTAGAAGATGCAGAAGATGCAAGTTAGATTAGTTTGCTTTTAGTAACTCTCGGTTGTAGTTCAAGACTTCCGCAGTTTAAATTTCTGAAATTGTGTTTGTAACCCTTGAATTTTGGGCTATTTTATGATATGTTTATTATGAGATTTTGGGTTATTACATTATGGGGCTAAGCTTTCCTCGTTTTCCAAATCTAATGAGTCCCTTCCACGACGACACTTTTAGCATCACCTTGTCCCCCACTTGAAATTCGATTGGTCTCCGTTTCGTATCTGCGTAACTTTTCTGACGATCTTGGGCCGCCTTCAGTCGCTCTCTAATACATTTCACCTTGTCCGCCGTTTCTTGCACTATTTCTGGTCCGACAAACTGTTTCTCTCCCGCCTCTAACCAACACACGGGTGTCCTACATTTCCGACTATACAGGGCTTCGAAGGGCGCCATGCCGATGCTGGAATGATAAATGTTGTTGTAGGCGAATTCCACTAACGGGAGGTGAGAGTCCCAATTTCGTCCAAAATCGATGACACAGGACCTTAACATATCCTCCAAGGTTTGGACGGTTCTTTCACTTTAACCATCCGTCTGCGGATGGTAAGCGGTACTTAATTTGATCTTAGTGCCCAATTCTTTTTGTAACCCATCCCAAAAGTTTGACGTAAAACGGCTATCGCGATCCGATACTATTGACAATGGCACACCATGTCTCGAGACGACTTCATTAATATAGAGTCCTGCCAACTTATCCATTGGTAGCGTTTACCGCATCGCCAAGAAGTGTGCGGTCTTAGTCAATCTATCTACAACAACTCAAATGGTGTCGTGTCCTCGCAAGGTTTTGGCCAACTTGGTCACGAAATCCATGGTAATGTGCTCCCACTTCCATTCCGGAATCTCAAGTGGTTGCAAACTACCATAAGGACGTTGATGCTCGGCGTTGACTTGCAAGCAAGTCATACACTTCTCCACGTATTTCGCCACGTCGAGCTTCATTACCGGCCACCAGTAATTCAACTTCAGATCCCGGTACATCTTCGTGCTCCCCGGGTGGATGGAGTACCTTGATTTGTGGGAGTCGTTTAGGAGTAATTCCCAACACCATCCTATCTTGGGTATCCACACCCACCCTTGGAACAATTTGAGTCCTCGACTGTCCTCCTCCAAGAGAAGGTGATGCTTCACATGGTTTCATCTTTGAGGTTTGCCACCAACAACGCCTTGGCTTGCGATAATCTGATTTTCTCTAGTAGATTTGAGACCACATCAATTCGAGAGATCGAAGTTTGCACACAACCATTATACTCCTTTCGGCTCAGGGCATCCGCCACGACATTTGCTTTGCCCGGATGGTAAAGTAGTTCGCAATCATAGTCTTTCAATAGCTCAAGACACATCCTTTGTCGTATATTCAACTCCTTCTGATCAAACACGTACTTGAGGCTTTTGTGATCGGTATACAATGTACACTTGGTCCCGTACAAGTAATGTCTCCATAACTTCAAAGCGAACACTACCGCCGCTAACTCAAGATCGTGAGTTGGATAATTCTTTTCGTGTTCCTTAAGTTTTTGTGAAGCATAAGCGATGACTCTCCCCCATTGCATCAAGACGCATACCAAGCCCATCTTGGATGCATCACTGTAAACTACGAAATCTTTCGTCCCCTCGGGTAAGGATAGAATCGACGCTTCACACAATTTCGTTTGCAAGGTTCGGAAAGCTTGCTCTTGAGTTTCCGTCCATAAGAATTTTACATTCTTTCTCGTCAACGCGGTCAAGGGTGAGGCAACTTTGGAGAAGTCCTTAATAAATCTCCGGTAGTAACCGGCTAGGCCCAAGAAACTCCGAATTTGGGTTGGGCTTTTAGGTGGTTCCCAATTCATCATAGCCTCAACCTTCGAGGGGTCTACCTTCACTCCGTCCTTTGACACCACGTGGCCAAGGAATTGCACATCCGAAAGCCAAAACTCACACTTTGAAAATTTAGCGTAGAGTCTCTCCCTTCTCAGAACTTCCAATACTTCTCGCAAGTAATGCTTGTGCTCTTCCTTGCTCTTAGAGTAGATAAGGATATCATCAATGAACACAATGACAAACTTATCCAAATAGGATCGGCAAACCCGATTCATCAGATCCATGAATATCGCGGGCGCATTGGTTAATCCGAACGGCATCACGAGGAACTCGTAGTGCCCATACCGAGTTCTAAACGTCGTCTTCGCCACATCCTCCTCGCGCACACGCACTTGATGATAACCCGACCGAAGTTCGATCTTTGAGAAGCATCTCGCTCCTTGCAACTGGTCGAAGAGGTCGTCGATTCGTGGGAGGGGATATTTATTCTTTATCGTCACCTTGTTCAACTCACGGTAATCAATACACATACGCATTGTACCGTCCTTCTTTTTGACAAATAAAACTGGAGCTCCCCAAGGTGAGGAACTTGGTCGGACAAAACCTTTCTCCACAAGCTCTTGCAATTGCTTCATCATCTCTTTCATTTCAGTCGGCGCTAAACGGTAGGGTGCTCGGGCTATTGGCGCCGCGCCCGGAACGAGATCGATACGGAACTCCACTTGACGGTCGGGAGGTAATCCCAACAAGTCCTTGGGAAACACATCGAGAAAGTCACATACGACTTCTACGTCTTCCACCTTCCTCTTTTCAGCCTTGGAATCCACTACATAAGGTAAGAATGATTGACATCCCTTCGTCAAAAAAATTCGTGTTTAAGGGAAGAGATGACCACTGTCTCCCCTTTCCGCTTCTCGCCATAGATAAGAATGAAGTTCCCGTCTTTAGTCGAAATTCGGATGAGTTTCTTGGAACAAAGGATTTCGGCTTGGTTTGCCACCAACCAATCCATACCGATTACCACGTCAAAACCTCCAATGGATATGGGAATTAAATCCACTGAAAAGTGTTTACCGTCGATTTCTAATTGACAATCCTTCACCATTTCCCTTAATACAACTTGGTCTCCATTTGCTACTTCCACAACTAAAGCATCGCTAAGAGTGGTGGAAGGGATATTCAAGGATTTACGAAAAGATGTTGCTAGAAAAGAGCAATTCGCACCCGAATCGAAAAGTATTCTAGCGGGTAGGGAATTGAGTAGGAACGTACCCGATACCATGTCAGCGGTTTCTCTTGCTTCCTCTGTCGTCATTTGAAACGCCCTTCCTTGAGGCCTTGGAGCGACCTCCTTCTTGACTATAGGTCCCGAATTATACCACTTCTGATTTCCTTTCAACTTGGGACAATTTAGCCGCACGTGTCCTACCTCCTTACACTCATAACACACTGTCCCCCGGATGGCGCACACTTGGCTAGTGTGGCCCAACTTCCCACATTTGTAACATGTGAGGGAAGAAGGGTTGCAAGCCCCGAAGTGCTTACCCTTGCATTTTGGGCACCAACTCGGTTCCCGACGTGGTTCCACTCTTGAGTTTCCCACAAAAGGTCGTGGGCATTGAGGTGGCATGGAACGATTCTCCCATTTCCTCTTCTCACCCGCTCGCGCTTTATCCTTCCGATCTTGAATGATGTCGTCTTCCACTAATTGTGACTCTTCAATCACATCCTGAAGAGTAGACACTTTGGCATTCCTCATAGCGGTCCTTATCTCCGCTGGTAATCCCTTCTGATATGCCTTAATTTGAGCCTTCTCATCCGGGGCCAGATGCCCCACAAAGTTCAACTTTTCTACGAATAGCTTGGAGTACTCTTCCACAGTTCGATCCCCTTTTGTCAAATTCCTGAACTCATCCTCAAATTTGTCTAATGCCCTCTCGTTACAATACTTGTCCATTACTTTCTTCTTGAAATCCCCCCACGAAAGTCGAGCCATGATCGCGGGGTCAATAGTGGATCGGACAACATTCCACCAAGTAAGGGCATCAGCTTTGAACATCTGAAAGGCAAAACGGACCTTCTGTGCCTCTCCGCATTCACAGGATTCGAAAGTCATTTCTAACTCTCGAAGCCAATTTACACAGGCTACCGGGTTTGCAGCACCCGTGAACTCCTTAGGATTGCATCTAGGCATGGAAATGTCCCCCGCCCCGATGGGGAACCCGGTTCACCCGCCCCGATCGGGGACGGGGATTCCCCGCTAAGACGGGGATGGGGACGGGGATCCCCGTTTGTCTCAAACTGGGGATGGGGACGGGGACGGGTATCGTACTCCCCCCGTACCCGTTATATATTAATTAATAAATTAAATATATTATTTATTTCAACTAAATCGGTAATTCATAATTTTGTATTTTCTAACTAGGTTTATAATCTAAAATTGTCATTTTGTGGATGTTAGTATGTAATCTTTTTGATGTCAAGTCAAAATACAATTAGTCGATGTGTTTTGGATATTACTCGATATGTTTTGGACGTGTGACGTTAAGTTTTTGTTTATTAAACTGGATTTATATTGGTTTTAGCTAATTAAGTATCATATGATGTGATTGTTTGTATAAATTAAATTCCTTTTGATTTTAGGTTTATTGGAAATTTGTGAAATTTAAAGATGTGTTGCGTATCACATATTTGATTTAAAATAGTTTATATAAACGGGAAAAAAATCCCCATTTCCCCGTTGGGGATCCCCGTTCCCCGTTGGGGATGGGGATGGGGATGTGATCATATTCCCCGACGGGGATGGGGACGGGGATGGGGATAGAGATGAGGATTGGGGATGGGGATTGAGGTCCCCGCCTCATCTCCGCCCCATTTCCATGCCTAATTGCATCCAAGGAATGCCTTGAAGGAACAAGTCTTTTCTCTTGGCCCTGCGTTGTTGGCTACCAATTCGATAGTCTGAACTCCATTCCCGGTTCCCCCGGACCCCGCAACCACCACGTTTTCCGCCACCGCCTCGTTCCTACGATGACTGACATCCCTGTCCTCCAAAAGCTTCAAAAAGAATTCATGCTGCTTAGTCATAGCCTCACTCATGGCCCGCATTACGTTATCCATAATCCTTGTTTCGGGAGTGTTTTCAGTTAACACAGGGTTTGGGGTTGCCAAATTCGTCCTTGGAATGTGTTTCGGTCCCCCGCCCAACAGATTCGCTTGGGGCGACACCTCCCTTGTAACCTCATTTTCCGGTTGATCTGCCGTCGATGCGGAGGCCTCATTGCCCTCCGACGGAGTCCTTGCTCTGTTCCGAGTGTTAACCATTTCGTCTGCCACACTATGCACACAAGAACATGGTGAGAGACAGATGATAGCGATGTTGTTTGCACACCTCTGAGACATGGTATAATTGAATCTCAAAGCAAGTATACAATAGGATCCAATATCGTCTTTTCAAGTAATAAAATGGAAAGAACCAAGTATCGTATTCCACAGGGATAAGTATCTTAAGTTGCAAGATCTCGAGATGAAAAACTAACTTCAGATGGTGACTTTGAAGGCTTTGTTTGAGTTGAGTGAACAATTAATTAAAAAAACAGAGAATAAAGAAAGCAAGGGTGTAAGACTTTTGGTGAGTATTAAACACAAGTTTCTGTGGACCAATGCTGTAGGAATGCTACAACATTGTGTTTTTCAACAACTAGTTCCACTATCTACATTGAAAGAGATCCTTTCGAATTCTCACCGTGACACTTGTATTTAACTTCTACTAGACACATTCCTGTGCAGTATCAGAACCAGTGATAGTGCTAACGGTGTCTTCAAAGTATATGGATAAACAAATTCCTTTGTTAAAATCACTCTTCCGAGTCGATTCCCATATCATCCAAGTTGACGTGTTCCAAGTGGCACATTCCTGAGTCTACCACACTTTAACACTTTGACTAGTGATCAACCCGTCAAGAATCAATTAGTTTGAAAAACATAGATAACAAGTTCCCTTGTTAGCAACTCTTCCAAGTATACTTCCCATATCATTCAAATTGACGTGTATTCATGTGGCTCATGCCTGCGTCCACTACACTTTACCACTTTCAAAGTGATCAATTCGTCAAGAAGTGTGTTTGGATTTATAAAACTTAGAATGAAATGGTGGAACATCATTATTGAGAAACGATGTCCACTTTCTTTTGGTTTAAAAATTCACCATTTGCCTCACACCCAAACTATAAAATTAGCTAATCATTACGTAAAATAAATTGCAAGAAATGTAAATGACATAAAGTAAAGACATAATATAAATGACGGAATGTAATGACGGAAAATATAAATGACGGAAATGTAAAGTGCATAAAATAAAGACAATAAACAATAAAGAATTAAAAGACAAGGATACTAAAAACTTAAATACTTCATATTAAATTACAAAAACATGAAGAGAGAATTCCTAATTAGCTCTAAGGCTGATTGAAAAAAAAAACATATCAAACACAAAGCCATCAACACCTATTTATACAAAAGAAGGATGGCAAATATGTAAATAAAAAGCTTAAAATAATAATAAAAGTACAACAACTAAAGGTTTTTTCCAAAGTTACACTCCAAGTATGTCATCATCTTCCTTCCTCCAGCCAAAAACTCTAGTTCCATTTCAACAAAAGATTTGGTGTAAAGTAATCTAGTTAGCAATATTCATCAAAAATCCTCAATGGTTTCTCCAACAAGCAGAATTGGATGCTGTAGCATTGACTGGCAGTAATGAAATCAACATAAAACCTAAGTTAGCTTCCATAAGTAGTAAAAGACAGGAAAATCATAAACTTAGCTCCATATAACAGAAAAGGGAAAATAAGATAAGAAAAATGAACTCAAAGTTGGAATTAAACAAAATGATCTATCTAAAAAGAAAGAAAAGGTGTTCTTATGTATTGAATTCTCAATGCATATCAGCAGATATTTAAGATTTTACTAAGAACGTACTAGTACAAATATTGATCATCATAATCATAGTGAATTAAGCATGCTTACGTGGCGATATACTCATAATAGCAGTAGCTAATTGAAATTATGAACATACTACACATAAGGATTCTCAATACCATTTTCACAATTTTCAATAGTGTAGATTTCGCCGACTATACAAATTCCCCTACTTAAGGCCTACCCCAGCTCACGGTCTACAACCTAACAGTCTCTGCTTAAGTCTAGGTATCTTAGGTCATACCTAGTTCACTTAAACTACTGCTCTGATACCAACTTGTAACACCCTAAAAACTGGTAACCAGAAAAATTAAAATTTTCGCAATATGACATCTAAAATATCAATAAATCCATTTTCCTATAAATCAACAACTAAAACCCAAGAGTTCGGGGTAGTTTGTAACAAATATAGTAGCGATGGAAATAAGACATACATTACAACAACCTAACCAATCTAGATCATAAGACACAACTAGATTAATATGGGTGTTGCTATATCTTCAAAATGCTCTTCTCAATGCTATCCCAAAATCCCGGTCCACCAACGGTCCTAATCTCGAACCGGAAGTCAAGGTGCCTGATGTACACCACTAAGGGGGCCTGAAGATAAACGCAACATCAAGTGTTAGGCTAGGAGCCTAGTGAGTTTCCAAACAAGTATTTAAATGATAAGATTAGAATTTGGAAAGTAAAAAGCTTCAAGTTACCATACCATGATGAAAATTCCAAGTATAGTCCATCAGAGATTTAATAGTATAACCTGTACACACTTCATTTGGAGACATAACAAGACCCCAAGGATGGGAGTTTACACCTCAGGTTCTCACTTTAGTGCACACCGTTACCTGTGTCACCTCAAGTGTGTAAACCACCTTTAGTGCCCACTCCGTCGAGCTGCACCTCAAGGTTAGCCGAACCTTAGTGCCTATCCCGCGATTATAAGGTTTCACCTCAATGGGTCGGTCCTTTAGTGTCCACCCACAAATCGTACATCACGGTTCCGACATCACCCAAACTCTCGTGCACAAGAGTTGGGTTCCAACACGATAAATATCACGTATGAAACTGTTTCACCATTCGCATATGGAAATCATAGCATATTTACTAACATAATTTCATGGCCATTTAAGATCACTAATAACAATATTCACAAACCATTTTAGAATAATATGCATTCTTATCAGCAGTTAGGTCAAAATCAACATAACAACAATTATGAGAATCTAACATATAATAGTAAGCATTAGCATGTAAGAGTGGGTAGAAAACTCACCTTTAGGGTTTGTGGAGTAAAAACCCTAAAATGAAGAAACCCTAGGTTGGAAGTGAGATTCCTTGGAGCTTTAATGGCACAAGAGTTGCAATAAGTTGAGATGCTTGAGGTAGTTGAGGATTAATAAATGGTGAGGGTGGAATTAGGTTAAGAATTTAATGGGATGAAGAAGAGGTAGGAGGAAAATCGCAGGTCTAGAGAGAAAAATAGAAGTCTTGGTGTTAAAATGAGAAAAATGGTGTTTTAAGTGGAAAATTCACCTAAAGAGGTGAACAGTGCCCCTCGCTCGTGATTGTGCCCTCCGCGATAGTGCCCTGACACTCTCGCCAGGCACTATCGCGCCAAACGTACCGCAAGTCCAACCCATCCACGCGATTGTGCCCTTCGCGAGAGTAACACTGGCACTCTCGCGGGCACTCTCGCGCCAACTCCCATTTCCTAAAAATCCAGATTCTTGACCAACTAATAGCAACTAAATGAAGTCAAGGTTCGATAGAATAGTTCCACGAATAAGGAGAGCATATTAAGGATTACTAGTAGGGTCTTTAAAGCTCAAAATCAACACATTCAACATAAAGAACATAAATGGAACTCATAGAAGGCTAATTATGAACTCGAAATTTCGGGGTGTTACAGTTTATCTAGGGGTGTTCAAAAAAACCGCTGGACCGCTCAAACCGGTCGAACCAAGTCAAACCGAACCGTTTTTGGCGGTTTAGGCGGTCTGGCGGTCTGGTCTGGTCTGAAAAATCGCCAAACCGGGCGGTCCGGTCTGGTCTGCGGTTTAGAGGTTTTTTTGGGCGGTTTGGACCAAACCGACCGCCAAATATATCTATATATATTTTTTATTTTTTTATATACATCTTTATATGATCTATTGTTTAGCCCAAATATCCAATTAATCTTTAAACTTAAATATATACAAAAAGACCCAAAGATAATTTTAAATCGCCGTAGATTTTATTTGCACTTTGCATATTACTTTTTTTTGTGTTTTGTCTTGGGATATTTTGTTAACTTTTGTGGACTTTGTTAACATTGTTGTAGAATTTTATTTATTTCAAATTAACTCAAGCTAATGATCCTTTAAAGTTTAAATTTTTATATGTTTTTTATGTTTAAACTTTAAAGCCCACTAAAAGGCCCAAACCGCCTAAACCGCGGTCCGACTTGACCGGTCTGGGCACTTGATGTTAAACCGCTCGGTTTGAAAAATCAACAAACCGCCACTAGCGGTTTGGTTTGTGGTTTGAGGGGTTAAACCGCTCAAACCGGACCGCGAACACCCCTAAGTTTATCTATGGATTCAATGATTTCTTTGGTTATCTTCTTAACTTGGAAGTCACTGGAGACATACACCCATGATTGTAACTCGAAATGTGCTTGCACCCTTTCATGGTTGTAGATAACTATGCTAGAGTTGTCTTTCCGATCCCCTCATGCCCCAAATAGCATACACGTGGACCCCTTCATTGTCAAATCCGAGAATATCTTGGTTACATATCTCCCGAGCCACGGTCTTCACCTCTGCATCTCTTCCGTATATATCGAACGCATGTACAAGTGAGGTGGTTTCCATATTTATGGTCTCACCCCCAACTCCTGCATCGGCACTTACGACATCGCTAATAAAGTTAAACTGGGATCTGTTGGCTCCAATTCTATCCAGTTTTCTCCGTATAGTTTTAACTTTATTAGAACCCGAGTACGGACCATAAGGGAGTTATGATTGGAGTATAAGAAGGCTCTTACCTTGTATATGACACCTCTTTCTTTGTGTAGCCTTTGCAACATAGCTTCAGTTAAGACCTTGTCGAGAATGTTTTCGACCTCCAAAGATGCAGATTTAAGACTGTTGAGCCATGCTCCAACATCCTTTTGCTCCCTTTGTTTCACCTCTGCATCGTCGAGAACGGCTTGGATCTGAGTGTAAGTGTCCTTGAGAGCCGAAACATCATCTTCGAGTCTCCGGAGTCGGCCAAACTCTTGGAAAGCGATAGAATCAAGGCTCCTCAACACATCACTAACAAGCACAGAAAGAGTTGCATCTGCCATGATTCTTGGTATCTAAAGTTTGAAGATGATGAGGGAAGACTCGTACAAAGAACAGATGAGGGGAAAGAGAATGAAGAAGCAAGTCAACTAACTACGAAATAAAGCCATTCAACTACCTTGGCATGTTTTAGTCATCATAATACGCCAATATATTTGTCCTACTCCAAAGTCAAACCTCTCATTTTCTACTCAGCTATTTAGCTTCTCATTGCCAACTACGACATATTAAAATAATTACAATATTGCTAAATATAATTTTCTTTCATAAAGGACGTCTTTAGACGATTTTAATGGTTAATTTGACAAAATAAATATAGCTTGTGGACTAAAATAGGTTTGGAAGTTTCCAAAAATCTTGTTTTGTCTTTAAAACGTTCCGAATATAAAATATTGTTTTAGTTAGTTTTTTAATACATTTTTATCAACATTTTTCAGTAACTTAATATCAGAACTTTAGCCGATTAGGGTGCGTTTGTTTTTTTTGCAGACTGGGTGGGACGGGACTAGACAAAAACTCACTGTCCCATGTTTGGCGTGACATGGGACAAAACAAAAATTCATTGGCTCACGTTTGACGTGACATGGGACAGGGACAAAGACTGGATATGGTGGGACAAGATGAGACAAAAAATGGTATTTTTTTTGTTCCATCAAAATAGGTGGAACAACATGGGACAAAAGTGAGACAGAAACTAAAAATCACAGATCTACCGCCATTTGATATATAATCCTAATATGGTATTAATCTTAAGGGTCACCACTACCCATCGTCGCCACTATCACCATCGGCGGCCACCAGTAGCCACCGTCGGCCACCTCTACCTATTTCCCCACCATAACAACCTCCTCCACTACCTCCACAACCATCGGCTATCGCCATCACCACTACCATCGTCAACCACCTCCACTAACACTGACTGCCACCACCTATGGCCGCCACCACCATCGGCGGTCAATAGTAGCCACCGCCAACTACCGTCGGCCACCTCTACCTATTACTCCACCATAACAACCTCCTCCACCACCTCCACAACCATAGGAAATTTGTTTTGTCCTATCCTGTCCAGTCCTAGTCTTTTATTTTGTCCTGTTCAATCCCGTCCAATCATGTATGTGTATCAAACGCTACCTTAAGGGGCGTTTACCAGAAAAAAAATTCATGTTCCCGATCCGAGTATCCGACAACTCATTCCGTATAAATAAAAAATGATATTGAGTTTCTATGGTTGTTAGCTACCAATAGAGATGTTAAAGAACAGGTTAAGGGCAGTTTGTTTACCTCTTAATGGTTCCATTAAGAGGCAACCTCTGAATCGTTAAGATGTAAATCTTGTTTGGCAGAAAAAATGTCTGCCTCTTAATGGTTCCAAAACCCTCTTAATGATTTAGGGGTTGTTTGGCAGTTGCTGAATGGTTTAGTGTTGAATGATTAAGAGGTTTTTATGATATAGTGTAAAATGAAATATGGTTGTTTGCTAATTGTTCATAATGAAATCAAGGCTCTTAATGGTTAAGGGAGGGTAAGGATATAAAATCATTAAGAGGATTTTGGAACCATTAAGAGGCAACACTTTTTTTTGCCTAACAAGATTTACCTCTTAACGATTCAGATGTTGTCTCTTTATGGAACCATTAAAAGGTAAACAAACAACCCCTTAGTGTCTTGACCCTGTCTTAACCATTCAGAGCCCTGATTTCATTCTGAACAATTAACAAACAACCATATTTCATTTCGCATTATATCATAAGAGTCTCTTAATCATTCTGACCACTTAATCATTCTGCACCTAACCATTTGTTAGGACTGAAAGTCCTGTGTGTTGAAAGTTGTATAAAAGCATTTATAAGGGGTTTAATTGTTATTATTTAATAGTTTATTGGGTAATGGGCCTAAAGCCCATTAGGCCTTGTGCGCCACATATATAAAGGCGGCTCTAGTTCATTTATTTAGTTTAGAAGTTTTATTCAGTTTAGTCGCAATTCATAATTCTCTAGTCAATAGGTTTACATTTACTGATCAGATATTCTCTATGTAAACCTAAACCCTTTTATTGAATATTAATCATATGACTAGAGGTTGTGGCTATATTATTGTTCTTCATTGATATAACTGTTCGTGATTGCACTGTACTGGGATCTACAATTGGTATCAGAGCAAAGAGACTGAAGGTTTGATCCAAAAAGGTTCAAGTTTCATTTCTTGTCAAGTTCAGTCCCTGAAAATCAAGCTTTTCAAAATCGGATCGAATTAATTCTATTCGATACGATCAAAAAGGATGAACCCACCAAGGTTGCGGTCCAAAGGAGAATATGAAGAGTGGAAAGTTTATTTTTTGAATTTTGTGGATGAACATGAGGTGGGTCATTATATCAGATTATCATTGACTGAAGGAGAGATACAATCCCAAATTCCAACTGAAGTTTCATCTATGGAACAGGAGAAAAGACAGAGGGCTAAATAATATAGCTCGATATTTTATGACAAAGAGTATTTCTTGTGACCTTTTTCGTGACATTTTTATTGACATTTCTGATCAAATAAATTATTACAAAATGACAGGAAAAGAGTTGTGGGATTGTACTGAATGGTTGATGTTAGGGCCAAATATGTTTTTAAAAGGAAGAGAATTGGAATCTGAGAACTCTGAGCTTAAAAGAAAGATCTCTGATTTGGAGCAAAAGATTGCAAAAGACAAATCCGATTTTGAGACTAAAGAGAAATCTTTTGCAAAGAAATTCTCAGATTTTTCCAGAAATAGTTGTGAAGAAGAAAGAAGTATATTTGAGGCTGAGATCAAAAAGCTTACTGAGAAACTATCTGAAAGTGTGCACAAAGAGAAGAAAACGAAGTCTGAATGCGAGACGAAAATTGACCTTCTTGTCAAAGAAAGAGACAATCTTGCTTCAAAGATTAAAGAGCTTGAAAAGCAGAAAACTGTTTCTTCCAAGTGGTCAGTTACATCTTTTGATCAGATTCGTAGTATTAACCTTTTCTATGATAGAAATATAGATGGTTCAGGTACACATCGACGAAGAAGGAGATACGAGGAAGAGGAACTGGTCTGGAAGAAGAAACCAGTTGAAGATGAGAAGAAAGATGGGAAGAAAGATGAGCTGAAAGGTAATAAATCATGTGTACATACACACAAAGCCAAAAAGAACAATGCGTGTAAAGGTAAACCTGATCATATCTACTCAAGAGATCAATTAATCAGGTTGTCAGGTAAGAAATACTATTGTTCTTATTGACGTACACATGATCCTATTCACAAGACTAGTGATCATTACTGGTATGGTTCTTATTCCATTACTCCCATTCGAACTGCAACTAACATTCATGGACCCAAATACCAGTGGGTACCAAAGCCTAAAATTGATTCTGTGTTGCAGGCACCTACTGTCAAGGGGGAGTAGAAGAACTAAGGCTTCTAAGTAAATCAGCTTAGAACCCGTACTTCAACGAAGTTTGGCTTCTGATTACAACAGATCAGGACTCGTTCTTCAATGTTTAGACTTGGATATTTTGCAAATATCCAGGGGGAGCTTATCTGATCTATATCAATTCTATCATGATTTGAGGGGGAGCTGTAAAGGTAAATATCTTCTGATCTAGATCTCTGATTGTTTGAAAGAAGAACAACTTTCGAACATGAAAAACATTTTCTGAAATGTTCAAACCACTTCTGGTTCTCAAAAGGTTTCATGAATTCAGAAGTGTGATTTTAAATGTTTTTCATTTTTGAGCTTTAATGTTTAACTAACTGTGTGTTCCAAAGATCAATACTTGCGTATTATCTTGTCCATATACTGTCAAGTATTCACACACACCGGTTCAGTACTTTGTTTGAATTTGTTATTACCATGTCTCATAACGAAACAATTTTTCGATGGTAATACTCCCGTTTGGTTTCAAATATTGTTGAGCATCAATCATCATTTCAAAATTTGTGCTTTCATTGCTAAATTGTTTATACTTGTTCATATAAAAGTCCTGTGTGTTGAAAGTTGTATAAAAACATTTATAAGGGTTTAAATTGTTATTATTTAATAGTTTATTGGGTAATGGGCCTAAAGCCCATTAGGCCTTATGCGCCACATATATAAAGGCAGTTCTAGTTCATTTATTTAGTTTAGAAGTTTTATTCAGTTTAGTCGCAATTCATAATTATCTAGTCAATAGGTTTACATTTACTGGTCAGATATTCTCTCTGTAAACCTAAACCCCTTTATTGAATATTAATCATATGACTAGAGGTTGTGGCTATATTATTGTTCTTCATTGATATAACTGTTCGTAATTGCACTGTACTGGGATCTACACCATTCAGCAACTGCCAAACAGCCCCTAACTGATTTGGATTAAAAGATTACAATATCACAATTCAAATAATATTTATATTTTACGATTAATTTGTTTAAAACTAAATGCAAATTTGAGACATCTCTTAAAATAATCGCCTATTTCATTCTTTTATATATGTATTTGTTATTTTTTTTCAAAATTCCCAAAATGATATGCTAGGACCTCCGGTGTGGATTTGCTCCTAAATTTTTGGGTAAGGGCCGTTAAGTCCAGTCTATTAGTCTTTCTTTATTTGCCAAAGAAATTGAAACTCTTAGAGCATCTCCAACATCTATGCTATTTTTTTTTTAAATAGAGTAAAAAAAAATCAAATCTAAAAAAAATTGTATCCAACTTCAACAACTATTCTATTTTAGCAACTCTAGTATTAATTATCTTATTAAAATATTAAATTTATTTAATTATATTATTAAAATATTCAATATATGGAAAGTTGGGAGATGAAAAGTTTGCTTTTTGGGGATAATAAATAGAGGTTTTTACAATCTCTCTGATCTTTTCTCTATTTTAGCATAGATGATAGCATAGTTGTTGGAGCAATAAAAATGCTAAAATCCCATTTTTTTCCATTTTAGCATACCTGTTGGAGATGTTCTTAAGAACTGGTTATTAAAACCATCGCTTATGCACCTTAAAAAAGACTAGCCATATAAAGATTAGAATTGCAAAAAATACTTATGCACCCGTTAAGACCCAATACTTTTTTTTTTGGGAATGTGAATTCAACAAGTAGACAACAAGCAGGATTGAATGAGTTCCCTTTATTAATAGCAAACTTGAGACATATCCAACCCCTAAACAAACACAACTGATAAATCAAGCAGTGGCAACAGATATATACAAAAAAGGAAAATTAAATACAAAAGATAAACATCAAGACGAACTTTATTCCAACAAAACTAGATAAACAAAATGGTCGAAACCATCTGTTTAGGCCTCGGCTCAGGTGCAACCCAAATCCAAATCTTCAGATTAGGGATGAAATTGATGTAGAAACCAAACCAACTTGTAATTGAACCTTCAAACCTGGAGATTGTCAACAAGGGATTTAGGCATATGTTTCATGTTCATTAACTGTTGAAAATAAATCCTTGAGATAACATTAGGATTTAAAAACAATCCCAAGTTGAATGAAACATGTAAAAAATAACCAAGTAAATCAAACAAATACTACTTGTAAAACAATATTTAGTTAGCTGTTTCTAATTTTTGAGAACATTATAATGAAAATAACTAAACATCATACTTTGTTCTTCTCATTCTTACAAATATAATACATGCATATTGGAATTAAAAAATATGGAAACCAATTTTTTTTAAAAGGATTTGTTTTTGTTATAACAAATATACAATGAAAATCTAGAAAGAAAAGAGAGTTAAAAAGTTACCATCAACAGTTGGGGTTTCTAACGATGTGAATATTTGGAACATGAGAAATTTTAGGCCAATCTTCACCCTTCTCCTCCTCACGCCTTCTCTTTAGAATTTCACATCCCCATATCTCAAGAGAAGTTAGTTCCTTGAGCCCATCCGGCAAACAATGTAATTCAGAACAACAACTTATATATAATTTACTCAGTTTTGGGAGGTTACTGGGTAAAGAAACTAAACCCTTTGCATCATATATATCTAATCTCACGAGGTTTAGGAGGTTACTAGGCAAAGAAACTAAACCCACTGCGGAACTTATACGTAATATCTTCAGTTCTAGGAGGTTACTATGCAAAGAAACTAAACCTGGTACCCCACATAAATCAAGTCTCTCGAGTTTCGGGAGGTTACTAGGCAAAGAAACCAGCTGATTACATAGACGTATTTCTAACTCTTGTAAACTAGGAAATTCATCGTCATCCAAACACTTTAGAACGTTCATGCCCCATACGTGTATAACCCTAAGGTTTGGTAATTTTCCAAGTGATGGAATACTTTCACATCTTTCACATGAAGTAAATTCAATCTTCACCAAATTCCCTAGCTTCATCATCCAACTCGGAGAAATCATCTTTCCTGTGTAATAACGTATTCGGAGCTCTTTGAGGCTCAAATTTGGTTCTAATCCCTCAAGAACCTCTTCATCATGGTGTCTAAACATTCCTTCTTCTTTTTTAAATTTATCATGAACCCACAACCAACGTAATACCAAAGATGTCAAATTTCTTTTGTCTTTCAGATTGGCACCCTTAGCTTCTTCTAAACCTCCAACATTGTGGAGTCCATGTAGCTCCAACCTCCGCCCAAAAAGATTCAGATCTCCTAGTTCTCTTATTTGGGCCCCCTCGCGAAAACCAACAACAAATCTTCCAAGCTTTCCAAGATATGTTAATTCTTTCATTCCAATGGGCATACATTTGAGTCCATCACAACCTTCGTTATCAAGACATCGAAGATTCTTCATGTATCTCATACCTTCAGGCAATTTAAGTAACATCTTACACCCTCGCAAAAGGAAGACTTGCAAGTTTTGGAGACAAATAATTGACTCCGGTAGTAAACGTATGCGTGAGCCTGATATGCTCAAGTATCTCAAATGTTTCAATTTGCAAACTGATTCAGGCAATTCACATACTTGGATTCCATCCAAACGCAATACTCTTAGATATACATGCTTGGAGATGTGGCTAATGATGTTACCATTGTAAATTTGGCTAATGATGTTACTGTTGTATGTATCAGCTAAAATTAATATTGACCGTGTTGATCTTAGCCTTTTTAAAACCTGGTCCGAGAAGGAAATGCCCAAACATGATGAACTAAAATGAAGCATCTCATTTGGGATTATCAACTCCTTACTTGGCTCTATAAAAGAGCAGTCATGTCTCATCACATCTCGTGCCAGTTCATGCATCAAATCATGCATTTTGCATACCAAATCCATGGAATCTTCATCTTCTTGCACATCTTGGAGGAAGGACCTCAAAACTAAACAATAAAAAATTTCGTCGCCAATCACTTACAAGTCCACTTCTCCTCTGGGTGGAAGAAAGTCATTTGCCATCCACAGCTCTATCAATAAAACCTTCCCCATTTTATAGCCTTTAGGAAACAAACATCAATAAGCGAAACATCATTTTATATATGGAAGTAAGTTATTTTAGCTTAACTTCAAAGCCGGCAAAATGTCATTTTCTGGAAGGTTCCAAACATCACTATCCTTCACATTTTGCCACTCACTCACACTATTCTTCGACCACATGAGGCCACCCAAAGTCTTCACCGCCAATGGTAATCCTTGGCATTTATGGACTATCTCCTTTCCAATAGGCTCTAGCTCTGTTACGTTTTCCCCCTCCCTTCCACTTCCAGATGCAAATGCAAAGTTCTTGAATAATGACCATGAGTCCTCTTTAGACAAACATCCCACTTTATGCTCGAACTCTGGAACCTTTGCCATCATTCTACTAGTTGTTTGGCTTCGTGTTGTCACCATAACAATGCTACCTTCCAATCCACAACTTAGCGGTTTACATAATTCTTCCCACTTCTTCATGTCCCTGTCCTCGATCCAGACGTCATCCAATACAATAAAAAATCTCTTTCCCTTTAACTTGTTTTGGAGCTCTACCTGCATCGCATTCAACTGTGGAACTTCACATGAGCATTTATCTATGGATTCAATGATTCCTCTAGTTATGTTCTTAACTTGGAAGTCACTCGAGACATACACCCATGATTGTAACTCGAAGTGTGCCTTCACCCTTTCATGGTTGTAGACTAATTGAGCTAGAGTTGTCTTTCCCACTCCCCCCATGCCACATATAGCGTACACTTGCAACCCTTTAGTGTTGAATCCAATTATATCTTTGCTACATATTTCCCGAGCCACTTTCTTCACCTCTGCATCTCTTCCGTATATTTCAAACACCGGTACAAGTGAGGTCGTTTCCATATTTATGGTCTCACCTTCAACTCCTGCATCCACACTTACGACATCGCTAATAAAGTTAAACTGGGATCTGTTGGCTGCAATTCTATCCAATTTTGTCCTTATGGTTTTAACTTTATTAGCAACCCGTGTGTGGACCATAAGGGGGTTATGATTGGAGGATAAGAAGGCTCTTACCTTGTATATGAAACCTCTTTCTTTGTGTAGCCTATGCAACATAGCTTCGGTTAAGACCTCATCGAGAATGTTTTCGACCTCCAAAGATGCAGATCTGAGACTCTTGAGCCATGTTTCGACATCCTTTTGCTCCCTCTGTTTCACCTCTGCATCGTTGAGAACGGTTTGGATCTGAGTGTAAGCATTCTTTAGAGCTGAAACATCATCTTCGAGTCTTTGAAGTCGTCGAAACTCTTGAAAAGCAATAGAAGCAAGGCTCCTCAACACATCACTTACAAGTGCAGAAATAGCTTCCTCTGCCATGATCCTTTGTTTTAGATTTGGAAATGAAAAGGTATGATCAGGGAAAGCAAAAGCTAGTCAACGTTAGCAACTTAATTAAAATTTTCTTTCAAGGTTTATGAATAGGTACCATGTGCATGATTCTTTATTTACATTGTTTATGATATTATTAAATTTATTAATTTCACCTTCCAACACATTTTTTTTGGATTTTTGTTTATTAAATAATCGTCCAACATATATTAGTTTTTTTTTTATTCTTTTTCTCAAGTGTTCTAATATTTTTTTCTTTTGTTTGGAACGGAATTAGTTGTGTATTCGTAGTGTTGTAAGATATAAAGCTTACCATTAAAAACTAATTCAAATTCCTCGTAAATAAATGCAAATACTACCAACCACATGTTCATGAACTATATAATAGTTTTTAATTTGTAAATATTAATTTAACAAGCCATATTTTGTTTATTAATTTTTATAAATAGTTAATTATTAACTATTACGAGCAATATTATTTTATTAATTTCTATTAGTATTATTAATTAAGTTGAATTATTTTTTTTTGTCATATTAATTGTCATTAATTATTTATTTTGTTATTATTATCATTATTCAATAGATTAAAAAATCATATAAAATAAAATTTAAATATATTTTTTAAGTTACATAAAGATTAAAATTATATTTTTTTTAGTTTCTATTTTATAAAAAAGAATTTGATAAATGATTTAAATGACATATATAATTATTAGTTTATTTTAATTATATTATATAATATATCTAAGAATTAAATAATTTTCTCATCGTATTTTTTAGGTCATTTTATATTTGTTAACTAGATTCGTCTCTGTGTATTACACAAGGTATTTTAAAAAAATTAAATCATGTCAAAAAACTTATGTTACATATATGAATGATCATCGAAAGTACGATGCTATTTTTCCAAGTATTTTTTTTCCTTTCAGAGGTTTTTTTTTCCAGCTGGTTACAAAATGTCTTTGTTTTAGACAGTTTTCACAAAGGATGTTTTACAAAAATTAATAAAAATATGAATAAACATTAAGAATTTATAATATAACGTAAATGAAATTATGAAAAAGTGCATAGTTAAAATATTAATAAAATAAGAATCACGTATCATAAATTACCAAATATTTTTTTATATACAACATTCTTTGTTCTGTTGTTATTTATACTTTCATCATCTATAATTAATATTTTTAAAATTAAAATATCATAATGTCAAGAAAATAAAATTAAAAATGTTATTTTATAAAACTTCATGATAAAAATCAAAATTCTTGTATAAAAGTTTAAAGAGGATGAGATTTTTATAAAAAAAAAACTCTTGAAGTAAAAATTGATATGAAATAGGCAAAAGAAAATTAAGACAATTTAGTGATTATTTGTATTAAATCTCATACTGATTTTACACATTAATCCGTATAAATTTATGATATTTAATAATATAATTAAATCCAAAAATATTCAATATTAGACTATTAGCATATTTCTAGAACTAAGCAACCAATTCACCCGGTATCCATATTGATTAAACTTTGAAATTTTAGAAATGACATAGGCCATCTTTTTAAACACTTGACTGATACACTTTTCCTTTGATGCCTTACCCAAGTCGTTGAGTCTTACTAGTTATTATTCCCTCCACAGTGAAGACATTGAGTATCTTAAGTTTGGGGGGGTAAACTCAAGTGTTGAAAAAAAAGAGCTAAATACTTCGAAAAAATGAAAAGGATAAAGAAAAAAGAATACAAATAGCCGAGTTTGACACGTTGAGATGAAAAAGTTGGGCAATACACATCAAATACAAAGTTTGATTTTTTTTTGTGTAACCCAAAAAGACAAGTTTGGGGGAAGATGAAAAATGTAAGTATAGTGAGAAGCCTTAAACACTAACCCTTCAAAGTCCTATGGATCTAAGTTTGCAAAGTCAATTATCATAAGATGGGTGAATTATAGCTTAGCCTATGGAAATCAAATTGCAATAAAAAGAATATAGTGGAACATTAGGAAAAACTATGGATATTTTTAATCAAAATGATTTGGGATGCAAATAAAAAGAAAAAAGAAAAAAAAAGGAGAAAAAAAAAATAGAAGATCCCTTTTGTGATACTTAGTATTTATGTGTTTTTGTATCTTCATGTGTTTTTATTTAGAAAAAAATAGAAGATCCCTTTGTCGCCACGTTGGTGAACGATGTAAATCCGAGGACAACTGAAAAATATCATATTTTGCATGTATTTTTATGTCCATTTCATCTGCATAATGGCATTCTTAAAGGCTAAGCTTTAGAAACCAAGGGGATGAAGATAAGACAAAAGATAAAAGCAAAATCTTGGTGGAAAGATATCAATGCCAAAAATGTCTATCTAAAAGCCTAAATGAGATAAAGCAAAATATGATCTTTCATGAGAAAATAGACGAAAAAGGCAAGGAGCCTTTGGGTCAAAGAAGGCTTGAACGCATTGAAAGGTTTTGTGGGTAAAATCCTCCACCACCCTTTTCATCTTCCACTATAAATTGAAGCATTGGATGTCATTTGAAAGGGAGCTCCAACATGTAGCATAATTCAGCTATTGTTCTTTCTTTTTTTCTCTTAGATAGTTGTAGTTGTAATTGTAGTTGTAATTTATTTTCTAGTATTTAAATTCCATATGTCGCCAAAGTGGCCACGTTGTCACCACGTTGGCAGCAGCTTTTAAGTTTCATTTATGCAATTTAAGTTTATGTTCTCTCCTTCTTCTTTCATGTATTTTACTGTTATTATGAACTAAACACCCCTTTGGGTGTGGGTGGGTGCCAAATCTAAGACTAGTAGGCAACACTTGGGTGTTGCCATCTTTGCTAACTCTTAGACTTGGTTGCTCGAGTCGGGACTTCAACTCAACGATCACTTGTTAGTGTTAATATTAGATCTTAGACCTCGAGAGGGGCGGATCCGAAATACTGCTTGAGTGATGAAAGAAGATTTGAGAAAGTCTTTTATAACCACGTAGAGATACGGGTTTTTGCATGACTTTAACTAAGGTTCAAAATGTCGGTCGATATAGATGTCACAAAGAGATTTGGGCTTCTATATCCATATTGGTGGAACTGAAATCCTTAGAGATTTACTTAGTTAAGTCGGCAAGTCTTGAGTTCGCGAAAGTGGTGACTTTGTGGGTGCAACGTGGCCACGTTCCGAGGAAGTTCACTTTCGAGAGAAAATGATTTTTTAGATTTTTTGTGATACTTTGTTTCTGACCACGAGGTTACTACAAATGTCTTAGATAAAGCCTACACTCATACCATTTTCTTTAAATTATTTGTTAATTGTTAAAAGCACCAATTTCGCTCAAAGATATTTTCTTCTTCTCTAATTGAAGCCATTGTATTCTCGACCTACTGCTCGAAACTTTGAAGTCTGATCCCTGAGGATACAATCTCGGTATTTTTACCACTTTATTATTTATAGCGATCATAGTGTCCGGTGTGCACTTGCACCGCCACTGTGGCAACATAGTGGCCACTTTGTGGACCTATACGATTTTTCGCTATCAATACCTAATTATAAGGGTAGTAAATGTAAGGTATAAATTAAAAAAAAAAATTGAATTAAGGAAAGATTTAAAGAGGCATGAATGTGGATATGCTAAATGAACTTATAATGTAAAATGCGTCCAAATAAATGTTTAGGCGGAAAAATGAAAAAATGAGCTCACCAGAAGGCGACACGTGTCCTTCTAATTACTTATTTATTATATGTATAGATTAACTAGCTTATTAGATACGTTTTGTCAAATGTGACTATTTCATTAACTAAATTATCCACTAACAGTTTGCTTTTTAGCAACCATTAGTTTATCAACTAGTTTGCTAAACATAACCTAATATGATCAGAGCAAGCAAGCCTGGTAATATTAAAAAGAATCCAAAGCCGGATAACTCACCTATACCGAACAGATTTCAATTCAGTTTAGTATGATTTATGATTAAAAGGTTCAGTTCTTGAAGGGAAGCCTGGGAAGTGTATCAAGCAAGGGAGAGATGGCCAAATTTATCCTAAAGTTTGCTTATGGATTAATGAGATTTTTTATTTATCTTCAATCCTTTGTTGTGGATACTACTATTAATTATTAGGGGTGATAATTTTGTACTAAATCAAACCAAACCAACATGTATACCAACCATATCAATTAAGTCGGTACCGATTCAATTGGTACCAATTATAGTCGGTTGGTAGTACCATACCGAGTATGTAAATTTGGTTGGTACACGGTATTGGAGGTCGTCACCACACTAGTACCATGGTACGGACCTATTTAATAAATATTTTACTTCTAACTATTTTGTTTGATGATTGAATATTTGCAAATTTTATTTTGTACATTAAAAACATTTAAACATCACATGTGTTACCTAAAACTCAAATGTCATTCAAAGTTTGAACAAAACGACAAATTTTCATA